>CANJKZ010000323.1:1200000-1800000 GCA_947471745.1 Closterium sp. Naga37s-1 | reverse complement strand
GGGTGCTTACACAAACGGGGGTTGAATGCGAATTCATTACAAGAAATAGGGTTTATTACGAAAGTGGAGATAGCATTAAACCGGCCCCCATTTAACGACCCGGAGGTAGATAATTTTGGGGGGGCTATTAGACGGGTAAATACGGTATGACCTAGAAGGTGAGCATCTATAAAACTACAGTGGTCTATAACACTTAGGATGACCACGTACATCTGATCCTAATCCCTCACCCCCTCTACTACTACTACTGCTTCCTCATCCTTCTTGACCTCCTCCACACTTTCACCATCACAGCAGTCCCAGGGATTGCTATCCTTAGGAGTCTTGGCGGGTTCATCCTCCTGCCCGCTGCTGACTGCCTCCTCCTCCGCCTCCTCCTCCTCCTCCTCCTCCTCCTCCTCCTCCTCCTCCTCCTCCTCCTCCTCCTCCTCCTCCTCCTCCTCCTCCTCATCCGCAGCATGTCCCTTACCCTTTCCCTTGCATGACCCGTTGCCCTTCCCCTTCCTCTTCCTCTTTGATGACTCAGCTGTCTTCCTCTTCCTCCTCTTGCCTATGCTCCCGAACTCCTTCCAAATAATGCCCACTCTTCCTCCCCTTCCCCCTCCTCTTTAGCCCCCACTTCCTCTTCTGCTGCTGCGCCGGAGCGACGGTGCAGCCTTCCTTGAGGGAGCCGTTGCTCAGGTCAGCATAGAGCTTCGCAAGCACCTCTTGTCTTCGATCAAGTGCGTCACGGGCCCTCCTGGTGAAGGCAACATATGTGACGTCCGTCATTCTCAAGGCGTTGAGGCGGTTCCGGTCCTGCCTCTGCACACGTGCAGGGGCGGACCAGTACCGCTCCACCTCGGAGGAGGTGACTGTCTGTGGTAGCACCATCACAACCAGCACCTGAAGCGCACGCACTTCCCCACCGTACATCCACCACACTCCGCATCCATCAACCGTCCGCCCTCCACCAACGTCATTGCTTCCGAACGGGCGTCATTGGAACCCAAAGGCCCCCCGCCTTTGTGGAACTGGGCCAGCTGAGCACACAGCAGTGTGCGCTGTGCGACACCCCCCTCCCGGGCTTGGACTACCTCCTCCGC
Source organism: Closterium sp. Naga37s-1 (assembly GCA_947471745.1). Lineage (NCBI taxonomy): Eukaryota > Viridiplantae > Streptophyta > Zygnematophyceae > Desmidiales > Closteriaceae > Closterium > Closterium sp. Naga37s-1. The sequence continues at coordinate 1,798,915 of CANJKZ010000323.1, read as the reverse complement.
TCCTCTCCTTACCTCTGGGTCGTTTCTCACCTCCCCAACATAGTGGTTGCGGGGGGTGAGAAGCCAGTTCATCGCATGCAAGGGATTGTGCAATTGGCCGTCCAACTTCTTCGCAATTATTGCCTTGATGAGGCCAAGAAGGTTATTCTGTCTTTTGCCACTAGCATGCCCGTCCGTTTGACCAAGAGTGCGGCTGCTCATGTTGGAAAAAGAGCACATGCAAGTAAATAATATAAGCTGGGGATCACCGTAAGATAGCCCGAATGCAAAAGCACATGGCGCCTCTGCCGCAACATTTGTCTTGACAGTGGCCTCTAGCATGAGGCCATAAACCTGTCCCATGAGTAAAGGCCGATTGTCAACGGCTCTAAGCACCTCATAGACCGGAGTCATAAGGCAGAGCACTGCCGTCCCATTGTCCCAAGAGCTTGCGGACCGCCATCCCCTCCTCCGATCATGCCACCGCCACATGCTCCCTTTAATCGCTAATGACCATCTTCCAAATCGCCTTGAATAACTCTGGGAATACGTGTATGCCAATCGTGTTGCACCAGGCCACACCAAGAATAGCCTGTTGAAAGCATGTGGGAAGAGAGTGACGGCTCAAGGCACTGCCTTTCACCATCATCACTACATGGTGAACTTGGCCTAAGTGCCCGAATCTTTCCAAGGTCATGCAGCATGAAATCCAACCGTCCACTACGGCCACTGTCTTGCTGTTGAGGGCGTTGTCCATAAAAGCTTAATTCCAACCATGGAGATCGCATGGCAAATGACACCAGCCAGGTACTCGCCCGCCTTGTTAGCAGTCTTAGAGTCGATGATGTCCACAATCACAAGTGCCGTATCATTATGCGAAATGATACAAACCACCCCACAGCTTTTTAGGCATGTCATCCATCCACCGAGAGGGTGCACCCGCTCATGCTCCAGCTTTCATTGACAAGGTCTTTGGTGTCCGCCTTCAGCTTCGCGAGCAGCGGGCCGGACACCCTGTAGGCGGATGGGAGAGTATAGGGCTTCCCGAAGTTGACGGCCGCGTCAACAAAAGCTTGGAGCGCCTTGGACTTGGAGGTCTGAAATCCCGAAGTCGTTTTCTGCCACTGCAGCTGCCCACAGGTAGTCAAGACAACTGCGAGCAACCGTATCCGCCGTGTCGCGGATATCCCGCTGCCTCGAGGGACGTGCGGGGTGCAGCAACCGTGGACGTGGAGCCACGGTTGGATCCATTCCTTGTGGAGGAACGTTCCTGTTTGGCTGCCGACAGCAGCTGCTCAACGTACTCCGAATTGCAAACCACTATGTTCCGCGATTTCGAGGACGGAATGCCGAATATATGCTCTCCTATTTTGGTCACGTTAGCCGTCACGGTTGCGTCACAATGAATTCATGTAGCATGAACAACAGTGCAGTCTGGTCCCGTCACCTTCTTCACATTCTCCCATAATTTCGAAATCTATCGCACCATGGCGTCAAGCTAGACTGTGCTGACATGAAAGCGGTAAGATTGTTGATATGAGGTAAGGCTATGCGTAAGAAGAATGTGTCAAATTTATTTTTTTCAGCTCCAGTTAGTACCTCATAGGCCTTGCTTTGTCGGGTGGAGTTTGAAGAAGGGATAAGAGGGAAGACGATTGGGCAATTGCTATTGGCTGGGAATGCTTTCGCATGCAAAGGCTGGGAGCGCCAAGTTAGTGGGCGAATACAAAATGCAGGGCGCAAAACAGGTTAACAACACCGTAAAACGGGTGAACAAATGCCATTCGTTCACCAAATGTCAAAAGTGTCGCGACTCGATGTGTCAATTTTGCGATTCGGCGAATGAAGTCAACGACTGTGCGAAACGGGTAAACACTTGTTTACTATTCAACAAATGTCCAAATGTCATGCCTCGAGAACATGTTGAATTTCACGATTTGGCTAAATGAATGTCGCTACTATATGTGTGCACAAAATCACACGTTATAAGACTGACGGGTGCAAAAATCTTAATTTTGATGTACATTTTTTTGGTCTCAAAAGTTCAGTCGAAAAAAAACGACCGTGTTTTTGAACCAAGCAAAAAAATGAAGGTGTTACCGTATTTTACTGTTTCATACGACCGTATAACACGGTCAATTCTAAAAATATGGTCGTACGTTTAAACCTTGGAGGGTCAGAACATTTGTCAGTAGCAACTGTGTTACTGTGATGAGGCAGCCCTTAGAACAGGAAAACGTTCATTGTGTACTCCAGAACAGCACACACCACACTCCAAATCAGCACACACCACACTCCAAAGCAGCACACACCACACGACAAAGCAGCACTCACCACATTCCAGAAGAGCACGGCATCGCCCTTGACTGGGCGCACACAGATGCCCTCCTTCATCTCGCCGCCGCACTCACACTTGCTGCTGCCGCCCGCCTGCCACGCGAATTGAGGGTGCAGTGAGGCAGCAAGGCATGAGAAAACAAGGGCGTGGGAGAAGAAGAGCATGAGGATTACGCTGAGCGGTGAGACTGAGTCTCAGTGAGTCGGCTGCACACATATAGCTAGGTTGCCCTGAGAGACAGTCTTCATTCACGATGCGAGACGCCTTGGATTATTGACACACCCGGCGCCCTCTGCCCCGTTCTTTCATTCCGCCATTGTAGGTCCCCAACCACTTCCCAGGAAGGCACAACAAGGCTGAGAGGCCCATCGAAAGGGAGCACAGATGAGAAAAAGAGAGCAGGGAGGAAGACATGAGAGCATGCCATACCACACAGCATCTCACTGGCTGCCAGGATGGTCACACCCTCAACTGCATGCCTTGAGAGCGGAATACCTTCACATGAATCAGTAGGCACTCCACTCATTGCGTGCTGCAACGAGACACATGCACTCATCAGGCCTAGGAAACGGTTGGTCACAATCTGTTTCGTGGTTATGATGCCATCATGGAGAGTCTACTGCCATTCCGCTACATTGATGGAAGAACCAAACCGGGAACATGCACCTACTCACTTCAGCTCATCGCTTCAATACTGGGCCTGTGGAAGGTAGTGCACCAACTGTAGTGTTCATTTGAGCAGCACAAGTGCGTGGAGGGGAAGGAGCAAGGGATGAGAGGCCCCAGGGTGGTCTCACGTTGGGGAAGATGGTTTGGCCGCCGTCCTCCGGCGCCTCAATGTACATGAGCATCGTGGCCACCCGCTGCCCTCCCCTCCGCACGTTCACCTGCTCCGCTTCGCACCCGTGCAGCACGGCAGAGGGACAGGCAGGGATGAAGGAGAATGGTAACGAATGCGGGAGGGGCAGAGATTGCGGAAGTGAGTGAAGGAGCGAGATAGAAGGTAAGAGGGCGAGGGCCGGGCATATGGACGCCGTATGGGGATGGCGAGTGGGATGTCAAATGGGGATGCCATAGGGTGGTGTCAACTAGGGATGTCAAATGGTGATGACAAGGTGACACTGCAAGACAAGTGTGTGGCAGAGAAACGGCTGAAATGCTTCTCCTGGTTGTCCCACATGCTCCATAACGGCCTGACATGCCCTGCCATACTCATCACCACCACACCCCAACACACCCCATTCACCCCACTGTACCTCGCATCTCCCAGCCCCGGATGCCCTGGCATATCCCACCCACTCCACACATGATGCACGGGCAGACCTGATCCGAGAAGTAGTCAGGGTGTGGCAGGTAGTGCTGGCCGTGCTCGTACCTGATGGTGGGCACATGTGCATGCACGCCACATGCACACACACACACACACACACACACACACACACAGACACACACACAGACACACACACACACACACACACACAGACACACACACAGACACACACACACACACACACACACACACATGTGCGCTTGCACACATGCACGCTCGCACATCCAGAAACAGAGCTAACACTATTCTACAGACGAGAGCATGTTAGCAGGCACGGAGCATGTTAGCAGGCACGGAGCATGTTAGCAGGCACGTGCGCTGTTGAAATACTTCCCAATTTGGAATAAACCCTAGACTCGTAGCAGAGCAGAGTAGATCTAGATCTAGATCAACTCTTGCTCACCCATGGTTCCCCACTACCATACTAGATGTGTCAAACGTTAACTCGTTATGTTTGACAGATTAGTGATGCCTATTTATTTTCCAGAGAATAGGGTTAGCTTACTGTTTATTATTTTTTTACCACAGAGTGCAGTCATTCCGTTTTTTAAGTTAAGGGCCCAACATACCGTTTTTAAAGGAGGGTTGGAACAGCTACCATGTCGAGTTATGGCCAGCCCCGCAACGGCGCTGTCAGGGAGCACCAAGAGGGGGTGACCGACCGTGGGCGGCACGATTCTCACACGCCTGGTCCACTGGCCAGGTTTGGGGAAGATTCATTGGGACTCCCTGGGTCGGTTCGCACCTTCAGGGTGGGAACGGAGCTGCGGGGAGTGCGCTCTAATTCCCGTGTGGAGGGGGCTGCGGTAGGGGATGACGAGGGTGATGCGGAGGAGGATGAGGAGGAGGAGGAGGAGGAGGGGGACGGGGAGGGGGAGGAGGAGGAGGAGGAGGAGCACGTGGAGTACGGTCGGGTAGGGGAGCGTGGGGATGAGCAGGATGAATCAGGCAGTGGCGAAGGAAGTGAGCGCGCATACACTCCTACCGATGAGGGGGGTGATGCGGCAGATGACGAGGACCACGAAATGGATTATTTGGAGGCGGAGGACGGTGGGGAGGAGGACGAGGAAGAGGGCGACGAGGAGGAGGAGGGCGTTGGCGAAAATGAGGGGAGGCGTACGCGTGGGGGGGGTCGCCGCCAGCAAGGGGCGGCTAGTGGAGCAGGAAGGGGGCAGGCTGGTGGTGTTCGGAGTGGGCGTGTGGAGAAGAGGGGTCGCGGGAGGGGGAGGAGAGGTGGAGGTGCGACGGCGCGTTGTCGCACCTCCCGCGGTTCCCCGCCTGCAGAATCGGTGGACGGGGCTAGGCCTCGGCGACGGCAACGTGCTCCGGCCTCTGATTCGGATCTCGGCTTGACTGTCCACATGTTTGGCCCGAAGACAGAGGGACGGCGCAAGTGCAAGATGTGCCCAACTACGATTTCATGGCAGAACAGCACGACCACATCCGGCAAGCGACACTATTGGAACAAGCATCGTGCACATTTGGGTATCTGGGAGCACAGGTTCAACAACCGGCTTGTGGGTGAGGGTGAGACCTTTCCAGAGAAGGGGTATGAGGGCGTGCCAAATGGGGGGATTGATTGGCCGTATTGCACGTAATGGCCAAACTTCCCTGGTGCGGGACGTCAGAGCGGCGTTCGCGGAAGGGGGGGTATGGAGCGGTTTGTGGGCCACCGGTTCAGCGTGCGCTCCTTGCGAGAGGCGGTCACCAAGATGGTGGTGACAGGCAACGTGCCTTTCCGCTTCGTGGAGTTGGAGGCGGTGAGTTTGTTGGTGACACTGTAAGGGTTTAGTATGCCTCGATGTCTTGCACTCGTCATGTATGACATGTCCATAAGTGCGCCGTGACACTTGACCACGAATCCTGTCTTTCCTCTTGATTGTCCCGCGCAGTTCCGCGAGTTGATGGTGCTGCTGAACCCGAACGTCGCGAACGTTCGAGTCCTTCCATCAAGGTGGACGGTTGCGCGAGACGTAGTTGTGTTTGCTGAGCGCGCAAGACTGGAGGCGATGGCTGATTTGGCACCACAGCCCGGGGAGCGCGCCACGGGGGTTGCAATCTCCAGTGATATCTGGACCGGGGGGAACGGGAAGGCCTACTCGGTGGTAAAGGGCCACTTTGTGACACGAGATTGGAAGCTGCGGGAGGTGACGCTGGATTTCCGTGAGATGACAGGGCGACACGGGGGAGAGGAGATTGCGGACTTGGTGCTGGAGGTGGTGCGTGATTGGGACTTGGTGGACCGTTGTGTCGCCTTTGTGTGCGACAACGCGTCCAGCAACACCCGCGCCTTCCACCTCCTCTCGGGTGGTAGTTCTCGCCCTGCCATTTTCCGCCCAGGCATGCACGTCAGGTACGTCGCTTTGATACGCCTTGGATTTGTGTGCCATGAAGTCGTAATGGTTTATGTTGGGGTTACACCATTGCCGACATGTATGGTTGGTTGTGAACCGTCCTCCCCACCCATCCTCTCGCCCTACCTCAGGTGCACCGCGCACGTGCTGAACTTGGCGGTCCAGATAGCACTGAAGGTCCCCCTTGTGCGCAAGACCCTGCGTTTGGTGCGCGACGTTGCCATCTTTGTTGGTTACTCCCCCATCCGCACGGGGAACTCCCAGGCGGAGCAGGTGCGGGCGTACCCGGGTAGAGTGCCCTTGAAGCTGGTCCAGGACAGCCCTACTCGATGGGGGTCGACGTATGAGATGGCGGTCCGCTTCCTCGAGCTGCGCAGGGCGATCCACGTCCACTTCTACGACGACCAGGTAAGACGGTGATAGTATCCTACCACATGCATGGCCATTGCTCCACAGTGTACGTGCTGCCTGCTTGTATTGATTATGATTTAAAGTGACACCCGAATCGATGGTCTCTACCCCAATGCCTCCTCCCTAAACCCCGACCCCAGGGCACGACGCCTAGGGAGCGGAAGCGCTTTAAAAAGCTCCGCCTCAAAGATCAGCACTGGGAGGCGCTTGAGGCGTTGAAGGTATTTCTTGCACCCTTCAACGCCGTCACTAAGTCGGCGGAGGGGTCGCTCTACCCGACCATCTCCATGGTCATTCCAAGCTACAACGATCTTCTTGACAGTTTGGAGGAGAAGCTCCATGGCAACCCGTCCCCGCTGATGAGGACGATGACCGTTGCCGCGCTGGGGCACTTGAAGAAGTACGTGTACGCCAGCAGCGACGACCTGCTCATCGCCACGTTCCTTGATCCAGCGATGAGGGAGGGGTACTTCGCTCTGGGCACGTTTGAGACTAGGCACCCAGAGTTGGTTCAGGGAGGGAGGGAGAGGCGGGCAACGGGCCCAGTGACGGTGGAGCAGATCCTGGAGCTGGTGCGCACACGTGTGACGGATTACCAGGCGCAGGCAGCTGCGAGAGCGCCGGTGTCTCCACCTGCTGCAGCAGCGCCAGCACCTGCTGCCAACATTGAGGGGGATGAGGCTATTGGCAGTAGGCGCCGCTTGATTGCGCGCGTATCTGCTTCACGTGCTGCAGGAGGGTCTAGGCAGTTGGGGGACGAGGTGGACAGATATGTGGGGCACGATGAGACTGGCGACCTATCCCCCCTCGAGTTCTGGCGCACAGTGAAGAACCTTGACACACTGCGAGCCATGGCCAGGGATTACTTGGCGATTCCCGCCACCTCGGCATCGTGCGAGCGAGCATTCTCACAGAGCAGGAACTTGATCACCTTCCAGCGCACACGCCTGAACACCGAGCGTGTGCGGTCGTGCATGACTCTGCGGTCTTGGTACGACACGCACCCTGGTGGTCGTATCGGCGATGGGGCAGATTCTGCCCGTGCTGCAGCAGCAGTGGACTTGGGGCTCGAGGGAGAGGAGGAATGCGAGGAGGAGGAGGAGGAGGAGGAGGAGGAGGAGGAGGAGGAGGAGGAGGAGGAGGAGGAGGAGGAGGAGGAGGGGGAGGAGGAGGGGGAGGGGGGAGGCGACATATGCAGCGGGTGTGGGAGAGGGCCAGGGCTAGGGTGGGGTCGTGTGGATGGGTGGTGCCATCTCATGTTTGAAGTTTCCGTATACTTTTCTTGATTGGAGTGTCGTGACTGTTTTTTACCTCCTCATTTGCTTCTTTTTTCAGAACATGATGCTGTCCATAAACCATTAGACATGCATGTGTTGTAGTGTAACTTGTGTATCATTTTAACCCTCAAACCTTAAAAGGTTCGAGTTCGCTCAAACTTTAAAGGTTTGAGCAAACCTTTAGGGTTCGCCATTGTATACTCAAACCTCAAACCTTAAAATTCTGAAAAAAGTTCGAGCAAACCTGTTCGGTTCGGTTCGACCAACATGCAAGGTTCGAAAAGGTTTGCTCAAACATGTTTGAGTTCGGTTCGTGCTCATATCTACGCGAGAGTATATACGCGAGAGTATATACGCGAGAGTATATACGCGAGAGTATATACGCGAGAGTATATACGCGAGAGTATATACGCGAGAGTATATACGCGAGAGTATATACGCGAGAGTATATACGCGAGAGTATATACGCGAGAGTATATACGCGAGAGTATATACGCTAGACGCTGGCCATGAGGGGTCTGGTACACACAAGAATACGCTTGCCCGGGCAGGGATTTTTTTTTTTCCCGAGCAGATTTTTGGGGTAAGAGGTGGGGATAGGGGGGTGATGTAACCCCCATCCCCTTTTTATTAATATGAAAGTTACAGAAAAAAAACCCGTAAAACTCTGAGGGTGTAGAACGAGAACTTGTTGCTGTAGGAGTAGCAACCATGGTGGCTGGGGAGAAGAGGTAGCTAGAATAGGAAGCGAGAGAATGAATATCGAGTGAACAAATGCCACTCTTTATGCCTGGGAGATTGGGTTGGGTTGAGCTCCCAACCAGTAAAGTAGCGGTTGAAGGGGGTGGTGGAATGCTGTGGTTTAAAGGGGTGTGAAACGGTGGAGGGGTGGGGTTGAGGAGGTTTGGAGCTCAAAATTCAAAATTCGAGTTCAGTTCGCGACATCTGCGACTCGAAATAGAGATCGCCACGTCGCGAGCTTCAGATTGATTTTTTTTTTCGGTCTGCCCGAAATTCAACTCGGCGAATTTTCAAATTATACGCAGCGTACGAATTCGTTAAGCGTATAAACGCAAAACGCAAAAGCAAAGTAGCGTATATTCCAACTTAGGCAGGCACGGAGCATGTTTGCAGGCACGGAGCAGCATGTTCTTTCGCTCAGCCGATAAATCTTTCGGCCATACCTGCAGCATGCACTGTAGCTCACTTGAGTATTTGGATGAGCTCGCCGTTTTGAGGCGGCACGTTGGAGAAGGCAGCGATGCGCTCCTCGATGCGCTGCTCGCACAGTGGGAGGTATGGGGGTGCATGGGGGGTGCATGGGGGCGCATTGGGGTGCATTGGGGTGCATTGGGGCGCATTGGGGTGCATGGGGGCGCATGGGGGGTGGTCAATTCACAACAGAGAATGTTGATGGATTCAGAACAACCAGAAGCACTGGATAAGACGATGAAACGGTGAAAAGAGACACAAGAGCAGAACTGTACTGTGCCTGGCAGCGTTGTGCAGTGCGGGGGCAGCGGACCTTGACGAGGGGTTGGGCGGAGTCGGAGTGCGAGAGGAACATGCCGCTGCTCGTGCGCACCTCACTGCGGTAACTCTGGCGGGTGAGATGGAAGCGCAACCACTCATGCACATGCACGCAGCACACACACGCGTCCAAGCACACATGCAAACACATGTACAACAAGCATGCATCACACACACACACACACACACACACACACGCACACACACACACACACACACACGCACACACACACACACACATGCACCCATAAGGATATGCAGCCACGCACAGACACACACGGACGCAAGCACACACACCAGATGAGAACCTTCATACATGCACACATACACACAAATGCACACAAACAGACAAATGCAGGCGCGCACGCACACAGGCACCCGCACACACGCACATGCACGAACGCACACTGACACATGCACGCACACACGAGCACACATGCGTTTACACACGCGCACATAAGCATAAGAATTACAATAATACATAAGCATGCATGGAGACATGCATATATGTGGACACGCACACTCCGCTCAAATAAAAACGTGGGATGGGAAGGAGGAGAGGAGGTGACAAAGTTGCATGGAGAGAGAGTTGGCATTTCAAGTTGAGAATGGGAGGTTGGGATGTGAAGAAAAGGGAAAATGAGGAGAGGAAGGGATGAGATCGGAGAGAAATAGAAGGAAAAAAAACGAGAGAACGAAAGCAACGAAGCAGGAGAAGCGAGACGGGGAAGATAAGAAAGCTGGACAGGGGGTGGATGCAGAGAAGAGCGAGAGGGAGGGTGTGAGCGTGCCTTGCCGGAGGAGGAGTCCACAACGGTGGATGACTCGAGGGCCTTCCTCGCCATGGCCTTGAGCGCCTCACACTCCTGCCACCCCCCACATGCCACCCCCCACATGCCACCCCTCACATGCCACCCCTCACATGCCACCCCCCACATGCCACCCCCCACATACCACCCCCGACATGCCACCCCCCACATACCACCCCCGACATGCCACCCCCCACATACCACCCCCGACATGCCACCCTCCACATACCACCCCCGACATGCCACCCCCCACATGCCACCCCCCACATGCCCCGCACGCACGCGGTGCAGCACACACGATGGCTCCGATCCACAACCTCAACAAAACCACACATGAGCATGCGGCAAACTCATGACAGGTTTACAGACGAGCTGTAGTTGCTCGTCCCATAGCAGCTGGGTTGGGCCTTGTAGATCCAGTGCGGTGACGAGTGGTAAGTTCTGGCAAATTGGTTGGGATTTTGGGGGCCAACAAATTGGGAGGAAGGGGGGCCTGGCATTCCTCGCAGTTAGTGGCGAAAATAGATCGACAGGCGAAATCGCAGATCTGTGCAGATAGGTGGTCGAAATCGCCGATCTGCACAAAGCGCGGGGGAAATCGGGTTTCCTGTAACCGACCCGACCTCGGGTCGGCCCGACCCCAGGTCGGATCAGGTAAAACCCGGCCCTGTACCCCCAGGTCGGGTCAGGTAAAACCCGGACCTGTATCCTCGGGTCGGGTCAGGGTCTCCAACATCCTGGCCCGGGGCTGACCCGACCCGACCCGGCCCGGAAACCCGCCTGGCCCGGCCAAGTCGGGTCGGGTCGGGTCGTTCGGGCCGGCTGCTCATGCGCACATGCAGCACGACTTACCTGCCAGCTGAGGAAAGACTTACCTGCCAGCTGAGGAAGGACTTGAGGAGAATCACCCGAGGCTCCCAGCTGACCGCCTCTGGGATCACCTGCGCGGTTTGGAGACATCAGAGAGCAGCAGAGAGCAGCAGAGAGCAGCAGAGAGCAGCAGCGAGCAGCAGCGAGCAGCAGAGAGCAGCAGAGAGCAGCAGAGAGCAGCAGAGAGCAGCAGAGAGCAGCAGCGAGCAGCAGCGAGCAGCAGAGAGCAGCAGAGAGCAGCAGAGAGCAGCAGAGAGCAGCAGCGAGCAGCAGCGAGCAGCAGAGAGCAGCAGAGAGCAGCAGAGAGCAGCAGAGAGCAGCAGAGAGCAGCAGAGAGCAGTGAGCGAGAGATGCAGGACGGTGCAGGTGGTGAGACAGAGGCCATGCGCTGTCTGATTTGGTGTGTGTGAGACGAGCGTTGCTGACCAATCACTTGCAACCACAGCCCCTCCCAGCCCGAACTGCCCCTCCCAGCCCGAACTGCCCCTCCCAGCCCGAACTGCCCCTCCCAGCCCGCACTGCCCCTCCCAGCCCGCACTGACGAGGCCGAGCCTGAGGCGCTCTGCTGTACGCCTGTCCGCCCCTGCCATCTCCCACACCGCCCTCACCGCCTCCTCCCCTGCCATGTCACACACACGTGGTATCCAATTGTCATCATTTGAGAAGCAGTGTGGCACAGCACAGGGACTGCATGAGATGGAAGCAGAGACGCCGTGCCACAAACACGGCTGACTGAAGCATGGGAGCAGAGAGGAAGTTGCAGGACGGCATTCGCACACTGCTCCACCAACAAGGACTCACCCACACCCACTCCCTACACCCACCCTCCCATCCATTCGCCCACACCAACTTGGCTCCATCCACCCGTTCCCACCCACTTCCTCACCCCCCCTCTCCCCCCCTTTCCCTACTGTGCTGTGCCTCTGGCAGCTCGACCCCGCGCGTGACGTGGCTGGCAGCACCGCCTGCAGCGCGGAGCGGAGGGGGCGGGGAGAAAGCAGAGCAGGGAGAGGGGAGATGGAGGCACTGCACTGACGGCGGGGAGTGACGTGCCACCAGCGTTGCACACTTCTATTCTAGAAACCACCCCACCCCCTCCCCCTGTGCTACCCGACCACTTTGCCGTGCGACCCACCACGTTCCTCTCCAGCCTCCTCCCACTTGCCTCCTTCCATCCCTGCTTCCCCCATCCTCACTTCACAAACCATCATGCCGTCTCATACCACATCATGCCATCCCATACAACATCATGCCATCTCATACCACATCATGCCATCCCATACAACATCATGCCATCTCATACCACATCATGCCATCCCATACCACATCATGCCATCTCATACCATATCATGCCATCCCATACCACATCATGCCATCTCATACCACATCATGCCATCTCATACCACATCATGCCATCCCATACCACATCATGCCATCTCATACCATATCATGCCATCCCATACCACATCATGCCATCTCATACCACATCATGCCATCCCATACCACATCATGCCATCCCATACCACATCATGCCATCGCATACCACATCGTGCCATCTCATACCACATCATGCCATCCCATACCACATCATGCCATCCCATACCACATCATCCCATCCCATACCACATCGTGCCATCTCATACCACATCATGCCATCCCATACCACATCGTGCCATCTCATACCACATCATGCCATCGCATACCACATCGTGCCATCTCATACCACATCATGCCATCGCATACCACATCGTGCCATCTCATACCACATCATGCCATCGCATACCACATCATGCCATCCCATACCACATCATGCCATCCCATACCACATCATGCCATCCCATACCACATCATGCCATCGCATACCACATCGTGCCATCTCATACCACATCATGCCATCGCATACCACATCATGCCATCCCATACCACATCATGCCATCCCATACCACATCGTGCCATCTCATACCACATCATGCCATCGCATACCACATCGTGCCATCTCATACCACATCATGCCATCGCATACCACATCGTGCCATCTCATACCACATCATGCCATCGCATACCACATCATGCCATCCCATACCACATCATGCCATCCCATACCACATCGTGCCATCTCATACCACATCATGCCATCCCATACCACATCGTGCCATCCCATACCACATCATGCCATCGCATACCACATCGTGCCATCTCATACCACATCATGCCATCCCATACCACATCGTGCCATCCCATACCACATCATGCCATCGCATACCACATCGTGCCATCTCATACCACATCATGCCATCGCATACCACATCATGCCATCGCATACCACATCGTGCCATCTCATACCACATCATGCCATCCCATACCACATCATGCCATCGCATACCACATCGTGCCATCTCATACCACATCATGCCATCGCATACCACATCATGCCATCCCATACCACATCATGCCATCCCATACCACATCGTGCCATCTCATACCACATCATGCCATCCCATACCACATCGTGCCATCCCATACCACATCATGCCATCGCATACCACATCGTGCCATCTCATACCACATTATGCCATCCCATACCACATCGTGCCATCCCATACCACATCATGCCATCGCATACCACATCGTGCCATCTCATACCACATCATGCCATCGCATACCACATCGTGCCATCTCATACCACATCATGCCATCGCATACCACATCATGCCATCGCATACCACATCGTGCCATCTCATACCACATCATGCCATCGCATACCACATCGTGCCATCTCATACCACATCATGCCATCGCATACCACATCATGCCATCGCATACCACATCGTGCCATCTCATACCACATCATGCCATCCCATACCACATCATGCCATCGCATACCACATCGTGCCATCTCATACCACATCATGCCATCCCATACCACATCATGCCATCTCATACCACATCATGCCATCCCATACCACATCGTGCCATCCCATACCACATCATGCCATCGCATACCACATCGTGCCATCTCATACCACATCATGCCATCCCATACCACATCGTGCCATCCCATACCACATCATGCCATCGCATACCACATCGTGCCATCTCATACCACATCATGCCATCGCATACCACATCGTGCCATCTCATACCACATCATGCCATCGCATACCACATCATGCCATCGCATACCACATCGTGCCATCTCATACCACATCATGCCATCCCATACCACATCATGCCATCGCATACCACATCGTGCCATCTCATACCACATCATGCCATCCCATACCACATCATGCCATCCCATACCACATCATGCCATCCCATACCACATCGTGCCATCTCATACCACATCATGCCATCCCATACCACATCATGCCATCCCATACCACATCTTGCCATCCCATACCACATCGTGCCATCTCATACCACATCATGCCATCCCATACCACATCGTGCCATCCCATACCACATCATGCCATCGCATACCACATCGTGCCATCTCATACCACATCATGCCATCCCATACCACATCGTGCCATCCCATACCACATCATGCCATCGCATACCACATCGTGCCATCTCATACCACATCATGCCATCCCATACCACATCGTGCCATCCCATACCACATCATGCCATCGCATACCACATCGTGCCATCGCATACCACATCATGCCATCGCATACCACATCGTGCCATCGCATACCACATCATGCCATCGCATACCACATCGTGCCATCCCATACCACATCATGCCATCGCATACCACATCGTGCCATCGCATACCACATCGTGCCATCGCATACCACATCGTGCCATCGCATACCACATCATGCCATCGCATACCACATCGTGCCATCCCATACCACATCATGCCATCGCATACCACATCGTGCCATCGCATACCACATCGTGCCATCGCATACCACATCGTGCCATCCCATACCACATCATGCCATCGCATACCACATCGTGCCATCGCATACCACATCGTGCCATCGCATACCACATCGTGCCATCGCATACCACATCATGCCATCGCATACCACATCGTGCCATCCCATACCACATCATGCCATCGCATACCACATCGTGCCATCGCATACCACATCGTGCCATCGCATACCACATCGTGCCATCCCATACCACATCATGCCATCGCATACCACATCGTGCCATCGCATACCACATCGTGCCATCGCATACCACATCGTGCCATCGCATACCACATCATGCCATCGCATACCACATCGTGCCATCCCATACCACATCATGCCATCGCATACCACATCGTGCCATCGCATACCACATCGTGCCATCGCATACCACATCGTGCCATCCCATACCACATCATGCCATCGCATACCACATCGTGCCATCGCATACCACATCGTGCCATCGCATACCACATCGTGCCATCGCATACCACATCATGCCATCGCATACCACATCGTGCCATCCCATACCACATCATGCCATCGCATACCACATCGTGCCATCGCATACCACATCGTGCCATCGCATACCACATCGTGCCATCCCATACCACATCATGCCATCGCATACCACATCGTGCCATCGCATACCACATCGTGCCATCGCATACCACATCGTGCCATCGCATACCACATCATGCCATCCCATACCACATCATGCCATCGCATACCACATCGTGCCATCGCATACCACATCGTGCCATCGCATACCACATCATGCCATCCCATACCACATCATGCCATCGCATACCACATCGTGCCATCGCATACCACATCATGCCATCGCATACCACATCGTGCCATCGCATACCACATCATGCCATCCCATACCACATCATGCCATCGCATACCACATCGTGCCATCGCATACCACATCGTGCCATCGCATACCACATCGTGCCATCGCATACCACATCATGCCATCCCATACCACATCATGCCATCGCATACCACATCGTGCCATCGCATACCACATCGTGCCATCGCATACCACATCATGCCATCCCATACCACATCATGCCATCGCATACCACATCGTGCCATCGCATACCACATCATGCCATCGCATACCACATCGTGCCATCGCATACCACATCATGCCATCCCATGCCAACATGTCATGTCGGTATGCCCTTGAGAGTGGGATGCATGCAACACATCCTCCACAGTAAGCACACAAACCCCTTGCAGCACCGCATCACACCCCACCCCACCACACCGCACCCACCATGCCGCTTAGCCTGAGGGTCGATCCACGAGACAAGGGCGAGCAGAGCAGCTAGCGGGGGGAGGGAGAAAAACGAGGAGGGGAAGGGGAAGATGGGTGGGGTGAGGGGGAAGAGGCACAGCAGCAGCGAGAATCAGGCGGGCAGCGAAGGAATGCGCGCCGAATGAGAAGCTATGGACAGCGCGATGCGCAACCAGGGCGCTTCGCGACGAGCGTTCACGTGACGCACGGCGAGCGAAACGCAACCGAATCGCCAATCAGCACGCGCGCACCGGAAACGGCGCAGAGCGCGGCGAGAAACAGAAGGCGAGCTACGGCAGCGGCCAGCCACTTGCCGACTGTCGCAGAAAGACTCGCGCGCGATCGGATGATGAGACCCATGCGCCCGCGGAGGTGCTGGAGTGGCGCAAACCAAGGGTTGCCTACAGATGGACGTTCGTCCCAAGGTATGATCGAGGCTCGGGAGGGTCTGGTTGCGACTAGCTGGGTTGTGATGGGCTCAGGTTCAGTTCAGTTCAATTGGAAGTAAAGACGAACATGACAAAGTTTTGCTCGCTGATTTCGCAGCAGTTCCACCCAAACATTCGACTCCATATGTAGGGCGTGTCCTACGAGTTCGTTAACAGTTCATGTAGAAATTTGTATCCCTATTTCCTTTGTGTAACTCTTATATTTCGACTACTGTAGTCAGGCGACTTCAAGGACGCGCGACAGTGACGCGCCAAACACGTCAAGAGGTTCGTATTGAACGCGGCTTCCATGGTAGTACCCCGACTCGAACAGGTCCGCGTAAGCTCGACCTCAATCTCAGAATTCGCCCAGCCCCCACTGGTGCGAAAAAATGAAGTCGTTAAGGGTCCCGAGTTCTGGCCTGGTAATTCAGAACTGGGGGTTTACTGCTCGCGGCCCATGTCAAATGTGAGTCGGGAGACGAGTTTTCTGTGGACGGGGCTATGAGTCCGCGTTTCGTTTGGCGCAGTGCTGACGCGGTGCGTGTTTTTTTCGTCAGAGTGTACACTTTTTTGCTGACTCGAAGTTGCGTAAAAAAATGGGTTTTCTTCCAAAACGAACTCATGGTACACGCCCTTAGTTACTAGTGACGCCACGTGTGGAGCCAAGCGCCAGCTCTTGTGCGAGATGGATGAAATATCGTAACAGAGGTTACTTTTGCTCGCGACAATAGTCTTTAGTGGGTGTTTTTTTCCAGCGACAGACAGATTCCCCTCTCGTGATGGCAATGTAGACAACTTGGCTTCAAGCTCGTTTTGGCCTTTCACGAAGGGGCTTTCGTGACACCCCGTGACCCCGCTCCCTAGTCCGTGAATTAATCGCTTTCGCGAACGACCTTTCATACTTTATTTCCCCACGCGCCCAGTGACGTCACTACAACCCTTTCAATGGAGAGGGACGGTCCACCGTCAACCAGCTCGCCTCTGCGCACCAACCCAGTTATGTCGATCACCCAGTTACTAGCAGTCCCGCTGCGTTTATAGTCACGGCGTCAGTCGTTGATACTGCGTTCGTTTGCCGTCTCAATGCCTCTTCGGGCCGTTCTACGGTAGACAATCCGCGAAACAATCGTATCAGCGCTATCAGAATCTCCCGCGCAGTGGCGTCGGCGATGAGAGGCTGAGCGCGATTCGGTAAGGTTAGGCTCTGAATATCAATGACTGTATCCGCAACAAGTTTTTGTGAGCTTAGCCCCCTTATATTTGTTTTCGCTTTCATTTGAATTCGTTACGTGCTACAAAATCGGATGAGCGCCGAGCAGCAGGCCCTGATGAGACCTCGGTGCACAATCATTCATCGTTCGCTGTCCCCGTTACAATCTCAAGAGAGCTTGTTCGAAACAAGTGCCGAAAAACGTGGCCTTCTCCGAGAGAGTCTGTGCAGTCCCGCTACTCTTCAGCGTATCCCCATTATGGAGCTGCTGGTTTCACAGCTCATCTCCCTTTCCCCACATGGCAATCACAATTGCATCGCCTCCCAACCTCCCCCTCACCTCCCCCCACCTCCCCGCCCTACATGCCTATGCCATCACAAGGCGACGCGCAGCACAGGCAACGTGCTGGGTTGTCATCTCCCTTTCCCCATTCCACATCTGCACCTGCATCGCCTCCCCACTTCCCCCCCCCCCACCTCCCCTTCTCTCTGCACTCATGCCTCCACGTGGCGCCAGGGCTGCTGGGTCCCCTCCCCTTCCTCTCTCATGCATGCATCCTCGTCGCCTCCCCTTCAATGCCCTCTCCCCATCCCCCCTCCCCCCCTCTTTGCCTGCAGGCCACCACATGGTGGTGTGCAGCACAGCTCGCCACAGGCTGCTGGCACTTGACACACAGCTGTAGCACTGCACGGTGGGGTGGGGTGAGGTGGGGTGGGTTGGAGTGAGATGTGGTGGAGTGGAGTGGGTGGGGTGACATATGGTGGTTGTGTGCGGGATTAGGGTTTTCCTGTCAAGGTTATGGTTTAGGCCACCACACGACAACGCGTGGCACTGCGCACAGCTGCAGCACTGCATGGTAGGGGTGGAGTGGAGTGGAGTGGAGTGGAGTGGAGTGGAGTGGAGTGAGGGTTCTGCAGTTGGAGTGTTGCAGTCAGGCCATGCTCTTGCGGTTCGGTTGCTGGTGCAGCGGGATACACGACTGCAGCACTGCATGGTGGAGTAGCGTGGGGGCGTTGTTTTGTTGGGGTTATGTGGTTTTGCTGCGGTTTGGTTGTTAGGGTTATGTGGGGTTACCCCCTTTTCGCTCCACGACCCACCTTCCCTCAATCCACCCTCTTTTCTCCACGCTTCGCGTTCGCTCTACCCACCTGTTCTCCTTGTTCGCCCGCCGCCCCTTCCTCACCTCTCCCCGCCTTCCACTCCTCCCACCCTCTTCCTCACCAAGCCCTTGCGCACACACTAAGAGAAGCGAGTGGGAAGAGCGAGCATGTGCGTCTCCGAGGGAATCCATGCTACCCCTGCTGCTCTCCTCGTCTTCCTACTTTCCCACCGCTTTCCGTTTCTCCGTTCCCCTCTGAATCCCCTTCATTCTCCCTTAACATCATTTCCAGGATTTTTCTTGCCCCTCTTTCTTCTCTCCCCTCGTCAGGCCCTTGCTCTCTTTCTCTCCCCTCGTCAGGCCCTTGCTCTCTTTCTCTCCCCTCGTCAGGCCCTTGCTCTCTTTCTCTCCCCTCGTCAGGCCCTTGCTCTCTTTCTCTCTCCTCGCCAGTTCGCTGCTCCTTTGCTTCGTTGCTCCTACGCTTCACTGCTCCTACGCTTAGTGAGCTAAAAGGGGGGGAATGATGGAGGGAGAGGGGAGTGGATGGGCTTGGGAGAGGGGGCGTTGAAGGTGCTTCATACAGACAGCGTGGAGGCGTTTCACGACTGCCTGGTGAGAGCCGAGCACGTAATGAGTGAGTAGAGAGGAGTGAGGCAAGTTAGGGATGGGCGTGGGGGATTGTGTGGCGGTAGACGTGCTTCTCACTTAGTGACAGCATCAAGGCGTTTGATGAGTCGTCACTTTTGAGGCACCTCAAAAATGGTCTTCTGAGTCATGACTGTGTGGCGAGGGGCGAGTGCAAGGAAGGAGTGAGGAGAGTGAGTGAGTTAAGGGGGGAGAGAGAAGGGGGAAGGTTTGCTGAAGAGGGAATTGACTGGGCTTGAGGGAACGGAAGAGGGGGCATTGAAGTTGCTTCACACAGACAGCGTGAGGGATATTAGCCTGGTGAGAGGCGAACGAAATGCCTGGTGAGGGGCGAGGCCATTGAGTGAGTCGACGAGTGAGAGGCGAGTGCGTAATGAGTGAGTAGGTAGGAGTGAGACAAGGGAGGGATGGGCGTGGGGGAATGCTTGAGGGCGTCTCTCACCTTGTGTTTTGAGCTGCCCATTTCTCATGAAACTGCATTTTGAGACGTCTCGCAAGTTTCTTATATATTCCCTTCTAGTGGTATCAAGGGAGTTGCAACTTCTGAGATGACTTAACGTTTCCTATTATTTTCGACCCTTTATTGAATATAAGCTTGGTTTCAACATTATCGGTAGCAGTGGCACCCCCAGCCTCCTCTCTCTCCTTTCCCCCTTACACACTCTGCATCTACTCTCTCACAGGTGGAGATCCTAGCGTTTGGTGATCTGAGCCACCCCAACGAGGTGTGGCTGCTTGAGTACGGCATGGAAGACTGCAGTGCTGTGCTACTCTCTCGCACCCTCCCATTCTCCTTCCTCCCCCCCCTCTGCACATACCCATTCATCTCCCTCTCCTCCCACCACAGGCGAAGGTCCTAGTGTTGGGCGATCTGAACCACCCCAGCCACCCTAAACCCAGTTTGCTGTTGGGGTACTGCATGGAGGGAGACCGGGCGATTCTGGTATATGAGCCGGTGGAGAGGCGCAACCTGCACCACTGGCTGCACCCCAACGGTAAGTTTCCACTTTTGTGCGTAAGGGGAAGAAGAGGATGATGAGGGTGGGGGAACGTGGTTGACTTGAAACAGTTCTGGTATATGGGCTGGTGGAGAGAGGAGATGATCACCACAGGTTCAGGGAATGGGGAGGAAGGGGAAACGCGTGATGGAAATGGAGAAGGGTATGGGAAAAGGTTCAGCGGGTTTGGAGTTACGGCTTGAATTCAGGTCCAGGTGAAAAGAAAATTCATATCACCACAACGAAGCTCACTGTGCCAGCCGGGAATCAAACCCGGGTCTGCACCGGGCACATGGCAGGGTGCTATTCTACCTCTTCATTGACACTATAGTAAATGTACAATGGATACAAGACAAATCCAAGCATCTAGTGTATGGAAAGACATGCAGGCTAATCCTATTGTGAGGCCTACAAATAGGCCTCTGAGATGTCTCAGTGGTCCTCTCCAAAGTAGGCAAAGTCAGCTGCAGAAAGAGAAGTCACCTCGGGTGGTGCGTGGTTGACGCCCTCGGTAAAACGAATTTGTGCACGACGACAAACAGTGCGAGACTGCTCACGTTGATGGACCAGAGAAATCCGTTTGTAGAAGTTGGTCTCAAACAGCAGGGGAAGGAAATCTGTAGCACCACTCAAGTCACGGAGTTGTGAAGCCCCTTTGCGGCTGCATTGGCGTAGGAAATTGTTGAACGATGAGCCAAAGCAACCGAAGGTTTCGATGACAAGGGGAAACAGTTTGACGTCTGGACGGTCACGAAGTGCTGCAGCATAGTGGGTGGTCTTCTCACTTTCACGAGTGGCTCCTGCTGAACCAATCACCGTAGCTGCGTTGGAGTGTGGAAACCCCTTTTGTGGATCAGCAATAGAAACATCCAAGGCCCAGGTGGTACCAGAGCTAATGTCGCGGCACGTGATGTCTGTGCGGCGGCCAGGCAGGAGATGCTGGTCTTCCATCTGCACAGAGAACCCAAGCTCCAAGGCAATGCGATGAACTTCTTGTTTGATTGCGTCGTGCACCTTAGTAGGCTCGTTGTTGCTAGGGCAACGAAGGACATGAGAATGGATGGAAGGATCGGTGAACGGGGAGTTGCAGGTGCAGGTGAGTGAAGATGAAAGGTGAGGAAGAGGAAGGCCTAAGCGGATAGCTGCTGCAATGCGCCACTCGGTCTCTGAAAGCTGCATGTGCGGGGAGGATGGAGCCACAGTGAGCCAGTCACCTGCATGCGGGCCCTGCAAAGAGGTTAGACGAGCAAGGCGAAGCGGGGACGTTACTGTGGCTCGAACCTTCTCCAGCAAATCGGCTTCGAGGTGTTGGGAGAGGTGAGTAAAGAGTTTAGGAGGGTAGCCCGATTGAAGCACAGGCCATGATGGGAAGCGGTCACGAATGTCTTGGGGAAGCATGGTCATGGTAGATGAGATTGAAGGGTCGAGGAGGTTAATGGAGTCCGTGGTGACGTAAGGGCGGAAAAGAGGAGCACCATCAGTGATGAAGTGGGTGGATAGGGTCGAAACTGCCTGCGCCCAGCTGCAAAGGTAACTGAGGGGGGCGATGGATGCAGAGCTGCGAATGCCGAAGCCACCTAAGCGGATAGGGAGCGAGGCTTGGAGGCGGGCCGATGTGGACCGTTCAGAGGTGGGATTCCAGTACTCGGAGCCCAGGAGCTGAGAGAAGTGGCTGAAAATCGTGCTGTCCCATGAAGAGAGTAGCTCTTGGATTTCGGGAAAAGGTGCGACAGTTCTGAGGAGGAAAGAAGGTCGGGCAGTGATGCATAAGGAAAGGATCCGTGAGGCAATCTGTGGGTCCTGCAGTTGATGCAGTAAAGGGAGGGAGGTAGTGAAAGAATCGAGCTTGTCACGAACTGTAGAGATGATGAAACCGTCTGAGCCGGTGGGAACTCCAGCCACAGTGAGACCGTTTGCAGCGATGGAAATACCCGGGGGCGGAATGCAGTGTTCGGGCAAGTCCATAGGGGCCCATAGAGAGCACTTAGAGGGTTGGACAGTAAGGCCAAGAGAGAGAAGGCGGGAGGTAAGGTCATTGTATGCGGAAAAGACGTCTGAGGGAGGGCCGACCAAGTAGGTATCGTCTGCGTATGAGGTAACGAAAATTGAGGGAGACTGTTGCTGGGTTGGTTGGATGGCTAGCTGCTGTGTTAGGGCCTAAAGAAAAGGGCCACAAGGGTCGCCTTGACGAACACCAGAAGCTGACTGGAATGTGTGGAGAAGGGGGCCGCTGCGGTAGTGGAGAGGTGAAGGGGTGGAGTAGAATAGGCGGAAGAATGTAATGAGACTAGAGAATGGGGAGCGCCTTAATGCCTCAAACATGGAAACCCGGTTGAATGAGTTGAACGCGTTTGCAACGTCCAGCTGAAGCACCACCCAGTCTGGATGAAGGGAGAAGGCGGAGCACACTGCGTGCGACATAATCTCGATCCCGGCCGGAACTGCTACGCCAAATTGAAGGTGAGGAAGGAATGTCTCTCGCATCTGCAGCTTGAAAAGGAGAGTGATGCAGCGTGAAAGGAGGCGTGGTAGCACTTCCCCAATGGCGATGGGACGTACACCACCATGCGGTTTCTGTAGGGCCACGAGGTTCGAAGCGGTGTAGAAAGGCCTGACTGCAAGTGGAAGATCACCCTGCAGCCAGTTCTGGAATACGTGGAGGAGAGAAGGGAGATGCTGCTGGTGAGAGAGAAACGTGTCCCTGAGGTGCTCAATGAACCACCCAGAAGTTCCAGCAGCTGTGCCACGGGGGGCGGACTGTAGAGCGGCCTGGAGAACAGGGACAGTAAGCTGTGGTGCGGCTGTAGGAGTGAAGCTGTGTACCCAGTCAGGAATTTCTGCTGCAGCAGGTGGGTGCTTGGAGCTGAGGGCAGCAACCGTTTCTGATGATGGAGGAGCTAGCTCGCCAGCTTCCAGTGCTGCCAGTGAACGTGACCAGTCCCCGCATTTCGCAAACCGTTTCGCACGGTTGAGACGAGCCTGCAGCGCCGAAGAACGTGCCGATGCCATGTGCAGAGGTCTGGCGGCTGGAGTGGCTGCAGCTACGGCTTCACTGTAAAGAGACTGCCAGTCACCATAGTGACAGGCTGGTCATGCCGAGATGATACCCTCGTTGGGAAACATTTGGCCTGCATGGTGCCAGTCAGCATAGTGCCAGGCCGCATGGTGCCAGTCAGCATAGTGCCAGGCCGCATAGTGCCAGTCAGCATAGTGCCAGGCCGCATAGTGCCAGTCAGCATAGTGCCAGGCCGCATAGTGCCAGTCAGCATAGTACCAGTCATCATAGTACCAGTCAGCATAGGTCCGGTCACCAGTCAGCATAGTACCAGTCAGAATAGTACCAGTCAGCATAGGTCCAGTCACCAGTCAGCATAGTACCAGTCAGCATAGTACCAGGCCGCATAGTGCTACACTGCATTGTCAGGGGGCGCACATTCAAGAGGCAGTGACTGGTCCGTGTATATCGAGTTGATGCCCTCTTTGGGAAACAACTGGGCTGCATGGTGCTGGGGCATCGTGCTGGGGCATCGTGCTGGGGCATGGTGCTGGGATGCATGTTGCTGGGATGCATGGTGCTGGGGCATGGTGCTGGGCGGCATGGTGCTGGGCGGCATGGTGCTGGGCGGCACGGTGCTGGGCGGCATGGTGCTGGGCGGCATGGTGCCGAGCTGCCAGTCAGCCTTGATAGGCCAGTCCATGCGGTTTTGATGCCCTACTTCCCTGGGAAAGGACTGGGCTGCATCGTGCTGGAGTGAATGCTCAAGGGTTGGTGAATGACGCATGTGGCCTGTTGAAGCCAAGCTGATGCTTTCATTGTGAAAGAATTGGGCCTGTTCAGTCTGTTTTTTTTTTGTGTGTGTAAGCTAGTATGTTGCGAGCTTGCTAAAGCTTGGATGACGTTTTCCTCTTTCTCTCTCCGTTCTGTCTCCCTTCCATACCCCTCCGCTCCCCTCCCCTTCCCCTTGCTGCCCCTTTCCTCCCCTTCCCCTACCCTTGCCCTCCCCTTTCTCTCCCCTCTCCCTTCCCTCTCCCTTCCCTTTCCATCTCGCTCCCTCCTTGTTCCCTCCCGTTTCCTTCCCCTTCCCCTTCCCTTCCCCACTCCTTCCCCTCCCCTTCCCTCCCCCTCCCCTCCCCCTCCCCTTCCCTCCCTTTCCGATCCCCCTCCCCTTCCCGTTCCCTTCCCCACCACCGTAAGTTGGCAGATGCGCCATAAAGAAGGGGGCGTATCACGTATACGAAATGCAGCAGAAATCGCTCAAACTTGGTCAGGCTGCCTGCGAAGAAAAATCGCAAGAATTTGAAAATCGCAACAATTTGCGATGCCATTAATTGTTAACTCGACATGGCAGAGACCAACGCCAATCTGAATTCAAATATCAAACTCCAAACCTTGCCCCACCGTCAACCATTCACCAACAGCTCAATCCCCCAAACCCAAGCTTCCCTCCACCTTTGATTTCTCCACAAGTCAGGTCCACAAATGTTGTGAGGTTCATTCATTCCCGCATTTCTCGGTTTCCAATTCATACATCTGTGCTCAATCAGTGTAGCCTTAGCTTCAGTAGTTGCGCACCAAGGCAAGATCCACTCCCTCGGCGTCCAATGGAGCGTCAGTCGAAGGATCTAGTGGCTGTTTATGCGAACCCCATCCATCTTAGGAAATGTAGGACATATGCAAAGAATTTGAAGGAGATCTGTATCGTTTGATAGTGATTATGAACAAGTTTTGGGGAAGGGTCTCTTGTTCCCCTACTCCACGATTCTACAACAGGTTGTTTTCCCCCTCGCGTCGCCCGTGTGCACTGACCCTAGCCCGCGCGTCGCCCGTGCGCCCTGCCCCTCGTACGTAGCCTGTGCGCCCTGCCCCTAGCCGCCGCGCTGGCCCCATGCCCAGCCAGCAGCGCACGCCCCTGCTACAGCCAGCACGCGCCCCATACTACAGACTGCGCGCGACCACTCTCTAGCGACGTGCGCGCTATAGTCAGCCAGAGTAGCCCGAGGCGCGCGCCACGACAGCTTTCCCGAGGCGCGTGCCACACTCTACCGTGCCTCGAGCCTTAGCAGACCTTTTCCAGGCTTTCTCACCGTCGGTTTTCCTGTTCCCTACCGTTCCTCCACTAGGATCACCGTTCCGCCGCAGCTGGAGGCCGCTACTGTGAGAATCTGGTTCAGGAAAGAGAAATCTATTGAATGATTCACCTGGTTACAAGGCGAGGCTATATATAGGCTCGACACAAAGGCAGTAACCCGGGTGTTACTAGAAGGTTCTGTGGGTCGCAAAGCGTCCCGAGCGGGTCCTTCCCGAATTCGGTAGAAGGCAATTCGATGGCAACCGAAAAGCCTAGAATTCGGTGCACTGTACCTAGTTCGGTGCCTATGACTATAATAATATAGTAAAAGCAACAAACATGGGAAATCAAGCAAATGCATGCAAGATATAAAGCTAAGCTAGATAATACACAATAAAGCAGAATCAAGCAAGTAAATTCCAGCAAAGCCGTCATACTCACACGTCCCCCCCTCAAAGTTGGGTGTAGTGAGAAACACCCTACTTGACAAGATAATCCTTGAGAGCACGGCGTGGGCTGCCCATATCAGCTTCTCCAGCCCAATTTTCCTCCGACCGGTCGTATCCCTTCCAGCGTATCAGGAACTCGAGCGTGTTGCCGCGTCTGCGTCGATGAGCGAGCACTCGTTCCACCTCGTACTCTGGTTCATCCTGTACAAGAACAGGTGGTGGTGGCGGTAGCTGGCGTCCCTAAGTCTTCTCCCATAGCTGCTGCATGGTGGTGACGAAGTTATGTGCGGCTTGGACGTGTGCCAGTATGGTTGGCTGCTGTGGTGTAAGTGGTTACCATCTGCAACACAGGAAGAAAGAAGATTTCCCTGTGGCCGCATGTGACGCGTTATTGTAAGCGAACTCAAGTGTCGGTAACTGTGAATCCCAGTGGCTGACGTCATCTTTGCAAGCAGTGCGCAGTAACTGTTCAACCACCTGATTGAGTCGCCCTGTCTGTTCGTCAGTCTGGGGGTGGCATGCTGAAGACATTGCAAGCTTTGTCCCCAACAAACCCATAAGTTCCCTCTAGAACTTTCCACGATTTGACGGCTTCAATCTTCCGCGGGTCCACGTGTACGCCCTCGGCACTCATCATGTGCCCGAGAAACTGCACCTTCTTCAGGGCGAAGTCGCTCTTTGACAGCTTCACGTAGAACTTGTTCTCCCGCAGGATCTCAAAGACTTTCCGCAGATGCTCCACGTGCTCCTTCATTTTCTTGGAGTAGATGAGTATGTCGTCCAAGTACACCACTACGCACTCGTCCAGCAGGGGCCGTAGGATGTGATTCATCTCCGCCTGTAACGTTGCTGGTGCGTTGCAGCTTCCGAATGGCATCACCAAGTATTCGTAGGAGCCATATCTGGTACGGAACGCCGTCTTGTAGATCGAGTTGTTTGCCATCTTGATCTGCCAGTAACCCGACCATAGGTCCAGCTTCGAAAACACTGTTGCACCATGCTGTTGGTCTAGAAGATCATCTATGCGCAGTATGGGGTATTTGTTTTTTACCATCTGTTTGTTTAGTGTTAGGTAGTCGATGCACATCCGTAAACTACTGTCAGGCTTTAGAGTGAAGAGAACTGGTGCACTGTAGGGAGAGGTGGATGGGAGGATCAGCTGTCTGTCCAGTAGGTACTCAATCTGTTTCTTCATGTCTACCAGTTCGGTCGGACTAAGGCGGTATGGTGCACGTGAGACGGGTTTCGCATCTGGTTCCTCCACAATCTCGTGCTCGTGGGTTCGCACTGGAGGCACTCCTGCAGGTAGGTCGTCTGGCACGATGTCTTTACACTGCTCCAACACCTCCTATACTGCTGCAGGTAGCTCCGATTTTGGCTTCTCCTCCTCTGCTGCTGCCATCACCAATGCTAAGTAACCCGTGTTACTCTCGTTCACTGTCCGTTCGAACCGTGCAACCTTTGTTTCAGGAACATCCCCTGTATCCGTCCAGCTTCGCAGCTCCACACGTTTCCCATTATTGTAGATGCACGCCTTCTGGTTGACCCGGTCAATCTCAGGGTTGAACCGCTTCAAAAAAATATGCCCGAATATGAAATATAATCCCATGATGTTCGTGATCGGCAACGTCGACTTCCATCTCAACGCCCCTATTTGCAGCTGCAATGTTGTCTCGCCGTGGATGGGAAGCTTCGTACCGTCCACCATCGTTGCTGTAAACTGAGTCTCCTCTGAGGATTCTCCAATTTTCTCCAACGTCCCGCGGTCGCACACCGAGTGGGACGCACCACTGTCCACTAGTGCCTGGAGGCGTTGCCCATTGCAGATCACCTCGAGGAGTAGTGGATGCTGCTGCTCCGAGTAGCTGTAGATGGTCTTGCTTACAGGATCATTTGGTACGTCAAATATATCGTCCTTAGGTCCTGCGCTCGAAGCTGCTGGCTCAATATCAGGTTTCACCTGAGTAGGGTTAGAAGGATTTATCCTACACTGGTACAGCTTCTCCTGTGCCTGGAACCTTCCCCTAAGCCTTTGCAGCTGTGTAGGCTTCATCTATAAAAAACGGCGGGGAGCCTTTAAACAGTGCTGCTGGGGGATAATATCGACTCCTCGGAACGCTCGTCCCTTATCAACGCTCCGAAGTAGGGTCCCCATATTGTTGAAAGTAATGAACGAGAATGGATGAACCAGCAATGAGTTGGGTACAAGTACTAACCCTAATTGGGTTGTACCCCTTATGGGCTACCCCACTATAGCCTACACAAATGTAAAAGCTATAATGTTCTGACACACCCCCGTAGGCAAAGTGGGGGAGAACAAGTGGTCACAAGACCAGTCAAGAAAATCAAAGCAAGCTCATGGTGGATCACAAAGTCACCACGCAGTTCGAGCACAAACAAAGGGCCACAAGGCTAGTTCACATGCAGAGTGATATAAAGAGAACAAACAATACAGTGATCATATCCTAGCAAGTGCAAGCATGATGGTATATATATAGATCACAGTACAAGCAGAGTCAAGCAGTAAGCAAGTGAGGCAAAGTAGGCACAAGGCCTAACACAGTAGAGAAGCGCTGATGATCACCAGGCGGAAGTGCCTTGGTGAATATATCAGCAGTGTTGGCCCTAGTGGCCACGTACGCAAGACGAAGCTGGCCACGCTACTGCTGTCAAAATGTAGTATAGCTTATATTGTGTAGGCTATATTGGGGTAGCCCATAAGGGGTACAACCCAATTAGGGTTAGTACTTGTACCCAACTCTTTGCTAGTTCATCCATTCTCGTTCGTGATTCTGACATGGTTTCAGAGCAAGTCCCTTCCTAGGACCGTTTTTTTTGGGCCCACCAACTGTTGCCCTGCTAGCCACTCGACCCTAGGCCCCAGCCCGTAGCCTCGCGCCCGTCGCACTTAGGCCCCGGCCCGTCGCCACCGCTAGCCCGGCCTGTTGCCCCTTGGCATCGTTCGTCGCCCCTAGCCTCGGCCCCTCGGCCCCTAGCGACCCGTCGCCCCTAGCTTCGCGACCCCCGTCGCCCCTAGCTTCGCGGCCCCCCGTCGCCCCTAGCATCGCGGCCCCCCGTCGCCCCTAGCTTCGCGGCCCCCCGTCGCCCCTAGCTTCGCGACCCCCGTCGGCCCTAGCTTCGCGACCCCCCGTCGCCCCTAGCTTCGCGACCCCCGTCGCCCCTAGCTTCGCGACCCCCGTCGCCCCTAGCTTCGCGGCCCCCCGTCGCCCCTAGCGTCGCGGCCCCCCAACGCCCCTAGCTTCGCGACCCCCCGCCGCCCCTAGCTTCGCGACCCCCGTTGCCCCTAGCTTCGCGGCCCCCCGTCGCCCCTAGCTTCGCGGCCCCCCCCGTCGCCCCTAGCTTCGCGGCCCCCCCCGTCGCCCCTAGCTTCGCGACCCCCGTCGCCCCTAGCTTAGCGACCCCCCGTCGCCCCTAGCTTTGTGGCCCCCCGTCGCCCCTCGCTTTGCGACCCCCCGTTGCCCCTAGCTTCGCGACCCACCTGTCGCCCCTAGCTTCGCGACCCCCCCGTCGCCCCTAGTTTCGCGACCCCCCCGTAGCCCTGTCGCCCCTTAGCCTAGGCTCCGGCCCCGCGGCCTCTCGGCCTCTCAGCCCCTCGGCCTCTCGGCCCCTCGGCCCCTAGGCCCCAGGCCCCTAGGCCCTTGGCTCCTAGGCCCCTTGGCCCCTACGACCTCGGCCCTCGGCCCCTCGGCCCCTCGGCTACTCCTACTGCTGTTACTGCTGCTACTGCTACTGCTCCTGCTGCCGCCCCTCTCGCACCCCCAGCCGCCCCGCACGCCGCCTAGCCTGCCCGCTATGACTTCTCTTTGGTGTAGCGGTGGGGGTGGTGACGGTGGTGGTGGCAGCAGTTGGAGTGGTGGAGGCCGTCCTGGCAGTCGCTGTGGAACTGCTCGGTGGGGAGTTTCTGGCAGAGGCCAGATGCGGCTGTAGCAGAGTCAGCACGAGTCCCTTCCACCCCAGCAGCTACGTGAGTGGTACACTAGTAGGGGTGGTGGCGGTGGCAGTAGTGGAGGTCGCTCTACAGCTGTTCAGTTGGGAGTTCCTAGCGGTGGCCGGATGACACTGCAGCGGCGTCCGCGCGAGACCCTTTCGCCTCAGCAACTTGGCGAGTGGTACGTTCAGCCTGGGGCGTCTCGGAGTAGTGCTCGCTGCCCATACGTCATTCGCACAGGTGACCGGGCTGGTCAGACGTGCGGGACAGTTGGTCACACACAGTCTCGCAGCTTCTCCTGTCTGAGCGACACCTGGCGTGCAGAGTTTGGCGACGCGGCTTAGCTTCCTCGCTGGCTCGAGCTGGTTAGGCAGGGTGTGGATATCTTTGCTCTAGACTATGATGCTATTCTCACTACTATGTATGCTTTGTCCGTTAGTGTTGAGGGTGACTGTTACTGGGGTGTGCCGCCTGACCCAGGTATAGCCGCTGCTGCTCTAGGTGCTAGTGAGTCTCGTACTCTCCCTGGTACTACGCCTGCTGCGGCCTTGCACACCTTCACGCTGGACTCAGGCGCCTCTGCTTGTTTCTTTCGTGACAGCACCACTCTCAGTCCTCTCCCTGCACCTGTTCCGGTCCGACTAGCTGACCCCTATGGGGGCCCGGTCGTGGCCCGTTCCTCCACTGTCCTCCCGTGTCCGGCGGTTCCGTCCGGCTCACTGTCAGGTCTTCACCTCCCCTCGTTCTCTGCGAACTTGGTGAGTACAGGTGCCCTCCAAAATGCGATGGTCACTACCACCACTCCTGGGGGTCAGTGTGTGACGATCTGCACGTGCACACGGACGGGGCGTCACTTGGCCACGTTCACTCGTCGGCCAGGGTCGAGTCTGCACACACTCGCTACTGAGCCTCCTCAGGTAGCTGCGTCTGCTCAGGTGTCCGCGTCAGGTCAGGTCGCCGCCTCTTGCTCGTGTCGCCTCCTATCGCACCAGACTCTTCTGTGGCACCACCGCCTGGGTCACCCCTCCCTGCCACGCATTCGTGGCATGCACTCTCGTCTTCTTGTCTTTGGTCTTCCCAGGTCCCTGCCTCCCCTGCTGCCCTCGCCTGCCCCGCCCTGCCTTCCTTGCGTCGAGGGGTGGCAGCGCGCCACTCCTCACTCCTCCTCGTTTCCCCCGACGACTGCTCCCCTACAGACTCTCCACATGGACGTGTGGGGCCCAGCCCGCGTCAGTGGACAGAGCGGCGAGCGCTACTTTCTGCTGGTCGTTAACGACTACACGCGGTACACCACGGTCTTCCCCTTGCGCAGCAAGGGTCAGGTCGTTGATGTCTTGATCCCTTGGATCCGCACAGTTCGTCTCCAGCTCCGCGAGCGTTTCGGCCAGGACCTTCCTGTCCTGCGTCTGCACTCTGACAGAGGTGGTGAGTTCTCCTCCAACCTCTTGCGGGACTTTTGTGGTGGCGAGGGCATTCTCCAGTTGTTCACGCTTCCGGACTCCCCTCAGCAAAATGGGATTGCTGAGCGCCGCATTGGATTAGTTATGGAGGTCGCTCGTTCCTCCATGATCCATGCGGCTGCTCCCCATTTTCTGTGGTCGTTTGCACTCCGGTACGCTGCGCATCAACTCAACCTCTGGCCTCGTGTCTCCTTGCCGAAGACCTCGCCCACACTGCGTTGGACGGGGGAGGTTGGCGAAGCGTCGGTATTCCGGGTCTGGAGATCTCGTGCCTTTGTTCGCGAAACGTCTGCGGACAAGCTCTCCCCCCGTGCTATCCCCTGCATCTTCCTTGGCTTTGTCCCTGACGCGCCTGGCTGGCTGTTTTACCACCCCACCTCGCGCCGTGTCTTCCCTTCTCAGGACGTCACATTTGACGAGTCAGTTCCCTTTTACCGTCTCTTCCCCTACCGCTCTGCCCCTCCCCCGCCCCCGCCGCTCTTCCTTGCACCCGGTCCCCCTCCGGTAGACCCCCTCTCGCCCCAGGGTCCTGCTCCCTCAGGTGTGTCTCAGGTAGACCCGCTCCCTGGTCCTGCGCCTGTTCAGATAGCTGTCGGCTCAGGTGCTGCTCGAGGTGCTGCGTCTGGGGGTGCTGCGTCTGGGGGTGCGGAGCCTAGGGGTGCAGAGTCTGAGGGTGATGAGACTGGGGGTGCTGAGCCTGGGGGTGTTGAGACTGGGGGTGTTGAGCCTGAGGGTGCTGCGTCGGAGGGTGCAGAGTCTGGAGGTGCTGAGCCTCAGGGTGCTGCTTCGTCTCGAGGTTCTGCTGGTGCTTCGCCGAGACTGTCTCCGCAGCAGCTGCGTGAGTGGTTTGTTCGGCACGCACGCCTTCGGAGTGGAGCTACCGGAGCTGGAGGTACTGGAGCTGCTAGAGCTGGAGGTGCTGGAGTTGCTGCTGGAGCTGGTGTTACTGAAGGTACTACGGCCACTGGTCTTGGAGGTGCTCGTACCCGGGGTACTGGAGCTGCCGGGACTGGTGGTGTTGAGGGTGCTGGAGCTGGAGACCCTACAGATTCTGGAGCTACTGGTGCTGGCGGCTCTGGCGCTGGTGGCGCTAAAGCTGGAGGAGCTGGAGTTGGAGGCACTGGTGCAGGAGGCGCTGGAGTTGGAGGCACTGGCGCGGGAGGTGCTGGAGCAGGAGGTGCTGGAGCTGTTGACCCTGGTGGCGTTGTGCGGCTGCGACCGTACTTCGTTGCCCTGCTTCAGCAGGTTCTTGGTATTCCGTCTTCTACTGGCCTTACTCCTCCCCTCCTGTGTCCACCGACTGACCAGTCCTGTGTCCGTTGAAATTTATGTCGTGTCAGTTTCTGGGTAAGTGAGTCAGCTGCCATGTCACCGGTGGGACAGTAGACAAGGCGCATTCTCCCCTTGTCGATCGCATCCTTGACGAAGAAGTAATGCAGTGAGATATGTTTCGTGCGATTGACGAAGCCAGGCTTGTTGGCGATGGTAATTGCACTCTGATTGTCGCACTGCAGCGTGAACTGATTCAGCGTAACGAATTTTGCTTCGTCGAGCAGTTCCTGTAAGTATAATCCTTCTCGGGTTGCAGCACATGCGGCAATGAGCTCTGCCTCAGCCGAGGAAAGTGACACGAGTTCTTGTTTTGACGAGTTCCACGAGATCGGACCAACTGGCTTGAGACGGAAGACGTGGCCGGTTCGTGACTGACGATCTGACGTGTCACCGGCGTGGTCTGCGTCGACATATTCGCTGAGGTACATTTTGTCGGTTGGTTTTCCTGTGTTGAAGACCAGCCCAACTGTTGGTGTTGCGACGGAGTAATGTAGAGCACGCTAAAGATCAAGGTGGTGTTCTTCTTTTGGGCAGCGTAGAAATTGTGCGAGATAGCTTGCGACATATGCAAGGTCGGGACAGCATGTGACTGCTGCGAAGAGAAGACACCCGAGTTGCTGCTGGTACAGTTGTAGGCCAGTTGCTGAAAGTTTGGTGTTGTTTAGGACGTACCCAGTGGGTGTGGATCGATAGGGTGTAGCGACGTAATCTGTAGGAATTTTGAAGCGCTTAGCGAGTGACTCAGCATACTTCGATGCTGTGAGATGGATAGCGGAGGAAGTTCGCGAAACGTTTAACCCAAGAAATTGGGTTACTTCGGTGGAGATGGTTAAATCGAGAGATTTCTTCAAATCCGCTTCGATGCGATCACCCAAGAAAGCTGACGAGCTGACGTAGAGAATGTCGTCCACGTATGCCACGAGCAACGCATAACTCCCCTTGTCGTCTAGCCGATACATCCTGGGATCATGTGGCAGTTGTCTGAAGCCGACTTCTGTCAGTTTTCTGTTCAAATGCTGCTGCCACAGTCGTGGTGCTTGTTTGATACCGTACAGTGATTTCTTGAGCGTGCAGATGTCAAACTTATATGCTATAGTCTGTCTAGGCTGTAGTGGGGTAGTCCATATAGGGTACAATACTTTTAGGTTTCCTACTTGTACCCACATGCTTGCTAGTTCAGTCATTCCTTCCTTCACTATTCTGACATGGTATTCTGAGCAGGTTCCCTAGTGGGAACGTTTGTTTTTTTAGGGCCCACCACGATTTTTTTTTTCTCCCCTGCCCGAAGCGCGCCTCGCGCCTGCCTCACCTGCTCCGTCACGCGCCCTGCCCTAGTACGGCCCGTCGCGGCCCTGCCTTCGCTGGCCCGTCGCGGCCCTGCCTTCGCCGCCCGTCGCTGGCCCGTCCCGACCCGTCCCGGCCTGTCGCGGCCCTGCCCTGCTGCCGCCCCAGTCGCGGCCCTGCCTTCGCCGCCCGTCGCGGCCCTGCCCTGCAGCCGCCCTGTCGCGGCCCTGCCCTGCTGCCGCCCCAATCGCGGCCCTGACCTAAACCGCCAGCTGCGGCCCTGCCCTGCACCCGCCCTTGGAAAGCACCCGCACCGCCCAACCGAGCCGCGCCGCTTCTCCGAGCCGCGCCTCCCTGCCGCGCCACGCCGCCAGGCACCGAGCCGCGCCGCCCAGCCGAGTCGCGCCGCCCTACCGAGCCGCGCCGCCCTGCCGAGCCGCGCCGCCCTTCTGATATGCACTGCCCTGCCCGCGCTGCTCCTGCTGCTACTACTGCTTCTGCTGCCACTGCTGCTACTGCTGCTACTGCCGCTATGGCTAGCCCTATTGTTCTTACGTTTGATGCTGAGGGGCGTGCGGTTGACTTTGACGTGTGGGTTGACGACCTGCAGCTCTTTCTGCAGTGTGATTCTAAGGACGGAGTATCTCTTTTCGATCATACGTCCGGTGCCTCTCCTGCACCTGCTGCCACTGCGGACTGTACGCTTCGCTCGCAGTGGACCACTCGTGACGCTGTTGCTCGCCTTGCTGTTCGTAGTCACCTGCCGTCTGCTGAGCGCACGCACTTTGGCCAGTACAAGACTGCTCAGTCTTTGTACGATGCTGTAGTAGCGCGCTACTCCTCCCCTTCCACTGCTGCCCTCAGCCGCCTCATGCTGCGGTACCTGTTCCGTGACGTTGCCGCTTTTGCCGCACTAGTGACGCCCGCTACCGAGCTGCGCTTCCCACTGAGTTTTGTGCCAAGAACCCCCCCCCCCATGTACATCACCCTTTACTACCTAGTCACCCGCCTCCCTGACTCCCTTGCTTCAGTCAGGGACCACTTTTTCGCCGCACCGAGCTCACTGTCGACCTGCTAGAGGAGTGCCTCACTGCAGCTGAGAAGAGTATCTTAGCTGTAGGTGCTTCTCGCGGCGACCCTTGCGCCCCTTTCTTTGAGGGGTGTTCCCCTGTCCCCCTTCTCCCCTCTGTTGCTTCGGCTGCTGCTGTTGACCTCGTTGGCACTGCGGAGGTCGGGGCTGTGTCTGCTCCCAGTGGGAGGCACCGCAACAGCAAGGGCAAGGGGGGCAAGGGTGGTGAAGGGGACGGTGGGGGCGGCGGTGGAGGCGGTGGAGGAGGAGGAGGGGGTGGCGATGGAGGTGGGGGTGGTGGCGGGAGTGGGGGCTTTGGTGGCGGCGGTGGGGGTGGTGGAGGCAGCGGGAGCGGCGGTGGAGGCAGCGGCAGCGGTGGTGGAGGTGGCGGCGGTGGTGGTGCTCGCCGCGGTGGAGCCGCGCAGCGTGGAGGCTTTGGTGGTAGCCAGAGTTTCGGCTCGAAATTTTCTGTGGCTGTTCGCGGTTCAGTACGCTGCGCATCAGATCAACCTTCAGCCTCGTGTCTCCTTGCCGGAGACCACACCTACTCTGCGGTGGATGGGGAAGGTTGGCGATGCGTCTGTGTTCCGTGTCTGGGGATCTCGAGCTTTTGTCCGCGATACTTCCGCGGACAAGCTGTCCTCCCGTGCCGTTCCCTGTGCCTTCCTTGGCTTCCCCCCTGACGCACCTGGGTGGCAGTTTTACCACCCCACCTTGCGTCGTGTTCTGTCCTCTCAGGACGTCACGTTTGATGAGTCGGTATCCTACTACCATCTCTTTCCCTACCGCACTGCCTCTCTCCCCCCCCCGCCACTCTTCCTACCACTAGGTGCTCCTCTGGTAGACCCCCTCCCCCCTCAGGGTCCTGCCCCCTCAGGTGTGTCCCAAGTAGACCCTGTCGAGCCTGTCGAGGTAGCTGTCGACTCTGGTGCTACTAGGGGTGCTGAGCTTGAGGGTGCGGGGCCTGGGGTTGCTGTGCCTGGGGTTGCTGAGTCTGAGGGTGCGGAGCCTGGGGGTGCTGAGCCTGAGCGTGTGGAGCCTGGGGGTGTTGAGCCTGGGGGTGCTGAGCCTGAGCGTGCTGAGTCTGGAGGTCCTCCGGGTGTCCCGTCACGGCGGGAGCCCCTCTCTCCGCAGCGACTACGTGAGTGGTACGCTCGGAGCTGTTGCCGTGCTGCTGGAGCTAAGGGACCTGTTGCTGGAGGTGCTTCTGGAGCTGGAGCTGCTGGAGCCGCTGGTCCTGGAGTTACTGGCGCAGTTGGCGGTCCTGCTGGTGTTGGAGCTGCTGGAGGTGCTAGTGCAGCTGGTCCCGAAGGTGCTCGTACTGGAGGTACTGGAGCTGCTGGGGCTGGTGGTGCTGCAGGAGTTGGAGCTGTCGGTGCTGGACCTACGGGGTCTACTGCTGGAGGTCCTGCTGGTGCTGGAGCTGCTGGAGCCGCTGGTGCTGGAGGTGCTGGCACTGTTGGAGGTCCTACTGGAGTTGGAGCTGCTGGAGGTGCTGGAGCGACTGGACCTAGAGGTGCTCGTACTGGAGGTGCTGGAGCTGCTGGGGCTGGCGGTGGTACTGGAGCTGGTGGTGCTACGGGAGTTGTAGCAGGAGACCCTGTTTCTGGAGGAGGTGCGCGGCCGCGGCCGTACTACGTTCCGCTTCTTCAGCAGGTTCTTGGTCTCCCGCCTTCTCCTGGTCCTCCTCCCTTACTGAGTCCACCGCCTGTCCAGTCACGGTCGCAGTTACAGCCGGCCTCTCCATTGCCTGGTCCTTCTCCTTACTCTGGACCGACTAGAGGTCTTACGAAGGGTCGTGAGCATGAGTCTCGTCCTGCGTCGCCTGAGTCTCGTCCTGCGTCACCTCAGTCTCGTCCTGAGTCGCCTGTTCGCGCTGTTCGCACTGGTCGTCGTGCTCCGCGTCAGCGTCCTCCTCCTGTCCGCAGCACTCACTCTACTGCTCCACAGCGTGTCCCTCTGCCGTCTCCTCCTGCGTCCTTCCACTGCTCCACAGCGTGTCCCTCTGCCGTCTCCTCCTGCGTCCTCTCTTCCTGACGGTCCGGACCCGGAGTCTGACTCCATTCGTGCTGCTAGTCCTACTGTCACGCGTTTTCTGGCCACTGCTGTCACTGACCCTTCGTTTGAGTCCACTGCTGCGTCTGCCCTAGTTGATGAGCTTGTTGACTTTGCTGCCACCTGTCGTCTAGACTACGCCGCTAGTCTTGTTGCTGAGTATGAGTCTGCGTCTGTCTGTCCTCCGTCCGTCGGGGGTGAGTGTGCTCTTGGCACGGACGTCCTTGAGGACTGAAAGGAGGAGTTTCAGTGCTTTGCCGCTGCTTTACCTCATCTCGTGTCCACTAGACATCCCGACCCCGCACTCTTACGCAGAGGCGATAGAGGGTCCCTACTCCTCTCAGTGGCAGGCAGCCATGGACACAGAGATGGCTTCCTGGAAGTCCACAGGCACCTACGTCGACGAGGTTCCCCCGCCTGGGGCAAACATCGTCAGTGGCATGGGGATTTTCAGGGTGAAGCGGCCGCCGGGTTCTCCGCCTGTCTTCAAGGCACGTTACGTTGCACGAGGCTTCAATCAGCGACAGGGAGTTGACTTCTTCCAGACCTTCTCCCCTACCCCAAAGATGACCACTCTTCGGGTGCTGCTGCACGTCGCCGCTCAGCGTGACTACGAGTTACACTCTCTTAACTTCAACACAGCCTTCCTACATGGCAGCCTGCACGAGGAGATCTGGCTGCGCCGCCCACCTGGCTTCACTGGGTCGTTTCCTGCTGGTACCCAGTGGAGCCTCCGGCGGCCAGTCTACGGTCTCCGCCAGGCACCACGTGAGTGGCACCACGTGAGTGGCGTGCCACACTCTACCGTGCCTCGAGCCTTAGCAGACCTTTTCCAGGCTTTCTCACCGTCGGTTTTCCTGTTCCCTACCGTTCCTCCACTAGGATCACCGTTCCGCCGCAGCTGGAGGCCGCTACTGTGAGAATCTGGTTCAGGAAAGAGAAATCTATTGAATGATTCACCTGGTTACAAGGCGAGGCTATATATAGGCTCGACACAAAGGCAGTAACCCGGGTGTTACTAGAAGGTTCTGTGGGTCGCAAAGCGTCCCGAGCGGGTCCTTCCCGAATTCGGTAGAAGGCAATTCGATGGCAACCGAAAAGCCTAGAATTCGGTGCACTGTACCTAGTTCGGTGCCTATAACTATAATTTTATAGTAAAAGCAACAAACATGGGAAATCAAGCAAATGCATGCAAGATAAAATAAAGCTAAGCTAGATAATACACAATAAAGCAGAATCAAGCAAGTAAATTCCAGCAAAGCCGTCATACTCACACGTCCCCCCCTCAAAGTTGGGTGTAGTGAGAAACACCCTACTTGACAAGATAATCCTTGAGAGCACGGCGTGGGCTGCCCATATCAGCTTCTCCAGCCCAATTTTCCTCCGACCGGTCGTATCCCTTCCAGCGTATCAGGAACTCGAGCGTGTTGCCGCGTCTGCGTCGATGAGCGAGCACTCGTTCCACCTCGTACTCTGGTTCATCCTGTACAAGAACAGGTGGTGGTGGCGGTAGCTGGCGTCCCTAAGTCTTCTCCCATAGCTGCTGCATGGTGGTGACGAAGTTATGTGCGGCTTGGACGTGTGCCAGTATGGTTGGCTGCTGTGGTGTAAGTGGTTACCATCTGCAACACAGGAAGAAAGAAGATTTCCCTGTGGCCGCATGTGACGCGTTATTGTAAGCGAACTCAAGTGTCGGTAACTGTGAATCCCAGTGGCTGACGTCATCTTTGCAAGCAGTGCGCAGTAACTGTTCAACCACCTGATTGAGTCGCCCTGTCTGTTCGTCAGTCTGGGGGTGGCATGCTGAAGACATTGCAAGCTTTGTCCCCAACAAACCCATAAGTTCCCTCTAGAACTTTCCACGATTTGACGGCTTCAATCTTCCGCGGGTCCACGTGTACGCCCTCGGCACTCATCATGTGCCCGAGAAACTGCACCTTCTTCAGGGCGAAGTCGCTCTTTGACAGCTTCACGTAGAACTTGTTCTCCCGCAGGATCTCAAAGACTTTCCGCAGATGCTCCACGTGCTCCTTCATTTTCTTGGAGTAGATGAGTATGTCGTCCAAGTACACCACTACGCACTCGACCAGCAGGGGCCGTAGGATGTGATTCATCTCCGCCTGTAACGTTGCTGGTGCGTTGCAGCTTCCGAATGGCATCACCAAGTATTCGTAGGAGCCATATCTGGTACGGAACGCCGTCTTGTAGATCGAGTTGTTTGCCATCTTGATCTGCCAGTAACCCGACCATAGGTCCAGCTTCGAAAACACTGTTGCACCACGCTGTTGGTCTAGAAGATCATCTATGCGCAGTATGGGGTATTTGTTTTTTACCATCTGTTTGTTTAGTGTTAGGTAGTCGATGCACATCCGTAAACTACTGTCAGGCTTTAGAGTGAAGAGAACTGGTGCACTGTAGGGAGAGGTGGATGGGAGGATCAGCTGTCTGTCCAGTAGGTACTCAATCTGTTTCTTCATGTCTGCCAGTTCGGTCGGACTAAGGCGGTATGGTGCACGTGAGACGGGTTTCGCATCTGGTTCCTCCACAATCTCGTGCTCGTGGGTTCGCACTGGAGGCACTCCTGCAGGTAGGTCGTCTGGCACGATGTCTTTACACTGCTCCAACACCTCCTATACTGCTGCAGGTAGCTCCGATTTTGGCTTCTCCTCCTCTGCTGCTGCCATCACCAATGCTAAGTAACCCGTGTTACTCTCGTTCACTGTCCGTTCGAACCGTGCAACCTTTGTTTCAGGAACATCCCCTATATCCGTCCAGCTTCGCAGCTCCACACGTTTCCCATTATTGTAGATGCACGCCTTCTGGTTGACCCGGTCAATCTCAGGGTTGAACCGCTTAAAAAAAATATGCCCGAATATGAAATATAATCCCATGATGTTCGTGATCGGCAACGTCGACTTCCATCTCAACGCCCCTATTTGCAGCTGCAATGTTGTCTCGCCGTGGATGGGAAGCTTCGTACCGTCCACCATCGTTGCTGTAAACTGAGTCTCCTCTGAGGATTCTCCAATTTTCTCCAACGTCCCGCGGTCGCACACCGAGTGGGACGCACCACTGTCCACTAGTGCCTGGAGGCGTTGCCCATTGCAGATCACCTCGAGGAGTAGTGGATGCTGCTGCTCCGAGTAGCTGTAGATGGTCTTGCTTACAGGATCATTTGGTACGTCAAATATATCGTCCTTAGGTCCTGCGCTCGAAGCTGCTGGCTCAATATCAGGTTTCACCTGAGTAGGGTTAGAAGGATTTATCCTACACTGGTACAGCTTCTCCTGTGCCTGGAACCTTCCCCTAAGCCTTTGCAGCTGTGTAGGCTTCATCTATAAAAAACGGCGGGGAGCCTTTAAACAGTGCTGCTGGGGGATAATATCGACTCCTCGGAACGCTCGTCCCTTATCAACGCTCCGAAGTAGGGTCCCCATATTGTTGAAAGTAATGAACGAGAATGGATGAACCAGCAATGAGTTGGGTACAAGTACTAACCCTAATTGGGTTGTACCCCTTATGGGCTACCCCACTATAGCCTACACAAATGTAAAAGCTATAATGTTCTGACACACCCCCGTAGGCAAAGTGGGGGAGAACAAGTGGTCACAAGACCAGTCAAGAAAATCAAAGCAAGCTCATGGTGGATCACAAAGTCACCACGCAGTTCGAGCACAAACAAAGGGCCACAAGGCTAGTTCACATGCAGAGTGATATAAAGAGAACAAACAATACAGTGATCATATCCTAGCAAGTGCAAGCATGATGGTATATATATAGATCACAGTACAAGCAGAGTCAAGCAGTAAGCAAGTGAGGCAAAGTAGGCACAAGGCCTAACACAGTAGAGAAGCGCTGATGATCACCAGGCGGAAGTGCCTTGGTGAATATATCAGCAGTGTTGGCCCTAGTGGCCACGTACGCAAGACGAAGCTGGCACGCTACTGCTGTCAAAATGTAGTATAGCTTATATTGTGTAGGCTATATTGGGGTAGCC
Source organism: Closterium sp. Naga37s-1 (assembly GCA_947471745.1). Taxonomy (NCBI): domain Eukaryota; kingdom Viridiplantae; phylum Streptophyta; class Zygnematophyceae; order Desmidiales; family Closteriaceae; genus Closterium; species Closterium sp. Naga37s-1. The sequence continues at coordinate 1,757,728 of CANJKZ010000323.1, read as the reverse complement.
CATAAGGGGTACAACCCAATTAGGGTTAGTACTTGTACCCAACTCTTTGCTAGTTCATCCATTCTCGTTCGTGATTCTGACATGGTTTCAGAGCAAGTCCCTTCCTAGGACCGTTTTTTTTGGGCCCACCAACTGTTGCCCTGCTAGCCACTCGACCCTAGGCCCCAGCCCGTAGCCTCGCGCCCGTCGCACTTAGGCCCCGGCCCGTCGCCACCGCTAGCCCGGCCTGTTGCCCCTTGGCATCGTTCGTCGCCCCTAGCCTCGGCCCCTCGGCCCCTAGCGACCCGTCGCCCCTAGCTTCGCGACCCCCGTCGCCCCTAGCTTCGCGGCCCCCCGTCGCCCCTAGCATCGCGGCCCCCCGTCGCCCCTAGCTTCGCGGCCCCCCGTCGCCCCTAGCTTCGCGACCCCCGTCGGCCCTAGCTTCGCGGCCCCCCGTCGCCCCTAGATTCGCGACCCACCCGTCGCCCCTAGCTTCGCGACCCCCCGTCGCCCCTAGCTTCGCGACCCCCGTCGCCCCTAGCTTCGCGACCCCCGTCGCCCCTAGCTTCGCGGCCCCCCGTCGCCCCTAGCGTCGCGGCCCCCCAACGCCCCTAGCTTCGCGACCCCCCGCCGCCCCTAGCTTCGCGACCCCCGTTGCCCCTAGCTTCGCGGCCCCCCCGTCGCCCCTAGCTTCGCGGCCCCCCCCGTCGCCCCTAGCTTCGCGGCCCCCCCCCGTCGCCCCTAGCTTCGCGACCCCCGTCGCCCCTAGCTTAGCGACCCCCCGTCGCCCCTAGCTTTGTGGCCCCCCGTCGCCCCTCGCTTTGCGACCCCCCGTTGCCCCTAGCTTCGCGACCCACCTGTCGCCCCTAGCTTCGCGACCCCCCCGTCGCCCCTAGTTTCGCGACCCCCCCGTAGCCCTGTCGCCCCTTAGCCTAGGCTCCGGCCCCGCGGCCTCTCGGCCTCTCAGCCCCTCGGCCTCTCGGCCCCTCGGCCCCTAGGCCCTTGGCTCCTAGGCCCCTTGGCCCCTACGACCTCGGCCCTCGGCCCCTCGGCCCCTCGGCTACTCCTACTGCTGTTACTGCTGCTACTGCTACTGCTCCTGCTGCCGCCCCTCTCGCACCCCCAGCCGCCCCGCACGCCGCCTAGCCTGCCCGCTATGACTTCTCTTTGGTGTAGCGGTGGGGGTGGTGACGGTGGTGGTGGCAGCAGTTGGAGTGGTGGAGGCCATCCTGGCAGTCGCTGTGGAACTGCTCGGTGGGGAGTTTCTGGCAGAGGCCAGATGCGGCTGTAGCAGAGTCAGCACGAGTCCCTTCCACCCCAGCAGCTACGTGAGTGGTACACTAGTAGGGGTGGTGGCGGTGGCAGTAGTGGAGGTCGCTCTACAGCTGTTCAGTTGGGAGTTCCTAGCGGTGGCCGGATGACACTGCAGCGGCGTCCGCGCGAGACCCTTTCGCCTCAGCAACTTGGCGAGTGGTACGTTCAGCCTGGGGCGTCTCGGAGTAGTGCTCGCTGCCCATACGTCATTCGCACAGGTGACCGGGCTGGTCACACGTGCGGGACAGTTGGTCACACACAGTCTCGCAGCTTCTCCTGTCTGAGCGACACCTGGCGTGCAGAGTTTGGCGACGCGGCTTAGCTTCCTCGCTGGCTCGAGCTGGTTAGGCAGGGTGTGGATATCTTTGCTCTAGACTATGATGCTATTCTCACTACTATGTATGCTTTGTCTGTTAGTGTTGAGGGTGACTGTTACTGGGGTGTGCCGCCTGACCCAGGTATAGCCGCTGCTGCTCTAGGTGCTAGTGAGTCTCGTACTCTCCCTGGTACTACGCCTGCTGCGGCCTTGCACACCTTCACGCTGGACTCAGGCGCCTCTGCTTGTTTCTTTCGTGACAGCACCACTCTCAGTCCTCTCCCTGCACCTGTTCCGGTCCGACTAGCTGACCCCTATGGGGGCCCGGTCGTGGCCCGTTCCTCCACTGTCCTCCCGTGTCCGGCGGTTCCGTCCGGCTCACTGTCAGGTCTTCACCTCCCCTCGTTCTCTGCGAACTTGGTGAGTACAGGTGCCCTCCAAAATGCGATGGTCACTACCACCACTCCTGGGGGTCAGTGTGTGACGATCTGCACGTGCACACGGACGGGGCGTCACTTGGCCACGTTCACTCGTCGGCCAGGGTCGAGTCTGCACACACTCGCTACTGAGCCTCCTCAGGTAGCTGCGTCTGCTCAGGTGTCCGCGTCAGGTCAGGTCGCCGCCTCTTGCTCGTGTCGCCTCCTATCGCACCAGACTCTTCTGTGGCACCACCGCCTGGGTCACCCCTCCCTGCCACGCATTCGTGGCATGCACTCTCGTCTTCTTGTCTTTGGTCTTCCCAGGTCCCTGCCTCCCCTGCTGCCCTCGCCTGCCCCGCCCTGCCTTCCTTGCGTCGAGGGGTGGCAGCGCGCCACTCCTCACTCCTCCTCGTTTCCCCCGACGACTGCTCCCCTACAGACTCTCCACATGGACGTGTGGGGCCCAGCCCGCGTCAGTGGACAGAGCGGCGAGCGCTACTTTCTGCTGGTCGTTAACGACTACACGCGGTACACCACGGTCTTCCCCTTGCGCAGCAAGGGTCAGGTCGTTGATGTCTTGATCCCTTGGATCCGCACAGTTCGTCTCCAGCTCCGCGAGCGTTTCGGCCAGGACCTTCCTGTCCTGCGTCTGCACTCTGACAGAGGTGGTGAGTTCTCCTCCAACCTCTTGCGGGACTTTTGTGGTGGCGAGGGCATTCTCCAGTTGTTCACGCTTCCGGACTCCCCTCAGCAAAATGGGATTGCTGAGCGCCGCATTGGATTAGTTATGGAGGTCGCTCGTTCCTCCATGATCCATGCGGCTGCTCCCCATTTTCTGTGGTCGTTTGCACTCCGGTACGCTGCGCATCAACTCAACCTCTGGCCTCGTGTCTCCTTGCCGAAGACCTCGCCCACACTGCGTTGGACGGGGGAGGTTGGCGAAGCGTCGGTGTTCCGGGTCTGGAGATCTCGTGCCTTTGTTCGCGAAACGTCTGCGGACAAGCTCTCCCCCCGTGCTATCCCCTGCATCTTCCTTGGCTTTGTCCCTGACGCGCCTGGCTGGCTGTTTTACCACCCCACCTCGCGCCGTGTCTTCCCTTCTCAGGACGTCACATTTGACGAGTCAGTTCCCTTTTACCGTCTCTTCCCCTACCGCTCTGCCCCTCCCCCGCCCCCGCCGCTCTTCCTTGCACCCGGTCCCCCTCCGGTAGACCCCCTCTCGCCCCAGGGTCCTGCTCCCTCAGGTGTGTCTCAGGTAGACCCGCTCCCTGGTCCTGCGCCTGTTCAGATAGCTGTCGGCTCAGGTGCTGCTCGAGGTGCTGCGTCTGGGGGTGCTGCGTCTGGGGGTGCGGAGCCTAGGGGTGCAGAGTCTGAGGGTGATGAGACTGGGGGTGCTGAGCCTGGGGGTGTTGAGACTGGGGGTGTTGAGCCTGAGGGTGCTGCGTCGGAGGGTGCAGAGTCTGGAGGTGCTGAGCCTCAGGGTGCTGCTTCGTCTCGAGGTTCTGCTGGTGCTTCGCCGAGACTGTCTCCGCAGCAGCTGCGTGAGTGGTTTGTTCGGCACGCACGCCTTCGGAGTGGAGCTACCGGAGCTGGAGGTACTGGAGCTGCTGGAGCTGGAGGTGCTGGAGTTGCTGCTGGAGCTGGTGTTACTGAAGGTACTACGGCCACTGGTCTTGGAGGTGCTCGTACCCGGGGTACTGGAGCTGCCGGGACTGGTGGTGTTGAGGGTGCTGGAGCTGGAGACCCTACAGATTCTGGAGCTACTGGTGCTGGCGGCTCTGGCGCTGGTGGCGCTAAAGCTGGAGGAGCTGGAGTTGGAGGCACTGGTGCAGGAGGCGCTGGAGTTGGAGGCACTGGCGCGGGAGGTGCTGGAGCAGGAGGTGCTGGAGCTGTTGACCCTGGTGGCGTTGTGCGGCTGCGACCGTACTTCGTTGCCCTGCTTCAGCAGGTTCTTGGTATTCCGTCTTCTACTGGCCTTACTCCTCCCCTCCTGTGTCCACCGACTGACCAGTCCTGTGTCCGTTGAAATTTATGTCGTGTCAGTTTCTGGGTAAGTGAGTCAGCTGCCATGTCACCGGTGGGACAGTAGACAAGGCGCATTCTCCCCTTGTCGATCGCATCCTTGACGAAGAAGTAATGCAGTGAGATATGTTTCGTGCGATTGACGAAGCCAGGCTTGTTGGCGATGGTAATTGCACTCTAATTGTCGCACTGCAGCGTGAACTGATTCAGCGTAACGAATTTTGCTTCGTCGAGCAGTTCCTGTAAGTATAATCCTTCTCGGGTTGCAGCACATGCGGCAATGAGCTCTGCCTCAGCCGAGGAAAGTGACACGAGTTCTTGTTTTGACGAGTTCCACGAGATCGGACCAACTGGCTTGAGACGGAAGACGTGGCCGGTTCGTGACTGACGATCTGACGTGTCACCGGCGTGGTCTGCGTCGACATATTCGCTGAGGTACATTTTGTCGGTTGGTTTTCCTGTGTTGAAGACCAGCCCAACTGTTGGTGTTGCGACGGAGTAATGTAGAGCACGCTAAAGATCAAGGTGGTGTTCTTCTTTTGGGCAGCGTAGAAATTGTGCGAGATAGCTTGCGACATATGCAAGGTCGGGACAGCATGTGACTGCTGCGAAGAGAAGACACCCGAGTTGCTGCTGGTACAGTTGTAGGCCAGTTGCTGAAAGTTTGGTGTTGTTTAGGACGTACCCAGTGGGTGTGGATCGATAGGGTGTAGCGACGTAATCTGTAGGAATTTTGAAGCGCTTAGCGAGTGACTCAGCATACTTCGATGCTGTGAGATGGATAGCGGAGGAAGTTCGCGAAACGTTTAACCCAAGAAATTGGGTTACTTCGGTGGAGATGGTTAAATCGAGAGATTTCTTCAAATCCGCTTCGATGCGATCACCCAAGGAAGCTGACGAGCTGACGTAGAGAATGTCGTCCACGTATGCCACGAGCAACGCATAACTCCCCTTGTCGTCTAGCCGATACATCCTGGGATCATGTGGCAGTTGTCTGAAGCCGACTTCTGTCAGTTTTCTGTTCAAATGCTGCTGCCACAGTCGTGGTGCTTGTTTGATACCGTACAGTGATTTCTTGAGCGTGCAGATGTCAAACTTATATGCTATAGTCTGTCTAGGCTGTAGTGGGGTAGTCCATATAGGGTACAATACTTTTAGGTTTCCTACTTGTACCCACATGCTTGCTAGTTCAGTCATTCCTTCCTTCACTATTCTGACATGGTATTCTGAGCAGGTTCCCTAGTGGGAACGTTTGTTTTTTTAGGGCCCACCACGATTTTTTTTTTCTCCCCTGCCCGAAGCGCGCCTCGCGCCTGCCTCACCTGCTCCGTCACGCGCCCTGCCCTAGTACGGCCCGTCGCGGCCCTGCCTTCGCTGGCCCGTCGCGGCCCTGCCTTCGCCGCCCGTCGCTGGCCCGTCCCGACCCGTCCCGGCCTGTCGCGGCCCTGCCCTGCTGCCGCCCCAGTCGCGGCCCTGCCTTCGCCGCCCGTCGCGGCCCTGCCCTGCAGCCGCCCTGTCGCGGCCCTGCCCTGCTGCCGCCCCAATCGCGGCCCTGACCTAAACCGCCAGCTGCGGCCCTGCCCTGCACCCGCCCTTGGAAAGCACCCGCACCGCCCAACCGAGCCGCGCCGCTTCTCCGAGCCGCGCCTCCCTGCCGCGCCACGCCGCCAGGCACCGAGCCGCGCCGCCCAGCCGAGTCGCGCCGCCCTACCGAGCCGCGCCGCCCTGCCGAGCCGCGCCGCCCTTCTGATATGCACTGCCCTGCCCGCGCTGCTCCTGCTGCTACTACTGCTTCTGCTGCCACTGCTGCTACTGCTGCTACTGCCGCTATGGCTAGCCCTATTGTTCTTACGTTTGATGCTGAGGGGCGTGCGGTTGACTTTGACGTGTGGGTTGACGACCTGCAGCTCTTTCTGCAGTGTGATTCTAAGGACGGAGTATCTCTTTTCGATCATACGTCCGGTGCCTCTCCTGCACCTGCTGCCACTGCGGACTGTACGCTTCGCTCGCAGTGGACCACTCGTGACGCTGTTGCTCGCCTTGCTGTTCGTAGTCACCTGCCGTCTGCTGAGCGCACGCACTTTGGCCAGTACAAGACTGCTCAGTCTTTGTACGATGCTGTAGTAGCGCGCTACTCCTCCCCTTCCACTGCTGCCCTCAGCCGCCTCATGCTGCGGTACCTGTTCCGTGACGTTGCCGCTTTTGCCGCACTAGTGACGCCCGCTACCGAGCTGCGCTTCCCACTGAGTTCTGTGCCAAGAACCCCCCCCCCCCATGTACATCACCCTTTACTACCTAGTCACCCGCCTCCCTGACTCCCTTGCTTCAGTCAGGGACCACTTTTTCGCCGCACCGAGCTCACTGTCGACCTGCTAGAGGAGCGCCTCACTGCAGCTGAGAAGAGTATCTTAGCTGTAGGTGCTTCTCGCGGCGACCCTTGCGCCCCTTTCTTTGAGGGGTGTTCCCCTGTCCCCCTTCTCCCCTCTGTTGCTTCGGCTGCTGCTGTTGACCTCGTTGGCACTGCGGAGGTCGGGGCTGTGTCTGCTCCCAGTGGGAGGCACCGCAACAGCAAGGGCAAGGGGGGCAAGGGTGGTGAAGGGGACGGTGGGGGCGGCGGTGGAGGCGGTGGAGGAGGAGGAGGGGGTGGCGGTGGAGGTGGGGGTGGTGGCGGGAGTGGGGGCTTTGGTGGCGGCGGTGGGGGTGGTGGAGGCAGCGGGAGCGGCGGTGGAGGCAGCGGCAGCGGTGGTGGAGGTGGCGGCGGTGGTGGTGCTCGCCGCGGTGGAGCCGCGCAGCGTGGAGGCTTTGGTGGTAGCCAGAGTTTCGGCTCGAAATTTTCTGTGGCTGTTCGCGGTTCAGTACGCTGCGCATCAGATCAACCTTCAGCCTCGTGTCTCCTTGCCGGAGACCACACCTACTCTGCGGTGGATGGGGAAGGTTGGCGATGCGTCTGTGTTCCGTGTCTGGGGATCTCGAGCTTTTGTCCGCGATACTTCCGCGGACAAGCTGTCCTCCCGTGCCATTCCCTGTGCCTTCCTTGGCTTCCCCCCTGACGCACCTGGGTGGCAGTTTTACCACCCCACCTTGCGTCGTGTTCTGTCCTCTCAGGACGTCACGTTTGATGAGTCGGTATCCTACTACCATCTCTTTCCCTACCGCACTGCCTCTCTCCCCCCCCCCGCCACTCTTCCTACCACTAGGTGCTCCTCTGGTAGACCCCCTCCCCCCTCAGGGTCCTGCCCCCTCAGGTGTGTCCCAAGTAGACCCTGTCGAGCCTGTCGAGGTAGCTGTCGACTCTGGTGCTACTAGGGGTGCTGAGCTTGAGGGTGCGGGGCCTGGGGTTGCTGTGCCTGGGGTTGCTGAGTCTGAGGGTGCGGAGCCTGGGGGTGCTGAGCCTGAGCGTGTGGAGCCTGGGGGTGTTGAGCCTGGGGGTGCTGAGCCTGAGCGTGCTGAGTCTAGAGGTCCTCCGGGTGTCCCGTCACGGCGGGAGCCCCTCTCTCCGCAGCGACTACGTGAGTGGTACGCTCGGAGCTGTTGCCGTGCTGCTGGAGCTAAGGGACCTGTTGCTGGAGGTGCTTCTGGAGCTGGAGCTGCTGGAGCCGCTGAGCCTGGAGTTACTGGCGCAGTTGGCGGTCCTGCTGGTGTTGGAGCTGCTGGAGGTGCTAGCGCAGCTGGTCCCGAAGGTGCTCGTACTGGAGGTACTGGAGCTGCTGGGGCTGGTGGTGCTGCAGGAGTTGGAGCTGTCGGTGCTGGACCTACGGGGTCTACTGCTGGAGGTCCTGCTGGTGCTGGAGCTGCTGGAGCCGCTGGTGCTAGAGGTGCTGGCACTGTTGGAGGTCCTACTGGAGTTGGAGCTGCTGGAGGTGCTGGAGCGACTGGACCTAGAGGTGCTCGTACTGGAGGTGCTGGAGCTGCTGGGGCTGGCGGTGGTACTGGAGCTGGTGGTGCTACGGGAGTTGTAGCAGGAGACCCTGTTTCTGGAGGAGGTGCGCGGCCGCGGCCGTACTACGTTCCGCTTCTTCAGCAGGTTCTTGGTCTCCCGCCTTCTCCTGGTCCTCCTCCTCCCTTACTGAGTCCACCGCCTGTCCAGTCACGGTCGCAGTTACAGCCGGCCTCTCCATTGCCTGGTCCTTCTCCTTACTCTGGACCGACTAGAGGTCTTACGAAGGGTCGTGAGCATGAGTCTCGTCCTGAGTCGCCTGAGTCTCGTCCTGCGTCACCTCAGTCTCGTCCTGAGTCGCCTGTTCGCGCTGTTCGCACTGGTCATCGTGCTCCGCGTCAGCGTCCTCCTCCTGTCCGCAGCACTCACTCTATGACTCTGCGTCCTTCCACTGCTCCACAGCGTGTCCCTCTGCCGTCTCCTCCTGCGTCCTCTCTTCCTGACGGTCCGGACCCGGAGTCTGACTCCATTCGTGCTGCTAGTCCTACTGTCACGCGTTTTCTGGCCACTGCTGTCACTGACCCTTCGTTTGAGTCCACTGCTGCGTCTGCCCTAGTTGATGAGCTTGTTGACTTTGCTGCCACCTGTCGTCTAGACTACGCCGCTAGTCTTGTTGCTGAGTATGAGTCTGCGTCTGTCTGTCCTCCGTCCGTCGGGGGTGAGTGTGCTCTTGGCACGGACGTCCTTGAGGACAGAAAGGAGGAGTTTCAGTGCTTTGCCGCTGCTTTACCTCATCTCGTGTCCACTAGACATCCCGACCCCGCACTCTTACGCAGAGGCGATAGAGGGTCCCTACTCCTCTCAGTGGCAGGCAGCCATGGACACAGAGATGGCTTCCTGGAAGTCCACAGGCACCTACGTCGACGAGGTTCCCCCGCCTGGGGCAAACATCGTCAGTGGCATGGGGATTTTCAGGGTGAAGCGGCCGCCGGGTTCTCCGCCTGTCTTCAAGGCACGTTACATTGCACGAGGCTTCAATCAGCGACAGGGAGTTGACTTCTTCCAGACCTTCTCCCCTACCCCGAAGATGACCACTCTTCGGGTGCTGCTGCACGTCGCCGCTCAGCGTGACTACGAGTTACACTCTCTTAACTTCAACACAGCCTTCCTACAGGGCAGCCTGCACGAGGAGATCTGGCTGCGCCGCCCACCTGGCTTCACTGGGTCGTTTCCTGCTGGTACCCAGTGGAGCCTCCGGCGGCCAGTCTACGGTCTCCGCCAGGCACCACGTGAGTGGCACGACACACTGAGGATGACTCTTGCTGCTCTTGGGATTGCTCCTTCCACTGCTGACCCGTCGCTGTTTCTTCACACTGACACCACTCTGCCGACGTTCTACGTTCTCGTGTACGTAGACGACTTGGTCTTTGCTACTGCTGACACTGAGGCACTCGCCCACATGAAGTCGGAGCTGCAGAAGAGACACACGTGCACAGACTTGGGTGAGCTCACAAGCTATCTTGGCTTGCGGATCACCCGGGAGAGAGCACAGCGCACCATTACCTTGACTCAGTCACACATGGTGCAGCACGTCCTTCAGCGCTTCGGATTCACGTACTCCTCGCCACAGTCCACTCTTCTGCCTACCGGTCACTCGCTCTCAGCTCCACCTTCGGACGAGTCCGTAGAGCCCAGTGGCCCGTATCCAGAGCTTGTGGGCTGCCTCATGTACCTGATGACCTGCACTCGACCTGACCTTGCCTACCCTCTTAGCATCCTAGCACGCTATGTCACTCCTTGCAGACACAGGAAGGAGCACATGGATGCAGCTAAGAGTGTTAGAATCTGGAACGAATGAATGACTAAACTAGCAAGCAAGTGGGTACAAGTAGGAAACCTAAAAGTGTTGTACCCTATATGAACTACCCCACTACAGCCCAGATAGACTATAACATATAAGTTTGACACACCCCCATAGGTAAAGTGGGGGAGAACAAGAGGTCACAAGACCAGTCAAGAAAGGCAAAGCAAGCTCAGGGTGGATCACAAAGTCACCACGCAGTCTGAGCACAAGCAAATGGCCACAAGGCCAGTTCACATGCAGAGTTATATAAAGGAGAACAAACAATACAGTGAACACAACCTAGCAAGTGTAAGCATGCAGGTATATGTATAGAGAGTACAGTACAAGTAGAGTCAAGAAGTAAGCAAGTGAGGCACACTAGGTACAAGGCCTAGAACAGTACAGAAACGCTGATGATCACAAGGCTGAAGTGTCTTGGTGAAAACATCAGCAGTGTTGGCCCGAGAGGCCACGTAAGCAAGACGAAGCTGACCACGCTGCTGCAACTCTCGAGCAAGGAAGTAGCGCAGAGCAATGTGATTCGTTCTGTGCTCCTGTCTGTGCTCCTGACACAAGGCAAGCATGGCCTTGTTGTCGACGTACAGAACTGCAGGAGAACGAGGCGCCTCTCCCAAGTCGGTCAGCAGGTAGGTGAGCCAGCGTAACTCCTGTGCAGCCATGGCCCCAGCGTAGATCTCAGCCTCACAACTGGAGCTGAGAACAGAAGAAAAGCGGGTAGACCGCCAAGAGACAGAACCGGAGCCAAGGCTGAAGGTGTAACCCTGTGACGACCGCTGCCTAGCCAAGTCCTCAACCCAGGAGGCGTCAGCGTGACCAGTGAGGACAACTCGAGTCCGTCCTCCAAGCACGAGCCCCATGCCCGACGTACTGCACAAGTAGCGCAACACCCTCTTCACAGCATCCCAGTGCACCTTTCGGTGCCTACCGGGAGCGACGTAGCGAGCCAGAAGGCTGAGAGGGTATGCGAGGTCAGGTCAAGTGCAAGTCATCAGGTACATGAGGCAGCCCACAAGCTCTGGATACGGGCCACTCGGCTCTACGGACTCGTCCGAAGGTGGAGCTGAGAGCGAGTGACCGGTAGGCAGAGGAGTGGACTGTGGCGAGGAGTAAATGAAGCCGAAGAGCTGAAGGACCTGGTGCACCATGTGTGACTGAGTCAAGGTAATGGTGCGCTGTGCTCTGTCCCGGGTGATCCGCAAGCCAAGATAGCTTGTCAGCTTACCCAGGTCTGTGCACGTGTGTCTCTTCTGCAGCTCCGACTTCACGTGGGCGAGTGCCTCAATGTCAGCAGTAGCAAAGATGAGGTCGTCTACGTACACGAGAACGTAGAACGGCGGCAGAGTGGTGTCAGTGCGTAAAAACAGCGACGGGTCAGCAGTGGAAGGAGCAAAACCAAGAGCAGCAAGAGTTGTCCTCAGTGTGTCGTGTCACTCACGGGGTGCCTGGCAAAGACCGTAGACTGGCCGCCGGAGGCTCCACTGGGTACCAGCAGGAAACGACCCAGTGAAGCCAGGTGGGCGGCGCAGCCAGATCTCCTCGTGCAGGCTGCCCTGTAGGAAGGCTATGCTGAAGTCAAGCGAGTGTAGCTCGTAGTCACGCTGAGCGGCGACGTGCAGCAGTACCCGAAGAGTGGTCATCTTCGGGGTAGGGGAGAAGGTCTGGAAGAAGTCAACTCCCTGTCGCTGACTGAAGCCACGTGCAACGTAACGCGCCTTGAAGACAGGCGGAGAATCCGGCGGCCGCTTCACCCTGAAGATCCACATGCCACTGATGATGTTCGCCCCAGGCGGGGGAACCTCGTCTACGTAGGTGCCTGTGGACTTCCAGGAAGCCATCTCTGCGTCCATGGCTGCCTACCACTGAGAGGAGTAGGGACCCTCTATCGCCTCTGCGTAAGAGCGCGGGGTCGGGATGTCTGGTGCAACTAGGTCTCCCTCAGGGGCAAGCACCATGGACACGAGATGAGGTACAGCAGTGGCAAAGCACTCAAACTCCTCCTGTCTGTCCTCAAGAACGTCCGTGCTAAGAGCACACTCACCCCCGACGGACGGAGGACAGACAGACGCAGGCGCATACTCAGCAACAAGACTAGTGGCGTAGTCTAGGCGACAGGCAGCAGCAAAGTCAACAAGCTCAGCAACGAGAGCAGATGCAGTAGTGGACTCAAACAAAGGGTCAGTGACAGCAGTGGCCAGAAAGCGCGGGACAGTAGGACTAGCAGCACGAAGGGAGTCAGACTTCGGGTCCGGACTGTCAGGAAGAGAGGACGCAAGAGGAGACGGCAGAGGGACACGCTGTGGAGCAGTGGAAGGACGCAGTGTCATAGAGTGAGTGCCAGGGACAGGAGGAGGACGCGGACGCAAAACACGACGACCAGCGCGAACAGTGTGGACAGGCAACGCAGAGCGAGACTCAGGTGACGCAGGACGAGACTCAGGTGACACAGGACGCGACTCAGGCTCACGACGCTCCGTAAGGCCGCTAGTCAGTCTAGAGTAAGGAGAAGGACCAGGCAGTGGAGAGGTCAGCTGTAACTACGACTGTGACTGGACAGACCGTGGACTCAGTAAAGGAGGAGTAGGACCAGGAGAAGGCGGAAAACCAAGAACCTGCTGAAGGAGCGAAACGTAGTACGGCCGCGGCCGCGCAGCGCCTCCAGAAACAGCAGAAATAGTACCGGCACCCTCAGCCCCAGGGTCTCCAGCTACAACTCCTGCAGCACCACCTGTCCCAACAGCTCCCGTACCTCCAGTACGAGCACCTCCAGAACCAGCTGCTCCAGCACCTCCAGCAGCTCCAGTACCACCAGGACCTCCAACAGCACCAGTACCACCAGCAGCACCTCCAGCAGCACCACCAGCACCTCCAGCAGCACCACCAGCAGCTCCAAAAGAACCTCCAGTAGCTCCAGCAGCACCTCCAGCACCAGCAGCACTAGCAGCACCGCGACAGCGCCGAGTGTACCACTCACGAAGCTGCTGCGGAGAGAGGGGCTCCCGCCGCGACGGGACACCCGGAGAACCTCCAGACTCAGCACGTGCAGGCTCAGCACACCCAGACGCAGTACCCCCAGGCTCAGCACCCCCAGGCTCCACACGCTCAGGCTCAGCACCCCCAGGCTCCGCACCCCCAGTCCCCGCACCCGTAGGCTCAGCACCCCTAGCAGCACCTGAGTCGACAGCTACCTCGACCGGCTCGGCAGGGTCTACCTGGGACACACCTGAGGGGGCAGGACCCTGAGGGGGGAGGGGATCTACCGGAGGAGTACCTGGTGCTAGGAAGAGTGGCGGGGGGGGGGAGAGAGGCACTGCGGTAGGGAAAGAGACGGTAGTAAGACACCGACTCGTCAAACGTGATGTCCTGAGAGGACAGAACACGACGCGAGGTGGGGTGGTAGAACTGCCACCCGTGTGCGTCAGGGGGGAAGCCAAGGAAGACGCAGGGAACCGCACGAGAGGACAGCTTGCCCGCTGAAGTATCGCGGACAAAGGCTCGAGATCCCCAGACACGGAACACAGACGCATTGCCAACCTTCCCCGTCCACCGCAGAGTAGGTGTGGTCTCCGGCAAGGAGACACGAGGCTGAAGGTTGATCTGATGCTCAGCGTACTGAACCACGAACGGCCACAGAAAATGGGGAGAAGATGCATGGATCATGGACGTACGAGCGATGTCCATGACCATACCAATGCGGCGCTCAGCAATCCCATTTTGCTGTGGGGAGGCCAGAAGCGTGAACGTCTGGCGGATGCCCTCCGCACGACAGAAGGCCCTCAGAAGGTCGGAGGAAAACTCACCACCTCTGTCTGAGTGCAGACGCAGAACAGGAAGGTCCGAGCCGAAACACTCGCTGAGCTGGCGACGGGCACCGCGGATCCAGTCGATCAACACCTCAGTGACGTCACCCTTGCTGCGCAAGGGGAAGACTGTGGTGTAACGCGAGTAGTCGTCTACGACCAGCAGGAAGTAACGCTCGTGACCCTGTCCACAGACGCGGGCTGGGCCCCACACGTCCATGTGGAGAGTCTGCAGGGGAGCCCCTGTCGGAAGGAACGTGGAGGAGTGAGGAGCGGCGCGCTGCCGGCCCTCGACAGAAGGAACACAGGTAGGGGCAGGCCCTAGAGGAAGGGGAGGGAGGCACCGGGGGAGACCCGAGACAAGGGTACGGGAGGCCATACCTCGAAGACGAGGCAGGGAGGGGTGACCAAGGCGGTGGTGCCAAAGGAGAGTCTCGTGCGACAGAGGGCGACACGAGCAGGGGGCAGACGCTGGACTGGACCTGGACGCGGCAGCAAACACCTGACTAGACGCGGCTACCTGACCAGACGGAGTGACCGGAGGAGACGCAGTAGTCAGTGTGAACAGACTTGACCCAGGTGGCGGCCCATCCGAGAGCAAGTGCAGTGGGTCACACGCTGACCTCCAGGGGTGAACTGGTCAACCCACGCGTCCTGGAGGTCAGCTCCACTCACCAAGTTTGTAGAGAACGAGGGGAGGTGGAGTCGCGACAGCAAGCCCGACGGGGCCGCAGGACACGGTAGAACCGTGGAAGAGTGCGCAAGGACTGGTCCCCCAGAGGGGTCAGCCAGGGAGACTGCGACAGGCCGACTGAGCGGCGTGAATGTGGTGCTGTCGCGAAAGAAAGAGCGAGAAGCACCAGAGTCAAGTGTGAAAGTGTGCAAGGCCTCAGTAGGTGCAGTACCAGAGAGAGCAGACTCACCAGCACCTGGAGCAGCAGACTCAGCAGCACCTGGACAAGCAGACTCACCAGCACCTGGAGCAGCAGACTCACCAGTACCTGGAGCAGCAGACGCACTAGCACCTAGAGCAGCAGCCTCAATGCCCGGGTCGGGCGGAACACACAGGTAACAGTCACCCTCAGCACTATCAGTCATAGCATACATGGCAGCAAGGATAGCATCGAAATCAAGATCAAAGACAGCAACATTCTGCTTAAGCTGATCACCCTAGCGAGGGAGCTCAACAGCGTCAGGAAACTGGGCGCGTCAGGGGTCAGTCAGACGACCGAAGCAGCGCTGCGTAGTGTGTGGCAGCCCGCACGTCTCCCCACGGCGCCCGCCGGTGCGAAGAACGTAAGTGCAGGGACCAACACCCCCAGACCTCCCACGCCCAGCATACCACTCACGAAGCTGCTGGGCCGGCGGGGTCTCACGGGAACGCGGCTGCTGCTGGCGCTGGCTACCACCAAAGCCTCCACGCTGCGTGGCTCCACCGCGACCAGCACCACCACCGCCGCCACCTCCACCACCGCTGCCGCTACCTCCACCGCCGCTGCCGCTGCCCCCACCACCCCCACTGCCGCCACCGAAGCCCCCACTCCCGCCACCACCCCCACCTCAACCGGCACCCCCTCCGCCTCCTCCACCGCCTCCACCGCCGCCCCCACCGTCCCCTCCACCACCCTTGCCCCCCTTGCCCTTGCTGTTGCGGCAGCTCCCACTAGGAGCAGACGCAGCCCCGACCTCCTCAGTGCCAACGAGGTCGACAGCAGCAGCAGAAGCAACAAAGGGGAGAAGGGGGATAGGGGAACACCCCTCAAAGAAAGGGGTGCGACGGTCGACGCGAGAAGCACCTACAGCTAAGATACTCTTCTCAGCCGCAGTGAGTCGCTCCTCTAGCAGGTCGAGAGTGAGCTCGGTGGGGCAAACGGAGAGAAAGTGGTCCCTGACTGACGCAAGGTAGTCAGGGAGGCGAGTGACTAGGTAGTATAGAGTGATGTACATGGGGGGGGGGGTTCTTGGCACAGAACTCAGTGGGAAGCGCAGCGCGGTAGCGGGTGTCACTAGTGCGGAGATGGGTAATGAGGTCAACGACTGTGGCAAAGGCGGCAAGGTCAGGGAAAAGGTACGGCAGCATGAGGCGGCTGAGGGCAGCAGTGGCAGGGGAGGAGTAGCGCGCTACGACAGCGGCGTACAAAGACTGAGCAGTCTTATACTGGCCAAAATGCGTGCGCTCAGCAGACGGCAGGTGACTACGAACAGCAAGGCGAGCAACAGCGTCACGAGTGGTCCACTGCGAGCGAACCGTACTGTCAGCAGTGGCAGCAGGTGCAGTAGAGACACCGGACGTGTGATCGAACAGGGAGACCCCATCCCTAGAGTCACACTAAAGAAAAAGCTGCTCGTCAACCCACACGTCAAAGTCAACTGCGCGCCCCTCAGCATCAAAGGTGAGAACAGTAGGGCTAGCCATAGCAGCAGTAGCAGCAGTAGCAGCAGTAGCAGCAGGAGCAGTAGTAGCAGCAGTGGCAGCAGAAGCAGTGCAAGCAGTAGGGCAGCGCGGCTCGGCAGTGCGGCGCGGCTCGGCTGGGCGGCGCGGCTCGGCAGGGCGGCGCGGCTCGGTGCCTGGCGGCTCGGCGCGGCAGCGCAGCACGGGTGCTTACCAGCGGCGGGTGCAGGGCAGGGCCGCAGTTGGCGGTTTAGGTCAGGGCCGCGACCGGGGCAGCAGCAGGGCAGGGCCGCGACAGGGGCGGCAGTAGGTCAGGGCCGCTACAAGGCGGCTGCAGGGCAGAGGCCGCAACGGGCGGCGAAGGCAGGGCCACAACTGGGGCGGCAGCAGGGCAGGGCCGCGACAGGGGGCGACTGCAGGGCAGGGCCGCGACAGGTGGCGAACGGGCCGCGACGTGCGGCAACGGGGGCCGACGACGGGCGGCGACGGGCCAGGACGGGCCGAGACGGGCCGGGATGGGCCGGGTCGGGCCGGGACCCGCCGGGACGGGCGAGCGCGGGGCCGTAGTGGGCAGCTAAGGCAGGGCCACGACGCGTGGCGACGGGCCAGCGATGGGCAGCTACGGGCCGGGACGGGCCGGCTGAGGCAGGGCCGCGACGGGCCAGCTAGGGAAGGTCGCGCGACGGCGCAGGTAAGGCAGGCGCGAGGCGCGCTTCGGGCAGGGCAGGAAAAAAAAAATGTTGCGCTACTTGTGCAGTTCGTCGCGCATGGGGCTCGTGCTTGGAGGACGGGCTCGAATTGTCCTCACTGGTCACGCAGACGCTTCCTGGGTTGACGACTTGGCTACGCAGCGGTCGTCACAGGGATATACCTTCAGCCTTGCCTCCGGCTCTGTCTCTTGGCGGTCTACCCGCTCGTCTTCTGTTCTCAGCTCCATTTGTGAGGCTGAGATCTACGCTGGGGCCATGGCTGCACAGGAGTTACGCTGGCTTACCTACCTGCTGACCGACTTGGGAAAGGCGCCTCGTTCTCCTCCAGTTCTGTACGTCGACAACAAGGCCATGCTTGCCTTGTGTCAGGAGCATAGACTGGAGCACAGAACGAAGCACATTGCTCTGCACTACTTCCTTGCTCGAGAGTTGCAGCAGCGTGGTCAGCTTCGTCTTGCTTACGTGGCCACTCAGGCCAACACTGCTGATATCTTTACCAAGGCACTTCAGCCTTGCGATCATCAGCGCTTGTAACTATGCTAGGACTTGTGCCTACTTGGCCTCACTTGCTCACTTCTTGACTCTGCTTGTACTGTGATCTCTATACATATACCTGCATGCTTACTCTTGCTAGGTTGTGTTCACTGTATGGCTTGTTTTCTTTTATATAACTCTGCATGTGAATTGGCCTTGTGGCCATTTGCTTGTGCTCAGACTGCGTGGTGACTTTGTGATCCACCCTGAGCTTGCTTTGCCTTTCTTGACCGGTCTTGTGACCTCTTGTTCTCCCCCACCTTGTCTATGTCTTATTCTTGTAGTTCTAGCTGTAGTGTAGATATTAACTTTATAGGTGGTGCACCTCTTTGTTTGCTATATGTACCCTAGTGCTATAGTGAACATTCATTCTCCTCTCTTTTTCTCGACTCTCCCTCCTTGGCACGAACTAGCTCGACCCCCTTTGGCCTAGGCTACTAACCCTAGGCCCACTTACACCTAACTACTTATGCCACTATCTCGACATGGGGGTGTGTCAAACTTATATGCTATAGTCTGTCTAGGCTGTAGTAGGGTACAACACTTTTAGGTTTCCTACTTGTACCCACTTGCTTGCTAGTTCAGTTATTCCTTCCTTCATTATTCTGACAGCAGACACTTCACGGGTTTGTCGGATAGGTGTGCGGAAATTCGACGTACATTTCGGCATCGACGTGGGCGTACAGAAACGCGTTGGAAACGTCAATTTGTCGAAGTGGAAGATTCTTCGCAGATGACGAGACGAACACTTGTATGTCGGCTGACCGGGCCGAAATTTAACGTTTAGTCAACCCCAGAAGTTTGGTCAAAACCGCGAACAACCCACCTTGCCTTAAATTTCTCGTGAGAGCCATCAGCCTTCGTTTTCTGCCTGAAAACACACTTTCCGGTAAGAACATTTTTATTTATGGCTTTTTCGATGGGTATGAGCTCCCAAGTCTCCCGTTTTTCCAGGGCAGCCAATTCACGATCCATAGCTTCACGCCATTTTTCGCGATGTGGCCCTGAAAGAGCCTGTCGGGCAGTTTTCGGTTCCGTGACCTCTGTAGAGTTGTGTTGTACAGCTGTTGCTAGTCCCAGTATCTGAAGCCTAGTCTGATAATTAGGACTGTCATCGGTCCGACGTGCGAAATTGACAAGTTCATTCTGTTCACCACTTGCCCCCCCAATTCCGTCAAGATCGACGCGGATGCTGCTGTCAGTTACAACTGGCATGGGACGTCGTTGGTCGTCCACGAGGTAGGTATGAAGAATATCGCGAATGTCCTCCGGATGAGCATCGACGAGAGGAATGAATTCCGGAAACCCGGAAGAAGTGGTTGGGATAGGTGGATCGGGAGCAGCGTCATGTGCACCGTCAAGGTCAGGTTCTTCGCTGGCAGCGAGTTTGGCGTCGGTGCTAGCGAATGAGCGAACACTGTGGAAAAGAGTAGCAGGGTCACGCTGCGTGGCGAGATATTGTTCGAAGTCGGGAAGGGTCAGATTTTCGTAGAAAATACAGTCACGGGCAGGAACCAGAAGGCGACTGCGATAATCCATGATACGCCAGGCAGAAAACTATTTCTCGAGGCCGAGATGAAGGCCCCATTTAGCACGTTGATCGAATTTTCCGAGCGGAGCAGTAGGAGGACGGTATTGCACAACACACCCGAAAACTCGAAGAAGTTTTGTAGTGCCCAACTTGGCCGTCCACAGCAAGTGGGGTGATGCGTTGTTGGGTAAAGCCGAGGAAGACAGAAGGTTATGCAACAATGTTGTATGGTCCATTGCGAAGGGCCAGTAGAGTGGGCCGAGCTGGGATTGGGCGAGCAGAGCTCGCATCTTTTCTTGGAGAGTCCGATTGAGGCGTTCTGCTACGCCGCTCTGTTGGTGAGCGTGAGGAAGTGAGAAGAGGCGCCGTATGCCTCTTTCTTGCAGATACGTCTTAAACTCGAGACTCCGATACTCCCCGACTCCGTCACACTGGAAGGACTTTAGATTGGTGTCGGATTCACGTTCTACGAGAGGCAGCCATGTTCGAAACGCTGTGAAGGCAAGAAAACTGTTAGTCATGTTACCAGTCCAGACGTATCGAGTAAAGGCTTCAGTAAATGTGATGACATATTTCTCGCCGTTGAAACCCTCCGCAGGTAAGTTGAGAATATCGCTGTAAACTTTTTCCATCAAGCGATAATCTTCAGCTCCAGGAAAATGAGATGGGTACGGCTCGTGCGGTAGATTTGCTGCTGGACAGATTAAACAGGGTGACGGACGATTGGCCAGTTTCATTTCGAGGCCGCCAGGTAAGAGAAGCGAATTTTTGTCGAGAACAGCGGCTTTGATTGTATTGTTGAGCGTAGATTGCGACGGATGGCCAAGACGCTTATGCCATGTTTCTGCAGTAGCTTTGTGTCCCTGTGCGCGCAGATAATAATCAGCGTGAGCGAAGAAAGATAACACCAGCCGATGACCATAAGCGCGGATATGATCTGAGACGGGTGGGATGAACTTGGTAAGGTTAGGTGGTGGAATTTTCACTTCAACGTCGACGTATTCGCCAGGTGCAAGAACTAACTCCCCGCTTTCTTGATCTGATGCTGCAGGTCTAGGCTCAACACCGACAAGGCGTCCGGAGTCAAGGACTTCCATGTCAGTGACACGCTGCTCGGCTTCAGTGAGAAGACGACGATCACGATCAGCGGGTGTTTCTCCCCAAGTAGTCTCGTCGGGTTCTTGTGCCCCCCAGTCGCCTTCACCCGTGGGCATGTTCATCGGATCTCCCCAACCACCAACATGAGTAAGGTAATCCCGGGAGTTCTGTACGTCATTCAAGCCTTGATTTTCGAAGGTCAGCATGACAGCGGCAGCCGTGGTTGAAGACGTGGGTACGACACCCTCACGTGGAACGGTATCGTCGGTGTAGTCGATGTCATCGCGATGCTCCCATGGGCCGAGAGAGAGAATATTTTCGGAGTTGGCAGTGGTGCGCTCAGGTACAAAGTTGAGGACGAATACACCGTTCTGTTCGACTGCCGTGCCGAGTTTCTTGTCTCCGTATTTTAAAGTAAACTTTCTAGGTTCGCCAATAAGAGTAATCCCATTCTGCATAAGCTGTGCAGATGACATCAGATTGAAGCCAAGGTGAGGAACAAGAAGCACATCGTTAAGATGAAGACTGAAGTCTTCTTCAACAGAATCAAGAATAATGTTACCCATCCAATGTGCTGTAAGACGTTGGTTGCTGGCGACAGTGAGGACGCATGGATTCTGAAGACGACGCTGATTGATGACGAAACGGTTTTCTGAGGAACACATATGCTGCCTGCAACAACTGTCGAAATACCATGTGTTGGGACCTTCCAAGGTATGTGCAAGGTTGGCGTAGACCTCGGGTGGTATAGGCGTATTGAGTTCATCGTTGAAGCTATTATGAATACGGTCCTCGGCGTCAGGATCGTAGACGGTAGAAACTGACGTCATACAATTAATGACTTGTGTCTTGACAGGTGTAGCAGGCGGCTTCGCAGGGTTCGGCTTCGCAGCGTCCGGCTTCGCAGCGTCCGACTTCGCAGCGTCGCCTGAAGAATCTTTGGTGTGTGTTGGCGCAGACCGCTTCCAAGACGGCTTATCCTTTGACCAGCAGGTATCGATGGTATGACCTGCTTTACGGCAAAAAGAACACACGGGCTTGTGACGTGGAGTATAGTAAAAGCTGACTGTGTTATTAGCCACCTTTTTTCCTCCTCGAGCGTTGTGCAGGTCCATATCCTGCTGTTCGGCGATCAGAGCGGCACAAAATGCTCCTTCAGACAACGTTGCCTGCATCCGAAGAATGGAGCGACACTGCCGCCATTCTGGTCCAAGACCCGCGAGTAGCACCGTGTGAAACATAGCGTCGGGGAAGTATCCTCCACACTTCTGAAGCTGGTCGCACAGATTTCGAGCGCGGTTGATATAATACGTCACCTTCTCGTCATTTATCATCTGTATGTTTGACAGCTGCGTTAGGATTTTGCTCTGGTTGATGGTGTCCTTTGCCATGTAAACTCCTTGCGGGTATGACCAAGCTGCTTCAGCGGGAGCGGTACTGGTACGAAAGGGACGAAAACCAAGCTGTTCAGTCGGTGTCATATAACGAACGAGAACTGTGTATGCGGTCAGCGACGCCGATCGAAAAGCGGCCTGTTGAAGGGGTGTGCCGCGAGATGGAAAGGGTGCTGTACCGTTGAACAATTGCCAGAATACCGCAGTTTGAACAAGAAGTTCGAATTCGAAACTCCAGGTATAAAAATCTTGACCGTTGAATGGCATTGTCGCTTCAATCTTTGTTGGATTTGCAGAAGTAGGTGTTAGAATATGGAACGAATGAATGACTGAACTAGCAAGCAGGTGGGTACATGTAGGAAACCTAAAAGTGTTGTACCCTATATGAACTACCCCACTACAACCTAGATAGACTATAGCATATAAGTTTGAAACACCCCCATAGGCAAAGTGGGGGAGAACAAGAGGTCACAAGACCAGTAAAGAAAGGCAAAGCAAGCTCAGGGTGGATCACAAAGTCACCACGCAGTCTAAGCACAAGCAAATGGCCACAAGGCCAGTTCACATGCAGATTTATATAATGGAGAACAAACAATACAGTGAACACAACCTAGCAAGTGTAAGCATGCAGGTACATGTATAGAGAGTACAGTACAAGCAGAGTCAAGAAGTAAGCAAGTGAGGCACAGTAGGTACAAGGCCTAGAACAGTACAGAAACGCTGATGATCACAAGGCTGAAGTGCCTTGGTGAAAACATCAGCAGTGTTGGCCTGAGAGGCCACGTAAGCAAGACGAAGCTGACCACGCTGCTGCAACTCTCGAGCAAGGAAGTAGCGCAGAGCAATGTGCTTCGTTCTGTGCTCCAGTCTGTGCTCCTGACACAAGGCAAGCATGGCCTTTTTGTCGACGTACAGAACTGGAGGAGAACAAGGCGCCTCTCCCAAGTCGGTCAGCAGGTAGGTGAGCCAGCGTAACTCCTGTGCAGCCATGGCCCCAGCGTAGATCTCAGCCTCACAACTGGAGCTGAGAACAGAAGACGAGCAGGTAGACCGCCAAGAGACAGAGCCGGAGCCAAGGCTGAAGGTGTAACCCTGTGACGACCGCTGCGTAGCCAAGTCGTCAACCCAGGAAGCGTCTACGTGACCAGTGAGGACAACTCGAGCCCGTCCTCCAAGCACGAGCCCCATGCCCGACGTACTGCACAAGTAGCGCAGCACCCTCTTCGCAGCATCCCAGTGCACCTTTCGGTGCCTACCGGGAGCCACGTAGCGAGCCAGAAGGCTGAGAGGGTATGCGAGGTCAGGTCGTGTGCAGGTCATCAGGTACATGAGGCAGCCCACAAGCTCTGGATACGGGCCACTCGGCTCTACGGACTCGTCCGAAGGTGGAGCTGAGAGCGAGTGACCGGTAGGCAGAGGAGTGGACTGTGGCGAGGAGTACGTGAGGCCGAAGCGCTGAAGGACCTGCTGCACCATGTGTGACTGAGTCAAGGTAATGGTGCGCTGTGCTCTGTCCCGGGTGATCCGCAAGCCAAGATAGCTTTTCAGCTCACCCAGGTCTGTGCACGTGTGTCTCTTCTGTAGCTCGGACTTCACGTGGGCGAGTGCCTCAGTGTCAGCAGTAGCAAATACCAAGTCATCCACGTACACGAGAACGTAGAACGGCGGCAGAGTGGTGTCAGTGCGTAAAAACAGCGACGGGTTAGCAGTGGAAGGAGCAAAACCAAGAGCAGCAAGAGTCGTCCTCAGTGTCTCGTGCCACTCATGTGGTGCCTGGCGGAGACCGTAGACTGGCCGCCGGAGGCTCCACTGGGTACCAGCAGGAAACGACCCAGTGAAGCCAGGTGGGCGGCGCAGCCAGATCTCCTCGTGCAGGCTGCCCTGTAGGAAGGCTGTGGTGAAGTCAAGAGAGTGTAACTCGTAGTCACGATGAGCGGCAACGTGCAGCAGCACCCGAAGAGTAGTCATCTTCGGGGTAGGGGAGAAGGTCTGGAATAAGTCAACTCCCTGTCGCTGACTAAAGCCACATGCAACGTAACGCGCCTTGAAGACAGGCGGAGAACCCGGCGGCCGCTTCACCCTGAAGATCCACATGCCACTGATGATGTTCGCCCCAGGCGGGGGAACCTCGTCTACGTAGGTGCCTGTGGACTTCCAGGAAGCCATCTCTGCGTCCATGGCTGCCTACCACTGAGAGGAGTAGGGACCCTCTATCGCCTCTGCGTAAGAGCGCGGGGTCGGGATGTCTGGTGCAACTAGGTCTCCCTCAGGGGCAAGCACCATGGACACGAGATGAGGTACAGCAGTGGCAAAGCACTCAAACTCCTCCTGTTTGTCCTCAAGAACGTCCGTGCTAAGAGCACACTCACCCCCGACGGACGGAGGACAGACAGACGCAGGCGCATACTCAGCAACAAGACTAGTGGCGTAGTCTAGGCGACAGGCAGCAGCAAAGTCAACAAGCTCAGCAACGAGAGCAGATGCAGTAGTGGACTCAAACAAAGGGTCTGTGACAGCAGTGGCCAGAAAGCGCGGGACAGTAGGACTAGCAGCACGAAGGGAGTCAGACTTCGGGTCCGGACTGTCAGGAAGAGAGGACGCAGGAGGAGACGGCAGAGGGACACGCTGTGGAGCAGTGGAAGGACGCAGTGCCATAGAGTGAGCATTTGCACCTCCAGCAGCTCCAGCAGCACCTCCAGCACCAGCAGCACCAGCAGCACCGCGACAGCGCCGAGTGTACCACTCACGAAGCTGCTGCGGAGAGAGGGGCTCCCGCCGCGACGGGACACCCGGAGAACCTCCAGACTCAGCACGTGCAGACTCAGCACCCCCAGACGCAGTACCCCCAGGCTCAGCACCCGCAGGCTCCACACGCTCAGGCTCAGCACGCCCAGACTCAGCACCCCCAAACTCAGCACCCCCAGGCTCAGCACGCTCAGGCTCAGCACCCCCAGGCTCCGCACCCCCAGTCCCCGCACCCGCAGGCTCAGCACCCCGAGCAGCACCTGAGTCGACAGCTACCTCGACCGGCTCGGCAGGGTCTTCCTGGGACACACCTGAGGGGGCAGGATCCTGAGGGGGGAGGGGGTCTACCGGAGGAGTACCTGGTGCTAGGAAGAGTGGCCGGGGGGGGAGAGAGGCAGTGCGGTAGGGAAAGAGACGGTAGTAAGACACCGACTCGTCAAACGTGACGTCCTGAGAGGACAGAACACGATGTGAGGTGGGGTGGTAGAACTGCCACCCGGGTGCGTCAGGGGGGAAGCCATTGAAGACGCTGGGAACTGCACGGGAGGACAGCTTGTCCGCTGAAGTATCGCGGACAAAAGCTCGAGATCCCCAGACACGGAACACAGACGCATCGCCAACCTTCCCCGTCCACCGCAGAGTAGGTGTGGTCTCCGGCAAGGAGACACGAGGCTGAAGGTTGATCTGATGCGCAGCGTACTGAACCGCGAACGGCCACAGAAAATGGGGAGCAGCCGCATGGATCATGGACTGTGGTGTAACGCGAGTAGTCGTCAACGACCAGCAGGAAGTAACGCTCGTGACCCTGTCCACGGACGCGGGCGGGGCCCCACACGTCCATGTGAAGAGTGTGGAGGGAACGTGGAGGAGTGAGGAGCGGCGCGCTGCCGGCCCTCGACACAAGGAACACAGGTAGGGGCAGGCCCCGGAGGAAGGGGAGGGAGGCACCGGGGGAGACCCGAGACAAGGGTACGGGAGGCCATACCTCGAAGACGAGGCAGGGAGGGGTGACCAAGGCGGTGGTGCCAAAGGAGAGTCTCGTGCAACAGAGGGCGACACGAGCATGGGGCAGACGCTGGACTGGACCTGGACGCGGCAGCAAACACCTGACTAGACGCGGCTACCTGCCGAGACGCAGTGACCGGAGGAGACGCAGTAGTCAGTGTGTACAGACTCGAGCCAGGCCGACGCGTGAACGTGGCCAGGTGGCGGCCCGTCCGAGAGCAAGTGCAGTGGGTCACACGCTGACCTCCAGGGGTGAACTGGTCAACCCACGCGTCCTGGAGGTCAGCTCCACTCACCAAGTTCGTAGAGAACAAGGGGAGGTGGAGTCCCGACAGCAAGCCCGACGGGGCCGCAGGACACGGTAGAACCGTGGAAGAGTGCGCAAGGACTGGGCCCCTGGAGGGGTCAGCCAGGGAGTCTGCGACAGGCTGACTGAGCAGCGTGAGTGTGGTGCTGTCGCAAAAGAAAGAGCGCGAAGCACCAAAGTCAAGTGTGAAAGTGTGCAAGGCCTCAGTAGGTGCAGTACCAGAGAGAGCAGACTCACCAGCACCTGGAGCAGCAGACTCACCAGCACCTGGAGTAGTAGACTCACCAGTACCTGGAGCAGCAGACGCACTAGCACCTAGAGCAGCAGCCTCAATGCCCGGGTCGGGCGGAACACTCAAGTAACAGTCACCCTCAGCACTATCAGTCACGGCATACATGGCAGCAAGGATAGCATCGAAATCAAGATCAAAGATAGCAACATTCTGCTTAAGCAGATCACCCCAGCGAGGGAGCTCAACAGTGTCAGGAAACTGGGCGCACCAGGCGTCAGTCAGACAACCGAAGCAGCGCTGCGCAGTGTGTGGCAGCCCGCACGTCTCCCCACAGCGCCCGCCGGTGCGAAGAACGTATGTGCAGGGACCAGCACCCCCAGACCTCCCACGCCCAGCGTACCACTCACAAAGCTTCTGGGCCGACGGGGTCTCACGGGAACGCGGCTGCTGCTGGCGCTGGCTACCACCAAAGCCTCCACGCTGCGCAGCTGCACCTCGATCAGCACCACCGCCGCCGCCACCTCCACCACCACTGCCGCTGCCTCCACCAGCGCTGCCGCTGCCCCCACCACCCCCACTGCCGCCACCGAAGCCCCCACTCCCGCCACCACCCCCACCTCCACCGCCACCCCCTCCGCCTCCTCCACCGCCTCCACCGCCGCCCCCACCGTCCCCTCCACCACCCTTGCCCCCCTTGCCCTTGCTGTTGCGGCGCCTCCCACTAGGAGCAGACGCAGCCCCGACCTCCTCAGTGCCAACGAGGTCGAGAGCAGCAGCAGAAGCAACAGAGGGGAGAAGGGGGACAGGGGAACACCCCTCAAAGAAAGGGGTGCGACGGTCGCCACGAGAAGGACCTACAGCTAAGATACTCTTCTTAGCCGCAGTGAGGCGCTCCTCTAGCAGGTCGATAGTGAGCTCCGTGGGGCAAAGGGAGAGAAAGTGGTCCCTGACTGACGCAAGGGAGTCAGGGAGGCGAGTGACTAGGTAGTATAGAGTGATGTACATGGGGGGGGGGGGTGCTTGGCACAGAACTCAGTGGGAAGCGCAGCGCGGTAGCGGGTGTCACTAGTGCGGAGGTGGGTAATGAGGTCAGCGACTGTGGCAAAGGCGGCAAGGTCAAGGAAAAGGTACGGCAGCATGAGGCGGCTGAGGGCAGCAGTGGAAGGGGAGGAGTAGCGCGCTACGACAGCGTCGTACAAAGACTTAGCAGTCTTGTACTGGCCAAAATGCGCGCGCTCAGCAGACGGCAGGTGACTACGAACGGCAAGGTGAGCAACAGCGTCACGAGTGGTCCACTGCGAGCAAACCATACTGTCAGAAGTGGCAGCAGGTGCAGTAGAGACACCGGACGTGTGATTGAACAGGGATACCCCATCCCTAGAGTCACACTGAAGAAAAAGCTGCAGGTCGTCAACCCACACGTCAAAGTCAACTGCGCGCCCCTCAGCATCAAAGGTGAGAACAGTAGGGCTAGCCATAGCAGCAGTAGCAGCAGTAGCAGCAGTAGCAACAGTAGTAGCAGGAGCATCAGTAGCAGCAGTGGCAGCAGAAGCAGTGCAAGCAGTAGGGCAGCGCGGCTCGGCACTGCGGCGCGGCTCGGCTGGGCGGCGCAGCTCGGCTGGGCGGAGCGGCTCGGCAGGGCGGTGCGGCGTGGCAGCAGGCGGCGCAGCGCGGCAGGGCAGCGCGGGTGCTTACCAGGGGCGGGTGCAGGGCAGGGCCGCAGCTAGCGGTTTAGGTCAGGGCCGCGACCGGGGCAGCACCAGGGCAGGGGCGCGACAGGGGCGGGAGTAGGGCAGGGCCGCGACAAGGCGGCTGCAGGGCAGAGGCCGCAACGGGCGGCGAAGGCAGGGCCGCGACTGGGGCGGCAGCAGGGCAGGGCCACGACAGGGGGCGGCTGCAGGGCAGGGCCGCGACAGGCGGCGAACGGGCCGACGACGGGCGGCTGCAGGGCAGAGGCCGCGACGGGCGGCGAACGGGCCGACGACGGGCGGCGAACGTGCCGCGACGGGCGGCAAAGGGGCCGACGACGGGCGGCAAAGGGGCCGGGACAAGCCAGGACGGGCCGAGACGGGCCGGGACGGGCCGAGACGGGCCGGGACAGGCCGGGACGGGCCAGCGACGGGCGAGCGCGGGGCCGTAGTGGGCGGCTAAGGCAGGGCCGCGATGCGTGGCGACGGGCCAGCGACGGGCAGCTACAGGCCAGGACGGGCCGGCTGAGGCAGGGCCGCGACGGGCCAGCTAGGGAAGGGCGCGCGACGGCGCAGGTAAGGCAGGCGCGAGGCGCGCTTCGGGCAGGGCAGGAAAAAAAATGTTCCTGGTGGGCCCTAAAAAAAACGTTCCCATGAGGGAACCTGCTCAGAATACCATGTTAGAATATGGAACGAATGAATGACTGAACTAGCAAGCAGGTGGGTACAAGTAGGAAACCTAAAAGTGTTGTACCCTATATGAACTACCCCACTACAGCCTAGATAGACTATAGCATATAAGTTTGACAGTAGGAAGACAACTTCCGGTGCCGTCGGCTGACTGTAGCTGATAAAGTGATGGCATTTGTGATCCTTGCGATGCTTTCTATCCTTGTCCAACATGAACAAAAGAGGAGTTGCCTGACCCGTCGCTCCCCTGTGGTAACTGTCCATGCTGATAACTGGAGCCATCAAGACTCATAGCACTGGGAAACATCTGGTTGAGTGACAATACGGCAGCATCGATACGCTGCTGAAGATTCGTTGGCTGGTAAGCCCCTTGATATTGATATGGTCCAGTCGGTACGAAACTAGACTGTTGTCCTGGTTGATTACTAGAACCAGTTACTGCAGCTGCAGCTGTTGTGGCTGCTGATGCTGTTGTTGTTGCGGCTGCTGCCGCTGATGCCGCTGCTGCGGTTGTGTGTACGGACTGATTGCTCAGTGGCATACCGTACATCGGTTGTTGCTGATATTGTTGTTGCTGATGTTGCTGCAGATGAGAACTGTCAGCAGCTGGAGACGCTGTTGGGCGTGATGGGCTTGTAACAGAAGAGCCGTTGTTGGATCGTGGAGAGCCAGACATAGTTGCAGAGTATGTAGTTAGAAGCTTGTAGAATCATAAGACGATCGCAATACCATGTTAGAATTTGAAGTGATTTAGTAGGATTGTTTACTTAGGATGGTAGCTTCCTGTTTTGGTGGAAGTCTTTGTATGAGTTAAAGCCAGTGTAGGAGGCTTTGTCTGGACTAGTATAAGTCCATGTAGTGATATGCTTCAGGATCTATGTCTCTGAAATCAGATCTATTATAAAGTGACAAGCATACAGAATATATAGCTAGAGTAAAGTACCTATTTGCCTATTGTACTGTGCTATTCACGCTATTCGTGTTCTGAAACGGTACGTGACTATTTGCGAGGCCTATAGCTACTTGCTGACGTCATCCTAGGGCGCGTAGCGCTTTGCTGACGTCAGCCTATCGGTACTTTACTGTACTAACTTTACTACACGAATTCCTTGAAGTGCTTAAGTCTCGATATTATCTCTGTCAGAATAGGAACGGAATGAAATGAAACAGAAAAGAGAGGTTTCACTAGCAGGCAGTTGAGTACATATAGCAAACCCTAAATTGGGCTGTACTCGCTATTGAGTACCCCACTGCAGGCTAGACAAATATAACATTCTGACACACCCCCATAGTCAAAGTGGGGTATGATCAGCACAACAAGCAAAGCAAAGCAAGCTCAGGGTGGCTCACGATCTCACCACACATTCTAAGCACAAGTACAAGGCCACAAGGCCAGTTCACATGCATAATTAGATCGTTCACAAATATAAGCAGAGGGCAAGTGTGGAGGAGGAGGGACTATGAGAGGAGAGGAGGTAGTGGGCGGCAGCTGAAGCTGCTGGCACACGGCGCAACTGGAGCAACTGGCACACGGGCAACTGGAGCAACTGGCACACTGGCAACTGGAGAAACTGGCACACGAGCAACTGGAGTAACTGGCTCCGCGACTAACTCTGAGCGGCAGCAGCAACGGACCCACGGGCGATTGGAGCAACGGGCTCACGGGCAACTGGAGCGACGGGCTCACGGGCGACTGGCGCAATGGTCTCACGGGCGACTGGAGCTGTTGGCTTCACGGTGGCCACCCCCCTTCAACCTCCCCCAACTGTCCCACCCCCCTTTTCACACACCCCCTGCTGCACCTCTAGCACTGCTCACACGCCACCCCCTTAGTACCACTCCAACGGCTCCCACACATCCACCCCCCTCAGCGGCAGCTGCAGCAGTGGGAGACGGAGGAGGAGGAGCAGCAGAGGAGGCCTCACACACCGGTCACCCCCATACTCGCCACCCCGCAGGTGCACGTGGACAGGAGGTGGCACGGGCGGCTGCATGGGCGACACGTGGGCTGCAGGGGCGGCTCGCGGGCTGCAGGAGGGGCAGTGCGCGGGCCCCCCGAGGGCGCCTTGACGGGCGACAGGAGTGGGGGCCGCGCGGGCCCCCGAGGGCGCCACGACGGGCGGCTGGAGTGGGCCGCGCGCGGGCCCCCGAGGGCGCCACGACGGGCGACGGAAGTGGGCCGCGCGCGGGCCCCTGAGGGCGCCACGACGGGAGACGGGAGGGGGGCCGCGTGCGGGCCCCATAGAGCGCCACGACGGGCGACGAGAGTGGGGGCCGCGCGGGCCCCCGATGGCGCCACGACGGGCGACGGGAGGGGGGGGGCGCGCACGAGCCCCCCGAAGGTGCCGCGACGAACGACGGGGGGGGGGGGGGTGACGCGGGGGCCCCCGGGGCGCCGCGACGGGCGAGTAAACCGCCGCACGCCTCGGGGCGTGCGACGGGCAGGGCAGGGCGGCGCGCGACCAACAAGGCGGCGCGACGGGCAGAAAACCGCCGTGCGCCCCGAGCGTGCGGCGGGAAGAAAAAATGCCGCGCGCCATGAGCGCGCGGCAGGCAGGCAAACGGCGCGCGCCCAAGGCGCGCGATAGGCAGGACAGCAGCGGAAGCTAACGGTGGGCCCATACACAGTATCGACCCAAGAGGGTCGACCTGCTCTGATAGCATGTCCGAATAGGAACGGAATGAAATGAAACAGAAAAGAGAGGTTTCACTAGCAGGCAGTTGAGTACATATAGCAAACCCTAAATTGGGCTGTACTTGCTATTGAGTACCCCACCGCAGGCTAGACAAATATAACATTCTGACAATCTCAACACTCCCCTTCACTTCTAGGAGTTCGGTGTAGTTACCCTGTTGCCTCAGAAACGCCGCTGAGCTGGTTGCAGTGGTGAAATTTCTGTCGTGTCAGTTTCTTGGTAATTGAGTTAGCTGCCATGTCACCGGTGGGACAGTAGACAAGGCACATTCTCCCCTTGTCGATCGCATCTTTGACGAAGAAGTAACGCAGTGAGATATGTTTCGTGCGATTGACGAAGCCAGGCTTGTTGGCGATGGTAATTGCACTCTGATTGTCGCACTGCAGCATGAAGTGATTCGGCGTAACGAATTTTGCTTTGTTGAGCAGTTCCTGTAAGTATAATCCTTCTCGGGTTGCAGCACATGCGGCAATGAACTCTTCCTCAGCCGAGGAAAGTGACACGAGTTCTTGTTTCGACGAGTTCCACGAGATTGGACCAACTGGCTCGAGACGGAAGACGTAGCCGGTTCATGACCGACGATCTGACGTGTCACCGGCGTGGTCTGCGTTGACATATCCGCTTAGGTACATTTTGTCGGTTGGTTTTCCTGTGCTGAAGACTTGCCCAACTGTTGGTGTTGCGACGAAGTAATGTAGAGCACGCTGAAGATCGAGGTGGTGTTCTTCTTTTGGGCAGCGTAGAAATTGCGCGAGATAGCTTGCGACATATGCAAGGTCGAGACGGCATGTGACTGCCAGTGGGTGTGGATCGATAGGGTGTAGCAACGTAATCTGTAGGAATTTTGAAGCGCTTAGCGAGTGACTCAGCATACTTCGATGCTGTGAGATGGATAGCGGAGGAAGTTCGCGAAACGTTTAACCCAAGAAATTGGGTTACTTCGGTGGAGATGGTTAAATCGAGAGAATGTCTTCAAATCCGCTTCGATGTGATCACCCAAGGAAGCTGACGAGCTGACGTAGAGAATGTCGTCCACGTATGCCACGAGCAACGCATAACTCCCCTTGTCGTCTAGCCGATACATCCCGGGATCATGTGGCAGTTGTCTCAAGCCGACTTCTGTCAGTTTTCTGTTCAAATGCTGCTGCCACAGTCGCGGTGCTTGTTTGAGACCGTACAGTGATTTCTTGAGCTTGCAGACTCTTGGCGGGTTTGTCGGATAGGTGTGCGGAAATTCGACGTAGATTTCGGCATCGACGTCGGCGTACAGAAACGCGTTGGAAACGTCAATTTGTCGAAGTGGAAGATTCTTCGCAGCTGCTTCGCAGATGACAAGACGAACACTTGTATGTCGGCTGACCGGGGCGAAAGTTAACGTGTAGTCAACCCTAGGAGTTTGGTCAAAACCCCGAACAACCCACCTTACCTTAAATTTCTCGTGAGAGCCATCAGCCTTCGTTTTCAGCCTGAAAACCCACTTTCCTGTAAGAACATTTTTATTTATGGCTTTTTCGATGGGTATGAGCTCCCAAGTCTCCCGTTTTTCCAGGGCAGCCAATTCACGATCCATAGCTTCACACCATTTTTCGCGATGTGGCCCTGGAAGAGCCTGTCGGGCAGTTTTCGGTTCCGTGACCTCTGTAGAGTTGTGCTGTACAGCTGCTGCTAGTCCCAGTACCTGAAGCCCAGCATGATAATTAGGACTGTCATCGGTCCGACCTGCGAAATTGACAGGTTCATTCTGTTCACCACTTGCCCCCCCAATTTCGTCAGGATTGACGCGGATGCTGCTGTCAGTTACAACTGGCATGGGACGTCGTTGGTCGTCCACGAGGTACGCTGGGCGTGGGAGGTCTGGGGGTGCTGGTCCCTGCACTTACGTTCTTCGCACCGGCGGGCGTCGTGGGGAGACGTGCGGGCTGCCACACACTGCGCAGCGCTGCTTCGGTCGTCTGACTGACCCCTGGCGCGCCCAGTTTCCTGACGCTGTTGAGCTCCCTCGCTGGGGTGATCTGCTTAAGCAGAATGTTGCTATCTTTGATCTTGATTTCGATGCTATCCTTGCTGCCATATATGCTGTGACTGACAG
The DNA here is from genome assembly GCA_947471745.1 of Closterium sp. Naga37s-1. Classification (NCBI taxonomy): domain Eukaryota; kingdom Viridiplantae; phylum Streptophyta; class Zygnematophyceae; order Desmidiales; family Closteriaceae; genus Closterium; species Closterium sp. Naga37s-1. The sequence goes on along the minus strand of CANJKZ010000323.1, from coordinate 1,725,029 downwards.
TGCTGAGGGTGACTGTTACCTGAGTGTTCCGCCCGACCCGGGCATTGAGGCTGCTGCTCTAGGTGCTAGTGCGTCTGCTGCTCCAGGTACTGGTGAGTCTACTGCTCCAGGTGCTGGTGAGTCTGCTGCTCCAGGTGCTGGTGAGTCTGCTCTCTCTGGTACTGCACCTACTGAGGCCTTGCACACTTTCACCCTTGACTTTGGTGCTTCGCGCTCTTTCTTTCGCGACAGCACCACACTCACGCCGCTCAGTCGGCCTGTAGCAGTCTCCCTGGCTGACCCCTCCGGGGGCCCAGTCCTTGCGCACTCTTCCACGGTTCTACCGTGTCCTGCGGCCCCGTCGGGCTTGCTGTCGGGTCTCCACCTCCCCTCGTTCTCTACGAACTCGGTGAGTGGAGCTGACCTCCAAGACGCGTGGGTTGACCAGTTCACCCCTGGAGGTCAGCGTGTGACCCACTGCACTTGCTCTCGGACGGGCCACCACCTGGCCACGTTCACCTGTCGGCCTGGGTCGAGTCTATACACACTGACTACTGCGTCTCCTCCGGTCTCTGCGTCTGGTCAGGTAGCCGCGTCTAGTCAGGTGTTTGCTGCCGCGTCCACGTCCGGTCCAACGTTGGCCCCCTGCTCGTGTCGCCCTCTGTCGCACGAGACTCTCCTTTGGCACCACCGCCTTGGTCACCCCTCCCTGCCTCGTCTTCGAGGTATGGCCTCCCGTACCCTTGTCTCGGGTCTCCCCCGGTGCCTCCCTCCCCTTCCTCCGGGGCCTGCCCCTACCTGTGTTCCTTGTGTCGAGGGCAGGCAGCGCGCCGCTCCTCACTCCTCCACGTTCCCTCCGACAAAGGCTCCCCTGCAGACTCTGCACATGGACGTGTGGGGCCCTGCCCGCGTCCGTGGATAGGGTCACGAGCGTTACTTCCTGCTGGTCGTTGACGACTACTCGCGTTACACCACAGTCTTCCCCTTGCGCAGCAAGGGTGAGGTCACTGAGGTGTTGATCGACTGGATCCGCGGTGCCCGTCGCCAGCTCAGCGAGTGTTTCGGCTCGGACCTTCCTGTTCTGCGTCTGCACTCAGACATAGGTGGTGAGTTTTCCTCCGACCTTTTGAGGGCCTTCTGTCGTTCGGAGGGCATCCGCTAGACGTTCACGCTTCCGGCCTCCCCACAGCAAAATGGGATTGCTGAGCGCCGCATTGGCATGGTCATGGACGTCGCTCGTACGTCCATGATCCATGCGGCTGCTCCCCATTTTCTGTGGCCGTTCGCGGTTCAGTACGCTGCGCATCAGATCAACCTTCAGCCTCGTGTCTCCTTGCCGTAGACCACACCTACTCTGCGGTGGACGGAGAAGGTTGGCGATGCGTCTGTGTTCCGTGTCTGGGGATCTCGAGCTTTTGTCCGCGATACTTCAGCGGACAAGCTGTCCTCCCGTGCAGTTCCCAGCGTCTTCCTTGGCTTCCCCCCTAACGCACACGGGTGGCAGTTCTACCACCCCACCTCGCGTCGTGTTCTGTCCTCTCAGGACGTCACGTTTGACGAGTCGGTGTCTTACTACCGTCTCTTTCCCTACCGCACTGCCTCTCTCCCCCCCCGGCCACTCTTCCTAGCACCAGGTACTCCTCCGGTAGACCCCCTCCCCCCTCAGGATCCTGCCCCCTCAGGTGTGTCCCAGGTAGACCCTGCCGAGCCGGTCGAGGTAGCTGTCGACTCAGGTGCTGCTAGGGGTGCTGAGCCTGAGCGTGTGGAGCCTGGGGGTGCTGAGTCTGGGGGTGCTGAGTCTGGGCGTGCTGAGCCTGGGGGTGCTGAGCCTGAGCGTGTGGAGCCTGGGGGTGCTGAGCCTACGTGTGCTGAGTCTGGAGGTTCTCTGGGTGTCCCGTCCTGGCGGGAGCCTCTCTCTCCGCAGCAGCTTCGTGAGTGGTACACTCGACGCTGTCGCGGTGCTGCTGGTGCTGCTGGTGCTGGAGGTGCTGCTGGAGCTGCTGGAGGTGCTACTGGTGCTGGAGCTGCTTGAGGTGCTGCTGGTGCTGGAGCTGCTGGAGGTGCTGCTGGAGGTACTGGTGGTGCTGCCGGAGCTGCTGGAGGTGCTGCTGGTGCTGGAGCTGCTGGAGGTACTGGAGGTGCTGCTGGAGCTGCTGCAATTGCTGCTGGTGGTACTGGTGCTGTTGGAGGTCCTGGTGGTACTGGAGCTGCTGGAGGTGCTGGAGCAGCTGGTCCTGGAGGTGCTCGTACTGGAGGTACTGGAGCTGCTGGGACAGGTGGTGCTGCAGGAGTTGTAGCTGGAGACCCTTGGGCTGAGGGTGCCGATACTGTTTCTGCTGTTTTTGGAGGCGCTGCGCGGCCGCGGCCGTACTACGTTCCACTCCTTCAGCAGGTTCTTGGTCTTCCGCATTCTCCTGGTCCTACTCCTCCTTTACTGAGTCCACCGCATGTCCAGTCATAGTCGCAGTTACAGCCGAGCTCTCCACTGCCTGGTCCTTCTCCTTACTCTGGACCGACTAGCGGCCTTACGGAGCGTCGTGAGCCTGAGTCGCGTCCTGTGTCACCTGAGTCTCGTCCTGCGTCAACTGAGTCTCTCTCTGCCACACCTGAGTCTCTCTCTGCGTCGCCTGTCCGCACTGTTCGCGCTGGTCGTCGTGCTTCGCGTCCGCGTCCTCCTCCTGTCCCTGGCACTCACTCTATGGCACTGCGTCCTTCCACTGCTCCACAGCGTGTCCCTCTGCCGTCTCCTCCTGCGTCCTCTCTTCGTGACGGTCCGGACCTGGAGTCTGACTCCCTTCGTGCTGCTAGTCCTACTGTCACGTGCTTTCTGGCCACTGCTGTCACTGACCCTTTGTTTGAGTCCACTGCTGCGTCTGCTCTCGTTGCTGAGCTTGTTGACTTTGCTGCAGCCTGTTGCCTAGACTACGCCACTAGTCTTGTTGCTGAGTCTGCGTCTGCGTCTGTCTGTCCTCCGTCCGTCGGGGGTGAGTGTGCTTTTGGCACGGACGTTCTTGAGGACAAACAAGAGGAGTTTGAGTGCTTTGCCGCTGCTGTACCTCATCTCGTGTCCATGCTGCTTGCCCCTGAGGGAGACCCGGATGCACCAGACATCCCGACCCCGCGCTCTTACACAGAGGCGATAGAGGGTCCCTACTCCTCTCAGTGGCAGGCAGCCATGGATGCAGAGATGGCTTCCTGGAAGTCCACAGGCACCTACGTCGACGAGGTTCCCCCGCCTGGGGCGAACATCGTCAGTGGCATGTGGATCTTCAGGGTGAAGCGGCTGCCGGGTTCTCCGCCTGTCTTCAAGGCGCATTACGTTGCACGTGGCTTCAGTCAGCGACAGGGAGTTGACTTCTTCCATACCTTCTCCCCTACCCCGAAGATGACCACTCTTCGGGTACTTCTGCACATCGCCGCTCACCGTGACTACGAGCTACACTCGCTTGACTTCAGCACAGCCTTCCTACAGGGCAGCCTGCACGAGGAGATCTGGCTGCGCCGCCCACCTGGCTTCACTGGGTCGTTTCCTAATGGTACCCAGTGGAGCCTCCGGCGGCCAGTCTACGGTCTCCGCCAGGCACCCCGTGAGTGGCATGACACACTGAGGACGACTCTTGCTGCTCTTGGTTTTGCTCCTTCCATTGCTCACCTGTCGCTGTTATAACGCACTGACACCACTCTGCCGCCGTTCTACGTTCTCGTGTACCTAGACGACCTCATCTTTGCTACTGCTTACACTGAGGCACTCGCCCACGTGAAGTCGGAGCTGCAGAAGAGACACACATGCACAAACCTAGGTGAGATGACAAGCTATCTTGGCTTGTGGATCATCCGGGACAGAGCATAGCGCACCATTACTTTGACTCAGTCACACCTGGTGCAGCAGGTCCTTCAGCGCTTCGGCTTCACGTACTCCTCGCCACAGTCCACTCCTCTGCCTACCGGTCACTCGCTCTCAGCTCCACCTTCGGACGAGTCCGTAGAGCCGAGTGGCCCGTATCCAGAGCTTGTGGGCTGCCTCATGTACCTGATGACTTGCACACGACCTGACCTCGCATACCCTCTCAGCCTTCTGGCTCGCTACGTGGCTCCCGGTAGGCACCGAAAGGTGCACTGGGATGCTGCGAAGAGGGTGTTGCGCTACTTGTGCAGTACGTCGGGCATGGGGCTCGTGCTTGGAGGACGGGCTCAAGTTGTCCTCACTGGTCACGCAGACGCTTCCTGGGTTGACAACTTGGCTACGCAGCGGTCGTCACAGGGTTACACCTTCAGTCTTGGCTCTGGTTCTGTCTCTTAGCGGTCTTCCCGCTCTTCTTCTGTTCTCAGCTCCAGTTGTGAGGCTGAGATCTACGCTGGGGCCATGGCTGCACAGGAGTTACGCTGGCTCACCTACCTGCTGACCGACTTGGGAGAGGCGCCTTGTTCTCCTCCAGTTCTGTACGTCGACAAAAAGGCCATGCTTGCCTTGTGTCAGGAGCACAGACTGGAGCACAGAACGAAGCACATTGCTCTGCGCTACTTCCTTGCTCGAGAGTCGCAGCAGCGTGGTCAGCTTCGTCTTGCTTACGTGGCCTCTCAGGCCAACACTGCTGATGTTTTCACCAAGGCACTTCAGCCTTGTGATCATTAGCGTTTCTGTACTGTTCTAGGCCTTTTACCTACTGTGCCTCACTTGCTTACTTCTTGACTCTGCTTGTTCTATACTTTCTATACATATACCTGCATGCTTACACTTGCTAGGTTGTGTTCACTATATTGTTTGTTCTCCTTTATATAACTCTGCATGTGAACTGGCCTTGTGGCCATTTGCTTGTGCTCAGACTGCGTGGTGACTTTGTGATCCACCCTGAGCTTGCTTTGCCTTTCTTGACTGGTCTTGTGACCTCTTGTTCTCCCCCACTTTGCCTATGGGGGTGTGTCAAACTTATATGCTATAGTCTATCTAGGCTGTAGTGGGGTAGTTCATATAAGGTACAACACTTTTAGGTTTCCTACTTGTACCCACTTGCTTGCTAGTTCATTCATTCGTTCCATATTCTAACATGATGAACATCGCGAATGTCCTCCGGATGAGCATCGACGAGAGGAATGAATTCCGGAAACCCGGAAGAAGTGGTTGGGATAGGTGGATCGGGAGCAGCGTCACGTGCACCGTCAAGGTCAGGTTCTTCGCTGGCAGCGAGTTCGACGTCGGTGCTAGCAAATGAGCGAACACTGTGGAAAAGAGTAGCAGGGTCACGCTGCGTGGCGAGATATTGTTCGAAGACGGGAAGGGTCAGATTTTCGTAGAAAATACAGTCACGGGCAGGAACCAGAAGGCGACTGCGATAATCCATGATACGCCAGGCAGAAAACTGTTTCTCGAGGTCAAGATGAAGGCCCCATTTAGCACGTTGATCGAATTTTCCGAGCGGAGCAGTAGGAGGACGGTATTGCACAACACACCCAAAAACTCGAAGAAGTTTTGTAGTGCCCAACTTGCCCGTCCACAGCAAGTGGGGTGATGCGTTGTTGGGTAAAGCTGAGGAAGACAGAAGGTTATGCAACAGTGTTGCATGGTCCATTGCGAAGGGCCAGTAGAGTGGGCCGAGCTGGGATTGGGCGAGCAGAGCTCGCATCTTTTCTTGGAGAGTCCGATTGAGGCGTTCTGCTACGCCGCTCTGTTGGTGAGCGTGAGGAAGTGAGAAGAGGCGCCGTATGCCTCGTTCTTGCAGATACGTCTTAAACTCGAGACTCCGATACTCCCCGACTCCGTCACACTGGAAGGACTTTAGATTGGTGTCGGATTCACGTTCTACGAGAGGCAGCCATGTTCGAAACGCTGTGAAGGCAAGAAAACGGTTAGTCATGTTACCAGTCCAGACGTATCGAGTAGAGGCTTCAGTAAACGTGATGACATATTTCTCGCCGTTGAAACCCTCCGCAGGTAAGTTGAGAATATCGCTGTAAACTTTTTCCATCAAGCGATAATCTTCAGCTCCAGGAAAATGAGACGGGTACGGCTCATGCGGTAGATTTGCTGCTGGACAGATTAAACAGGGTGACGGACGATTGGCCAGTTTCATTTCGAGGCCGCCAGGTAAGAGAAGCGAATTTTTGTCGAGAACAGCGGCTTTGATTGTATTGTTGAGCGTAGATTGCGACGGATGGCCAAGACGCTTATGCCATGTTTCTGCAGTAGCCTTGTGTCCCTGTGCGCGCAGATAATAATCAGCGTGAGCGAAGAAAGATAACACCAGCCGATGACCGTCAGCGCGGATATGATCTGAGACGGGTGGGATGAACCTGGTAAGGTTAGGTGGTGGAATTTTCACTTCAACGTCGACGTATTCGCCAGGTGCAAGAACTAACTCCCCGCTTTCTTGATCTGATGCTGCAGGTCTAGGCTCAACAACGACAAGGCGTCCGGAGTCAAGGACTTCCATGTCAGTGACACGCTGCTCGGCTTCAGTGAGAAGACGACGATCGCGATCAGCGGGTGTTTCTCCCCAAGTAGTCTCGTCGGGTTCTTGTGCCCCCCAGTCGCCTTCACCCGTGGACATGTTCGTCGGATCTCCCCAACCACCAACATGAATAAGGTAATCCCGGGAGTTCTGTACGTCATTCAAGCCTTGATTGTCGAAGGTCAGCATGACAGCGGCAGCCGTGGTTGAAGACGTGGGTACGACACCCTCACGTGGAACGGTATCGTCGGTGTAGTCGATGTCATCGCGATGCTCCCATGGGCCGAGAGAGATAATATTTTCGGAGTTGGCAGTGGTGCGCTCAGGTACAAAGTTGAGGATGAATACACCGTTCTGTTCGACTGCCGTGCCGAGTTTCTTGTCTCCGTATTTTCAAGTAAACTTTCCAGGTTCGCCAAGAAGAGTAATCCCATTCTGCATAAGCTGTGCAGATGACATCAGATTGAAGCCAAGGCGAGGAACAAGAAGCACATTGTTAAGATGAAGACTGAAGTCTTCTTCAACAGAATCAAGAATAATGTTACCCATCCAATGTGCTGTAAGACGTTGGTTGTTGGCGACAGTGAGGACGCATGGATTCTGAAGACGACGCTGATTGATGACGAAACGGTTTTCTGAGGAACACATATGCTGGCCGCAACAACTGTCGAAATACCACGTGTTGGGACCTTCCAAGGTATGTGCAAGTTTGGCGTAGACCTCGGGTGGTATAGGCGTATTGAGTTCATCGTTGAAGCTATTATGAGTACGGTCCTCGGAGTCAGGATCGTAGACGGTAGAAACTGACGTCATACAATTAATGACTTGTGTCTTGACAGGTGTAGCAGGCGGCTTCGCAGGGTTCGGCTTCGCAGCGTTCGGCTTCGCAGCGTCGCCTGAAGAATCTTTGGTGTGTGTTGGCGCAGACCGCTTCCAAGACGGCTTATCCTTTGACCAGCAGGTATCGATGGTATGGCCTGCTTTACGGCAAAAAGAACACACGGGCTTGTGACGTGGAGTAGAGTAAAAGCTGACTGTGTTATTAGCCACCTTTTTTCCTCCTCGAGCGTTGTGCAGGTCCATATCCTGCTGTTCGGCGATGAGAGCGGCACAAAGTGCTCCTTCAGACAACGTTGCCTGCATCCGAAGAATGGAGCGACACTGCCGCCATTCTGGTCCAAGACCCGCGAGTAGCACCATGTGAAACATAGCGTCGGGGAAGTATCCTCCACACTTCTGAAGCTGGTCGCGCAGATTTCGAGCGCAGTTGATATAATACGTCACCTTCTCGTCATTTATCATCTGTATGTTTGACAGCTGCATTAGGATTTTGCTCTGGTTGATGGTGTCCTTTGCCATGTAAACTCCTTGCAGGTATGACCAAGCTGCTTCAACAGGAGCGGTACTGGTACAAAAGGGACGAATACCAAGCTGTTCAGTCGGTGTCATATTACGAACGAGAACTGTGTATGCGTTCAGCGACGCCGATCGAAAAGCGGCCTGTTGAAGGGGTGTGCCGCAAGAGGGAAAGGGTGCTGTACCGTAGAACAATTGCCAGAATCCCGCAGTTTGAACAAGAAATTCGAATTCGAAACTCCAGGTATAAAAATCTTGACCGTTGAATGGCATTGTCGTTTTAATCTTTGTTGGATTTGCATAAGTAGGTGTTAGAATATGGAACGAATGAATGACTGAACTACATGTTAGAATCCTTAGGCAAGGGATGATTGCAATGTCGAGAGTTTGGTACAAGAATGAAACCTAAGGGGTTGTACCCCACAGTGAGTACCCCGCTAAAGCCTATCTAAACAACAACATGTACACATATGTTTGACACACCCCCATAGGCAAAGTGGGGGAGAACAGAGGGTCACACGACCAGGCAGGAAGTGCAAAGCAAGCTTAGGGTGGATCACAACGTCACCACGCAGGCTGAGCACAAGCAAAAAGGCCACAAGGCCAGTATACATGCAGAGATATATATGTAACAACAACAGTACAGTGATATCTACCTACAAGAGTAAGCATGCAGGTATACATATAAATCATGGTACAAACAAAGCCTACAGCAAGTGAGGAAGCGTGGGCACAAGGCCTAACAAAGTGCAGAAACGCTGATGATCACCAGGCGGAAGCGCCTTGGTGAATATATCAGCAGTGTTGGCCCGAGTGGCCACGTAGGTAAGACGAAGCTGGCCACGCTGCTGCAGCTCTCGAGCAAGGAAGTAACGGAGAGCGATGTGCTTTGTTCTGTGCTCCTGTCTGTGCTCCTGACACAAGGCAATGGCGGCCTTGTTGTCAACGTACAGAACTGGAGGAGAACGAGGCCGCTCTCCCAAGTCGGTCAGCAGGTAGGTGAGCCAGCGCAGCTCCTGTGCCGCCATGGTTGTGGCGTAGATCTCGGCCTCACAGCTGGAGCCGAGAATTGAAGACGAACGTGTAGAACGCCAGGAAACTGAACCAGAACCAAGGCTGAAGGAGTAACCCTGTGACGACCGCTGCGTAGCCTGGTCGTCAACCCAAGAGGCGTCCGAGTGACCAGTGAGGACAACGTCACCCCGTCCTCCAAGCACGAGCCCCATGCCTGATGTACTGCACAAGTAGCGTAGTACCCTCTTGGCAGCATCCATGTGCACCTTTCGGTGCCGACCAGGAGCCACGTAACAAGCCACAAGGCCAAGAGGGTACGCAAGGTCAGGACGAGTGCAAGTCATCAGGTACATGAGGCAGCCCACTAACTCTGGGTAAGGACCACTCGGCTCTACGGACTTGTCCGAAGGTGGAGCTGAGAGCGAGTGACCTGTAGCCAGAGGAGTGGCCTGTGCTGAGGACCAGGTGAAACCGAAGCGTTGAAGGACCTGCTGCACCATGTGTGACTGAGTCAGTGTGATGGTGCGGCGTGCTCTGTCCCGGGTGATCTGCAAGCCAAGGTAGCTGCGCAGTTCACCCAGGTCTGTGCACGTGTGTCTCTTCTGCAGCTCCGACTTCACCAGGGCGAGAGCCTCAGTGTTAGCAGTGGCAAAGACCAAGTCGTCGACGTACACGAGAACGTAGAACGGCGGCAGCGAAGTGTCGGTGCGCAAAAACAGCGACGGGTCAGCAGTCGACGGAGCAAACCCAAGAGCCGCAAGTGTCGTCCTCAGTGTGTCGTGCCACTCACGTGGCGCCTGGCGGAGACCGTAGACCGGCCGTCGGAGGCTCCACTGGGTACCAAGAGGGAACGACCCAATGAAGCCAGGAGGGCGGCGCAGCCAAATCTCCACGTGCAGGCTGCCCTGTAAGAAAGCTGTGCTGAAGTCAAGAGAGTGAAGCTCGTAGTCACGCTGAGCGGCAACGTGCAGCAGCACCCGAAGAGTGGTCATCTTCGGGGTGGGGGAGAAGGTCTGGAAGAAGTCAACTCCCTCTCGCTGACTGAAGCCTCGAGCCACGTAACGAGCCTTGAAGACAGGCGGAGAACCTGGCGGCCGCTTCACCCTGAATATCCACATGCCACTGACAATGTTCGCCCCAGGAGGGGGAACCTCGTCGACGTAGGTGCCTGTGGACTTCCAGGATGCCATCTCTGCGTCCATGGCTGTCTGCCACTGAGAGGAGTACTCACCCGTGATCGCCTCAGCGTAAGAGCGCGGGGTAGGGATGTCTGGTGCATCCGGGTCTCCCTCAGGGACAAGCAGCATGGACACGAGATGAGGCGCAGCGGCTGCAAGACACTCAAGGTCCTCTTGCCTGTCCTCAAGGACGTCGGTGCCAAGAGCACACTCACCCCCGACGGACGGAGGACAGACAGACGCAGACTCTGCAACAAGACTGGCGGCGTAGTCTAGACGACAGTGAGCAGCAAAGTCAACAAGCTCAGCGACTAAGGCAGACGCAGCAGCAGACTCAAACGACGGGTCAGTGACAACAGTGGCAAGCAGACGCGTGACAGTAGAGTGCTCAACACGAAACCAGTCAGACGCAGGGTCAGCAGCGATAGGCAGAGAGGACGCAGGGGGAGGTGGCAGAGGAACACGCGGCGAAGGAGAGGAAGGACGACGAACTACAAGGGGAGGGCCGGAGACAGCCGGCTGGCTCTGACGAGGAACACGACGACCGGAACTGACAGGGGAGACAGGACGCGACGCAGGCTCACCACGCTCTGCAAGGCCACCAGGCTGCTCTGTGTACGGAGAAGGAGCAGGCAGCGGTGAGCCAGGCTGTAACGGAAGACCAGTATACGAGGGAAGACTGAGAACCTGGCGAAGTGCAGAGTCAGGTTGTGGCTGAGACGACGGAGACGGCAGAGCAAAGAACAGGCGCGGATGAGCAGTGCCACCAGCACGAGCAGCACCAGCCCCTCCAGCAGCTCCAGCACCTCCAGCAGCTCCAGCACCTCCAGCAGCTCCAGCACCTCCAGCAGCTCCAGCACCTCCAGCAGCTCCAGCACCTCCAGCAGCTCCAGTACCTCCAGCAGCTCCAGCACCTCCAGCAGCTCCAGTACCCTCAACAGCTCTAGCACCGTTAGTAGCTCCAGTACCTCCAGCAGCACCACCACCAACCCCAGCAGCTCCAGCACCCCCAGTACGAGCACCTCCGGGACCAGCGACACCAGCAGAAGAACCTCCAGCAGGAGAGCCCTGAGGTGCAGAAGTGCGACGCTGACGGCGACCGTACCAGTCGTGCAGCTGCTGGGAGGTGAGGGGCACACGCGGACGAAGACGGCTACTCCAAGGAGACCGCGGAACAGCAGTCTCAGAACCCTCAGGCGACTCACCCCCAGTCTCAGCACCCCCAGGCTCCGCACACACAGGCTCAGCCCCCCCAGACGCAGTACCCCCAGACGCAGCACCTCCAGGCTCGTCACGCTCAGCGCCCCCAGACCCAGCACCCCCAAGCTCCGCACCCCCAGGGACAGCACCACTCCCAACAGGACCGGAGTCACTAGTGACCTTAACAGGCGCAGGCGCGGGGGGGTCTACCTGAGAGACACCTGAAGGAGCAGGACCTGGCGCGTGGAGGGGGTCTACCTGGGGAGGACCTGGGGCGAGAAAGAGCGGCGGGGGGGGGGGGGAGGAGCAGTGCGGTAGGGGAAGAGGCGGTAAAAGGGGATCGACTCGTCAAAGGTGACGTCCTGAGACGCAAAGACACGGTGCGAGGCGGGGTCGTAAAACTGCCAGCCAGGCGCGTCAGGGACAAAGCCAAGGAAGACACAAGGAATGGCGCGAGGGGAGAGCTTGTCCGCAGTGGTATCGCGGACAAAGGCACGAGCACCCCAGACCCGGAAACGCGACGCGTCGCCAACCTTCCCTGTCCACAGCAGTGTGGGCGAGGTCTCCGGCAAGGAGACACGGGGCCAAAGGTTGAGCTGATGTGCGGCGTACCGGACCGCAAACAGCCACAGAAAATGGGGGGCAGCCGCATGGATCATGGAGGTACGAGCGACCTCCATGACTAAGCCAATGCGGCGCTTAGCAACCCCATTCTGCTGCGGAGAGGCCGGAAGCGTGAAAGTCTGGCGGATGCCGTGCTCCGCACAGAAGGCTGCCAAGAGGTCTGAGGAGAACTCACCACCTCGGTCAGAGTGCAGACGCAGGACAAGAAAGTCCGTCTGGAACCGCTCGCGGAGCTGGAGACGAGTAGCGCGGATCAAGGGGATCAAAACACCAGGGACATCCCCCTTGCGCTGCAAGGGGAAGACCGTGGTGTAGCGCGTGTAGTCGTCGACAACCAGCAGGAAGTACCGCTCGTGGCCCTGTCCACGGACGCGGGCTGGGCCCCACACGTCCAGGTGGAGATTTTGCAGTGGAGCCTCTGTGGGAGGGAACGAGGAGGAGTGAGGAGCGGCGCGCTGCCGCCCCTCAACGCAAGGAATGCAGGGCGGCGCAGGCGAGGGAGGGAGGGCAGGCAGAGACCTGGGAAGACTAGAAACAAGGAAGCGAGAGTGCATGCTACGAAGGCGAGGCAGGGAGGGGTGACCAAGGCGGTGGTGCCACAGGAGAGTGTCGTGCGACAGCCGGCGACACTCACACTGTGTAGCAACCTGAGCAGACGCGTGCAACTGGGGAGACAAAGGGGCGGAGCGCGACGCAGTGGTGAGGGTGTACAGACTGGACCCTGGCGCACGAGTGAACGTGGCCAGGTGGCGACCAGTCTGGGAGCACGTGCAAATCGCCACACGCTGCCGGCCAGGGGTGAAGGTGTCAACCCCCGCATCCTGGAGGACAGCGTTACTCAGCAAGTTTGTAGAGAACGAGGGGAGGTGGAGACCAGACAGCTCACCAGACGGGACCGCCGGACACAGAAGCACAGTGGAAGACCGTGCAAGCACTGGGCCCCCAGACGGGTCAGCCAGTGAGACAGGAACAGGTGCAGGGAGGGGAGTGACTGTGGTACTATCGCGAAAGAAACAGCGGGAAGCACCAGAGTCAAGTGTAAAGGTGTGCAAGGCCTGTGCAGGCGCAGTACCAGGGGGAACAGACTCACAAGCACCTAGTGCTGCAGGGGCTATACCAGGGGCAGTACCAGGATCCGGCGGCACACACAAGTAGCAGTCACCCTCAGCACTAACAGACAATGCATACATAGCAGCAAGAATTGCCTCATAGTCAAGATCAAAGATAGGTACGTCATGCCTAAGCAAGTCTGCCCACTTGGGGAACTCAGGAGCATCAGGAAACTTGGCGCGCCAGGCGTCGCTAAGTCGAGCAAAGCAGCGCTGCTCAGTGTGGAAACCTGTGCACTGGCGACCAGTGCGGGGACCTGTGCGGATAATATAGGGGCAGCGACCAGGACCCCCAGAAACCCCACGCCCGGCATACCAGTCAAGAAGCTGCTGGGAAGTGGGGGTCTGGCGCTGACGCTGCTGCTGCTGCGGCTGCTGCGGCTGCTGCTGGCCCTGACCACCACTACCACCACCACCCCCTTCTCCCCCACCGCCGCTGCTGCCCCCTCCACCGCTCCCAGTGCCTCCGCCGCCCCCACCACCACCTCCACCGCCTCCACTCCCACGACCACCCCCACCACCTCCACCTCCCCCTCCGCCTGCACCACCGCCACCTCCACCGCCACCCCCACCGCCCCTGCCACCCCTGCCGCCCCTGCCGCTGCGACGCTTCCCACTAGGAGCGGAAGTAGCTCCGACCTCCTCAGCACCAAGGTAGTCGTGAGCAGCAGCTGCGGAGGCGTAGGAGGGGGTGAGAGGGGAGGGGGAGCACCCCTCAAAGAGGGGAGAGCGAGGAGTGCCACGAGCAGCACCTACAGCGAGGATGTTCTTCTCTGCTGCGAGGAGGTGCGTCTCGAAGTCGTCGACAGTGAGAGTGGTGGGGTCTAGCGCTAGGAAGTGGTCCGTGACAGAGCTAAGAGTGTCAGGGAGGCGGGTGACGAGGAAATAGAGAGTGAAGTACATCGGGGGGGGGGTTTGCGGCGCAGAAATCGGCTGAAAGGGCGGCACGAAAGTGAGAGTCAGTAGCGCGCAGGTGAGAAACGAGGTCCTCAGCAGTGGTGAACGAGGAAAGATCGGGGAACAGGTACGGTAGCATGAGTCGACCTATGGTTGCAGTGGCCGGGGAGGAGTAGTGCGCAACTACAGCGTCGTACAGTGTCTTAGCAGTTCTGTGCTGGCTGAAATGCGCGCGCTCAGTAATCAGCAGGTGGTTCCTAATAGCGAGGCGTGCAGCAGCATCGCGAGTCTGCCACTGGGAGCGTTCGAGAGCAGGAGCATCAGCAGCAGGAGCAACGGCAGTGCCAGAGACATAATCGAACAGGGAAACGCCCTCTTTGGCATCAGTCAGAAGGAACAGCTGGAGATCGTCTAACCACACAGCGAACTCTATGGGGCGACCATCAGGCTCGAACGCTAGAACGTTAGGCGTCGTCATAATGGCGCCAGGCAGAGGTAGGAGGTAGCAGGCAGCAGACAGGAGGCAGGAAGCAGAGGCAGCAGGCAGCAGGCAGCAGATCACAAGCAAAGGCAGAGGCAGCAGGCAGCAGGCAGGAGGCAGGGGGGGCAGAGGCAGCAGGCAGAGGCAGCAGGCAGCAGGCAGGAGCGGCTTGAGGGCTGCGTGTGGCGGCTTGCTGCGCTAAGCTACGGGTTGCGCGCGTGGCTGCGGGCAGCGCGCGCGGCTGCGGGCTGCATGCGGCGACGGGCTGCGCGGGCTGCGGGCCGCGTGCGGCTCCTGGCTGCGCGTGGCGACGGGCTGCGTGCGGCTCCTGGCTGCGCGTGGCGACGGGCTGCGCGTGGCGACGGGCTGCGCGCGACTTCGTGGCTGCGCGTGGCGACGGGCCGCGCGCGACTGCGGGCTGCGTGCGGCGGCGGGCTGCGCGGGCGTGGCCTAAATGGGCTGCGCACGGGTGGCGAAAGTGGCGTGCGGGCGGGGCCTAAACAGGCCGCGCGAGCTGCGTAAGAGGCGCGTGCGGGGAAAAAAAAAAAGGGCCGCGCGCGGGCAGTAGGCAAGGCAGGTGAGGTGGGCCCTAATCCTAGGTCCTAAGGACCTATGCTCTAGATGCCATGTTAGAATCCTTAGGCAAGGGATGATTGCAATGTCGAGAGTTTGGTACAAGAATGAAACCTAAGGGGTTGTACCCCATAGTGAGTACCCCACTAAAGCCTATCTAAACAACAACATGTACACATATGTTTGACACAACAGGGTCATCCCTAGGTTTTGAGCCTGCCTGATGCATCAGATGGCGTGGGTTTTTCTGTCAGATGCATCAGAATTTCCTTCAAAACATTTTTGCTGAATCAGAAATTTTTTTAATTCAATTTCTGATTGATTTTCTTAGAGCCCTCCTCATTTCAGAGTGTTCTGTACCTTGCGAAGGAATTGCAAAGAAGAACGGCGCCTTCTGGTCTCAAACTCAGATGTTTGCCATTGAGAAGCTAATTGCAACTAACTGGGCTACTATGTAACGCTCCAGATAACCGGCCAAACTGTATTTACACATAAAACACCCTTCTACATTAGAACTCGGTATCAGACGGAACCAGAACAGGTTCCTGATTCATCATATGAATTCAAAAAACATTTCTTATCAATCAGAAATTTAAAAAATTCATTTCTGGAAAATCAGTTGAACTGGTAAAAAACTGTCTGAATATCGGACAAACAGACAGAAAAATTCTGCTAGCGACGACCCTGCTGAACTAGCAAGCAGGTGGGTACAAGTAGGAAACCTAAAAGTGTTGTACCCTATATGAACTACCCCACTACAACCTAGATAGACTATAGCATATAAGTTTGACACACCCCCATAGGCAAAGTGGGGGAGAACAAGAGGTCACAAGACCAGTCAAGAAAGGCAAAGCAAGCTCAGGGTGGATCACAAAGTCACCACGCAGTCTGAGCACAAGCAAATGGCCACAAGGCCAGTTCACATGCAGAGTTATATACCGTCATCGCCCGGATATAAGACATATATGTCTTATCTCATACACTAAAAAAAATGCTTGGGTTATCTTGTATTTGGGGAGGTTTTGGGTGTCTTATAAGTCTTATAAATGGAAACTTTTTTAAACTACTTAGAAATATTTTCACGCATCTTGAAAAGAGTTTCTCATTAAGAGTGTGGATGGTTCAAAGGTGCCACTTCGGCAACCATTGTTCGGGACGCCACGTCATCCCGAATACTTGCAGAGGCAAATTTGGTAGTACGTGAGTCAGCACGTGGCAGAATTCGCGTGTCGCAAGGGTAAAGATGTACGCGGCATTTCAATTTTCACTATAATACATGCAGTTTCGATTATAAGACACATATGTCTTATCTCGTACACACAAATAGGTGTCTTATAAAAAGGCTAGCCTGTTTATAAGAGACACCCGTATAATAGACAACCCCTGTCTACTATTCAACACTGTCTTATATCCGGGCGATGACGGTAAAGGAGAACAAACAATACAGTGAACACAACCTAGCAAGTGTAAGCATGCAGGTATACGTATAGAGAGTACAGTACAAGCAGAGTCAAGAAGTAAGCAAGTGAGACACAATAGGTAATCAGATAAACTCATAAACTCATAATTTATTTTTGATCAATCAGATCAGATTATAAGAAATACACGTTTCTGGATAAAAATTAGAGTAAAAGAAGGAATGTTTGAAAACTCAGAAAACCATACCAAAATGTCTGATAGCGAAAACCTTGCTTGATAACACCAGCAGCCATCATTTGAGCTCCAACCGAGGGAGTGATCAGATCCTGATCTATAATATGCTTGATGTCCATCGTAACAACCTTCCGAAACCCCCTTGGCATCGCGATGTTGTAGCTTTTATAAAAAGACTTCTCCGAAAACTTTCTTGGCCTGACGAGCCCCAGCGGGCAGCTCAAATAATTTGGCCGAAACTTCAAAATCTCCGATGTATTTGTCAGCCCCAAATCGTTCAGCTTGTAGTCCCGGAAACCCGCAGCAAAAGGCCGACTCAGCGTAATGTTGATCTCCCGATTAAGCTTTTCCGTAATGGTGAAAATCTCGCAATGTTTCCAGTCCATGCCGTAATCGGTGGTGTTGACGGCAACAATGTCGATGAGGTTATCGGTTCCCAGTCCGCTGCATGCTCCCGTGACGTCAGCACCGGGCTGACCTGGCGGATTACATGGCACGCCGCCATTGGCCGATGTTTCCTTGCAGACGTCCTTCATCCAAGGCCATAGCTGGATGTGACAATCACAAGGGGGTAAAAGATATAGAGGAGATGGGAGAGATATGGAAGAGAGGGATGGGAGAGAGGGGAGGAGGGAAAGGAGGGAAGTTAAGGGAAGTAGCTCATTAGCTTTCATTCCACACATGATCTAGAGGGAAAAACAGGGGTAGAGGAGCAGTGACCAAGTGTGACTTTACACTTGCTTGCAGTGATCACCCCTTGTGACCCTACCTGTCTTGTGGTGCTTCCCTTCGCATTCCCTCCCAGTAGCTGCTGCAAGCATTTGCCTAAACCATTGCTGCACTCTCACTCACTGCTGTGCCTCTGCTGCTCTACCCTCACACACCTGGTTGATGCGGTCGCTGTGTGTGGGGCACAAGGCTCAACGCCACCACAGGCGCAGCAGATGCACAGTCATTGGCGCACACATTCACAGGGATGCCTCCCAGTATCATTTACAGCTCTCACCACATACACACGCACGCATGTACCCAGTTGATGCAGTCGCTGCTCTAGTATTTCACTTGCATTGCCTCCCAGTCCTTTCTATGATTCTGAGACCTCGCGCATGTTGCATGTTACGCTATGGCATGCGCTAACCACCAGCTTTGCTCCCACTCACGCGGTTGATGCGGGCGCTGTTGTAGTATTTCACGCGCATGGCCTCCCAGTAGTTGCCGGGGTCTTTGAGGCAGTTGTTGACGGTCACTGTGAAGCACGACGTCCATCCCAGCGATCCCTGCGTGCCCTTCATCGCCACGCTCTCTATCACGTTCCTGCAGTTAACACCAGGGAGGAGGAGTGAAAGGCAGTACAGTGCAGTACGGCAACGGGAGGGACAACGAGAGTTGCTGGGCAAAGGGGGCTGCTGAGGCAAGGTAGGGGACAAAAAGAAGGGGGGGAGGGGAGGGAGAGGGGGGGGGGTGGTGTGAAAGGGCGCAATTGAGGATGTAATTGCTGTGACTGAGCATGGGATCTTCACGGTCTCTCACCTCTTGCCATTATTCACTTTCATGCCGTCATACGTATTCACGCACGCGCCTCCCCTGACAAGCACGCCCGACGTGCAATGGTCCAGATAGTAGCAGTGGTCGCCGTTGAACACGTAGTTGCACAGCGCCGAGTTGCCCGGGCTGAACCAGTGCGTGTAGAAGTAGATGCCAGCCGAGTCATGATCGCCGTTGAGGTTCCGCCCGGAGGAAACGACAAGGTTGGAGTTGATGCGCGCGAGCATGCAGGCAAAGCTGTAATGCACGTCGGCGCCACACTTGATCCCAGCGAAGATGTAGTCGTGCACGTAGTTGTTCGTGACCGTTACTCCAACTGCTCCCTTGTGCAAGAGGATTGGAGTGTTCACCCCTGCGGTCAAGGTAAAGACGGGGGAAAGAGTGTGAAATAAAGAGGAGAGTTCAACCTGTGCGTCAGTGGTAAATCCGTGCCGAGATATGATCCCCGTTCAGGTGTCTCCCACAAAAGAAAACAAGGCTGCAGTCGCCGCTGTAATGCACGTCGGCACCGCACCACATCCCAGCGAAAATGTAGTCATGGATGTATGTAGTTGTTGGTCTCGGTGATACCCACCGCTTTCCTGTGCACGATAGTCGGAGTGTTCACCCATGCAGGCAACGGAAAGAGGGCGGAAGAGGGCCAAACGAGAAGAGGGGGCAAATGGGGGGATTGGGTATAAGGAGAGGGGGGAGGAGTGAGGAGAGGAAATGTCGAGATCTATTTGAGTTGACGGAGTGAGCATGCTGTCGCCGCTGTAATGCACGTGGGCACCGCAACGGATTCGTGTAAAGATCTAGTCACGCATGCAGATGCTGGTGACTGAAAGGGAGTAACAATGTCGGGACAGGAGGGCGGGAAGACGGGGGGGCAGTGGGGATGAGGGGGCAAGGGGGAGAGTGAGGATAAGAGGGCAATGGGGAGAGTGGGGATAAGAGGCAAACGGGGCGAGTGGGGATAAGAGGGCAATGGGGAGAGTGGGGATAAGGGGGCAATGGGGAGAGTGGGGATAAGGGGGCAATGGGGAGAGTGGGGATGAGGGGGTAGTGAGTATAAAAAGGCAAATGGGAGAGTGAAGGTAAGATGGCAAAAGGGGGAGTAAGGATAAATAGGGTTGGAGAGGGGAGTGGGGATAATGGGCAAGGAAGGAGCAGCATATGCTGTTGAGAGAGAGCTCACTCCCCCACACCATATACCTCACTGGTTCTTGTTGAACCTCCTCGGCTCAAGGAAATATCCCACCATAAACCTCGTTGACCTTCATTCTCATTGACTCTCGTTGACTCTTGTTGACACTCGTTGACCCTCATTGACCCTCATTGACTCTCATTGACTCTCATTGACTCTCATTGACTCTCATTGACTCTCATTGACTCTC
Source organism: Closterium sp. Naga37s-1 (assembly GCA_947471745.1). Taxonomy (NCBI): domain Eukaryota; kingdom Viridiplantae; phylum Streptophyta; class Zygnematophyceae; order Desmidiales; family Closteriaceae; genus Closterium; species Closterium sp. Naga37s-1. The sequence goes on along the minus strand of CANJKZ010000323.1, from coordinate 1,705,598 downwards.
GTTGACTTCGGTTGACTCAGGGAAACCCACTCACCGTACACCTCATTGTTGGAAATCACAATGTTGGATTTGAGCAGTCCTGGGCCATACCCACTGAGGGCCACTCGGATCACTCCAGGCGACCTGTTGAAGGACGCCACTCCGGTGACCGTGAGTGAGTCCAGGCGCACGCTCATGCTCCGAAGCACATCCACTCGGCCAAATATGTTGCCCTGCAAGGGAGAGAGGTAGATGGCGTAGGAAGGAGCGTGGAGGCACGAGCGAGCTTGAAGGCGTGTGGGAGAGAAACTACTCCGTGAGTGAGTCCAGCAGCATTCCCATGCTCCGTGGCGCACGTCCTATCCGCCAACGTGGAATAATGAAAACATGTGGGATGGGACGAATTGATGCTGGTCCATCAGATCGCCTCATCACCACGTGCACTGGAATGGAAGAATCCAGACTGAACAACTATCATGAGATGGTGCCCCGTGGAGGAGACAAGTTGTCACGCAAGATGGGAGAGGGTGGAGAATGGACGAACGTGTGAAAGACGTCTCATTAGAGTGAGAGCAAGGAAAACAGCTTCTACGTTACGATTTCCTCAAAATTTGACAAAACAAACAAACACGTTTGACAAATGGACACAGATAAAACTATAGGGTGGCGGTGCGGCACAGAGAGGACACGGACGGACGGCATGCGAAAGGAGCGCAAGAAGCAGATAGAATGGAGGGACTCACCTTGCCGATCTGCACGCCGTAGGACCGATGGATGGAGATGGCGGGGCAGGTGACGGCCTTGCCCAGCTCGGGCACAGTGGTGCACTCGGGGCTGCTCTCCGTCACCGCCAGGTGGTAGTTCACGTTCAGCGACACCACGTTGCTCGTGTTCCACACGCGCAGCACCGGATACATAGGGTTACCACCCGTCAGTGTGTACCCGGGCCATTTCGCCGACATGAGTTCCACGATGTCCGTTTGCAGATGGAGCAGGAGAGGGAGAATGCAAAAACTGCTCGGGAGGCTTGTGCTAGTAAGGAAGATGATTTGAAGGAGGCTTTGGCCATGGCAACGACTCTCACAGTGCATGTCGTTGACAAGCAGGTTCGCCATGTCAACGTTGAGGTGAGACATTGACGAAGCGCTGTGATTTCAAATTCAGCCATACAAAACACTAACCCTAATACCCCAATGCCATGTTGCAGAGGCTAGTCAAAGACTCGGTCAATGATATGCTCTTTGATGAAGAGCACATGAACCTCAATCCGACGCGCTCATATGTGACAGAGCGCCTTCTAGGTAATTCTTTGTTCATTTTCAGGTGGGTTGTTTGAGTTGAATTTGATCTTGCCTAACTCTCATGTTTGGTTGCATGCACAACAAACTCCGGCATTCCTTTTGGTACAACGGCATCTGGAAAGCTGAAAGCCATGCTCAAAGACCTTAAAATTCCACAGACGACCGAGCGCCGTTTCAACAACAGGATCGGGAAGATCTACTCGGCATGTCGGTACTCCTTGCAAAGGACACCTTTACGGCTGCTGGTCCCCAAAAGGGGGAATGATGGAAAGGTGTCGTTTCAGCCCGGAAAGGATTTTGCGGTTCGTTGCGAGAATTACATTGCCAACAACTCGGACAGTAAGTGATGCCTTGGTCCACTAACATAGAATTGAACGTGTATGTTGTTTCTATACCATGACATTCCCCCATTGTTTTTTAAGTATCATTCCACCTTTTGTAAGCAATCAATCATGCTGAGATTGGTGACACGAAAGTTTCATATTCACTCTTATGGACTGTCAAATGCAGAGGAACTTGGGACTTATTGGCATGTTGCTGATGGCGAAGCGTTCTCAAGCCCGGCGTTCCTGGAGTGTGCTCGACTGTTCATCCCCCAGAGCTACGACCCGCTGCTGCCCATTGGCGTCTATCCAGTCCAGCTTATGCTCATCCTTGCGGTGGTAAGCATTAAATAGATGTACTCCATCAGTCTCTCCCCTCCTTGCCTTGTATGTGCTGCTGGTTATTCATATTCTTTCTCTCTCCTTGCCTTGAATTGCCTGCAGGCTCTGATTTCACTCTCCCTGCTTTGCCTCATCTCTCCCTCTCCTTGCTTATAAATGCCTGCAGGTTATGATTTCACTCTCCCTGCTTTGCATTCCAGCCAGCCTCATCTCTCCCTCTCCTTGCCTTGAATAGCTTGCATGTTCTGATTTCACTCTCCCTGCTTTGCATTCCGTGCAGCCTCATCTCTCCCTCTCCTTGCCTTGAATAGGTTGCAGGTTCTGATTTCACTCTCCCTGCTTTGCATTCCCTGCAGCCTCATCTCTCCCTCTCCTTGCCTTGAATAGCCTGCAGGTTCTGATTTCACTCTCCCTGCTTTGCATTCCCTGCAGCCTCATCTCTCCCTCTCCTTGCCTTGAATAGGTTGCAGGTTCTGATTTCACTCTCCCTGCTTTCATTCCCTGCAGCCTCATCTCTCCCTCTCCTTGCCTTGAATAGCCTGCAGGTTCTGATTTCACTCTCCCTGCTTTGCATTCCCTGCAGCCTCATCTCTCCCTCTCCTTGCTTAGAAATGCTTGCAGGTTCTGATTTCACTCTCCCTGCTTTGCATTCCCTGCAGCCTCACCTCTCCCTCTCCTTGCCTTGAATTGCCCGCAGTCTCCCTGCTTTGCATTCCGTGCAGCCTCATCTCTCCCTCTTCTTGCCTTGAATAGCTTGCAGGTTCTGATTTCAATCTCCCTGCTTTGCATTCCCTGCAAGCTTATCTCTCACCTCTTTGGTGACACGATTTCTGTTTTATGCTTGTTTTCTGGTGTGGTGCAGGTGAGTTACAGGCTGCGCAATCCGACCTCAGCAAGGACGCAGCTGGGTCGTTCAGGTGACTCTTCGGCGATGACACGCTAGGCTCGTGTCATTCAACGCTGGATAGACCGTGGCCCGGTTCATGTGGAGGGCAAGTACCTTGGCATAGGGAGGATCTGCCTGGTTGGGTGGGAGGACGTGCCAGAGTCTCAGCTTGCTGCCGATCTCCTGGGTGACGAAGATGCATCAGAGGAGTTGGAGTTCAATGAAGAGCTTGATTATGAGAATGTTTGAGCTTGCACTTGAAATTTTGTGTTGTTCTTGATTCTGTTTTACTTATATCTAGTCTGTAGTCGCGTTGTGTGGTTTTAGAAATGCAATAAGAATGTATTGCTTATTATGCAGGTTTTTATTAGCATAATATAATACCGCTTTTGGTCTTTTAGGAAACAAAAAAAAAATAATACTGGTTTCAACGTCTACAGTGTATCATTGCGCTGTGTGGTTACTGCATTACCCGTTTCTTAATTACATACTCTTAGCGTAGCTGCGCATTAGCTGCATTAAAGTGGTGACATAGTCGTAACCATTTTACTTGTACACAATATCGAGGACCTGAAGTGAGCAGTTACTGTTCAAGCCTTTCGAGAGAGATTGGAAAGTTGCGCTGCACGAGATCCATTCCTGTAAGGAATTTTCCCGAATTCCTTATCGGGGTTGACTGATTCGCGTACAGCCCCGATTTTCGGACTCTGCACGTTTGGCCGACATCAACGATGCCGAGCCTCCTCACGTCGCATTGGGCTTTTCTCTTCGCCAAACCTGCACCCAACCTCACTCACCCGAAGTTCCCTCCTAGCTAGCCTACTCACTATATTAGCGTGTGCCTTCATTTTATAATCAGTCTGTTCAATCACCTTCTCGTTATTCGTTAACCTGCGCACTCTCTCTTACAACTCATAACACCTGGTATCAAAGCTACTTTCCTAGTTCACCCCACTTTTCGAGGGTAGTTTGGTGGCACGGGTTGGCTGGTATAAGTGGACTACACGACGGTTGGCCGCAAGGATTGTTAATTCAAACCTGCCCGACTCCGATAGTTCGTGTTTTCCACTTTGCCTGAAGGCCACGGAGACCCGCTTGCCCACCCGACGCAGTGCTCGACACATGGATCAAGAGGCAGTTAACAGACTTATGGCGCAAGTGGCAGAAATGCAAGAGGGTATGAAGACATTAATGGCGGAAGTGACAACACTACGTGGAGAAAACGCCGAGCTACGCCACGCGCGAGGTGAAGCGCACCAGGAGTCGCCCGATGACGAAGGCGAGGGCAACAGTCAAGCGGTGAGCAACCCGTTGGACGCACTCACACGTGACTTCGAAGAAGAGGGCAGGCAGCGAGCGGCATCAGCACTAGTGGCAGTAACGACGATCAAGATTAAACCCGTCAACCCGCCCCCGTTTAATCCTGCGGACAAGACGACTACAGTGAAAGGGTGGTTGTTCGGAGTTGAAGTCTTTTTCACTGCAGCAGGTGTGACCGATGATGCCATGCGTATTAATTATGCCGTTTCCCTTCTCCGAGGCGCAGCGCTTGAGTGGTGGCGCCGAACCCTAGAAACGGGGACCCCGACAGGTGTGACACATGCGGCAGACGGGACCTCAACAATGACTAATCAAGTGGCAGAGTCGATCTTCGGAGTGACCAAGATACGCACATGGAGAGAGTGGGGCGCAGCCTTACGAGATCGCTTCGAGCATGTATTTGCCTCGGAGCAAGCTCGCATGAAGCTGCGTGCCTGGTCGCAGATGGCATCTGTCCAAGACTACACGGCGTCATTTATGGACCTCGCGGACCAAGTGGATGACATGTCGGAAGCAGAGCGGTTGGATAAATACATCGGCGGCCTCAAATATGAGATTCAATACGAGGTCCGCAGGAGCCGCCCGACAACATTCCTGGAAGCAGTACGGCTGGCGGAGTCAACTGTGTCAAACTTATATCTGCTATGGTCTATTTAGGCTGTAGTGGGGTAGCTCTTAGAGGGTACAACACTTATGTGTTTCCTACTTGTACCCATCTCATTTTCTAGTTTATTCATTCTTTCGTCAATCCTTCTCACATGGTATAGAGCTAGTTTCGAGAATTTTAAAAAAGGGCCCACCACTGAAATTCTTCACTGCCTGCTCGACGCGCGCGTCGCGCCTTCCCTTCGAGGCCCGTCGCGGCCCCTGCGCCTGCCCTTAGAGCCAGCGCCCGCCCCGTAAGGCCCCGTAAGGCCCCCCCTTTTTCGGCCCCGTAAGGCCCCGTAAGGCCCCGTTAGGCCCCGTAAGGCCCCGTTTACGGCCCCGTTTAATGCCCCGTAAGGCCCCGTAAGGCCTCGTAAGGCCCCGTAAGGCATCGTAAGGCCCCATTTACGGCCCCGTTTAAGGCCCCGTAAGGCCCCGTAAGGCCCCGTAAGGCCCCATTTACGGCCCCGTTTAAGGCCCCGTAAGGCCCCGTAAGGCCCCGTCAGGCCCCGTAAGGCCCCGTTTACGGCCCCGTTTAAGGCCCCGTAAGGCCCCGTAAGGCCCCGTAAGGCCCTGTCAGGCCCCGTTTAAGGCCCCGTAAGGCCCCGTAAGGCCCCGTCAGGCCCCGTTAAGGCCCCGTTAGGCCCCGTACGGCCCCGTAAGGCCCCGTCAGGCCCCGTCCGGCCCCGTTTGAGGCCCCGTCAGGCCCCGTAAGGCCCTGTCAGGTCCCGTTAGAGGCCCCGTACGGCCCCGTCAGGCCCAGTTCTCGGCCCCGTCAGGCCCCGTCAAGCCCAGTCCGGCCCTGCCCCGGCCCTACCCCAACCTGTCGCGGCCCTGCGCCGGCCCTGCTGCAGCCCTGTCGCAGCTCTGCCCCTGCCCTGCTCCTGCACTGCCGCGGCCCGGCCCCGGCCCTGCCCCGGACCTGTCGCGGCCTCGCCCCGGCCCTGTCCCGGCCCTGCTCCGACCCTGCCCCGGCCCTGCCCAGGCCCTGCCCCGGCCCTGCCCCGGCCCTGCCCCCTGCCCCGGCCCTGCCCCGGCCCTGCCCCGGCACTGCCCCGGCCCTGCCCCGGCTCTGCCCCGGCCCTGCCCCGACCCTGCCCCGGCCCTGCCCCGGCTCTGCCCCGGCCCTGCCCCGGCCCTGCCCCGGGCCCTGTTGTTGTAGTGGGTCGCAGTCTCCTGATCGCCCATCCGCAGATGCGTCATCTACTCCTTGAGCTGGCCGATGTACAGGTGGTACGTCGATTCGATGAAGTGCCACGCCTGGTGGCCAGCGTCCAAGTAGTCCCTACACGAATTCAAGGCGATCTGCACGCCCGGCGAGCAACACTGCGAAATGACCGTGAAGGTCAGTAGCTGCACAACGCAAAACTCCACTCGCAGCTCAGGGTTTCTCTCCGACGGCGTCGTCACGGTGCCGACGGCAAAGCACATCAGCCCGGCCATCTCTAGCTAGGGCTCGATTGCCTCCTTCCATGTGAGGATGTTGGGACGACCAACCAGCAGGGGGGTGACCGAGATTCTGTCCGGCGTAAACTTGAAGTAGTCGTAGCTTGGCGCTATCCCACCCGCAGTCACGTGAGTCGCCGACAACAGCATCACACTGCTTCGACATCCTCCGACGTCGTCTTGCAAGGACCTTGCAGCCGCTGACGAGTGCAGCCCATCGCGCCTGAATGCTGCCGACTTCATCGGCGTGGATGACTCCTCTCTGCCTCGATGTGCCTCCCGCATTGTTGCTGACCTGGTCACCACCGACGTTGACGCCCACGTCGACGCCGCCTGCAATGTTCACCGGTTGAGGAGACGCTGGTCAAGAAGGGTGCTCCGTCGCCCACACAGCGTGGATGCCAGCCTCGACGACCGCCCAGAGGAGCGTCTCCCCATACTCACGGGCCTCATGGCGTCTCCTCGCGTCCTCCAGCCGTGCCTCCAGGGTGTCTACAACGCCCGCCTGTCCTACGGGGTCCGCCATGGCGTCTAGCACAGCTGCCGGCCTAGGAACAACTTAGGTAAGTGGGACTAAGTCGACTAGACTGAAGGTAAGTCGTGTGCTGTCCACGCTCACCGCACCATGCGGAGATAACTCAATCGACGGGAGCTAGACTACGGGCTAAGCATGGGGTAGGAGTGATCTTTGCGTTCTTTCCTTAGTCATTTCCTTAGTCATTTGCTTATTCACAGGGAGAATTTTCAAGAGTTTCACAAGCAAAAGTTCATAAGAATAGTACAGAATGATAGCAAAAAAGTTGGCAAGACTGACTACATCAGAGCTAGCATGCACACTGGACGACTGCCAGCGCAACACGGTCGACCACGTTCCAGCACGACTTGGTCGACCGCACTCCAGCAGTGCAAGGACGCGGGCTGCCAACACTGTAAGTCGACGGCGTGCCAACGCTGCAGCAAGGCGGCTGCACGGTGTTGCACCCGCAGGACAGCAACGCACCCGCAGGACAGCAACGTACCCGCTTTGCAGGTGCTCGCAGATGATTGGCGCGCCGTGTCTTGTCACCTATACAGCGCACACACCAGATCCTCCTCGTGCTGACGACTGCACCTGATCAGCCACGTCGACCTCGGGACACCACACCAAGCTTCGCCTCGCCATGAATACCCGAGCAATTGTCGCGTGCCTCTGCAGAACCCTGTCGCCCAGGTAACCTGGTCGACCGGGCAACCACCACCACGTCGACCAGCACCTCCTGGTGCCCATCGACCATCCAGGTCGACGACCACCACTAGTCGACCACACCAAGTCGACCGCGCACCTGGTCGACCAGCCCCAGGTCGACCACATACTCCTGGTCGACCAGCTCCAGGTCGACCAGCACACCTGTCAGCCGACCACCCAAGTCAGCGTCCCAAGTTGGCGTCATCAAGTCGACGCCCTCCACAGGTCGACCTCCCAAGTCAGCCTCCCGAAGTCGGCGCCCTTGTAGTGGCCCCCGTGCAAGTCGACCAGCCCCGTCGACCAGCTCGCCCATTGCTGCAGGTTGGCTGCACCTCCCGCACACCCGACCACGAGGTCGTTTCCGCCCAAGCAAGAACGGGCCCTAACACAACTCCTGTTGACATCTCCTGCTCCAACCGCTCGTGCTCCTCGCGATCAAGCCGGCGAAGATCCTGGAGACGTGTGTCGTAGCGTTGGGGAGGCGCAGTGGGCGCTGCAGTAGTCGTGCCTCCAGCTCTTGTCTCCTCAGTACTAGCTCCTATAGTGCCAGCACCTCCTGCTCCAGCACCCCCAGAACTAGCGCCAGTACCTCCAGCTCCTGTACCCCTAGAACTAGCGCCACCAACGCCAGCACCTCCAGCTCCAACGCCCCCAGAACTAGCACCTCCGGTGCCAGTACCTCCAGCTCCAGCACCCCCAGAACTAGCGCCACTAGTGCCAGCACCTCCAGCTCCAGCACCCCTAGAACTAGCACCGCCAGTGCCAGCACCTCCAGCTCCAACACCTCTCGAACGAGCGCCCCCAGACCGAGTACTGCCAGTGGCAGTACCTCCAGCTCCAACATCACCTGAGTCCACAGTAACCTGTCGTCGAAGTGCTGAGGGCTACTGAGGGGACTGTGAGGAGGACTGGCGGGGAGGGAGACGCTACCTGACGCGCGACCAAAGGTAGAGGGGTAGCGTGAGACACACTTGACGGGGCAGGACCAGGGGGGGGCGGGGGTACCGGAGGAGCAAGAGCAGGGGGAGGAGAGGGTGCAAGGAAGAGGGGGGGAGGGGGAACCGGGAGACCTCGACAAGGGTACCGGGTGTAGTAGGACACTGACTCGACAAACTGGACGTCACGAGAGTCGAGGAACTGGTGGAGGGGCGGGTGTTAAAAGGAGTAGTCGGAAGAGCCCACCAGGAAACCAAGGAAGACACAGGGGATGGCGCGAGCCGAGAGCTTGTCCGCAGAGGTGTCGCGGACAAGCGCAAGGCAGCCCCAGACACGAAAGGCCGACCCAACACCAGGGCACCCGGTCCAAAGACGGGTCGGTGAAGCCTCTGGCCGCGAGACACGCAGTTGGAGGTTCACCTGGTGCGCAGCGTAGCGAACCGCGAAGGGCCACAGAAAATGGGGCGCACGGGCATGGATCATGGACATGCAGGCGATGTCCATGACCAAGCCAATGCGGCACTCAGCAACCCCATTTTGGTGTGGGGTCCGGCAGCGTTCAGGACTGTCTGATGCCCTGCTCGCCGCAGAACCCGGCAAGGACGCCGGAGCGAAACTCACCCCCACGGTCGGAGTGGAGACAATGGACACGACTACCACGAGTGCCCTACGTGGCCAGAAGCCTCCGGATCAGCGTAGAAGTCACCTCGGACTTCTTCGCGAGAGGAAACACCGTGGTGTACCTGGAGTAGTCATCAACGACCACTAGAAAGAAGCGCTCCCTCTCAGGTCCGAGCGTAGGGGCGGGGCCCTAGACGTCCAGGTGGAGAGTCTGGAAGGGAGCAATGGTTGGACGAAGGGAGGAGGAGTGCGGAGTGGTGCGCAGGCGGCCGGCAACGCAAGGAGTGCAAGGTGGAGCAAGCGAGGGAGGGAGCGGCGGAAAGACGTGCGGGAGACCTGAGACAAGACTATGACAGGCCATGCTGCGGAGGCGGGGGAGCGACGGGTGGCTAAGGCGGTGGTGCCACAAGACGGTCGGGTGGGCTAGGGGCCGACAGGAGAAAGACGCAGCAACTAGACCGGACACAACAACCTGAGCGGACACAGCAACCTAACCGGACACAGCAACCTGTGGGGACGCAGTAACCTGATCGGACTCTGCTACCGAGGGGACAAAGCAACCTGACCATACGCAGTTACCTGCGGAGGCGGAGTGTGTAGGACAAAGAGACCTGAGTGGGGCTCTCTGGTGAACGTGGAAAGAACTGCCCTGGTGGAAGAGTTCGTACATATCGCAGTGCTCCCGTGCACAGGAAAAGTGACTGAGATCCCCCGGTCCTGAAGGTATCCAACACCCACCAAGTTCCGAGAGAACAAGGGGATGTAGAGACCAGTGAGGAAACCAGAGGGGACAGCTGGGCACGGGAGAGTGGTCGAGCTGCGAGCAACTGCTGGTCCTGAAGTAGGATCAGCCAGGGCAACCTGGACTGTCAGAATACAGAACGAGAATGAATGAACTATGAAAGAGTTGGGTACAATTACTAACCCTAATTGGGTTGTACCCCTTATGGGCTACCCCACTATAGCCTACACAAAGTAAGCAATATAACATTCTGACAGGGACTGGAGCCGAAAGAGGCGTGACACTGGTGTGGTTGCGGAAGAAGCGTTGAGACGCGCCGGAGTCCAACGTGAAGGAGAGCGATGCAATAGCAGTCGACACGCCTGGGCTGGTGACTACACAAGCACCTATACTAAAAGCACAAGTACATACACTAACAATAGGCAAAGGTCCTAAGCTAGGTACACGCAAGCCAAGAGATCCATTCGTGAGAGAATAAACAGCATCCATAGACATATCAAACACAGGGTAACCACTACGAAACAGACCGGGCCAGATCGGGGGAGCCAACTCAGGCCCAAAACGCTCACAGTAGAGGTCGTCGAGGCGACTGTAGCAGCGCTGTGCAGAGTGGTCAGGACGCCAGAAGGAGTGCCAGCACCAGGGCCGGTCAGGATCCGGTACTGGCAGGGGCCGATGTCGCGGCCACCACGACGAGCCCCCCAACTGGCTGGGCCGCTGCTACAGCCAACGCTACCCGAACCACCAGCCCTCCACAGTTGCTAAGGGCGCCACAGCTGCTGAGGGCGGAGCTGCTGCTGAGGGCGCCACTGCTGAAACTGCCGCTACTGCTGTCCCTGCTGCTCGATAACCCTAGTGGACGCCATGATAAAGGCTAGTGGGGTGCGGGAGAGGCAGGCTAGGAGTGACAGGAGCTAGGGACGGCTGCAGTGAAAAACGAGAACATCTAGGAGCGCCAGGTGAAACTAGGCGAGGAACGGCTGGAGCACGGAGCAAACAGAGCTAGGAGCGCCATGTGAAACTAGGCGAGGATCGGCTGGAGCACGGAGCAAACTAAGCTAGGAGCGCCAGGTGAAACTAGGCGAGGAACGGCTGGAGCACGGAGCAAACTGGGCTAGGAGCGCCAAGTGAAACTAGGCGAGGAATGGCTGGAGCACGGGGCAAACTGAGCTAGGAGCGCCAGCCAAGGAGTAGCTGTGAGAGTACAACGGCTTTGCTGGACTTTACTTGCTTGATTCTGCTTTACTATGCATTATCCAGCTTAGCTTTATTTTATATTGCATGAATTTGCTTGATTTCCTAGGTTTGTTGCTTTATTTACTATATTATTATAGTTATAGGCACCGAACTAGGTTGAGTGCACCGAATTCTAGGCTTTTTGGTTGCCACCGAATTGCCTTCTACCGAATTCGAGAAGGAACCGTCCGGGACGCTTTGCAACCCACGGAACTGTTAGAATGTTATAGTGCTTACATTTGTGTAGGCTATAGTGGGGTAGCCCATAAGGGGTACAACCCAATTAGGGTTAGTAGTTGTACCCAACTCTTTCATAGTTCATTCATTCTCGTTCATTCCTTTGACATGGTTTCAGAGCAGGTCCTTCGTTAGGACCGATTTTTTTTAGGGCCCACCACAGCGCTGCCCCACTAGTCGCCCTGCTGGCACACACGCCGCCCCTAGCGACCCTCGTGCCGCACCTGCTCCCCCGCACGCCGCCCTCTTGCGGCCTGCCCATCAACCCTAGGCCCCTCGCGCCCGCCCCTTGCAGCCCGCACGTCGACCCTAGGCCCCGCGCGCCCGCCCCTTGCGGCCCGCCCGTCGACCCTAGGCCCCGAGCGCCCGTCGACCCTAGGCCCCACGCGCCCGCCCCTTGCGACCCGCCCGTCGACCCAAGGCCCCGAGCGCACGTCGACCCTAGGCCCCGCGCGCCGCGTCGACCCTAGGTCCGACCCGCCCGTCGACCCTAAGCCCCCCCCCCCCCCCGTCGACCCTAGGCCCCGCGCGCCCCGTCGACCCTAGGCCAGGCCCGAACGTCGACCCTAGGCCCCGCCCCACCCCTCGTCGACCGTGCTGCCCCGCGCGCCCGCCCATCGACCCCAGGCCCCGTCGCGCCCCGACGACCTCAGGCGCGCGCCCCGTCGACCCTGGGCCCCGCCCCCCCCCCCCAATCGACCCTGCTGCCCCGCGCGCCCGCCTGTCGAGCCTAGGCCCGGCCCGCCCGTCGACCCTAGGCCCCGAGCGCCCGTCGACCTAGGCCCCGAGCGCCTGTCGACCATAGGCCCCGCGCGCCCCGTCGACCCTAGGACCGACCCGCCCGTCGACCCTAAACCCCCCCCCCCCCCCCCCCGTCGACCCTAGGCCCCGCGCACCCCGTCGACACTAGGCCAGGCCCGCCCGTCGACCCTAGGCCCCCCCCCCCCCCCCCCCCCCCCCCCCCCACCCGTCGACCCTGCTGCCCCGCGCACCCGTCCGTCGACCCCAGGCCCCGTCGCGCCCCGTCGACCTCAGGCGCGTGCCCCGTCGACCCTGGGCCCCGCCCCCCCCCCCCCAATCAACCCTGCTGCCCCGCGCGCCCGCCTGTCGAGCCTAGGCCCGGCCCACCCGTCGACCCTAGGCCCGGCCCGCCCGTAGACCCTAGGCCCCAGCCCGCCCGTAGACCCCAGGCCCCGCACGCCGCCCCTTGCGGCCCGCCCCTCACCCCTGCAGCCCGCGAGCCACCCTTGCAACCCCTTGCGCCGCCCCTTGCGACCCGCCCGCCGCCCCTAGGCCCGCCGGCCGGCCCTAGGCCCCCGAGCCGCCCCTCTTGCAGCCTGCGCACCGCCTCTTGCAGCTCGCTTGCCACCCCTTGCTGCTGCCTGCCCTGTTCCCTGCGCTGCCCGACTTCTGCCCGCCCTGCGTGCTACGCCGCTATGGCTTCTCTCTGCGTTCTCGCGTTCGATCATGAGGGCCGCCTGATCTAGTTTGACACGTGGCTCGACGACCTGCAGCTGTACCTACTGAGCGACTCTAGAGACAGCGTTTCCTTGTTTGACCATACGTCTGGCGCTGCTCCCGCCCCTCCCGCCACAGCTGACAGCGCGACTCGCTCACAGTGGCTTACTCATGACGCTGCTGCACGCTTAGCCATTCGCAACCACCTGCCGTTAGCCGAATGCGCTCACTTTGGACAGCACTGGATAGCACAAACACTGTACGAAGATGTAGTCGCCCGTTAATCCTCACCTGCCACTGCTGCTCTAGGCCGTCTTCTACTGCCCTACCTGTTTCCCGAGCTGTCCACCTTTGCCACAGTAGAGGACCTGGTTTCCCACCTTCACACTAGCGACGATCGCTACCGCACTGCCGTCCCAGCAGAGTTCCTTGACAGGAACCAGCCCTCGGTGTTGATCACTCTCTACTTATAGTCACCCGCCTCCATGACTCTCTTCGCTCTGTCAGGGACCACTTTCTCGTACTTGACCCCACAGTCCTCACTGTTGACCTACTCGAGCAGCACCTCCTTGAAGCTGAGACTAGTGTAGTTACTGTAGGTGCTGCTCGTAGCACTCCGCGCACGCCCTTCTTTGAGGGGTGCTCCCCCTCCCCCCTTGCCCCTTCCTACGCCTCTACTGCTGCTGTTGACGTCCTTGGTGCTGAGGACGTTGCGGCTTCTTCTGCTAGTGGAAAGCGTCGCAGCAGCAAGGGCAATGGTGGCAGGGGGGTGATGGTGGTGGCAGCGGGGGTGGTGGTGGGGGCAGCAGTGGAGGTGGTGGAGGCAGTGGAGGTGGTGGCGGTAGTGGGAGTGGTGGCAGGAGTGGGGGCTTTGGTGGCGGCGGTGGTGGCAGCGGTGGGTGTGGCGGTAGTGGCGGCAGTGGGAGTGGTGGCGATCGGGCTGGAGCTACTCAGCATGGAGGTTAAGGTGGTGGCCTGAGGCAGCAGCAGCAGCGTCGGAGCGAGACCCCGCCGCCCCAGCAGCTTCGTGAGTGGTTTTATCAGCGTGGGGCGTCTGGGGGTAGTGGTAGCTGCCCGTATGTCATTCGCACGGGTGATCGTGCTGGTCAGACATGCGGGAAGCCTCACACTCAGCACCGCTACTTCTCCCGCCTTGACGACGCTTGGCGCGCAGAGTTTGGTAACGAGGCCGAGCGCCCCCGCTGGGCAGAGGTGCTTAGGTCTTGAGTTGCTATCTTTGACCTAGACTATGATGCTATCCTTGCTGCTATGTATGCTTTGTCCTTTACTGCTGAGGGTGACTGTTACCTGTGTGTGCCGCCTCACCCAGGTAAAGAGGCTGCTGCTCTAGGTGCTAGTGAGTCTGCTCTCCCTGGTATTGCGCCTGCTGAGGCCTTGCACACCTTTACACTTGACTCAGGTGCTTAACGCTGTTTCTTTCGCGACAGCACCACCCTCACTCCTCTCTCTGCACCTGTACCGGTCACACTGGCTGACCCCTCCGGGGGCCCAGTCCTTGCCCGTTCCTCCACTGTTCTCCCGTGTCCGGCAGTTCCGTCCGGCTCTCTGTCAGGCCTTCACCTCCCCTCGTTCTCTACAAACTTAGTGAGTACCGCTGCCCTCCAGGGCGCGATGGTCACTACCACCTCTCCTGGGGGTCAGCGTGTGTCGATCTGCACGTGTACACCGACGGGCCGCCACCTGGCCACGTTCACTCGTCGGCGTGGGTCGAGTCCGTACACACTGGCTACTGAGCCTCCTCAGGTAGCTGCATCTACCCAGGTGTCCGCGTCAGGTCCGGTAGCACCCCCTTGCTCGTATCGCCTCCTGTCGCACCAGACTCTACTGTGGCACCGCCGCCTTGGTCACCCCTCCATGCCTCGCCTTCGTGGCATGCACTCCCGCCTCCTTGTCTCTGGTCTTCCCAGGTCTTTGCCTCTCCTCCCACCCTCGCCTGCCCCGCCCTGCCTTCCCTGCGTCGAGGGGCGGCAGCGCGCCGCTCCTCACTCCTCCTCCTTTCCCCCGAAGACTGCTCCCCTGCAGACTCTCCACATGGACGTGTGGGGCCCAGCCCGCGTCAGTGGACAGGGCCGCGAGCGCTACTTTCTGCTGGTTGTTGACGACTACACGCGGTACACCGCGGTCTTCCCCTTGTGCAGCAAGGGTCAGGTCCTTGATGTCTTGATCCCTTGGATCCGCACAGTCCGTCTCCAGCTCTGCGAGCGGTTCCGTCGGGACCTTCACGTCCTGCGTCTGCACTCTGACAGAGGTGGTGAGTTCTCCTCCGACCTCTTGCGGGACTTTTGTCATGGGGAGGGCATTCTCCAGTTGTTCACGCTTCCGGAATCCCATGAGCAAAATGGGATTACTGAGCGCCGCATTGGCCTAGTCATGGAGGTCGCTCGTACCTCCATGATCCATGCGGCTGCTCCCCATTTTCTGTGGCCGTTTGCGGTCCGGTACGCTGCGCATCAGCTCAACCTCTGGCCCCGAGTCTCCTTGCCGGAGAACTCGCCGACACCGCGTTGGACGGGGGAGGTTGGCGATGCGTCGGTGTTCCTGGTCTGGGGCTCTCGTGCCTTTGTTCGCGATACGTCCGCGAAAAAGCTCTCCGCCCGCACTATTCCCTGCGTCTTCCTTGGCTTTCCCCTTGACGCGCCTGGCTGGTAGTTTTACCACCCCACATCGCGCCGTGTCTTTCCCTCTCAGGATGTCACGTTTGACGAGTCGGTTCTCTTTTAGTGTCTCTTCCCCTACTGCTCTGCCCCTCCCCCACCCCCGCCACTCTTCCTTGCTCTAGGTCCCCCTCTGGTAGACCCCCTCCCCCCCCAAGGGTCCGTCTCCCTCAGGTGTGTCTCAGGTAGACCCTCTCCTTGGTACTGTGCCTGTTGAGGTAGCTGTCGACTCAGGTGCTGCTCGAGGTGCTACGTTTGGGAGTGCTACATCTGGGGGTGTGGAGCCTGTCGGTGAGGAGCCTGGGGGTGCGGAGCCTGTGGGTGCTAAGTCTGAGGGTGTCGGGTCTAGGGGTGCTGAGCCTGGGGGTGCAGAGCCTGCGGGTGCTGAGCCTGGGGGTGCTGAGACTACAAGTGGGGAGCCTGGGGGTGCTGAGCCTGGGGTTGCTGAGTCAGAGGGTGCGGAGTTTGGGGGTGCTGAGCCTGCGGGTGTGGAGCCTGGGGGTGCTGAGTCTGTGGGTGCTGAGCCTCAGTGTACTGCTTCTTTTGGAGGTCCTGCGGGTGCTTCGCCTCTCTCCCCGCAGCAGCTCCGCGATTCGTTTACTCAGTGGACACGCCTTTGGAGTGGAGCTGCCGGAGGTGGAGACTCTGCCGCTGGAGACACTGGAGCTGGAGGTGCTGGAGTTACTATTGGAGCTGGTGGTACCAGAGGTGCTGCAGCTACTGGTCCTGGAGGTGCTCGTACCAGGGATACTGGAGCTGCCGGGACTGGTGGTGTTGGGGGCACTGGAGCTGGAGACCCTATGGAGCTTGGAGCTGCTGGGGCTGGAGGCGCTGGAGCTGGAGGCACTGGCGCTGGTGGCGCTGGAGCTGGAGGAGCTAGAGCTGTTGACCCTCGAGCTAGAGGTGCTGGAGCTGGGGGTGCTGTGTCTAGTGGTACTAGAGGCACTGTGCAGCCGCGACCGTACTTCCTTCCCTTGCTTCAGCAGGATCTTGGTGTCCCCTCTTCTACTGGCCTTACTCCTCACTTACTGTGTTAAACGCCTGACCAGTCACAGCCGCCGTAACAGCCAGCCTCCCCACTGCGTGCTCCTTTTCCTTACGTTGAGCAGACTGGCAGACTTACAGAGCAACGTGAGCCTGCGTCTCGTCCTGCCTCCCCTATTCACACTGGTCGTCGTGTTCCTCATCCGCGTCCCCCTCCTGTCCCCGGCACACACACTATGTGCACTTCGTCCTTCCTCTGTTCCACTGTGTGTTCCTCTGCAGCCTCCTCCTGAGTCCTCTCTTCCTTCCGTCCCTGGACCCTCAGTCTGACCGCGCTCGTGCTGCCTGTCCCACTGTCTCTCGTCTCCTCGCCACTGTTTTCACTGACCCTTCCTTTGAGTCCATTGCTGCGTCTACCCTCATTGCTGAGCTGGTAGACTTTGCTGCTGCCTGTCGTCTAGACTACGCCACTGCTCTTGTTGCTAAGTCTGAGTCTGCCAGTCCTCCGTCCGTCGGGGGTGAGTGTGCTCTTAGCTCGGACGTCCTTGAGGACAGGCAGGAGGACTTTGAGTGTCTTGCAGCTGCTGTACCTCGTTTTGCTTCCATGCTTCTTGCCCCTGAGGGAGACCCGGATGCACCAGACATCCCGACCCTGCGCTCTCACTGGCAGGCAGCCATGGAGGCCAAGATGGCATCGTGGAAGTCCACAGGCACCTACATCGACGAGGTTACCCCGTCTCGGGCGATCATAGTCGATGGCATGTGGATTTTCAGGGTGAAGCGGCTGCCAGGTTCTCCGCCTGCCTTCAAGGCGCGTTACGTTGCTAGAGGCTTCAGTCAGCAACAGGGGGTTCTACTACTTCCATACCTTCTCCCCCACCCCGAAGATGACCACTCTTTGGGTGTTGCTGCACGATTCTGCTCAGCGTGACTACGAGTTACACTCTTTAGACTTCATTACAGCTTTCTTGCAGGGCAGCCTACACGAGGAGATCTGGCTGCGCCGCTTACCTGGCTTCACTAGGTCGTTTCCTGCAGGTACCAAGTGGAGCCTCCGGCGGCCAGTCTACGGTCTCCGCCACGTGCCTCGTGAGTGGCACGACACACTGAGGACTACACTTGCGGCTCTCGGGTTTACTCCTTCTACTGCTGACCCGTCGTTGTTTCTACGTACCGACACGTCACTGCCGCTGTTCTACGTCCTCGTGTACGTCGACGACCTCATCTTTGCCACTGCTGACACTGAGGCACTGACCCTTGTGAAGTCCGAGCTGCAGAAGAGACACACCTGCACGGACCTGGGTGAACTGCACAGCTATCTTGGCTTGCAGATCACCCGCGACAGAGCACGCCACACCATCACACTGACTCAGTCACACATGGTGCACCAGGTCCTTCAGCGCTTCGGCTTCCAGTTCTCCTCGCCACAGCCCACTCCTCTGTCTACCGGTCACTCGCTCTGAGCTCCACCTTCGGACGAGTCCGTAGAGCCGAGTGGTCCGTACCCAGAGCTTGTGGGTTGCCTCATGTACATGATGACGTGCACACGACCTGAACTCGCGTACCCTCTCAGCCTCCTGGCTCGCTACGTGGCTCCTAGTAGGCACCGAAAGGTGCATTGGGATGTTGCGAAGAGGGTACTGCGTTACTTGTGCAGTACGTCGGGCATGGGGCTCGTGCTTGGAGGACATGGTCCAGTTGTCCTCACTGGTCACGCAGACGCTTCTTGGGTTGACGACTCAGCTACGCAGCGGTCGTCACGGGGTTACACCTTCAGCCTCGGTTCTGGCTCTGTTTCCTGGCGGTCTACCCGCTCCTCTTCGGTTCTCAGCTCCAGTTGTGAGGCTGAGATCTACGCAGGGGCCATGGCTGCACAGGAGCTACGCTGGCTCACCTACCTGCTGACTGACTTGGGAGAGCAGCCTCGTTCGCCTCCAGTGCTGTACGTAGACAACAAGGCCATGATTGCCTTGTATCAGGAGCACAGACTGGAGCACAGAACGAAGCACATCGCTCTGCGATACTTCCTTGCTCGAGAGTTGCAGCAGCGTGGCCAGCTTCGTCTGCGATATATTCACGAAGGCACTTCCGCCTGGTGATCATCAGCGGTTCTCTACTGTGTTAGGCCTTGTGCCTACTTTGCCTCACTTGCTTACTGCGTGGCTTTCCTTGTACTGTGATCTATATATATACCTTCATGCTTGCACTTGCTAGGGTATGATCACTGTATTGTTGTTCTCTTTTATATAACTCTGCATGTGAACTGGCCTTGTGGCCCTTTGCTTGTGCTCGGACTGTGTGGTGACTTTGTGATCCACCCTGAGCTTGCTTTGCTTTTCTTGACTGGTCTTGTGACCACTTGTTCTCCCCCACTTTGCCTATGGGGGTGTGTCAAACTTATATATAGCTTACATTATGTAGGTTGTAGTGGGGTAGCCCATAAGGGGTACAACCCAATTAGGGTTAGTACTTGTACCCAACTGTTTCATAGTTCAATCCATTCTTGTTCGTTATTCTGACAAACGGCAGCAGCTACAGTTAACCTCGAAGCAGCGAAGCTGAGGCAACCAGAGGCTATCGATCCAATAGTTACAGGGAGTGATGTTCGACATAGCTGAATTCAAAATTTATTTCGCAGTGAGGTCCAGCTCTACAGTGGATCAGCAACAAATGTGTCCAAGGTGAAGGGACGTGGACGCAGTTTTGGGCAGCACTGATCGAGCATTTCGACGCGTTGAACAGTAGCTACTACAGAAGACGACTCCACAAGCCAAATAGTGGCATGGAGCGATCGGCACCACCCACGACTGCCGACCAGATGGAGAACGACAAGGGCGATGTGAAGCAGCGGCTAGCAAACAACGAGATGTGCGAATTTTGCGGTGCTACAGGACATTGTATCTTGGCGAGTTGGAAAATGAAGAAAAGACGTGCGGAGCTGAAGGGCAAGAACAGTGCGGCGCCCTCGAAGCAGAAAACGGACAACGGGTAACTTTGGAGAGGGGGGAAAATGGAGAACATGATGGCGCGAATTTAAAGCGTCACGACCAGTCGGCACCAGAGGAAATCGCCGAGACAAAAGGAGACTCCGCGAAACAAGACCCTGCACCGACTGGGAAACTCCAGCCGTACACCTCAATAAGTAAGAATATTAAGCTGGTACCAGGTAATATGTGTCATAACATTATAGCTTTTATATTTGTGTAGGCTATAGGGGTACAACCCAATTAGGGTTAGTACTTGTACCCAACTCATTGCTAGTTCATCCATTCTCGTTCATTACTTTCAACATGGTTTCAAAGCAAGTCCCTCGCTAGGACCATTTTTCTTTCCTTGGGCCCACCATCTGCTGCCCTGCGAGTAGCCCCTTGGCCCCAGCCCGTAGCCTCGGCCCCCCTTCGCCCCTCGGCCCCGGCCCCATGGCCCCTCGCACCCCTAGGCCTGTCGCTCCCCTAGGCCCGTCGTGCCCCTCGGCCCCGGCTCCTGCCCGTCGCGCCCCTAGGCCCGTCGCACCCCTAGGCCCATCGTGCCCCTCGGCCTCGGCTCCTGCCCGTCGCGCCCCTAGACCCTTCGCGCCCCAAGGCCCCGTTCCGGCCCGTCACTCCACTAGGCCACGGTCCCGGCCCCTCGCTCCCCTAGGCTCGTCGCGCCCCCAGACCCTGGTTCCTGCCTGTCGCGCCCCTCGACCCGTCGCTCTCCTAGGCCTGTCGCCCCCCCCCCCCCCCACCCCCGGCCCCGGTTCCTGCCTGTCGCGCCCCTAGGCCCGTTGCGCCCCAAGGCCCCGTTTCCTGCCAGTCGCGCCCCTTGGCCCCGGTTCCTGCCCGTCGCGCCCCTAGGCCCGTCACACCCCTAGGCCCCGGTCCCGGCCCGTCGCTCCCCTAGGCCCGTCGCGCCCCCCCCCCCCCAGTCCCCGTTTCCTGCCTGTCGCGCTCCTCGGCCTGTCGCGCCCCTAGGCCCCGGTCCCGGCCCGTCGCTCCCCTAGGCCTGTCACACCCCCAGGCCCCGCGACCCGCGACCCAGGCCCCTCGGCCCCTAGGCCCCTCCACCCCTAGGCCCCTCGGCCCCTAGCCTAGGCCCCTCGGCCCCCAGGCCCCTCGGCCCCTCGGCCCCTCGGCCCCTCGGCCCCTCGGCCCCTCGGCCCCTACTGCTACTCTTCCTACTACTACTACTGCTACTGCTACTGCTTCTACTTCTGCTACTGCTACTGCTGGTCCTGCATACTGTGCCACTATGGCCTCGCTTCGAGTTCTCGCATTCGATCATGAGGGTAGACCGGTTCAGTTTGACACGTGGCTCGACAAACTGCAGCTGTACCTACTTAGCGATATTAAGGACAGTGTTTCACTGTTTGACCACGTGTCCGGTGCCGCTACTGCCCCTCCCAGCACAGCTGACAGTGTGACTCGCTCACAGTGGCTTTCTCGCGTCGCTGCTGCCCGCTTAGCCATTCGCAACCACCTGCCGTTAGCCGAATGCGCTCACTTCGGACAGCACAGGACCACACAGGCACTGTGCGACGTTGTAGTCGCTCGCTACTCCTCCCCTGCCACTGCGGCCCTAGGCCGCCTGCTTCTGCCCTACCTGTTCCCCAAGCTGTCCGCCTTTGCCACAGTTGAGGACCTGGTTTCCCACCTTCGCGCTAGCGACGCTCGCTACTGCGCTGCCGTCCCTGCTGAGTTCCTTGCCAGGAACCAGCCCCCGATGTTCATCACCCTCTACTTCATAGTCACTCGCCTCCCTGACTCTCTTCGCTCTGTCAAGGACCACTTTCTCTCTCTTGACCCCACCTCCCTCACTGTTGACCTCCTCACGCAGCATCTCCTCACAGCTGAGACTAGTGCAGTTGCTGTAGGTGCTGCTCGTGGCACTCCGCGCCCGCCATTCTTTGAGGGGTGCTCCCCCTCCCCCCCTTGCCCCCTCCTACGCCTCTGCTGCTGCTGCAGACATCTCTATTACTGAGGACGTCGGGGTTGCTTCTGCTAGTGTGAAGCACCGCAGCAGCAAGGGCAAGGGTGGCAAGGGTGGAGGAGGTGGCAGCGGCGGTGGTGGAGGTGGCACCGGGAGTAGTGGTGGGGGCAGCAGTGGATGCGGTGGTGGCGGTGGGACTGGTGGAGGGAGTGGGGGCTCTGGTGGCGGCGGTGGAGGCAGCAGTGGGAGTGGCGGCGGTGGGACTGGTGGCGGTGGGACTGGAGCTCGGCGTGTTGGTTCTGGAGTTGGCCAGCGTCAGCAGCAGCAGCGTCGGAGCGAGACCCAGTCGCCCCAGCAGCTTCGTGAGTGGTTTTTGCGTGGGGCGTCTGGGGGTAGCTGCCCGTATGTCATTCGCACGGGTGACCGTGCTGGTCAGACTTGCGGGCGGCTTCACACTCAGCACCGCTGCTTCTCCAGCCTTGACGACGCTTTGCGTGCTGAGTTTGGTGACGACGTCGAGCTCCCTCGCTGGGCAGATCTGCTTAGGTCTAGGATTGCTACCTTTGACCTAGACTTTGATGCTATTCTTTCTGCTATGTATGCTTTGTCTGATAGTGCTGAGGGTGACTGTTACCGGTGTGTGCCACCTGACCCAGGTCTAGCTGCTACTGCTCTAGGTGCTAGTGAGTCTGGTACTCTCCCTGGTACTGCGCCTGCTCGGGCCTTGCACACCTTCACGCTAGACTCAGGCGCCTCCGTTTGGTTCTTTCGTGACAGCACCACTCTCACTCCTCTCTCTACACCTGTCCCGGTCCGACTGTCTGACCCCCCTGGGGGCCCGGTCGTGGCCTGTTCCTCCACTGTCCTCCCGTGTCTGGCGGTTCCGTCCGGCTCACTGTTAGGCCTTCACCTCCCCTCGTTCTCTGCGAACTTGGTGAGTACCGCTGCCCTCCAGGATGCGATGGTCACTACCACCACTCCCGGGGGTCAGCGTGTGAGGTTCTGCACGTGCACACGGACGGGGAGTCACCTGGCCTTGTTCACTCATCGACCAGGGTCGAGTCTGTACACACTCGCTACCGAGCCTCCTCAGGTAGCTGCGTCTGCTCAGGTGTCCCCGTCAGGTCAGGTAGCCGCCTCTTGCTCGTGTCGCCTCCTGTCGCACCGGACTCTTCTGTGGCACCACCGCCTGGGTCACCCCTCCCTGCCACGCCTTCGTGGCATGCACTCCCGTCTTCTTGTCTCTGGTCTACCCAGGTCTCTGCCTCCCCTCCCACCCTCGCCTGCCCCGCCCTGCCTTCCTTGCGTCGAGGGGCGGCAGCGCGCCGCTCCTCACTCCTCCTCATTTCCCCCGACGACTGCTCCCCTGCAGACTCATAGACGTGTGGGGCCCAGCCCACATCAGTGGACAGGGCCGCGAGCGCTACTTTCTGCTGGTTGTTGACGACTACACGTGGTACACCACGGTATTCCCCTTGCGCAGCAAGGGTCAGGTCGTTGATGTCTTGATCCCTTGGATCCGCACAGTCCGTCTCCAGCTCCGCGAGCGTTTCGGCCAGGACCTTCCTGCCCTACGTCTGCACTCTGACAGAGGTGGTGAGTTCTCCTCCAACCTCTTGCGGGAATTTTGTCGTGGGGAGGGCATTCTCCAGTCATTCACGCTTCCCGACTCCCCTCAGCAAAATGGGATTGCTGAGCGCCACATTGGCTTAGTCATGGAGGTCGCTCGTACCTCCATGATCCATGCGGCTGCTCCCCATTTTCTGTGGGCGTTTGCGGTCCGGTACGCTGCGCATCAGCTCAACCTCTGGCCCCGTGTCTCCTTGCCGGAGACCTTGCCCACACTGCGTTGGACAGGGGAGGTTGGCGATGCGTCGGTGTTCCGGGTCTGGGGATCTCGTGCCTTTGTTCGCGATACGTCCGCGGACAAGCTCTCCGCCCGTTCTATCCCCTGCGTCTTCCTTGGCTTTGTCCCTGAAGCGCCTGGCTGGCAGTTTTACCACCCTACCTCGCGCCGTGTCCTCCCTTCTCAGGACGTCACGTTTGACGAGTCGGTTCCCTTTTACCGTCTCTTCCCCTACCGCTCTGCCCCTCCCCCGCCCCCGCCGCTCTTCCTTGCTCCAGGTCCCCCTCGGGTAAACCCCCTCCCGCCTCAGGGTCCTGCTCCCTCAGGTGTGTCTCAGGTAGACCCTCTCCCTCGTCCTGCGCCTGTTGAGGTAGCTCTCGGCTCAGGTGCTGCTCGACGTGCTGCGTCTGGGGGTGTTACGTCTAGGGGTGCGGAGCCGGGGGGTGCGGAGTCTGAGGGTGCTGGGTCTGGGGGTGCTGAGCCTGGGGGTGAGGAGCCTGGGGGTGCTGAGCCTGTGGGTGTAGAGCCTGGGGGTTCTGAGCCTGGGGGTGGTGAGTCAGAGGGTGCGGAGTCTGGGGGTGCTAAGCCTCGAGGTGTTGCTTCGTCTCGAGGTCCTGCTGGTGCTTCGCCGCGACTGTCTCCGCAGCAGCTGCGTGCGTAGTTTGTTCGGCGCGCCCGCCCTCGGAGTGGAGCTACCGGAGCTGGAGGCGCTGGAGACGCTGGAGCTGGAGGTGCTGGAGTTACTGCTGGTGCTGGTGGTACTGGAGGCACTGCGGCTACTGGTCCTGGAGGTGCTCGTACCAGGGGTTCTAGAGCTGCCGGGACTGGTAGTATTGAGGGCGCTGGAGCTGGAGACCCTACGGAGCCTGGAGCTACTGGAGCTGGAGGCACTGGCGCTGGAGGCGCTGGAGCTGCAGGAGCTGGAGCGTTTGACCCTGGAGCTGGAGGAGCTGGAGGCACTGTGCGGCCGCGACCGTACTTCGCTCCCCTGCTTCAGCAGGTTCTTGGTGTCCTGACTTCTACTGGCCTTACTCCTCCCCTCCTGTGTCCACCGCCTGACCAGTCGCTGCTGCCGTTGCAGCCGGCCTCTCCACTGCCTGCTCCCTCTCCTTACACTGAGCAGTCCAGCGGTCTTACAGAGCGTCGTGAGCCTGCGTCTCGTCCTGTCTTGCCTGTTCGCATTGCTCGTCGCGTTCCTCGTTCGCGTCCTCCTCTTGTCCCCGGCACACACGCTATGGCACTCCGTCCTTCCTCTGTTCCAGTGCGTGTTTCTCTGCCTGCTCCTCCTGAGTCCTCTCTTCCTGAGGTCCCTGACCCTGAGTCTGACCGCGCTCGTGCTGCCAGTCCCACTGTCTCTCATCTCCTCGCCACTACTGTCACTGACCCTTCCTTTGAGTCTGCTGCTGTGTCTGCTCTCGTTGCTGAGCTGCTTGACTTTGCTGCTACATGTCGTCTTGACTACGCCACTGCTCTTGTTGCTGAGTCTAAGTCTGCCAGTCCTCCGTCCGTCGGGGGTGAGTGTGGTCTAGGCACGGACGTCCTTGAGGACAGGCAGGAGGACTTTGAGTGTCTTGCAGCTGCTGTACCTCGTTTCACTTCCATGCTGCTTGCCCCTGAGGGAGACCCGGATGCACCAGACATCCCGACCCCGCGCTCTTATGCAGAGGCGATTACGGGTCCTTACTCCTCTCAGTGGCAGGCAGCCATGGATGTCGAGATGGCATCCTGGAAGTCCACAGGCACCTACGTCGACGAGGTTCCCCCACCTGGGGCGAACATAGTCGATGGCATGTGGATCTTCAGGGTGAAGCGGCTGCCGGGTTCTTCGCCTGCCTTCAAGGTGCGATACGTTGCTCGAGGCATCAGTCAGCGACAGGGGGTTGACTACGTCACTTCTTGTTCCGCTCACCACACCCTACTCCTCTGCCTACGCGCCACTAGCTCACAGCTCCACCCCCGGACAAATCCGTATTGCCGAGTGGTCCGTATCCAGAGCTTGTGGGTTGCCTCATGTATCGGACAAGGTGCACTCGACCTGACCTCGCGTACCTTCTCAGCATCGTGGCGCGCTACGTTGTGCCCGAGAGCTATCGCCCTGTGCACTGGCTGGCTGCTACGAGGGTGCTGCGCTACTTGGCCATACATCAGGCATAGGGCTGATGCTTGGGGGATGGGGTCGATTTTTGCTTACAGGGCACTCAGACGCTTCGTGGGCTAACATCCAGTCAACTTCCCGGTCTTCATAGAGATACACTTTCATTCTCGGCACTGGCTCTGTCTTGTTAAGGTCCACTCGCTCTTCTTCTGTGCTTGGCTCAGCTATGATGCCGAGATCTACGCTTGGGCTATGACTGCGCAAGAGTTACGCTGGCTGACATACTTGCTGGCCGAGTTGGGTGAGCGGCCTCGTTCTCCTCCAGTTTTGTACGTCGATAATAAGGCCATGATTGCCTTGTGTCGGGAGCGGAGACTGTAGCACAGAACGAAGCACATTGCCCTTCGTTATTTTTTCGTGCGAGGGTTGCAGTAGTGTGGTCAGCTTCACCTTGCTTACGTGGCCTTATAGGCCAGCACTGCTGATATCTTCACCAAGGTCATTGAGTCTGGTGATCATTAGCGCTTCTGAACTGCACTTGGTCTTACGACTCTGTCTCACATGCTTGTTTCTTGATCTTGCCATGCATTTGTTGCACACTGCTATTTATATTTATACCTGTGTGTTTACACTTGCTAGGTTGTGACCAATGTACCGTCATACCCCGGATATAAGCGCCACCCGCGGATAAGTGCCTGGCGCTTTTAATTGGCGTGTGGCGCTTATATCCGGTGCTCGATTATAAGCGCATACCTAAAAGGCTTACGGATTATAACCGCATACCTGTGCCTTACATTTTATAACCGCCACCCAGTTTTTTTTCTTTTTTTTCATTTGAAGACCTTTTACATAATTAGTATACTAAAACATCATGTTAATTACTCTACAACTAGTTAATCTACTCCTACCTACAAGCCTCACACTGGCTTCACCATTTTCTACACTAGTTAATCTACCCTACTCTAATCATCAGCTGCAGTGGGGTCATCTGGGTCGGCCTCAGAGTCCGACTCAGGTTCCTCTACGTTGTTGCAGAAGAAACCGTGTGCTGCAATTCCATCATCCATGTCGACCTCCTCGCCCTCGAGCTCGTCTCGCCTGTGTTGCAGGCAGAGCTTGTCCTGGGACCCATCCAGGGCGTTGCTGATGCCGCAGGTGAGGAACGCCCGTTGAATGAGCTCCTTGGGCACGGACTTCCAGGCCGCCGAGATCCACTTGAGCGTCAGCTCGACAGGAGGCTTCTTGATATTGCCTGCCACGCAAATCCAGAAACCGGGTCAGCACGAGTTAAAGAAATAAAAACATAAACAGAAGAGCTGCACCTCTCGCCTTTCTTCGTCAAGGTGTCGACCCCCTCACGCTCAAACCACTCCTGGTAGAGCTGGCGAACGGTGGCCTTGAAGGAGCGGTTAACCGCGACGTCGATGGGTTGAATCTCCGAGGTGCAGCCAGCAGGGATAACCGCAGGGACCAGGTTCAGCTCGCCAAACTTCTTCTTCACCTCCCGGGTCAGGTGCCCGCGGTACGAATCGAGGACGAGCAGAGCTTTGCGGGGGCGGACTCCGAACTTGGGGTTGATGTACGGCTTCACCGCCCCGTCTAGCCACTCGATGACACCGTCCGCGTCCATCCACCCGTTGGGATGGACCCCCACGTGGATATCTGCACAGCAACAAAACCACGATGTTAGTTAAAATTTTTAACTGACATCGAAATGTGAGAATAATGAGAGGAGTGAATCAACTAGGCAGCAGGTGGGTACAAGTATGAAAACCTAAAAGTGGTGTACCCTATAAGAACTACCCCACTACAGCCTAAACAGACTATAGTATATAAGTTTGACACACCCCCATAGGCAAAGTGGGGGAGAACAAGGGGTCACAAGACCAGTCAAGAAGGCAAAGCAAGCTCAGGGTGGATCACAAAGTCACCACGCAGTCTGAGCACAAGCAAAGGGCCACAAGGCCAGTTCACATGCAGAGTTATATAAAGGAAAGCAAACAATACAGTGAACACAACCTAGCAAGTGTAAGCATGCAAGTATAAGTATATAGAGTACAGTACAAGCAGAGTCAAGAAGTCAGCAAGTGAGGCACAGTAGGTACAAGGCCTAACACAGTACAGAAACGCTGATGATCACAAGGCTGAAGTGCCTTGGTGAAAACATCAGCAGTGTTGGCCTGAGAGGCCACGTAAGCAAGACGAAGCTGGCCACGCTGCTGCAACTCTTGAGCAAGGAAGTAGCGCAGAGCAATGTGCTTCGTTCTGTGCTCCAGTCTGTGCTCCTGACACAAGGCCAGCATGGCCTTGTTGTCGACGTACAGAACTAGAGGAGAACGAGGCGCCTCTCCCAAGTCGGTCAGCAGGTAGGTGAGCCAGCGTAGCTCCTGTGCAGCCATGGCCCCAGCGTAGATCTCAGCCTCACAACTCGAGCTGAGAACAGAAGAAGAACGGGTAGACCGCCAAGAGACAGAACCGGAGCCAAGACTGAAGGTGTAACCCTGTGACGACCGCTGCGTAGCCAAGTCGTCAACCCAGGAGGCGTCAGCGTGACCAGTGAGGACAACTCGAGCCCGTCCTCCAAGCACGAGCCCCATGCCCGATGTACTGCACAAGTATCGCAACACCCTCTTCGCAGCATCCCAGTGCACCTTTCGGTGCCTGCCGGGAGCCACGTAGCGAGCCAGAAGGCTGAGAGGGTATGCGAGGTCAGGTCGTGTGCAAATCATCAGGTACATGAGGCAGCCCACAAGCTCTGGATACGGGCCACTCGGCTCTACGGACTCGTCCGAAGGTGGAGCTGAGAGCGAGTGACCGGTAGGCAGAGGAGTGGACTGTGGCGAGGAGTACGTGAAGCCGAAGCGCTGAAGGACCTGCTGCACCATGTGTGATTGAGTCAAGGTAATGGTGCGCTGTGCTCTGTCCCGGGTGATCCGCAAGCAAAGATAGCTTGTCAGCTCACCCACGTGTGTCTCTTCTGCAGCTCGGACCTAGTCAGCAGTAGCAAAGACCAAGTCGTCTACGCACACGAGAACGTAGAACGGCGGCAGAGTAGTGTCAGTACGTAAGAACAGAGAAGGGTCAGAAGTGGAAGGAGCAAAACCAAGAGCGGCAAGAGTCGTCCTGAGTGTGTCGTGCCACTCACGAGGTGCCTGGCGGAGACCGTAGACTGGCCGCCGGAGGCTCCACTGGGTACCAGCTAGAAACGACCCAGTGAAGCCAGGTGGGCGGCGCAGCCAGATCTCCTCGTGCAGGCTGCCCTGTAGGAAGGCTGTGCTGAAGTCAAGCGAGTGGAGCTCGTAGTCACGCTGAGCAGCTACGTGCAGCAGTACCCGAAGAGTGGTCATCTTCGGGGTAGGGGAGAAGGTCTGAAAGAAGTCAACTCCCTGTCGCTGACTGAAGCCACGTGCAACGTAACGCGCCTTGAAGACAGGCGGAGAACCCGGCGGCCGCTTCACCCTGAAGATCCGCATGCCAGTGACGATGTTCGCCCCAGGCGGGGGAACCTCGTCGACGTAGGTGCCTATGGACTTCCAGGAAGCCATCTCGGCGTCCATGGCTGCCTGCCACTGAGAGGAGTAGGGACCCTCTATCGCCTCTGCGTAAGAGCGCGGGGTCGGGATGTCTGGTGCACCCGGGTCTCCCTCAGGGGTCAGCAGCATGGACACGAGATGAAGTATAGAAGCAGCAAAGCACTCAAACTCCTCCTGTCTGTCCTCAAGAACGTCCGTGCCAAGAGCACACTCACCCGCGACGGACGGAGGAAAGATAGACACAGACGCAGACTCAGCAACAAGACTAGTGGCGTAGTCTAGGCGACAGGCTGCAGCAAAGTCAACAAGCTCAGTAACAAGAGCAGACGCAGCAGTGGACTCAAACAAAGGGTCAGTGACAACAGTGGCCAAAAAACGCGTGACAGCTGGACTAGCAGCACGTAGGGAGTCAGACGCAGGGTCCGGACCGGCAGGAAGAGAGGACCCAGGAGGAGACGGCAGAGGGACACGCTGTGGAGCAGTGGAAGGACGCAGAGTCATAGAGTGAGTGCCAGGGACAGGCGGAGGACGCGGACGCGAAACACGACCAGCGCGAACAGGACGGATAGGCGACGCAGAACGAGACTCAGGCGACACAGGACGAGACTCAGGCTCACGACGCTCCGTAAGACCTCTAGTCGGTCCAGAGTAAGGAGAAGGACCAGGCAGTGGAGAGGCTGGCTGGAACCACGACAGGGACTGGACAGGCGGTGGACTCAGTAAAGGAGGAGGAGGACCAGGAGAAGGCGGGGAGCCAAGAACCTGCTGAAGAAGCGGAACGTAGTACGGCCGCGGCCGCACAGCGCCTCCAGAAACAGCAGAGACAGAATCGGTACCCCCAGCCCCAGGGTCTCCAGTCCCAGCAGCACCTCCATCAGCTCCAGCACCAGCAGCACCTCCAGTAGCTCCAGTACCAGCACCACCTCCAGCAGCTCCAGCACCAGCACCACCTCCAACAGTTCCAGCACCAGCAGCACCTCCAGCAGCTCCAGCACCAGCAGCACCTCCAGCAGCTCCAGCACCAGCAGCACCTCCAGCAGCTCCAGCACCAGCAGCACCTCCAGAAGCTCCAGCAGCACCTCCAGCACCAGTAGCACCTCCAGCAGCTCCAGCACCAGCAGCACTTCCAGCACCTCCAGCACCAGCAGCACCACCAGCAGCACCAGCACCAGCAGCACCTCCAGAAGCCCCAGCAGTACCTCCAGTAGCTCCAGCAGCACCCCGACAGCGCCGAGAGTACCACTCACGAAGCTGCTGTGGAGAGAGAGGCTCTCACCGCGGCGGGACACCTAGAGCACCTCCAGACGGAGCACGCGCAGGCTCAGCACCTCCAGACACAGTACCCTCAGGCTCCACACGCCCACGCTCAGCACCCCCAGGCTCAGCACGCCCAGACTCAGCACCCCCAGACTCAGCACCCCCAGTCCCCGCACCCGCAGGCTCAGCACCCCCAGACTCAGCACCTGAGTCGACAGCTACCTCGACCGGCTCGGCAGGGTCTACCTGGGACACACCTGAGGGGGCAGGACCTTGGGGGGGGAGGGGGTCTACCGGGGGAGTACCTGGTGCCAGGAAGAGCGGCGGGGGGGGGGGAGAGGCAGTGCGGTAGGGAAAGAGACGGTAGTACGACACCGACTCGTCAAACGTGACGTCCTGAGAGGACAGAACATGACGCGAGTTGGGGTGGTAGAACTGCCACCCGGGTGCGTCAGGAGGGAAGCCAAGGAAGACGCAGGGAACGGCACGGGAGGACAGCTTGTCCGCTGTAGTATCGCGGACAAAAGCTCGAGATCCCCAGACACGGAACGCGGACGCATCGCCAACCTTCCCCGTCCACCGCAGAGTAGGTGTGGTCTCCGGCAAGGAGACACGAGGCTGAAGGTTGATCTGATGCGCAGCGTACTGAACCGCGAACGGCCACAGAAAATGGGGAGCAGCCGCATGGATCATGGACGTACGAGCGACGTCCATGACCATGCCAATGCGGCGCTCAGCAATTCCATTTTGCTGCGGGGAGGCCGGAAGCGTGAATGTCTGGCGGATGCCCTCCGAATGACAGAAGGCTCTCAGGAGGTCGGAGGAAAACTCCCCGCCTCTGTCTGAGTGCAGACGCAGAACAGGAAGGTCTGAGCCGAAACTCTCACTAAGCTGGCGACGAGCACCGCGGATCCAGTCGATCAACACCTCAGGGACCTCACCCTTGCTGCGCAAGGGGAAGACTGTGGTGTAACATGAGTAGTCGTCAACGACCAGCAGGAAGTAGCGCTCGTGACCCTGTCCACGGACGCGGGCTGGGCCCCACACGTCCATGTGAAGAGTCTGCAGAGGGGCCTCAGTCGGAGGAAACGAGGAGGAGTGAGGAGCGGCGCGCAGCCGGCCCTCGACACAAGGAACACAGGTGGGGGCAGGCCCCGGGGGAAGGGGAGGGAGGGACCTCGGGAGTCCAGAGACAAGAGCACGGGAGGCCATACCTCGAAGACGAGGCATGGAGGGGCGACCAAGGCGGTGGTGCCAAAGGAGAGTCTCGTGCGCCAGAGGACGACACGAGCAGGGGGCAGACGCAGGACTAGACCTGGACGCGGCAGCAAACACCTGACTGGACGCAGCTACCTGACCAGACGAGGGGACCGGAGGAGGCGCAGTAGTCAGTGTGTATAGACTCGACCCTGGCCGACGGGTGAACGTGGCCAGGTGGCGGCCCATCCGAGAGCAAGTGCAGTGGGTCACACGCTGACCTCTAGGGGTGAACTGGTCAACCCACGCGTCCTGGAGGTCAGCTCTGTCAAACTTATATCTGCTTTAGTCTGTTTAGGCTGTAGTGGGGTAGTTCTTAGAGGGTACAACACTTTTGTGTTCTCTACTTGTACCCATCTTGTTCCTAGTTCAATCATTCCTCAATTCTCTCACATGGTATAGAGCTAGTTCGAATTTTTTTCCCTAAGGGCTCACCACTGAAATTTTTTTTTTTCCTTACCTGCCCGACGCGCGCGTCGCGCCTGCCCTTCGAGGCCCCTTCGCGGCCCGTAGTGGCCCCTTCACGGCCCGTAGTGGCCCCTTAGCGGCCCGTAGTGGCCCCCTTTGCGGCCCGTCGCGGCCCCTTTGCGGCCCGTAGCGGCCCCTTCGCGGCCCGTCGCGGCCCCTTCACGGCCCGTCGCGGCCCCCCTTGCGGCCCGTAGCGGCCCCTTTCCGGCCCGTAGCGGCCCCTTCGCGGCCCGTAGTGGCCCCTTCGCGGCCCGTAGCGGCCCCATTCCGGCCCGTAGCGGCCCCTTTCCGGCCCGTAGCGGCCCCTTCGCGGCCCGTCGCGGCCCCTGTCCAGCCTGTAGCGGCCCCTTCGCAGCCCGTAGCGGCCCCTTTGCGGCCCGTAGCGGCCCCTTCGCGGCCCGTCGCGGCCCCTTCACGGCCCGTCGCGGCCCCTTCACGGCCTGTCGCGGCCCCTTCACGGCCCGTCGCGGCCCCTTCACGGCCTGTCGCGGCCCCTTCACGGCCCCGTCGCGGCCCCTTCGCTGACCAGCAGCCCGTCGCCGACCTGCCGCCCGCCCCTGACCAGCCATCCGTCGCCGACCCGCCGCCCGTCCCTGATCAGCCGCCCGTCCCTGACCAGCCGCCCGTCGTCGACCTGCCGCCCGTCCCTGACCAGCCGCCCATCGCTGACCTGCCGCCCGTCCCTGACCAGCCGCCCGTCGCCGACCTGCCGCCCGTCCCTGACCAGCCGCCCGTCGCCGACCTGCCGCCCATCCCTGTCCAGCCGCCAGTCGCCGACCAGCCGCCCATCGCTGACCCGCCGCCCGTCGACCTGGCCCTGCCCAGCTGCCGCCCCAACAGCGGCCCCTGGTAAGCACTCGTGCTCCCCCCCCCCCCCCTCCCCCTGCTGCCGCGCCGCCAGTAGCTGAGCCGCGCCGCCCAGCCGAGCCGCGCCGCCCAGCCGAGCCGCGCCGCTCTGCCGAGCCGCGCTGCCCCCACCGAGCCGCCCTGCTCTGCCGAGCAGCACTGCTGCTACTGCTTCGACTGCTGCTACTGCTTCTACTGCTGCTACTGCTGCTACTGCTCCTACCACTGCTCTGCACTGCTGCTACCCCTACTGCTACTATGGCTAGTCCTACCGTTCTCACCTTTGATGCTGAGGGACGTGCAGTTGGCTTTGACGTGTGGGTTGACGATCTACAGCTGTTTCTTCAGTGTGATTCTAGAGATGGGGTATCTCTTTTTTATCACACGTCCGGTGTTTCCACTGCTCCTGCTGCCACTGCAGACAGTACTATTCGCTCTCAGTGGACCACTCGTGACGCTGTTGCTCGTCTTGCTGTTCGTAGTCACCTGCCGCCTGCTGAGCGCGCACACTTTGGCCAGTACAAGACTGCTCAGTCTTTGTACGACGCTGTAGTTGCACGCTACTCCTCCCCTGCCACTGCTGCCCTCAGCCGCCTCATGCTGCCGTACCTTTTCCCTGACCTTGCTGCCTTTGCCACTGTCGCTGACCTAGTTGATCACCTTCGCGCTAGTGACGCCCGCTACCGTGCTGCCCTTCCCACTGAGTTCTGTGCCAAGAACCCCCCCCAATGTACATCACCCTTTACTACCTAGTCACCCGCCTCCCTGACTCACTTTTCTCGGTCAGGGATCACTTCCTCTCCCTTTGCCCCACCGAGCTGACTGTCTACCTGCTAGAGGAGCGCCTTACTGCAGCTGAGACGAGTATCTTAGCTGTAGGTGCTTCTCGCGGCGACCGTCGCACCCCTTTCTTTGAGGGGTGTTCCCCTGTCCCCCTTCTCCCCTCTGTTGCTTCTGCTGCTGCTGTCAACCTCGTTGGCACTGAGGAGGTCGGGACTGCGTCTGCTCCGAGTGGGAGGCGCCGCAACAGCAAGGGCAAGGGGAGCAGAGGTGGTGGAGGGGGCGGCCGGGGTGGTGGTGGCGGAGGAGGAGGGGGTGGCGGTGGAGGTGGGGGTGGCACAGGGAGTGGGGGCTTCAGTGGCAGCAGTGGAGGTGGTGGAGGCAGCGGCGGAGGTGGTGGAGGCAGCGGCAGCGGTGGTGGAGGTGGCGGCGGAGGTGCTGGTCGAGGTGCAGCCGCGCAGCGTGGAGGCGCTGGTGGTAGCCAGCGTCAGCAGCAGCCGCGCTCCAGTGAGACCCCGTCAGTTCAGCAGCTTCGTGAGTGGTACGCTGGGCGTGGGAGGTCTGGGGGTGCAGGTCCCTGCGCGTACGTTCTTCGCACCGGCCCTCGTAGTGGGGAGGTGTGTGGGGTCCCACACGCCACGCAGCGCTGCTTCGGTCGCTTGACTGACGCTTGGCGTACCCAGTTTCCTGACTCTGTTGAGCTTCCTCGCTGGCATGATCTGCTTCTGCAGAATGTGCCTATCTTTGATCTAGATTTTGATGCTATCCTTGCTGCCATGTATGCTCTTGCTGATATTACTGAGGGTGACTGTTACCTGAGTGTCCCGCCCGACTCGGGCACTGCGGCTGCTGCTCTAGGTGCTAGTGCGGCTGCTGCCCTAGGTGCTAGTGCGTCTGCTGCTTCAGGTGCTGGTACGTCTCCTCTCTCTGGTACTGCACCTACGGAGGCCTTGCACACTTTCACACTTGACTCTGGTGCTTCGCGCACTTTCTTTAGAGACAGCACCACGCTCACGCCGCTCAGCCGGCCTGTTGCGGTCTCCCTTGCTGACCCCTCAGGGGGCCCAGTCCTTGCACGCTCCTCTACAGTTCTACCGTGTCCTGCGGCCCCGTCGGGCTTGCTGTCGGGACTCCACCTCCCCTCGTTCTCTACGAACTTGGTGAGTGGAGCTGACCTCCAGGACGCGTGGGTTGACCAGTTCACCCCTGGAGTTCAGCGTGTGACCCACTGCACTTGCTCTCGGACGGGCCGCCACCTGGCCACGTTCACCCGTCGGCCAGGGTCGAGTCTGTACACACTGACTACTGCGCCTCCTCCGGTCACTGCGTCTGGTCAGGTAGCTGCGTCTAGTCAGGTGTTTGCTGCCGCGTCCAGGTCTAGTCCTGCGTCTGCCCCCTGCTCATGTCGACCTCTGTCGCACGAGACTCTCCTTTGGCACCACCGCCTTGGTCACCCCTCCCTGCCTCGTCTTCGAGGTATGGCCTCCCGTGCCCTTGTCTCTGGTCTCCCCAGGTCCCTCCCTCCCCTTCCTCCGGGGCCTGCCCCCACCTGTGTTCCTTGTGTCGAGGGCCGGGAGCGCGCCGCCCCTCACTCCTCCTCGTTCCCTCCGACTGAGTCTCAACTGCAGACTCTACACATGGACGTGTGGGGCCCAGCCCGCGTCCGTGGACAGGGTCACGAGCGTTACTTCCTGCTGGTCGTTGACGACTACTCGCGTTACACCACAGTCTTCCCCTTGCGCAGCAAGGGTGAGGTCTTTGAGGTGTTGATCGACTGGATCCGCGGTGCTCGTCGCCAGCTTAGTGAGAGTTTCGGCTCAGACCTCCCTGTTCTGCGTCTGCACTCAGACAGAGGCGGAGAGTTCCTCCGACCTCCTGAGAGCCTTCTGTCGCTCAGAGGGCATCCGCCAGACATTCACGCTTCCGGCCTCCCCGCAGCAAAATGGGATTGCTGAGCGCCGCATTGGCATGGTCATGGACGTCGCTCGTACGTCCATGATCCATGCGGCTGCTCCCCATTTTCTGTGGCCGTTCGCGGTTCAGTACGCAGCGCATCAGATCAACCTCCGGCCTCGTGTCTCCTTGCCTGAGACCACACCTACTCTGCGGTGGACGGGGAAGGTTGGCGATGCGTCCGCGTTCCGTGTCTGGGGATCTCGAGCTTTTGTCCGCGATACTACAGCGGACAAGCTGTCCTCCCGTGCCGTTCCCTGTGTCTTCCTTGGCTTTCCTCCTGACGCACCCGGTTGGCAGTTCTACCACCCCACCTCGCGTCGTGTTCTGTCCTCTCAGGACGTCACGTTTGACGAGTCGTACTACCGTTTCTTTCCCTACCGCAATGCCTCTCCCCCCCCCCCCGCCGCTCTTCCTTGCCCCAGGTACTCCTCCGGTAGACCCCCTCCCCCCCCAGGGTCCTGCCCCCTCAGGTGTGTCCCAGGTAGACCCTGCCGAGCCGGTCGAGGTAGCTGTCGACTCAGGTGCTGAGTCTCGGGGTGCTGAGCCTGCGGGTGCGGGGACTGGGGGTGCTGAGTCTGGGGGTGCTGAGTCTGGGCGTGCTAAGCCTGGGGGTACTGAGCCTGGGCGTGTGGAGCAAGAGGGTGCTGTGTCTGGAGGTGCTGAGCCTGCACGTGCTCCGTCTGGAGGTGCTCTCGGTGTCCCGCCGCGGCGGGAGCCTCTCTCTCCACAGCAGCTTTGCGAGTGGTACTCTCGGCGCTGTCGGGGTGCTGTTGGAGCTCCTGGAGGTCCTGCTGGTGCTACTGGAGGTGCGGCTGGTGCAGGTGCTGCTGGAGGTACTGCTGGAGGTGCTGCTGGAGCTTCTGGAGGTGCTGCTGGTGCTGGTGTTGCGGGAGGTGCTACTGGAGGTGCTGCTGGTGCTGGTGCTGCTGGAGGTGCTGCTGGTGCTGGAGGTGCTACTGGAGGTGCTACTGGTGCTGGAGGTGCTACTGGAGGTGCTGCTGGTGCTGGAGGTGCTGCTGGAGCTTCTGGAGGTGCTTCTGGTGCTGGTGCTGCTGGAGGTGCTGCTGGTGCTGGAGGTGCTGCTGGAGCTGCTGCTGCTGGAGCTGGTGTTGGTGGTGCTACTGGGACTGGAGACCCTAGGGCTGAGGGTACCGATTCTGTCTCTGCTGTTTCTGGAGGCGCTGTGCGGCCGCGACCGTACTACTTTCCGCTTCTTCAGCAGGTTCTTGGCTCCCAGCCTTCTCCTGGTCCTCCACCTCCTTCCCTGAGTCCACTGCCTGTCCCTTCGCAGTCGCAGTTATAGCCGGCCTCTCCGCTGCCTGGTCCTTCTCCTTACTCTGGACCGACTGGAGGTCTTACCGAGCGTCGTGAGCCTGAGTCGCATCCTCTGTCGCCTGTGTCTCGTTCTACGTCTCCTGTCCGTTCTGTTCGCGCTGTTCGTGTCTCGCGTCCGCGTCCTCCTCCTGTCCCTGGCACCCACTCTATGTCTCTGCGTCCTTCTACTGCTCCACAGCGTGTCCCTCTGCCGTCTCCTCCTGCGTCCTCTCTTCCTGACGGTCCTGACCCTGCGTCTGACTCCCTTCGTGCTGCTAGTCCTACTGTGCGCTTTCTGGCCACTGCTGTCACTGACCCTCTGTTTGAGTCCTCTGCTGCGTCTGCTCTTGTTGCCGAGCTTGTTGACTTTGCTGCCGCCTGTCGCCTAGACTACGCCGCTAGTCTTGTTGCTGCGTCTGCGTCTCTGTCTGTCCGTCCTTCGTCCGTCGGGGGTGCGTGTGCTCTTGGCACGGACGTTCTTGAGGACAGACAGGAGGAGTTTGAGTGCTTTGCTGCTTCTGTACCTCATCTCGTGTCCAAGCTGCTGACCCCTGAGGGAGACCCGGATGCACTAGACATCCCGACCCCGCGCTCTTACGCAGAGGTGATAGAGGGTCCCTACTCCTCTCAGTGGCAGGCAGCCATGGATGCAGAGATGGCTTCCTGGAAGTCCACAGGCACCTACGTAGACGAGGTTCCCCCACCTGGGGCGAACATCGTCAGTGGCATGTGGATCTTCAGGGTGAAGCGGCCGCCGGGTTCTCCGCCTGCCTTCAAGGCGCGTTACGTTGCACGTGGCTTCAGTCAGCGACAGGGAGTTGACTTCTTTCAGACCTTCTCCCCTACCCCGAAGATGACCACTCTTCGGGTACTAGTGCACGTTGCTGCTCAGCGTGACTACGAGCTCCACTCACTTGACTTCAGCACAGCCTTCCTGCAAGGCAGCCTGCACGAGGAGATCTGGCTGCGCCGCCCACTTGGCTTCACTGGGTCGTTTCCTGCTGGTACCCAGTGGAGCCTCCGGCGGCCAGTCTACGGTCTCCGCCAGGCACCCCGTGAGTGGCACGACACACTCAGGACGACTCTTGCTTCTCTTGGTTTTGCTCCTTCCACTGCTGACCCTTCTCTGTTTCTACGTACTGACACTACTCTGCCGCCGTTCTACGTTCTCGTGTACGTAGACGACCTCTTCTTTGCTACTGCTGACACTGAGGCACTCGCCCACGTGAAGTCCGAGCTGCAGAAGAGACACACGTGCACAGACCTGGGTAAGCTGACAAGCTATCTTGGCTTGCGGATCACCCGGGACAGAGCACAGCGCACCATTACCTTGACTCAGTCACACATGGTGCAGCAGGTCCTTCAGCGCTTCGGCTTCACGTACTCCTCGCCACAGTCCACTCCTCTGCCTACCGGTCACTCGCTCTCAGCTCCACCTTCGGACGAGTCCGTAGAGCCGAGTGGCCCGTATCCAGAGCTTGTGGGCTGCCTCATGTACCTGATGCCCTGCACACGACCTGACCTCGCATACCCTCTCAGCCTTCTGGCTCGCTACGTGGCTCCCGGCAGGCACCGAAAGGTGCACTGGGATGCTGCGAAGAGGGTGTTGCGATACTTGTGCAGTACATCGGGCATGGGGCTAGTGCTTGGAGGACGGGCTCGAGTTGTCCTCACTGGTCACGCTGACGCCTCCTGGGTTGACGACTTGGCTACGCAGCGGTCGTCACAGGGTTACACCTTCAGTCTTGGCTCCGGTTCTGTCTCTTGGCGGTCTACCCGCTCTTCTTCTGTTCTCAGCTCCAGTTGCGAGGCTGAGATCTACGCTGGGGCCATGGCTGCACAGGAGCTACGCTGGCTCACCTACCTGCTGACCGACTTGGGATAGGCGCCTCGTTCTCCTCCAGTTCTGTACGTCGACAACAAGGCCATGCTGGCCTTGTGTCAGGAGCACAGACTGGAGCACAGAACGAAGCACATTGCTCTTCGCTACTTCCTTGCTCGAGAGTTGCAGCAGCGTGGCCAGCTTCATCTTGCTTACGTGGCCTCTCAGGCCAACACTGCTGATGTTTTCACCAAGGCACTTCAGCCTTGTGATCATCAGCGTTTCTGTACTGTGTTAGGCCTTGTACCTACTGTGCCTCACTTGTTGACTTCTTGACTCTGCTTGTACTGTACTCTATATACATATACCTGCATGTTTATATTTGCTAGGTTGTGTTCACTGTATTGTTTGCTTTCCTTTATAGAACTCTGCATGTGAACTGGCCTTGCGGCCCTTTGCTTGTGCTCAGACTGCGTGGTGACTTTGTGATCCACCCTGAGCTTGCTTTGTCTTTCTTGACTGGTCTTGTGACCTCTTGTTCTCCCCCACTTTGCCTATGGGGGTGTGTCAAACTTATATCTGCTATAGTCTGTTTAGGCTGTAGTGGGGTAGTTCTTAGAGGGTACAACACTTTTGTGTTCTCTACTTGTACCCATCTCGTTCCTAGTTCAATCATTCCTCAATTCTCTCACAAGCTCCACTCACCAAGTTCGTAGAGAACGAGGGGAGGTGGAGACCCGACAGCAAGCCCGACGGGGCCGCAGGACACGGTAGAACCGTGGAGGAGTGTGCAAGGACTGGGCCCCCGGAGGGGTCAGCAAGGGAGACCGCAATAGGCCGACTGAGCGGCGTGAGCGTGGTGCTGTCTCTAAAGAAAGAGCGCGAAGCACCAGAGTCAAGTGTGAAAGTGTGCAAGGACTCAGTAGGTGCAGTACCAGAGAGAGCAAACGCACTAGCACCTGGAGCAGCAGACGCACTAGTACCTGGAGCAGCAGACGCACTAGCACCTAGAGCAGCAGCCGCAATGCCCGGGTCGGGCGGGACACTCAGGTAACAGTCACCCTTAGCACTATCAGCAAGAGCATACATGGCAGCAAGGATAGCATCAAAGTCTAGATCAAAGATAGGCACATTGTGCAGAAGCAGATCATGCCAACGAGGAAGCTCAACGGCGTCAGGAAACTGGGTACGCCAAGCGTCAGTCAAGCGACCGAAGCAGCACTGCGTGGTGTGTGGGAGGCCACACACCTCCCCACTACGAGTGCCGGTGCGAAGAACGTAAGTGCAGGGACCCGCACCCCCAGACCTCCCACGCCCAGCGTACCACTCACGAAGCTGCTGAACTGACGGGGTCTCACGGGTGCGCAGCTGCTGCTGGCGCTGGCTGCCACCAAAGCCTCCACGCTGCGCGGCTGCACCTCGACCAGCACCACCTCCTCCGCTACCTCCACCACCGCTGCCGCTGCCTCCACCTCCTCCGCCACCGCCGCCACGACCTCCACCGCCGCCACCGACGCCCCCACTCCCGGTACCACCCCCACCACCACCTCCACCTCCTCCGCCGCCTCCACCTCCTCCATTGCTTCCCCCGCCGCCCCCTCCACCACCCTTGCTCCCCTTGCCCTTGCTGGTGCGGCGTCTCCCACTAGAGGCAGACGCAGCGCCGACCTCCTCAGTGCCAACGAGGTCGACAGCAGCAGCAGAAGCAACAGAGGGGAGAAGGGGGACAGGGGAACACCCCTCAAAGAAGGGGGTGCGACGGTCGCCGCGAGAAGCACCTACAGCTAAGATACTCTTCTCAGCTGCAACAAGGCGCTCCTCTAGCAGGTCGACAGTGAGCTCGGTGGGGCAAAGGGAGAGAAATTGGTCCCTGACTGAAGAGAGAGAGTCAGGGAGGCGGGTGACTAGGTAG
This sequence comes from Closterium sp. Naga37s-1, assembly GCA_947471745.1. NCBI lineage: Eukaryota > Viridiplantae > Streptophyta > Zygnematophyceae > Desmidiales > Closteriaceae > Closterium > Closterium sp. Naga37s-1. The sequence continues at coordinate 1,665,248 of CANJKZ010000323.1, read as the reverse complement.
TAAAGAGTGATGTACATGGGGGGGGGGGTTCTTGGCACAGAACTCAGTGGGAAGGGCAGCGCGGTAGCGGGCGTCACTAGTGCGAAGGTGAGCAACTAGGTCAGCGACAGTGGCAAAGGCAGCAAGGTCAGGGAAAAGGTACGGTAGCATGAGGCGGCTGAGGGCAGCAGTGGCAGGGGAGGAGTAGCATGCAACTACAGCGTCGTACAAAGACTGAGCAGTCTTGTACTGGCCAAAGTGCGCGCGCTCAGCAGGCGGCAGGTGACTACGAACAGCAAGACGAGCAACAGCGTCACGAGTGGTCCACTGCGAGCGAACAGTACTGTCAGCAGTGGCAGCAGGAGCAGTGGAAACACTGGACGTGTGATCGAAAAGGGATACCCCATCCGTAGAATCACACTGAAGAAAGAGCTGAAGGTCATCAACCCATACGTCAAAGTCAAGTGCACGTCCCTCAGAGTCAAAGGTGAGAACTGTAGGACTAGCCATAGCAGCAGTAGGAGCAGTAGCAAGAGGAGCAGCAACAGCAGCAGTAGCAGCAGTAGCAGCTGTGCAGTAGTAGCAGCAGCAGCGCGGCTCGGCTAGGCGGCCCGGCTCGGCCGGGCGGCGCGGCTCGGCTGGGCGGCGCGGCTCGGCTTACCAGAGACAGGTGCAGGGGTGGGCCGTGACTGCAGGGGCCGCGCCAGCAGGGACCGGCAGGGGCGCGACAGCAGGGGCCAGCAGGGGCGCGCCCGTAGGAGCGCGTCAGCAGGGGCCGGCAGAGGCGCGCCAGGAGGGGCCGCGCCAGCAGGGGCCGGCAGGGAATCGTCAGCAGGAGCCGGCAGGGGGCGCGCCAGCTGGGGCGCGTCAGTTGGGGCCGAGAAGGGGCCGCGACGGGCCGTAAGAGGGGTCGCGAAGGGCTGTGAGGGGCCGCGACGGGCCGCGAAAGGGGCCGCGAAGGGCCGTGACGGGGCCGCGACAGGCCGTCAGAGGGGCCGCGAAGGGCCGCAAGGGGCCGTGAGGGGCCGCGACGGGTCATTAAAGGGGCCGCGAAGGGCCTTGATGGGGCCGTGACGGGGCCGCGACGGGTCGCTAAAGGGGCCGCGAAGGGCCGTGACAGGGCCGCGAAGGGCCGTGATGGGGCCGCGAAGGGCCGTGAGAGGGAACGCGAAGGGCCGCGACGGGTCGCTAAAAGGGGGGGGGGCGTGAAGGGCCTTAAGAGGGGCCGCGAGGGGCCTGAGAAGGGGCCGCGAAGGGCCTTAAGAGGGGCCGCGAAGGGCAGCGAAGGGGCAGCGACGGGCCACTAAGGGCCTCGAAGGGCAGGCGCGAGGACGCGGCTAGGACAAACGCGACACGCGCCTCGGGCAGGTAAAAAAAAAAAAAACTTGTAGTGGTGGGCCCAAAAAAAAAAACTCAAACCAGCTCTATACCATGTGAGAATTATGAGAGGAATTGATGAACTAGGAAATAGGTGGGGTACAAGTAGCAAACACAAAAGTGTTGTACCCTCTAAGGACTACCCCACTACAGCCTAAATAGACTATAGCATATATAAGTTTGACACGTACCACTCACGAAGCTGCTGGGGCGAAAGAGCCTCGCGCGGACGACGCTGCAGCTGCACCTGGCCACTACCAGAAGCTCCCGAACTACCCACTCCAGGGCGACTCCCACTACGGCCACCCCGACAACCCCAACGAGCGTACCACTCACAAAGCTGCTGGGACGTGAGGGACTCACGAGGACAGCCCTGGAGCTGCATCTGGCCACGCCAGGAGCAGAAGTAGCAGCAGGAGCAGCAGGAGCGGCAGTAGCAACAGGAGCAGCAGGAGCAGCAGTAGCAGTAGTAGCAGCAGTAACAGCAGTAGCAGCAGTAGTAGCGGTAGCAGCGAGGGCAGGGCAGTGCTCACCAGTGGTGGGAAGGGGAGGCGCACGAAGGCAGCGACGGCGGGGTCGCTACAGCGGCAGGGCGGGGCCGCGACCGCGGCAGGGATCTCCGCGGCAGCTGCTGCAGGGCGGGGCAGGGCCGCGACGGCAGCTGGAGCAGGGCGGGTCAGGGCCGCGACGGCAGCTACGGGGCAGTCCGCGACGGCAGCTACTGCAGGGCGGGGCAGGGTCGCGACGGCAGCTGCTGCAGGGCGGGGCAGTCCGCGACGGCAGCTGCTGCAGGGCGGGGCAGGGGCGGCCGTCCAAATGGCGGGCGTAGGGTAGGGAAAAATGGGATTGCTGAGCGCCGCATTGGCATGGTCATGGACGTCGCTCGTACGTCCATGATCCATGCGGCTGCCCCCCACTTTCTGTGGCCGTTTGCGGTTCAGTACGCCGCGCATCAGCTCAACCTTCAGCCCCGGGTCTCCTTGCCAGAGACCTCCCCCACCTTGCGGTGGACCGGGAAGGTTGGCGATGCGTCTGAGTTTAGGGTCTGGGGATCTAGGGCGTTTGTCCGCGACTTGTCTGCGGACAAGCTGTCCCCCCGTGCTGTTCCCTGCGTCTTCCTTGGCTTCCCCCCTGACGCACCTGGGTGGCAGTTTTACCACCCCACCTCGCGCCGTGTTCTGTCCTCCCAGGACGTCACCTTTGACGAGTCGGTGCCTTACTACCGTCTCTTCCCCTACCGCACTGCGCCCCTCCCCCCGCCGCCGCTCTTCCTTGCGCCAGGTCCTCCCCCAGTAGACCCCCTCCCCCCTCAGGGTCCTGCCCCGTCAGGTGTGTCCCAGGTAGACGCAGTCGAGCCTGTCGAGGTAGCTGTTGACTCTGGTACTGCTAGAGGTGCTGAGCCTGCGGGTGCCGGGTCTGGGGGTGCCGGGTCTGGGGGTGCTGAGTCCGGGGGTGCTGAGCCTGGGGGTGCTGAGTCTGGGGGTGCTGTGCCTGGGGGTGCGGAGCCTGGGGGTGCTGAGCCTGGGGGTGCGGAGCCTGGGGGTGCTCGGTCTGCTCGTGTGGCCTCTCGCGGTGCTTCGTCGAGGCAGGAGCTACTCTCTCCGCAGGAGCTGCGCGAGTGGTTTGCCCGGCGCTGGAGCCGTGCTGCTGGAGCTGGAGGTACTACTGTTGCTGCTGGTCCCGGAGGTGCTCGTACTGGCGGTACTGGAGCTGCTGGGACTACAGGTGCTGCTGGGGCTGCTGGAGTTGGTCCTGCTGGAGGTACTGCTGGAGCTGCTGGCGGTGCTAGAGCTGCTGGTCCTGCTGGAGTTGGTGCTGCTGGAGCTACTGGAGCTGGAGCTGCTGGGGGTGTTGGCGCTGGTGCGTCTGAGGGTGCTGGAGTTGGCGCTGTTGGAGCTCGAGGTGCTACTGGCGCTGGTGCTGCCGCTGGGGGTACTGGTGCTGTCCCTGCTGGTTCTGGAGGCGCTGCGCGGCCGAGGCCGTACTTCGTTCCGCTCCTCGAGCAGGTTCTTGGTCTCCCGCCCTCTCCTGGTCCTGCTCCTCCCTTAGAGTGTCCACAGCCTGTGCAGTCGCAGTCACAGTTACAGCCTGCCTCCCCCCTACCTGCTCCTTCTCCCTACACTGGTCCTACTGGAGGTCTTGCTGAGCGTCGTGAGCCTGCGTCTCGTCCTGCGTCGCCTGTTCGTGCTGCTCGCACTAGTCGTCGTGCTCTGCGTCCGCGTCCTCCTGCGGTCCCCGGCACACACCAGATGGCACTGCGTCCTTCCACTGCTCCTCTGCGTGTCCCGTTGCCGTCTCCTCCAGAGTCCTCTCTTCCTGTTCTTGCTGACCCGGAGTCTGACTCTCTTCGTGCTGCCAGTCCTCCAGTCACGCGTCTCCTGGCTACTGTTGTCACTAACCCTTCTTTTGAGTCCACTACTGCGTCGGCCCTAGTTGCAGAGCTTGTCGATTTTGCTGCTCGCTGTCGTCTGGACTACGCTACTAGTCGTGTTGCTGCGTCTGCGTCTGTCTGTCCTCCGTCCGTCGGGGGAGAGTGTGCTCTTAGCACGGACGTCCTTGAGGACAGGCAGGAGGAGTTCCAGTGTTTTGCTGCTGCTTTACCTCATCTCGTGTCCACGCTGCTTGCCCCTGAGGGAGACCCGGATGCACCAGACATCCCGACCCCGCGCTCTTACGCAGAGGCGATAGAGGGTCCCTACTCCTCTCAGTGGCAGGCAGCCATGGATGCAGAGATGGCTTCCTGGAAGTCCACAGGCACCTACGTCGACGAGGTTCCTCCACCTGGGGCGAACATCGTCAGTGGCATGTGGATTTTCAGGGTGAAGCGGCCGCCGGGTTCTCCGCCTGTCTTCAAGGCGCGTTACGTGGCTCGAGGCTTCAGTCAGCGGCAGGGAGTTGACTACTTTCAGACCTTCTCTCCCACCCCGAAGATGACCACTCTTCGGGTGCTGCTGCACGTTGCCGCTCAGCGTGCACGAGGAGATCTAGCTGCGCTGCCCACCTGGCTTCACTGGGTCGTTTCCCCCTGGTACCCAGTGGAGCCTCCGGCGGCCAGTCTACGGTCTCCGCCAGGCGCCCCGTGAGTTGCACAACACACTGAGGACTACTCTTGCGGCTCTTGGGTTTGCTCCTTCTACAGCCGACCCGTCGCTGTTTCTGCGCACCGACACCTCTTTGCCGCCGTTCTACATCCTCGTGTACGTCGACGACTTGGTCTTTGCCACTGCTGACACTGCTGGACTCGCCCACGTGAAGTCCGAGCTGCAGAAGAGACACACGTGCACAGACCTGGGTGAACTGCGCAGCAATCTTGGCTTGCAGATCACCCGGGACAGAGCACGCCGCACCATTACCTTGACTCAGTCACACATGGTGCAGCAGGTCCTTCAGCGCTTCGACTTCACGTACTCCTTGCCTCAGGCCACTCCTCTGTCTACTCGCCACTCGCTCTCAGCTCTGCCTTCGGATGAGTCCGTAGAGCCGAGTGGCCCGTACCCAGAGCTTGTTGGCTGCCTCATGTACCTGATGACCTGCACTCGACCTGACCTAGCATACCCTCTGAGCATTCTGGCACGCTATGTTGCTCCTGGGAGACACCGACCAGAGCACATGGCTGCAGCGAAGAGGGTGTTGCGCTACTTGTGCAGTACTTCAGGCTTGGGGCTAGTGCTTGGAGGGCGGAGTCCAGTGGTCCTCACTGGTCACGCAGACGCGTCTTGGGTTGACGACCTGGCTACGCAGCGGTCGTCACAGGGTTACACCTTCAGCCTAGGTTCCGGCTCGGTTTCGTGGCGGTCTACTTGCTCGTCTTCTGTTCTCAGCTCCAGCTATGAGGCTGAGATCTACGCCGGGGCCATGGCTGCGCAGGAGTTACGCTGGCTCACCTACTTGCTGACTGACCTGGGAGAGCCGCCTCGTTCTCCTCCAGTTCTGTACGTAGACAACAAGGCCATGCTGGCCTTGTGTCGGGAGCACAGACTGGAGCACAGAACGAAGCACATTGCTCTTCGCTACTTCCTTGCTCGTGAGCTCCAGCAGCGTGGTCAGCTGCGCCTTGCTTACGTGGCCTCTCAGGCCAACACTGCTGATATCTTTACCAAGGCACTTCAGCCTTGTGATCATCAGCGCTTCTGTACTATGCTAGGTCTTGTGCCTACTTGGCCTCACTTGCTTACCTCTTGACTTTGCTTGTACTGTGATCTCTATATACCTGCACTTGCTTGTTTACCTTTATATATGAACTTGCATGTGAACTGGCCTTGTGGCCTTTGAACCTGTGCTCAGACTGTGTGGTGACGTTGTGATCCACCCTGAGCTTGCTTTGCTTTGCTTTGCTTTGCTTGACTGGTCTTGTGACCCCTAGTTCTCCCCCACTTTGCCTATGGGGGTGTGTCAGACTTATATGCCTTAGCCTATGTAGGCTGTAGTGGGGTAGACACTAAGGGGTACAGCTTTCATATTTGTATCTCACACTTTCCTAGTTCAATCATTTTTTTTCCTCATTTCTTCACAATTCGGGCACTGATGCCTTCTTGTTGTGTCGTTCTTCTTGCAGGTCCATATCTTGCTGCTCAGCGTGGATCTCAGCGCAGAGTGCTGCTTCTGATATTTTTCCGTGGGCTCGGAGTATGGCGCGGGTGGAGCGCCACTGAGGACCGAGGCCGCCAATGATGACTGTGACGAAGGCGTCTTCTGAAATCGACCCTCCGCATCGAAGGAGTTTGTCGCGCAATTCGCGACAACGGCTGATATACGCCATCCCCTTTTCGCCTGGTTTCATTTCGACTGTTGTTTGTTGCGCCATTGACCGACTTTGATTTACGCTGTCTGTTGCTTGATACATGTTCTTCAGGTGGTTGTACGCGAGCTCTGCAGAGTTACCGTATCCCCGGTAAGACCGTATATTCTGCTGCTGATTCGGAGTGATGTTTCTCAGTAGTATTGTGTACGCCATCATTGACTGATATGTGTACTGCTGCTTGTCGTACTGTGTGCCGTGTGTTGGATATGGCAGGGACCCGTCGAAGAAGCCAAGAATCTGCGCGCCTTCCATCATTAGCTCGAACTCGAATGACTAGGTAAATAAGTCCTTTCCGTCGAAGAGCCTTGTCGTTTGCAGTTTTAAGACGTGCGCGAACTGCGACTGAACTTGAAGTGCGTCCAGTGTCTTCTCTTGTCCAGATGCGGGTTGCGGGCGTGGCATAAAGCTGACGGAGCCACGCTGGGGCTCATACGGAGCAAAGGTAGGCTGTTGCTGTTGATTTCCTCGTGCGTAGGATGATCCGTCGAGACTCATCGGTGTTGCGTTGTTGTTGTTGCTGTTGTTTGACTGTGCAGGTGCCCCTTGCTGGTGTTGTTCGTAGAAGGACATAAAGGAGAATAACTTCTCCATCATGTCTGGGTCGAAGGCCGCGGCTTGATTTGCGGGGTTTCTGAAGACGTTGCTCTTGGCCTTGTTGCCGTACCCTCCTGTGTCTGTAGGCCAGAGGCAAGAGGTGGAGTAGGAGTAGTGCCGGGAGAGCCGTTAGAAGAGCTTCTCTCCTTCTGCGTTGCCATGTCTTGTGATGTTGTGGGTGTCTAAGTTGTAGTTGAATTTGTCCTGACTGCTCTCATACCATGTTGGGCTGAGAAAAGCCCTTAGGATCTTTGCAGGACAAGATTCAGAGTAGAACAATGTAATAGCGGAAGCTTTTAATGAAAGACTTGTGAACCACCTTGCGCTGGTATGTGAGGGCAAAGTTGATTGATTAAAACAGAGAGATACAAGCTTTTTATAAGGATACAAAGGAATATGAAGAGATACGGTTAATAACTGTTTTACTGTTGCTGTTGCGGTTCGATACAGTGTCGACTCGGGCAACTGCTCAGTAGCGAGTCAGTTGTTTGTCCTTGCTGTCGCGCTGTACTTTGTCAGGTCAAAGGTCGCTGACCTTTGACTTTCGCGTAACCTCCAGCAGTTGTTCAACCTCCGAGGGTTGACTCGCTGATGCTTCGATATGTTCTGCTTCGCTTCTGACTTGGTGTTTCGACACGACAGAGGCGCTTTAAATCAATTGTTTCCAACAGATACTTGTATCACACTTGTTTCATAGTTCACTTTTTTTTTCTTATGATTCTAACAGCTATACGAGAACACACGGGTGGTTTTTTTTTTCCTTTGTGAATACCCCCCCCCCCCCCCCCACCCCCCCCCCCCCCTCTTTTGTTTATAGGGATTTATCATAAGACCCTTAGGGTCTTATATTAGCGGGAATTGCGGTATTAACGTGTAATATGTGCATGCGTTTATATGTTTTACTCAATTAGAAGCGCACCCCATTTAAAAACGCATTTTATTGTAAGCGCAGCTGCCCTTACATTCGGGGTATGAAGGTATTACCAACAGCAATGAAATACAGTGCGTCGTAATTCTTATTTTTATTCCTACAACAACTCATAACAATTGTTATTTCTGCCTCTCTGTTAAGGATATACAGTTCATTCGCTGCTTGCCTCGTTGGTGAATCTCGTTTATTCGAGGGGTTTGGGTTCTTTGCATTCGGTCAGAGGTGCAGAGGAATTCAACGGCCTACATACGCTGTATACCCGCCCCTGAACCAAGGCAAGGCGCACACAACAGATCCGACGGCGTGGAACACCTGATAACCGCGACGCGGCGGCTCTTCCTACTAAAATCGCCTCCTCTGTTCCTACCTTTCAACCGCCTCCATCCCCAGCACCAGCTTCATACTTCGCGAGAATGATTTGCGAGACTCGTCACGCTTCCTTCTCTTCTTGTTTTCGCGAAGAGCAAGTCGCGAACTCGTCTCCATCGCGAAACGAAACTGGCCAACCGTCACATCCACCAAACACCAAGCGAGAAGCATTTCTAGAGAATATTCTCAGCCGCGTTTTGAGGCACCAAGCAGTTAGCAATTTCCATTGGTTAGTAACCAACAAAGTAGCAGCAGCAGTCTTGGCACAACGCAAACCACCCTCTATGGCGTTGTTCCGAGTTCGACCGTACCCTTGCCGCATAACTCCGATGTAAACTGGTAAGCCACGCGACGTTCTAAGCAGCTGATTGCCTTTATTAGCTCTGCGTCAGTCGCATTCCGCGAATTTGCCCATTTCATGCCAGTTAGGGTTTCTGAAGCTGATTGTGGCGAAATTCCCACTTTCTTCGTTCATGCCGAACTAATATCCATTGTAGCATTGACTTTATCGTGGAATCTACGGCATGTTTATTTGACTTGGGAGGCTCGCAGGACTCTCGTGGAAGAACAGACCGAGTCGGTCGTGCTGTGGCCTCCGAGAGAATGTCGACGATCTGCGGGATTTTCGCCGTCATATCGGGCCTGCCTTCGCGGACCGCTGTGACGGCGGCATGGTCAGGTACGCATTTCGAACCATGGCTTGTACGCGTATCAAGGCATGGCGAGGTACGCGTATCAAGGCATGGCGAGGTACGCGCTATAAAGCATTGTCACATACGCGTCAAGGCATGGCGATGTACGCGTTATAAGGCATAATGACACGTTTCGAGATATTCACTACTGGCATGGTCAACTTTGCATCTACAAGGTAAAATAAGACCAGCTTAGATCACAAGATAAGTTTGCGACTTCTGTTTGCAACAGCTTCAGCTGGCACTCCCCTCAATTCCCCACCCCCACTTCTCCACACCCCGCCACCCTCTCATCCTCCTCCTCCCCTCGTTACAGTCACAGAGCACCAGCCAGCATCAGTGGGGCATCACGCAGCAGGCTTGGGACACCACCATCATTATCACACAACCAGCCTGCACGGCAATTCCTTCAGCCAAGATCCGTCTCAAGTCAGTCACATCCAGTACAGCCCCCACGACGGATACAGTCACGACGAACTTGACATGCTGCGTTGGGTTGAGTCGGTGCGGCAGCAGCGAGAGGGGGACAGTCAGCCCCCGCCGCTCTTCACTGCTGTCGCTGCCGCTGCTGCGTCAGGCGAATCCTTTGTCCTCAACGTCCCTATCAAACGGGCTGCTGCTGCTGCTGCTGCTATATATGCTGCTACAAATACTGCTACAACTGCTGCTACAAATGCTGCTACAACTGCTGCTACAAATGCTGCTACAACTGCTGCTACAGCTGGTTTCACAACTACCGGAGATGCTAGCCTGCAAGCCCAGAGGAGGAGGAGACGGCAGCGAACAGTGATTATCAGGCCAGTGTCCCTGAAATGGGCTGCTGCAGCCGCAGGGTACCAGCCGTCTCCGAAGCGCCGAGAGTACCACTCACGAAGCTGCTGTGGTGAGAGAGGCTCCCGCCGCGGCGGGACACCGAGAGCACCTCCAGACGCAGCACGCGCAGGCTCAGCACCTCCAGACACAGTACCCTCAGGCTCCACACGCCCAGGCTCAGCACCCCCATGCTCAGCACTCCCAGACTCAGCACCCCCAGTCCCCGCACCCGCAGGCTCAGCACCCCCAGACTCAGCACCTGAGTCGACGGCTACCTCGACCGGCTCGGCAGGGTCTACCTGGGACACACCTGAGGGGGCAGGACCCTGGGGGGGGAGGGGGTCTACTGGGGGAGTACCTGGGGCAAGGAAGAGCGGCGGGGGGGGGGGGAGAGGAAGTGCGGTAGGGAAAGAGACGGTAGTACGACACCGACTCGTCAAACGTGACGTCCTGAGAGGACAGAACACGACGCGAGGTGGGGTTGTAGAACTGCCACCCGGGTGCGTCAGGAGGGAAGCCAAGGAAGACACAGGGAACGGCACGGGAGGACAGCTTGTCCGCAGTAGTATCGTGGACAAAAGCTCGAGATCCCCAGACACGGAACGCGGACGCATCGCCAACCTTCCCCATCCACCGCAGAGTATGTGTGGTCTCCGGCAAGGAGACACGAGGCTGAAGGTTGATTTGACGCGCTGCGTACTGAACCGCGAACGGCCACAGAAATTGGGGAGCAGCCGCATGGATCATTGACGTACGAGCGACGTCCATGACCATGCCAATGCGGCGCTCAGCAATCCCATTTTTCTGCGGGGAGGCCGGAAGCGTGAACGTCTGGCGGATGCCCTACGAACGTCAGAAGGCTCTCAGGAGGTCGGAGGAAAACTCCCCACCTCTGTCTGAGTGCAGACGCAGAACAGGAAGGTCTGAGCCGAAAATCTCACTAAGCTGGCGACGAGCACCGCGGATCCAGTCGATCAACACCTCAGGGACCTCACCTTTGCTGCGCAAGGGGAAAACTGTGGTGTAACGCGAGTAGTTGTCAACGACCAGCAGGAAGTAACGCTCGTGACCCTGTCCACGGACGCGGGCTGGGCCCCACACGTCCATGTGAAGAGTCTGCAGAGGAGCCTCAGTCGGAGGGAACGAGGAGGAGTGAGGGGCGGCGCGCTGCCTGCTCTCGACACAAGGAACACAGGTGGGGGCAGGCCCCGGAGGAAGGGGAGGGAGGGACCGGGGTAGACCCGAGACAAGGGCACGGGAGGCCATACCTCGAAGACGAGGCAGGGAGGGGTGACCAAGGCGGTGGTGCCAAAAGAGAGTCTCGTGCGACCGAGGACGACACGAGCAAGGGGCAGACACAGGACTAGACCTGGACGCGGCAGCAAACACCTGACTAGACGCAGCTACCTGACCAGACGCAGGGACCTGAGGAGGCGCAGTAGTCAGTGTGTACAGACTCGACCCTGGCCGACGGGTGAACGTGGCCAGGTGGCGGCCCGTCCGAGAGCAAGTGCAGTGGGTCACACGCTGACCTCCAGGGGTGAACTGGTCAACCCACGCATCCTGGAGGTCAGCTCCACTCACCAAGTTCGTAGAGAACGAGGGGAGGTGGAGTCCCGACAGCAAGCCCGACGGGGCCGCAGGACACGGTAAAACTGTAGAGGAGTGTGCAAGGACTGGGCCCCTTGAGGGGTCAGCAAGGGAGATCGCAACAGGCCGGCTGAGCGGCGTGAGCGTGGTGCTGTCTCTAAAGAAAGAGCGCGAAGCACCAGAGTCAAGTGCGAAAGTGTGCAAGGCTTCAGTAGGTGCAGTACCAGAGAGAGTAGACGTACCAGCACCTAGAGCAGCAGACGCACTAGCACCTAGGGCAGCAGCCGCACTAGCACCTAGAGCAGCAGCCGCAGTGCCCGGGTCGGGCGGGACACTCAGGTAACAGTCACCCTCAGTAATATCAGCAAGAGCATACATGGCAGCAAGGATAGCATCAAAATCTAGATCAAAGATAGGCACATTCTGCAGAAGCAGATCATGCCAGCGAGGGAGCTCAACAGAGTCAGGAAACTGGGTACGCCAAGCGTCAGTCAAGCGACCGAAGCAGCGCTGCGTGGTGTGTGGGAGCCCACACACCTCCCCACTACGAGTGCCGGTGCGAAGAACGTAAGCGCAGGGACCTGCACCCCCAGACCTCCCACGCCCAGCGTACCACTCACGAAGCTGCTGAACCGACGGGGTCTCACGGGTGCGCAGCTGCTGCTGGCGCTGGCTGCCACCAGCGCCTCCACGCTGCGCGGCTGCACCTCGACCAGCACCACCGCCGCCTCCGCCTCCACCACCGCTGCCGCTGCCTCCACCACCTCCACCACCGACGCCACGACCTCCACCGCCGCCACTGAAGCCCCCACTCCCGGTACCACCCCCACCTCCACCTACACCTGCTCCGCCTCCTCCACCGTCTCCTCCGCCGCCCCCGCCACCCCCTCCACCACCCCTGGTCCCCTTGCCCTTGCTGTTGCGGCATCTCCCACTAGGGGCAGACGCAGCTCCGACCTCCTCAGTGCCAACGAGGTCGACAGCAGCAGCAGAAGCAACAGAGGGGAGAAGGGGGACAGGGGAACACCCCTCAAAGAAGGGGGTGCGACGGTCGCCGCGAGAAGCACCTACAGCTAAGATACTCTTCTCAGCTGCAGCAAGGCGCTCCTCTAGCAGGTCGACAGTCAGCTCGGTGGGGCAAAGGGAGAGAAAGTGGTCCCTGACTGAAGAGAGAGAGTCAGGGAGGCGGGTGACTAGGTAATAAAGGGTGATGTACATGGGGGGGGGGGGTTCTTGGCACAGAACACAGTGGGAAGGGCAGCGCGGTAGCGGGCGTCACTAGTGCGAAGGTGAGCAACTAGGTCAGCGACTGTGGCAAAGGCGGCAAGGTCAGGGAAAAGGTACGGCAACATGAGGCGACTGAGGGCAGCAGTGGCAGGGGAGGAGTAGCGTGCAACTACAGCGTCGTACAAAGACTGAGCAGTCTTGTACTGACCAAAGTGTGCGCGCTCAGCAGGCGGCAGGTGACTACGAACAGCAAGACGAGCAACAGCGTCACGAGTGGTCCACTGCGAGCGAACAGTACTGTCAGCAGTGGCAGTAGGAGCAGTGGAAACACCGGACGTGTGATCGAAAAGGGATACCCCATCCCTAGAATCACACTGAAGAAAGAGCTGTAGGTCATCAACCCATACGTCAAAGTCAACTGCACGTCCCTCAGAGTCAAAGGTGAGAACTGTAGGACTAGCCATAGCAGCAGTAAAAGCAGTAGGAAGAGGAGCAGCAGTAGCAGTAGTAGTAGCAGCGGTGCGGCTCGTTTGGGCGGCGCTGCTCGGCTTACCAGAGACAGGTGCAGGCGCCGGCAGGGGTCGGCAGGGGCTCGTCAGCAGGGTCCGGCAGGGGCCGGCAGAGGCATGCCAGGAGGGGCCGCGCCAGTTGGGGCCGGCAGGGGCTCGGCAGCAGGAGCCGGCCGGGGGCGCGCCAGTTGGGGCGCATCAGTTGGGGCCGGCAGAGGCACGCCAGGTGGGGCCGCGCCAGTTGGGGCCGAGAAGGGGGGGTCCGCGACTAGCCGGCAGAGGGGCCGCGACGGGCCGGCAGAGGGGCCGCGAAGGGCCGTTAAAGGGGGCCGCAAAGGGCCGGCAGAGGGGCCGCGACGGGCCGTAAGAGGGGCCGCGACGGGCCATCAGAGGGGCCGCGAAGGGCCGTTAAGGGGGGGGGGGGGCGCGAAGGGCCGTGACGGGGCCGCGACGGGCCTTCAGAGGGGCCGCGAAGGGCTGCGAGGGGCCGCGACGGGTCGCAAAAAGGGCTGCGAAGGGCCTTGACGGGGCCGCGAAGGGCCGTGAGAGGGGCCGCGAAGGGCCGACAGAGGGGCCGTGAAGGGCCTTAGGAGGGGCCGCGAAGGGCCGTAAGAGGGGCCGCGACGGGCATGAAGAGGGGCCGCGACGGGCCTTAAGAGGGGCCGCGACGGGCCTTAAGAGGGGCCGCGACGGGCCTTAAGAGGGGCCGCGACGGGCCTTAAGAGGGGCCGCGACGGGCCTTAAGAGGGGCCGCTAAGGGCCGCGAAGGGGCAGCGACGGGCCACTAGGGGCCTCGAAGGGCAGGCGCGAGGGCGCGGCTAGGTCAAACGCGACACGCGCCTCGGGCAGGTAAGGAAAAAAAATATTTTGAGTGGTGGGCCCTAAAAAAAAAACTCGAACCAGCTCTATACCATGTGAGAATCGAGAATGGAAAATGGATGAACTAGAAACGAGACGAGTACAAGTAGAGAACACAAAAGTGTTGTACCCTCTAAGAACTACCCCACTACAGCCTAAACAGACTATAGCAGATATAAGTTTGACACTGCACTGCTGCAGGTTGCCCTTGTGAAGAACAGGGTGTTGGCGACTGTGGGGGACAAGCAGTGGGTCCCCTACACCAAGTGGTATGGGAGTGCACCAGCAGTCAACATGCTGAGAGCCTACGGCTGCATGGTGGTGTTTCATGTGCCTAAGGAGAAGAGGGGAAAGTTGGAGGCTTCTGGGAGATGGGGAGTACACTTGGGGCTTGCTAAGGATCACAAGGGCTGGTTGATATGGGACCTGACCAGCCAGCAGCTGACTGTGTCAAGGGATGTGAAGTTCCTCGAGTCCTTGTACTACAAGGAGTGGAAGCAGCAGCAGCAGCAGCAGCAGAAGCTTCCTACTACACCGCTAATCATTGAGGCCGATGAGGTGCAGCGGCCTTCGAGGCAAGTGCAGGTCACTGTCTCAGATGAGGAGATATCTGGGGTGACTGAGGATGGGGGAGAACCTGAGGTGGAGGAGCAACAGCAGCAGCAGCAGCAGCAGCAAGATGCTCCACCACGTGCCCAACGTCCAACTGACCGTCCTAAGAGTGATGTGCGCCCTCCTAATAGGCTGACCTATCCTAGTTTTGGAAAGCCAAAGGTGGTACGGGCTGGGAGTGTGGCTGAGCAGTGTGATGAGGATGAGATAGCACACTGCTACTGGGCAGCCGTCCCTGAGCCCAAGACGCTAGCTGAGGCCTTGAGTGGGCCCGATGCTGAGAAGTGGAAGCAGAGTGTGAAGGAGGAGTATGACTCTCTGCTGGAGAATGAAACGTGGGAGCTGTGTGAGCTGCCTCCTGGGAAGAAGGCCATTTCTTCCAAGCTGATCTTTAGGCACAAGTACGGACCTCATGGGGAGCTGACCCGCTACAAGTCAAGGCTTGTGGCTAAGGGGTTCCAGCAGACAAAGGGGAAGGACTTTGACGAGATCTTTGCTCCTGTGGGGAAAGGGACTACACTAAGGGTGATGTTGGGAACGGCTGCAAACCGTGGATGGAGGATCAAGCAGATGGACATCACAACTTCTTTCCTCAATGGGATCATCCTAGAGGAGCTGTACATGCTGCAGCCTGAAGGGTTGGATGATGGGAGCGGCAGGGTGTGCAGGCTCAAGAAGGCCATATATGGCCTGGAGCAGGCTCCTCGCGCATGGTACCACAAGCTAGAGGAGACACTGCTGGCTGGGGGTTTCAAGAAGAGCGAGTGTGATCATAGCTTGTTCCTGCTGCAAGAGAAGGAGCAGTTCCTCATGCTCCTGGTGTATGTGGATGACATCCTTCTCCTCTCTGAGTCATCTGCAATGATTGAGCATGTGGAGATGCTAGAGATGCAGTTCAAGTGCTCGAAAATGGGAGATGTCAAGTATTACCTTGGGATGCATGTGGAGAGAGACCTTGACAAGGGAGTGTTGAGGTTGCACCAGAGGAAGTACTGTGAGGGGCTGGCTGAGAAGTATGGGCTGCAAGATGGAGGAAAACCAGCCACCCCACTACCTTCGGGTTTCACTGTGGAGCCTTGTGCTGATGAGGAGGTGGTGGGTGAGAGTGACAGGAAGCTGTTTCATTCCATGGTGGGGGCACTCAACTATGCGGCAAACCACACGCGGCCTGACATTGCCTTTGCTACATCCAGGCTTGCTATTGTGGTCTCACGCCCCAGTCATGAGTAGCTAGAAGCGGCCAAGAGGTTGGTCCGCTATGTGCGTGCTACAGCATCTGTGGGTTTGGAGTACAGTGCTGTGCGACAGAGGCTGCAGAGGGGTGCAGCTGATTTGAGCAAGGGGGAGATGCTCTTGACTTGCTACACCGACGCTAGCTTCAACTCTGTAAAGGCGGATGGCACCAGCATTGGAGGCTATGTGTGCCTGTTTAGAGGTGGTGCAGTGAGCTGGCGCAGCAAGAAGCAGAACGAGGTGGGGCTGTCCTCGTGTGAGACTGAGTACATGGCCCTTCATCATGGGGTGAAGGAGGTGGTGTGGCTGAGGCGTTTGTTGGAGGAGATTGGAGTGTGCCAGAGGGAGCCGACAGTAATGTTTTGTGACAATGAGTCGGTTGTGAAGCTTGCAAAGAATGCATGTCTTCATGGCCTGACAAAGCACATCAGACCAAAGTGGCACTGGGTGAGGAGGCTCCTGGACAAGGAAGTGCGGCTGGAGATTGTGAAGACCTATCAGCAGGCGGCTGACATTCTCACCAAGCGCCTGGCTGAACCTGAGCACTGGAAGGGCATGAAACTTGCTGGGATGAGTGTGCATTGAGGGTGCATGCTTGAGCTTTGGCATGTGGGATGATGGTAGGCAGCCAGAGGGGGAGTTTGTTATGTGATGCTATCATTTGCATTCACGTCTGTCTGCCTCCCATCATATGTTCGTGTGTTGCATGCGTGGTGTGAGCGTGTGCAAGAATTTGTGTTTGGTGTTGTTTGGATTTTCTGAGTGTGTGTGAATTTTATTTGGCTTGAGCAGATATCTGAAGTGACTCCTCTGCTCAAGAGCTTCCCGACAAACCGAGAATCGCTGCGATCCGAGCAAGAACGGGAAAGATATGATCGTTCTAAGTTTTGATTGAGATGCGGCGACTATGGGAATTTGCGGGTTGACTCAATATGGGGTACAGACTTTTGGGGGTTGGGAAATTCGTCACCACCACTGTAGATGATGCCAAGTGGTTGGGAGAAGCCAAACCAGGTTGGCAAGTGTGGCCAAGTTGGGTGAGGTGGATGGCATGAGTTGGGAAAGTGACAAATGTCAAAGTTGGGGTGCCTATAGAGAGGGGAATTGTGTGGTATGGGGTTTCCTTGGTTGGGGACTCCCTTGGGACCTTCCCTCTCGTCCTCCTCATCCCCTCCTACCTGGTTCTATTGCTACTCCAACTTTCTTGTGTGAACTTGTTAGATAGTAGCGAGAATGACGAGAGTGGTTTACTAGGAAGCAAGGAAGGGTATAAGTACAATGTCAAGAGAGATTGTGTACCCCCTACGGCTAAACCCACTATAGCCTAGATAACTGTAAACATATAAACACATATGTTTGACACATCCCCATAGGCGAAGTGGGGGATAGCAAGAGCAAGCAATGGTCACAAGACCAGTCAAGAGAAGAAGTAAAGCAAAGTAAGCTCAGGGTGGATCACAAAGTCACCACACAGTCCGAGCACAAGCAAAGGGCCACAAGGCCAGTTCACATGCAGAGTTATATAAAGAGAACAAACAATACAGTTATCATACCCTAGCAAGTGCAAGCATGCAGGTATATATATAGATCACAGTACAGGCAGAGTCAGGCAGTAAGTAAGTGAGGCAAAGTAGGCACAAGGCCTAACACAGTAACAAAGCGCTGATGATCACCAGGCGGAAGTGCCTTGGTGAAGACATCAACAGTGTTGGCCCGAGTGGCCACGTACGCAAGGCGAAGCTGACCACGCTGCTGCAACTCTCGAGCAAGGAAGTATCGCAGAGCGATGTGCTTCGTTCTGTGCTCCAGTCTGTGCTCCTGACACAAGGCTATCATGGCCTTGTTGTCTACGTACAGGACTGGAGGCGAACGAGGCTGCTCTCCCAAGTCGGTCAGCAAGTAGGTGAGCTAGCGTAGCTCCTGAGCAGCCATGGCTCCGGCGTAGATCTCAGCCTCACAACTGGAGCTGAGAACTGAAGACGAGCGGGTAGACCGCCAAGAAACCGAGCCTGAACCAAGGCTGAAGGTGTAACCCTGTGACGGCCGCTGCGTAGCTGAGTCGTCAACCTAGGAGGTGTCTGCGTGACCAGTGAGGACAACTGGACCCCGTCCTCCAAGCACAAGCCCCATGCCCGACGTACTGCACAGGTAACGCAGTACCCTCTTCGCAGCATCCCAGTGCACCTTTCAGTGCCTACCGGGAGCCACGTAGCGAGCCAGAAGGCTGAGAGGGTACGCGAGGTCAGGTCGTGTGCGAGTCATCAGGTACATGAGGCAACCCACAAGCTCTGGGTACGGACCACTCGGCTTTGCGGACTCGTCCAAAGGTGGAGCTGAGAGCGAGTGGCTGGTAGACAGAGGAGTGAGCTGTGGCGAGGAGTACTGGAAGCCGAAGTGAAGAAGGACCTGGTGCACCATGTGTGACTGAGTCAGTGTGATGGTGCGCCGTGCTCTGTCCCGGGTGATCTGCAGGCCAAGATTGCTGCGCAGTTCACCCAGGTCAGTGCAGGTATGTCTCTTCTGCAGCTCGGACTTCACAAGGGTCAGTGCCTCAATGTCAGCCGTGGCAAAGACGAGGTCGTCGACGTACACTAGGACGTAGAACGGCGGCAGCGAGGTGTCGGTGCGTAGAAACAGCGACGGGTCTGCTGTAGAAGGAACAAACCCAAGAGCCGCAAGTGTAGTCCTGAGTGTGTCGTGCCACTCGCGAGGCGCCTGGCGGAGACCATAGACTGGCCGGCGGAGGCTCCACTGGGTACCTGCAGGAAACGACCCAGTGAAACCAGGTGGTCGGCGCAGCCAGATCTCCTCGTGCAGGCTGCCCTGCAGGAAGGCCGTACTGAAGTCCAAGGAGTGTAACTCGTAGTCACGCTGAGCAGCTATGTGCAGCAACACCCAAAGAGTAGTCATCTTCGGGGTGGGGGAGAAGGTCTGGAAGTAGTCAACTCCCTGTCGCTGGCTGAAACCTCGAGCAACGTAACGCGCCTTGAAGGCAGGCGGAGAACCCGGCGGCCGCTTCACCCTGAAGATCCACATGCCATCGACTATGTTCACCCCCGGTGGGGGAACCTCGTCGACGTAAGTGCCTGTGGACTTCTAGGAAGCCATCTCGGCATCCATGGCTGCCTGCCACTGAGAGGAGTAAGGACCCGTAATCGCCTTTGCGTAAGAGCGCGGGGTCGGGATATCTGGTGCATCCAGGTCTCCCTCAGGGGCAAGCAGCATGGAAGCGAAACGAGGTACAGCAGCTACAAGACACTCAAAGTCATCCTACCTGTCGTCAAGGACGTCCGTGCCAAGAGCACACTCACCCCCAACGGACGGAGGACTGGCAGGGACTGACTCAGCAACTAGAGCAGAGGCGTAGTCAAGGCGGCAGGCAGCAGCAAAGTCAAGCAGCTCAGCAACTAGACCAGACGCAGCAGTAGACTCAAAAGACGGGTCAGTGACAGCAGCGGCAAGGAGACGAGCGACAGTGTGACTGGCAGAATGCGCGCGGTCAGACTCAGGGTCAGGGGCCTCAAGAAGAGAGGACTCAGGAGGAGCAGGCAGAGGAACACGAAGTGGAACAGAGGAAGGACAGAGTGCAATAGTGTGCGTGCCTGGGACAGGAGGAGGACGCGAACGAGGAGCGCGACGAGCAGTGCAAACAGGGAAGGGAGAAGTGAACCGACTCCTCGAACGTGACGTCCTGAGAAGGGAGGACACGGCGCGAGGTGGGGTGGTAAAACTGCCAACCAGGCGCATCAGGGACAAAGCCAAGGAAGACGCAAGGAATGGTGCGGGCGGAGAGCTTGTCCGCGGACGTATCGCGAACAAAGGCACGAGAACCTCAGACCCGGAACACCGACGCATCGCCAACCGTCCCCGTCCAATGCAGTGTGGGCGAGGTCTTCGGCAAGGAGACACGGGGCCAGAGGTTGAGCTGATGCGCAGTGTACCGGACTGCAAACGGCCACAGAAAATGGGGAGCGGCCGCATGGATCATGGAGGTACGAGCGACCTCCATGACTAAGCCAATGCGGCGCTCAGCAATCCCATTTTGCTAAGGGGAGTCCGGAAGCGTGAACGACTGGGTGATGCCCTCCCCACGACAAAAGTCCCGCAAGAGGTTGGAGGAGAACTCACCACCTCTGTCAAAGTGCAGACGCAGGACAGGAAGGTCCTGGCCGAACCGCTCGCGCAGCTGGAGACGGACTGTGCGGATCCAAGGGATCAAGACAGCAGAGACCTCACCCTTGCTGCGCAAGGGGAAGACTGTGGTGTACCGCGTGTAGTCGTCAACGACCATCAGAAAGTAGCGCTCGCGGCCCTGTCCACTGACGCGGTTTGGGCCCCACACGTCCATGAGGAGGCTCTGCAGGGGAGCAGTCGTCGGGGGAAACGAGGAGGAGTGAGGAGCGGCGCGCTGCCGCCCCTCGATGCAAGGAAGACAGGGCAGGGCAGGCGAGGGCGGTAAGGGAGGCAGAGACCTGGGGAGACCAGAGACAAGGAGACGAGAGTGCATGCCACGAAGGCGTGGCAGGGAGGGGTGACCCAGGCGGTGGTGCCAAGGAAGAGTCTGGTGCAATTGAAGGCGACACGAGCAAGAGGCGGCTACCTGACCTGATGCGGACACCTGAGCAGACGCAGCGACCTGAGGAGGCTCAGTAGCCAGTGTGTACACTCTCGACCCCGGCCGACGAGTGAACGTAGCCAGGTGACGCCCCGTCCGTGTGCACGTGTAGATCAACACACGTTGACCCCCCGGAGTGGTGGTAGTGACCATCGCATCCTGAAGGGCAGCGGTACTCACCAAGTTCGTAGAGAACGAGGGGAGGTGAAGACCTGACAGTGAGCCAAATGGAACCGCCGGACACGGGAGGACAGTGGAGGAACTGGCCACGACCGGGCCCCCAGAGGGGTCAACCAGTCTGACTGGAACAGGTGCAGGAAGAGGGGTGAGAGTGGTGCTGTCACGACAGAAACAGCGCGAGGCGCCGGAGTCCAACGTGAAAGTGTGCAACGCCTCAGCAGGCGCAGTACCAGGGGGAGTACAAGACGCACTAGCACCTAGAGCAGCAGCGGCTATACCTGGGTCAGGCGGCACACACCTGTAACAGTCACCCTCAGCACTAAAAAACAAAGCATACATGGCAGAGATAATAACATCAAAGTCTAGGTCAAAAATAGCAACTCGTGACTGAAGCAACTGCGCCCAGCGAGGGCGCTCGACGTCATCACCAAACTCAGCACGCCAGGCGTCGTCAAGGCGGGCAAAGCAGCGGCGCTCAGTGTGAAACCTCCCGCATGTCCGGCCCGCACGGGCACCCGTGCGAATGACATACGGGCAGGTCTCACTACCCTCACCCACCCCACGCTGAACCAACCACTCACGGAGCTGCTGGGGCGTCTGGGTCTCGCTCCGACGCTGCTGCTGCTGACCCCGACCACCACCAGGGCCTCCACGCTGAGGTCCAGACCGACCACCATTGGTCCCACCGCCTCCACTGCCGTCACTACCTCCGCTGCCTCCACCGCCGTCACCAGAGCCTCCACCGCCGCCATCGGTCCCACCGCCGCCACCACCTCCACCGCCTCCACCTCCTCTACCGCTGCCCCCACTACCGCTCCCACTGCCACCTCCACCACCACCGCTGCCTCCTCCACTACCCCGTCCACCCTTGCCCTTCCTGTTGCGGCGCTTTGCACTAGTTGAAGCAGCACCGAAGTCCTCAGGAACAGAGTTGTCTGCAGCAGCAGCAGAGGCGAAGGAGGAGGTAATGGGGGAGGGGGAGCACCCCTCAAAGAAGGGTGAGCGCGGAGTGCAACGAGCATCACCTACAGCAACTGCACTAGTCTCAGCTACGAGGAGATGCTGCTCGGGGAGGGCAACAGTGAGGGAGGTGGGGTCGAGGGTGAGAAAGTGGTCCCTGACAGAGCGAAGGGAGTCAGGGAGGCGAGTAACTATGAAGTAGAGGGTGATGAACATGGGAGGGTGGTTCGTGGGAAGGAACTCAGCAGGGACGGCAGCGCGGTAGCGAGCGTCGCTAGTGCGCAGGTGGGTAACCAGGTCGGCTACTGTGGCAAAAGCCGACAACTCAGGGAACAGGTAGGGCAGTAGCAGCCTGCCAATAGCAGCAGTGGCAGGGGAGGAGTAGCGAGCAACTACAGCATCGTACAAGGTGGTTGCGAATGGCCAAGCGAGGAGTAGCATCACGAGACAGCTACTGGGAACGAGTCGAAACGTCAGCTGTGGCGGGAGGGGCTGGAGCAGCACCGGACACGTGGTCAAACAGTGAGACACTGTCTCGACTATCGCTCAGTAGGTACAGTTGCAGATCGTCGTGCCACGTGTCAAATGCTACAGGTCTGCCCTCCGAGTCGAATGGGAGAACCCTAAGTGACGCCATAGTGGCAGCAGTAGCAGTAGCGAGGGGGGGGAGCCGAGGGGCTGAGGGGCCGAGGGGCCAAACACGAGGGCCTAGGGGCAGAGGAGCCTAGGGGGCCGAGGAGGCCGAGCCTAGGGGCCGAGGGGCCAAACAAGGGGCCGGGGGGCCTAGGGGGCCGAGGGGCCAAACACACGGGGCCGAGGGGCGGGGCCGAGGGGCCAAACAAGGGGCCGGGGGGCCTAGGGGCCGAGGGGCCAAACAAGGGACCGGGGGGCCTAGAGGGGGCCGAGGGGTCAAACACACAGGGCCGAGGGGCGGGGCTGAGGGGCCAGACAAGGGGCCGGGCGCAGGGCTCTGAGTTGGGGCCGAGGGGCCTAGGGGCCGAGGGGCCAAACAAGGGGCCGGGGGGCCTAGGGGGCCGAGGGGCCAAACACACGGGGCCGAGGGGCAGGGCCGAGGGGTCAAACACGGGGCCGGGCGCAGGGCTAGGTACGGTCTAACCTTCTTCAGCGAACTCATCAGCTTCAGCATCATAATTCCCGCCTTCCACATGTTCCATGACACGAGCAGCAAATGAAGTGTCCCTGTGGCCTGCATACATGCCACCCAAACCAGCAACATGTAAACGTGAAGCGTGGTAGTAACCTTTCCATTGGTGATTGTCTTGATCATGTCACCGAGATGACAAACTTAGCCAAGCCTACAGATCCGTACCTTGTTGGTTACCACCCATAGTCGCAGCTGGCAAATCTTCTCCTTCCCCTTCAAGATGTTCCTCCTGCTGGCTTGCCTCATGAGTTGTTGCAGCATTGTTCGGCTCCCCCATGCAAGTCCCTTCAACATCAGGGCCACGCTCATTTGCAGTAGGGGATCCCTGTGCAGCTGTTGGGGTCGCAAAGGCAGCTGTTGGGCAGGTGGACGCACTGTTACCCTGGGTTGTATTCATAGCAGGTGCCCTCCCATGGTTTGAGCCGAGTATTTGCTGAGTTGCAGATCGTTTAGCTCCGCGAATGCGGGTAGCAGTCCACGATGGCAGCGGTGGTCCTCTTGTTGGTGATGATTGCATTCCTGATTTGGGAGAAAAAACAGATTACTGACGGGATGGGACTCTATATGCCACCAAAAGAATTGAGGTGAACGGGAGTGAGCTCACCTGCAAGCTGGCCCTGGAATGGAATCAGCGTGTGATAAGTCTTGCTGGTGCGCTCAAGACTCTGGCGCATACCCATCTGACGCACAAGAGATGGTGGTATCGTGGGTGATGAGTTTCGAGCCATTTTTTGGAGAGGATCTAAAGACGAAGGTAGGGTAATAGCACTGGTTTGCGGTAGTGACGAAATAGGTGATTATATACTCACTAAGGTGACCTATTTGGAGTCCTAAGTGAGTCGCGTATGTATCTAGCATTCGTTGGAAGAGGCATTTGATGCGCTGGTCCAAGCGCAGTTGCAAATGCATGCTTGTGAACGGATTAAGCTGTGCTGGTAGAGGCGGCTCCTAAAAGCAAAATCTAGTTGTGCAAGCGGAGGCACCTCGCATAAGCTAAGTCTAGTTGTGCTGGCAGATGCGCCTCGTACAAGCAAAGTCTAGTGCTGCTGGCGGAGGCAGTTCCTAAAAACAGAGGATTTCCAGGTTCGGGATCAAGCCTACCTTGGTATATGGAAGAGCTTAAATCGAAGTCTGGCATTGCTGTGAAGCCTGGCTTAGATTGGCCGTCGCTAACCTACAAATGGCGAGTTCAAACTTTGAACATTCAAAATCGACCTCCTGACTCAACCACCCAGGAGCAACCACGCACATGACCAAACCCTAGTGCTGTGCTGTTGCTTCACGTTGCATGAAGGACTATGAGGGGGAGGGGTCGAAATGGTGACTGTAGTAGGAGCAATGTGTCAAGAAAGAGTGACAAGAGCGAAAGTAGGGAGGGACCTCTCACATGTGTGGGTACTGTTACGATACAAAGAATATGCCACGCTGTCCAGCTCCCATCGGACAACTCAGCAGTTTTGGCTTGTCGCGACACGCTGAAGATAGGTAGCTTTACAATTGATCTGAAATATGTGGTCTATCTACGGTTTAAACTTTAATTTCGTCACTAGTATAATATTTGAAAAACGAGCATGTTAGGTTTCAGAAAAACATGACATTTTTGGAGCTATGGCATGAGTAAAGTACAAAGAATTATCAGATGTGAGAATAATGAGAGGAATGAATGAACTAGACTTGAGATGGGTACAAATAGAAAACACAAACGTGTTGTACCCTCTCAGGACTACCCCACTACAGCCTAAATAGACTATAGCATGTATAAGTTTGACACACCCCCATAGGCAAAGTGGGGGAGAACAAGAGGTCACAAGACCAGTCAAGAAAGACAAGCAAGCTCACGGTGGATCACAAAGTCACCACGCAGTCTGAGCACACGCAAATGGCCACAAGGCCAGTTCACATGCAGAGTTATATAAAGGAGAAAAAACAAAACAGTGAATACAACCTAGCAAGAGTAAGCATGCAGGTATATGTATAAAGAGTACAGTACAGGCAGAGTCAAGAAGAAAGCAAGTGAGGCACAGTAGGTATAAGGCCTAACACAGTACAGAAACGCTGATGATCACAAGGCTGAAGTGCCTTGGTGAAAACATCAGCAGTGTTGGCCTGAGAGGCCACGTAAGCGAGACGAAGCTGGCCACGCTGCTGCAACTCTCGAGCAAGGAAGTAGTGCAGAGCAATGTGCTTCGTTCTGTGCTCCAGTCTGTGCTCCTGACACAAGGCCAGCATGGCCTTGTTGTCGACGTACAGAACTGGAGGAGAACGAGGCGCCTCTCCCAAGTCGGTCAGCAGGTAGGTAAGCCAGCATAGCTCCTGTGCAGCCATGGCCCCAGCATAGATCTCAGCCTCACAACTGGAGCTGAGAACAGAAGAGGAGCGGGTAGACCGCCAAGAGACAGAACTGGAGCCAAGACTGAAGGTGTAGCCCTGTGACGACCGCTGCATAGCCAAGTCGTCAACCCAGGAGGCGTCAGCGTGACCAGTGAGGACAACTCGAGCCCGTCCTCCAAGCACGAGCCCCATGCCCGATGTACTGCACAAGTATCGCAACACCCTCTTCGCAGCATCCCAGTGCACCTTTCGGTGCCTGCCGGGAGCCACGTAGCGAGCCAGAAGGCTGAGAGGGTATGCGAGGTCAGGTCGTGTGCAAGTCATCAGGTACATGAGGCAGCCCACAAGCTCTGGATACGGGCCACTTGGCTCTACGGACTCGTCCGAAGGTGGAGCTGAGAGCGAGTGACCGGTAGGCAGAGGAGTGGACTGTGGTGAGGATTACGTGAAGCCGAAGCGCTGAAGGACCTGCTGCACCATGTGTGACTGAGTCAAGGTAATGGTGCACTGTGCTCTGTCCCGGGTGATCCGCAAGCCAAGATAGCTTGTCAGCTCACCCAGGTCTGTGCACGTGTGTCTCTTCTACAGCTCGGGCTTCACGTGGGCGAGTGCCTCAGTGTCAGCAGTAGCAAAGACGAGGTCGTCTACGTACACGAGAACGTAGAACGGCGGCAGAGTAGTGTCAGTGCGTAAGAACAGAGAAGGGTCAGCAGTGGAAGGAGCAAAACCAAGAGAAGCAAGAGTCGTCCTGAGCGTGTCGGGGTGCCTGGCGGAGACCGTAGACTGGCCGCCGGAGGCTCCACTGGGTACCAGCAGGAAACGACCCAGTGAAGCCAGGTGGGCGGCGCAGCCAGATCTCCTTGTGCAGGCTGCCCTGTAGGAAGGCTGTGCTGAAGTCAAGCGAGTGGAGCTCGTAGTCACGCTGAGCAGCAACGTGCAGCAGTACCCGAAGAGTGGTCATCTTCGGGGTAGGGGAGAAGGTCTGAAAGAAGTCAACTCCCTGTCGTTGACTGAAGCCACGTGCAACGTAACGCGCCTTGAAGGCAGGCGGAGAACCCGGCGGCCGCTTCATCCTGAAGATCCACATGCCACTGACGATGTTCGCCCCAGGTGGGGGAACCTCGTCTACGTAGGTGCCTGTGGACTTCCAGGAAGCCATCTCTGCGTCGTTGGCTGCCTGCCACTGAGAGGAGTAGGGACCCTCTATCGCCTCTGCGTAAGAGCGCGGGGTCGGGATGTCTAGTGCATCCGGGTCTCCCTCAGGGGCCAGCAGCATGGACACGAGATGAGGTACAGAAGAAGCAAAGCACTCAAACTCCTCCTGTCTGTCCTCAAGAACGTCCGTGCCAAGAGCACACTCACCCCCGACAGACGGAGGACAGACAGACACAGACGCCAACGCAGCAACAAGACTAGTGGCGTAGTCTAGGCGACAGGCGGCAGCAAAGTCAACAAGCTGAGCAACAAGAGCAGACGCAGCAGAGGACTCAAACAGAGGGTCAGTGACAGCAGTGGCCAGAAAGCGCGTGACAGTAGGACTAGCAGCACGAAGGGAGTCAGACTCTGGGTCCGGACCGTCAGGAAGAGAGGACGCAGGAGGAGACGGAAGAGGAACACGTTGTGGAGCAGTAGAAAGACGCAGTGTCATAGAGTGAGTGCCTGGGACAGGAGGGAGACGCGGACGCGAAACACGACCAGCGCGAACAGTACGGACAGGCAATGCAGAACGAGACGCAGGCGACACAGGACGAGACTCAGGCTCACGACGCTCCGTAAGACCTCTAGTCGGTCCAGAGTAAGGACCGGGCAGTGGAGAGGCCGGCTGCAACTGCGATTGGGACAGGACAGGCGGCGGACTCAGAAAAGGAGGAGGAGGACCAGGAAAAGGCGGGGAGCCAAGAACCTGCTGAAGGAGCGGAACGTAGTACGGCTGCGGCCGCGCAGCGCCTCCAGAAACAGCAGAGACATAACCGGTACCCTCAGCCCCAGGGTCTGAAGTCCCAGCAGCACCTCCAGCACCTCCAGCACCTCCAGCAGCTCCAGCACCTCCAGCAGCTCCAGCAGCTCCAGCACCTCCAGCACCTCCAGCAGCTCCAGCACCAGCAGCACCAGCACCAGCAGCACCTCCAGCAGCTCCAGCACCAGCAGCACCTCCAGCAGCGCCAGCACCTCCAGTAGCTCCAGCAGCACCCCCAGCACTAGCAGCACCTCCAGCAGCTCCAGCAGCAGCAGCACCTCCAGTACCAGCAGCACGTCCAGTAGCTCCAGTAGGACCAGCACCTCCAGTAGCTCCAACAGCACCTCCAGCAGCAGCAGCACCTCCAGTAGCTCCAGTAGCACCAGCACCTCCAGCACCAGTAGCACCTCCAGTAGCTCCAGCAGCACCTCCAGCACCAGCAGCAACTCGACAGCGCTGAGAGTACCACTCACGAAGCCGCTGTGGAGAGAGGGGCTCCCGCCGCGCCGGGACATCTAGAGCACCTCCAGACTCAGCACGGGCAGGCTCAGCACCTGCAGACACAGTACCCTCAGGCTCCACACCCCCAGGCTCAGCACGCCAGGACTCAGCACCCCCAGACTCAGCACCCCCAGGCTCAGCAGCCACACGCTCAGCACCCCTAGCAGCACCTGAGTCGATTGCTACCTCGACCGGCTCAGCAGGGTCTAATTGGGACACACCTGAGGGGGCAGGACCCTGGGGGGGGAGGGGGTCTACCGGGGGAGTACCTGGTGCGAGGAAGAGCGGTGGGGGGGGGAGAGAGGCAGTGCGGTAGGGAAAGAGACGGTAGTACGACACCGACTCGTCAAACGTGACGTCCTGAGAGGACAGAACACGACGCGAGGTGGGGTGGTAGAACTGCCACCCGGGTGCGTCAGGAGGGAAGCCAAGGAAGACACAGGGAACGGCACGGGAGGACAGCTTGTCCGCTGTAGTATCGCGGACAAAAGCTCGAGATCCCCAGACACGGAACGTGGACGCATCGCCAACCTTCCCCGTCCACCGCAGAGTAGGTGTAGTCTCCGGCAAGGAGACACGAGGCTGAAGGTTGATCTGATGCGCAGCGTACTGAACCGCGAACGGCCACAGAAAATGGGGAGCAGCCGCATGGATCATGGACGTACGAGCGACGTCCATGACCATGCCAATGCGGCGCTCAGCAATCCCATTTTGCTCTGGGGAGGCCGGAAGCGTGAACGTCTGGCGGATGCCCTCCGAACGACAGAAGGCCCTCAGGAGGTCGGAGGAAAACTCCCCACCTCTGTCCGAGTGCAGACGCAGAACAGGATGGTCTGAACCGAAACTCTCACTGAGCTGGTGACGAGCACCGCGGATCCAGTCGATCAACACCTCAGGGACCTCACCCTTGCTGCGCAAGGGGAAGACTGTGGTGTAACGCGAGTAGTCGTCAACGACCAGCAGGAAGTAACGCTCGTGACCCTGTCCACGGACGCGGGCTGGGCCCCACACGTCCATGTGAAGAGTCTGCAGAGGAGCCTCAGTCGGAGGGAACGAGGAGGAGTGAGGGGCGGCGCGCTGCCTGCCCTCGACACAAGGAACACAGGTGGGGGCAGGCCCCGGAGGAAGGGGAGGGAGGGACCGGGGTAGACCCGAGACAAGGGCACGGGAGGCCATACCTCGAAGACGAGGCAGGGAGGGGTGACCAAGGCAGTGGTGCCAAAGGAGAGTCTCATGCGACAGAGGACGACACGAGCAGGGGGCAGACGCAGGACTAGACCTGGACGCGGCAGCAAACACCTGACTAGACGCAGCTACCTGACCAGACGCAGAGACCGGAGGAGGCGCAGTAGTCAGTGTGTACAGACTCGACCCTGGCCGACGGGTGAACGTGGGCAAGTGCAGTGGGTCACACGCTGACCTCCAGGGGTGAACTGGTCAACCCTCGCGTCCTGGAGGTCAGCTCCACTCACCAAGTTCGTAGAGAACGAGGGGAGGTGGAGTCCCGGCAGCAAGCCCGACGGGGCCGCATGACACGGTAAAACTGTAGAGGAGTGTGCAAGGACTGGGCCCCCTGAGGGGTCAGCAAGGGAGACCGCGACAGGCCGACTGAGCGGCGTGAGCATGGTGCTGTCTCTAAAGAAAGAGCGCGAAGCACCAGAGTCAAGTGTGAAAGTTTGCAAGGACTCAGTAGGTGCAGTACCAGAGAGAGTAGACATACCAGCACCTGGAGCAGCAGACGCACAAGTACCTGGAGCAGCAGACGCACTAGCACCTAGAGCAGCAGCCGCACTAGCACCTAGAGCAGTAGCCGCAGTGCCCGGGTCGGGCGGGACACTCAGGAAACAGTCACCCTCAGTAATATCAGCAAGAGCATACATGGCAGCAAGGATAGCATCAAAATCTAGATCAAAGATAGGCACATTCTGCAGAAGCAGATCATGCGAGCGAGGGAGCTCAACAGCGTCAGGAAACTGGGTACGCCAAGCGTCAGTCGAGCGACCGAAGCAGCGCTGCGTGGTGTGTGGGAGCCCACACACCTCCCCACTACGAGTGCCGGTGCGAAGAACGTAAGTGCAGGGACCTGCACTCCCAGACCTCCCACGCCCAGCGTACCACTCACGAAGCTGCTGAACCGACGGGGTCTCACGGGTGCGCAGCTGCTGCTGGCGCTGGCTGCCACCAAGGCCTCCACGCTGCGCGGCTGCACCTCGACCAGCACCACCGCCGCCTCCACCTCCACCACCGCTGCCGCTGCCTCCACCACCTCCGCCACCGACGCCACGACCTCCACCGCCGCCACTGAAGCCCCCACTCCCGGCACCACCCCCACCTCCACCGCCACCCCCTCCGCCTCCTCCACCGCCTCCGCCGCCGCCCCCGCCGCCCCCTCCACCACTCTTGCTCCCCTTGCCCTTGCTGTTGCGGCGTCTCCCACTAGGGGCAGACGCAGCTCCGACCTCCTCAGTGCCAACGAGGTCAACAACAGCATCAGAAGCAACAGAGGGGAGAAGGGGGACAGGGGAACACCCCTCAAAGAAGGGGGTGCGACGGTCGCCGCGAGAAGCACCTACAGCTAAGATACTCTTCTCAGCTGCAGCAAGGCGCTCCTCTAGCAGGTCGACAGTCAGCTCGGTGGGGCAAAGGGAGAGAAAGTGGTCCCTGACTGAAGAGAGAGAGTCAGGGAGGCGGGTGACTAGGTAGTAAAGGGTGATGTACATGGGGGGGGGTTTCTTGGCACAGAACTCAGTGGGAAGGGCAGCGCGGTAGCGGGCATCACTAGTGCGAAGGTGAGCAACTAGGTCAGCAACTGTGGCAAAGGCGGCAAGGTCAGGGAAAAGGTACGGCAGCATGAGGCGCCTGAGGGCAGCAGTGGCAGGGGAGGAGTAGCGTGCAACTACAGCGTCGTACAGAGACTGAGCAGTCTTGTACTGGCCAAAGTGTGCGCGCTCAGCAGGCGGCAGGTGACTACGAACAGCAAGACGAGCAACAGCGTCACGAGTGGTCCACTGCGAGCGAACAGTACTGTCAGCAGTGGCAGCAGGAGCAGTGGAAACACCGGATGTGTGGTCGAAATGGGATACCCCATCCCTAGAATCACACTGAAGAAAGAGCTGTAGGTCGTCAACCCACACGTCAAAGTCAACTGCACGCCCCTCAGCATCAATGGTGAGAACGGTAGGACTAGCCATAGCAGTAGTAGGAGCAGTAGCAAGAGTAGCAGCAGTAGCAGTAGTAGTAGCAGTAGCAGCAGTAGCAGCAGTAGAAGCAGTAGCAGCAGTGCTGCTCGGTAGGGCAGTGCGGCTTGGTGGGGGCGGCGCGGCTCGGTTGAGCGGCGCGGCTCGGCTGGGCGGCGCGGCTCGGCTGGGCGGCGCGGCTCGGCTGGGCGGCGCGGCTCGGCTGGGCTGCGCGGCTCGGCTTACCAGAGACGGGTGCAGGGGCGGGCCGTGACTGCAGGGGCCGGCAGGGGCTCGTCAGCAGGGGCCGGCAGGGGCGTGCCAGTAGGGGCGCGCCAGCAGGGGCCGGCAGAGGCGCGTCAGCAGGGGCCGGCAGGGGCGCTCCAGCAGGGGCGCTCCAGCAGGGGCGCGTCAGTAGGGGCCGGCAGAGGCACGCCAGCAGGGGCCGCGCCAGCAGGGGCCGGCAGGGGCTCGTCAGCGGGGGCCGGCAGGGGCGCGCCAGTAGGGGCCAGCAGATGCGCGTCAGCAGGGGCCGGCAGGGGCGCGCCAGCAGGGCCGGAAGGGGCCGCAAAGAGCCGCGTAAGGGGCCGCGAAGGGCCGTTAAGGGGCCGCGAAGAGCCGCTGAAGTGCCGTGACAGGGCCGCGAAGAGCCGCGAAGGGGGGCCTCGAAGGGCCGCACAAGGGGCCGCGAAGGGCCGCGAGGGGCCGCGAAGGGCCGCGAGGGGCCGCGAAGGGCCGCGAAAGGGGCCGCGAAGGGCCGCGAAAGGGGCCGCGAAGGGCCTCGAAAGGGGTCGCGAAGGGCTGCTAAAGGGGCCGCGAAGGGCCGCGAAAGGGACCGCTAAGGGCCACGAAGGGGCCTCTAAGGGCCGCGAAGGGGCCGCTACGGGCCGCGAAGGGAAGGTGCACGGGGCGCAGATAGGACAGACGCGACGCGCGCTTCGGGCAGGTAAGGAAAAAAAAAAAGGTTCTTAGTGGTGGGCCCTAAAAAAACAGTTCCACTAGGGAACCTGCTCTATACCATGTGAGAATAATGAGAGGAATGAATGAACTAGAAATGAGATGGGTACAAGTAGAAAACACAAAAGTGTTGTACCCTCTAAGGACCACCCCACTACAGCCTAAACAGACTATAGCATGTATAAGTTTGACATCAGATAGATACGCACCTGAGCCAAACGTGTGCCATCACTGATGTGTGGGAAATACCGAAGGCGCTGCGTAATGGACACGAGTCATGACGGACTTGCGCGTAGGGTGATAACTTGCAAAGGATCAACATCAAAATAGTTTGCGCAATTGCATATGTGAAAACATAGTTTTTGGCGAGTATTTGCCTCTTATTGTATGCGGGTTTAGGGATGTTAATGCGACAACAATGAACAAAGGTCCTCTTACACCACTTTAGCAAGATGAATGTAGGACAGAATATAGTCAAGATGTACTGTATCCGTCCATTGTTAGGCCAGATCAATCACGTAAACCTTCTGACCAGGCCGCACATACCTATAGTTTCAAAGAAGAGTGCTACCAAACATACATGGTTGTTTAACTAACTAGGGCCTACCACTTCAACTTGTTCCACAAAAACCTAGCACCAGGGCCTTTAAGATCTGCCTCATGAGGAAACACGTGAAGAACTCTGAATATGCTGCCCACATGTACCACCCCGTATCCCTGGTCACCAGGCCACCACTTCAGTGTTGTTAGGTCGACCGTGTTTGAGCTCGGAAGAGCCTTATAGTAGCGCACGAATGCTACTTTTTCCGCCATTTTCTCCTCTCGCGTGTACTCGTCACCTGTCCGTGCATCAATACTTGTCCTGGAAAGAGTCTCGTGCAAAGTGAAAATCAGAAACACCTTAGCTGGCCACACGACGGACTCCCCTGTGCTCTCAACTCCATCAACCATGACATCAGAAAACCAAGGATGTCCATGGAAGGCAGGAGCTGCCCGCGCATATGCAGGGTACTTGCTGTATCTAGTGAAATCCTCATCCGGAGGAATTGCAATTCCTTGGTGAATGACAATGACGGGTGACCATGTCACTTTACACCCTACTGGGTGTTCCTGCTGCATTTGAAATGCAAGAATGCCCTCCCTCAGCAGCTGAAAATCGCCCGGAACTGTGTCGGCATACTCCTTCCACAACCTTGTACGTCGGTCAGTTGGATCTATCCTCGCAACCTTGCCTGTCACAGTTGGGGACCCTGTCTCAAGAGCTTGTTTCATTGCAACACTACGTGCCTCCTTATCTTCTACGTTATCATCGATTGCCGTCATAAAAACTACAAGCTTGCTTGTCAAGCAGCAACGGGTGATTGAGGCTTCGGAATTATGATGATTTGAGGCACGGTATGGTCGGTTCATGAGGGAGATGTGCTCATGCTCATAGAGATCAGTACAGTAGTGGACCGGCACACCTGCACGACGAATGTCATCAGCCACATGGAGCATTGCATGCACCTTTGGGACGTTGAAGTCGGATTTCTGATGAGAGCCCAAGTGTTTCACCAGGCGGGGAACCAACCTGGATCAGGAGTCATAT
The DNA here is from genome assembly GCA_947471745.1 of Closterium sp. Naga37s-1. NCBI lineage: Eukaryota > Viridiplantae > Streptophyta > Zygnematophyceae > Desmidiales > Closteriaceae > Closterium > Closterium sp. Naga37s-1. The sequence continues at coordinate 1,632,233 of CANJKZ010000323.1, read as the reverse complement.
GGTTGTGACAAAATGTAACACATGGGCAGATGGATTAAAAAACAGAAACATCTGATTGACGTCAAGCAACATGACCTGTTGACTGCCCACGATTTGTAGCCTGGCACCAACACATGCTCATTTGCCTCCTCTGATGAGATCTGGCTGCAAGGTACAAGCAGGGAGTTGGCGAGGCGACAGGGGTGCAGGAAGATCAATAAAGGTTTTCCGGGTTTATGTCCTCCCTCCGTAATCCCAGACTCTCCCCTGCCTCCTCTGTGCCTCCTAACTCCTTCCTCTGTGTTATGTGATGCTATCATTTGCATTCACGTCTGTCTGCCTCCCATCATATGTTCGTATGTTGCATGCGTGGTGTGAGTGTTATTTGCCTTTCCGACGAACCGAGAATCGCCGCGATCGGAGCAAGAACGAGAAAGATATGATCGTTCGAAGTTTTGATTGAGATGCGGCGACTATGGGAATTTGCGGGTTGACTCAATATGGGGTACAGACTTTTGGGGGTTGGGAAATTCGTCACCATCACTGTAGATGATGCCAAGTGGTTGGGGGAAGCCAAACCAGGTTGGCAAGTGTGGCCAAGTTGGGTGAGGTGGATGGCATGAGTTGGGAAAATGACAAATATCAAAGTTGGGGTGCCTATAGAGAGGGGAATTGTGTGGTATGGGGTTTCCTTGGTTGGGGACTCTCTTGGGACCTTCGCTCTCGTCCTCCTCATCCTCTCCTACCTGGTTTCTTGCTACTTCAACTTTCTTGTGTGAACTTGTGAGACAACTTTGTGATTGAGTTAAGTTTCTATGACAGCATACCCCCTAGTGCGCCGAAATTTATAACTCAAGCTATAATCCATATTTTGATACTATTCAAATTGGGAAAGATAGCCACGGTCAAGGGCTACAACATACTCGAGTTTGAGAGAGTTCTAACGGAGCGTTGTTTGTGGACAACGTTTCTTGTGACGACGACGATTCTGTCCAGAATTATAGTTGACGATTTTGAGATATTTCGGCCCTTAATCTTCATAGACTCCGTCCTTAGTCTCTAACAATCTGTACCTCCTAACTCCTTTCTCTCTACTCCCCCACCTGCTTCTGGTCTGGTCGGCAAAGAAATGGAAGCTGCCTTTGAGGGTAAATATGGTTACGTAAGTAAACATAACCCCTCGCGCACACCAATAATGAAGTTCAGCTGCCGGAGTTGGAAGGGAAAACGTGACGGGAAAGGAGGTGCAGGGTGATAGTGAGATTGAATCAGCGAGATTGAAATCAGAGAGATAATCAGAGAGATTGAAATCACTGAGTTAACAATCAGAGAGATTGAAATCAGAGATACTAAAATCATTGAGATTGAAATCAGAGAGATTGAACTCGATGAGATCAAGAGTAGTGAGAGTGCAACCAGTGAGATCAAGAGCAGGGAGAGTGGAACCGGTGAGATCAAGTGCAGGGAGAGTGCAACCAGTGAGATCAAGAGCAGGGAGGGTGCACCCAGTGAGATCAAGTGCAGGGAGAGTGCACCCAGTGAGATCAAGAGCAGGGAGAGTGCACCCAGTGAGATCAAGTGCAAGGAGTGTGCAATCAGTGAGATCAAGAGCAAGGAAAGTGCAATCAGTGAGATCAAGAGCAGGGAGAGTGCAATCAGTGAGATCAAGAGCAAGGAGAGTGCAATCAGTGAGATCAAGAGCAGGGAGAGTGCAATCAGTGAGATCAAGAGTAGTGCAGGGTGACAGTGATGCTCCATGGTATACCTGCAGGAAAACTGGACAGCAAAGGTAAAACGGGAAATGCGAGGGAAAGGGAGGTAAAACAGCAAAGGTGACAGTGATGCTCCCTATCCACCCTACACGAATCTTGCCTGCTGGTTAATGACAAAACTACAACACGACGAACAACCAATGGAATCAAACAGCGAATCTTGGCAAGTACACGGTTCTGGAGTACTTACACACGAGCCATGTCTTGCAGACTCTTCAGGGACGTCTCAGTGTGGTAGGCGCGATGCTAAGCGAGAGTATGCCACAAGCAATACAACTCCACGGTCCTCACCCACTCCGGGTTCATGTCCGTGACGGTTGACATCAAAATGGGCAGCACCTGCATAACGGCCTGGTGCTGGAAGGCATAGAACGTGGCATTGCCACTGAAGTATCCGTCACTATGCGCGGGAAGGCGGAGAAAGATTGGCGACTGTACTGGGTGACAGTAGATAGCGCCATGTCAAGTTTTCTGAGATCTTCATTTGATAGCTGCTGCTTCAAGCTTTCTATGATGTGCTTGTAGACCCCCAAAGAGGACATGTGCATGATGTCCACCATCAATTGCCTATATGGGTTGCCGAAGCTTGTCTCACCAAATCGAAATCCCCACAGTGCGCTCTGCAATCGTCAAGATGAAGACATGTTAGGGACGAACTAACAAAGGTACACCCCATAACGGTCACTGCAAGTTGAAAACGCTAGGTTAGACCCACCTTGACAAAATGAGTACTGTGCTTGACCTCCAATTCTTCTACTGCTTTTTTGGTTGGGGCTAGCTGCATTTCACGGACGAGCTTCTGCTGCTCAATCTCCGTTCGATATTGCATAAGGTAAGTCATGTCACCGAGCTTTTCATTCGGCATTTTGCATTTTGGGCAGGGGAAAGCAGTTTTGATCCCCGATTTGGTACCTGCCACCTTGCACTGCTCCGGGTAGTCCCAAACATATGCATAGGTGACAGGGTAGACCCAACGATCGATTCCGTAAGGATCTGTCAGCTTCTCCCCCCTGTAGGGTAGGGTACGAATCAGATAGTCAATGTAAAACAATGGCTAACCTGAATTGCAATACGTAGAAACCGAATACAAAATTCCCAGCAGGGGGAACGGAGGGGCCATGCAGGGACGATGCAGAGAGGTGGGCAGGGAAAATCGGCGGAGGAGGGAGGGCAGGGGGACGGCAGGGATGAGGGCAGGGCGGAGGACAGGGAGGAGGGCAGGGAGGATGGTAAAGAGGATGGCAGGGATGATGGTAGAAAGGAGGGCATGGATGATGGTAGAGAGGAGAGCAGGGATGATGGTAGAGAGGAGGGCATGGATGATGGTAGAGAGGAGGACAAGGATGATGGTAGAGAGGAGAGCAGGGATGATGGTAGAGAGGAGAGCAGGGATGATGGTAGAGAGGAGGGCATGGATGATGGTAGAGAGGAGGGCAGGGGTGATGGTAGAGAGGAGGGCAGGGATGATGGTAGAGAGGAGGGCATGGATGATGGTAGAGAGGAGGGCATGGATGATGGTAGAGAGGAGGGCAGGGATGATGGTGGAGAGGAGGGCATGGATGAAACAACATTCTTGTCCTTTACCATGCAAACAGGTCACTCTGAACCACTCACTTGCGTAGAAAGTTCATTTGTTCCTCCAAGATCATGCGCAGTGCATCGTGTTATACTTCATTCCGCCTGCGTGTGTCATCAGCCCCTTTGAAGGTCAGATCGTCAATAACAGGAAGGAGAGCGACAAGACGACGGCCGTGAGATTTCCATCTGTTTGAGGAAGAGATGTTGGCGAGCGATATGTATACAGGCCACCCGGTCACCCCGCCGTCAGTAGTCAAAGTTGTCTGATCAGAGTAAAGGATAACAGCTGCAACATGACCATTTAAGGGCAACATCCATGTCAACTAAAGAGGGGTTGCCTGCAGGAGAAAGGTCGTAGCCAGTCATGTCTGCGTTGGGGGTCGCCGCATCCGTTTCTGGCTCTAATCGTTACCTCAGTTCGCATGGAGTAACAATCCAACGTTTTCGGCTTCTGCACTCAAGAGCTTGACCTGCGGCCACAAAGCTACGCATGCTATAGCCCATGCCCGCCGCGCTAGCCCCAGCTGCTGCTCTACCCTGAATGCCGTGAAACGTATGCTGGCCCCTGCTCATGTGCGACGCTTTCTGTTGCCGAGAGGCAAATTTTGCTTCACAGCCCTCCTGATCGCACTCAAATGGGAGGCTTTGTTGATCCATGTTGCTGCTGCGAGATGCCGCTAAACCTGATGCTGCGAAGTTACCTGCTGCACCGCGCCACTGCGACGTGCTGCCACCGCTTTGCTGCTGCGAACGCGCCTGCTGCTACGAACTCATGCTGCTGCTACTGCCGCCGCTGCGGACTTGCTGCAGCTGCCAATGCTGCGAAAGCACCTGCTGCTGTCAACCCTGCAAACGATCCTGTTCCTGCTGTTCGTGCAACGTGCTCTGATCCTTCATGCTCAAATGCCGAACGCACATGCTGCTAATGTGCGCCCGATGCAACACACGTACATGCCGATGCCGCTGCTGCTGCGATGCGCTGCTGATGCCGATGCACCGAACACATCTGCTGCTGCTATGCGCAGCTGCTTACGCTAGGCCCAAAAGACTTCTGAAGCACCTGCTACTGCCGCTGCACCTAATGCCCCTACTGATGCGCGTTGCTGCTACTGCTGATGCTGCGAATGCACCTGCTGATGCGATCCCAGCTGCTGCGCGCCGCTGTTGCTAGCGTGCTCCGGTGCTTTATGCACACATCCCGCTGCCGCTGCTCCTATCGCCCCTACTGATGCGCGTTGCTGCTACTGCTGATGCTGCGAATGCACCTGCTGATGGGATCCCAGCTGCTGCGCCGCTGTTGCTAGCGCGCTCCGGTGCTTTATGCGCACATCCTGCTGCCGCTGCTCCTATCGCCCTTGCTGCTGCGCGTTGCTGCTACTGCTGATGCTGCGAATGCACCTGCTGATGCGATCCTAGCTGCTGCGCGCCGCTGTTGCTAGCGCGCTCCAGTGCTTTATGTGCACATCCCGCTGCCGCTTCTCCTAACGCCCCTGCTGATGCGCGTTTCTGCTACTGCTGATGCTGCGAATGCACCTGCTGATGGGATCCCAGCTGCTGCGTGCCGCTGTTGCTAGCGCGCTCCGGTGCTTCATGCGCACACCCCACTGCCGCTTCTCCTATCGCCCTACTGATGCGCGTTTCTGCTACTGCTGATGCTGCGAATGCAGCTGATGCGATCCCAGCTGCTGCGTGCCGCTGCCTGCTTTACGCGCACATCCCGCTGCCGCTTCTCCTAACGCCCCTGCTGCAGCGCCCTGCTGCTGCTGCGGCCGATGCTGCAAATGCACCTGCCAAGCACCTTTTCAGGTTGCTGCGTGCTGCTGCTTCAAGTGCGCTGCGGTGCCTCACGCACACATGCCACTGCCAGTGCCCCTGCTGCTGCGATGTGCTGCTGCCTACCCGCTCATACGCTTCTAGCGCGCACCGCTGCTGCCGTCAATGCTGTAGGCGCACCTACGCGCTCATATGCTCCAAGCGCGCACCTGCTTATCTAAACATCTATTTGTGCTAAAACACATACTGCCGTTTGTCCTACTGGTGGTCGGCTCCTCGTAGCGGGCAAGTGCAAATGATAAGATGAAGGGAGCAACTATAGAACCAACGTTTTTAATCTAGGAAAGCGGTTGTTGAGTAAGCTAAGTTCCGAACCGCGCATTTCTCATTTCAGCAGGATAAACTAGTCGGGAGGGAGTGAATTGAGCTTATGCTCCCTTCTGATTGCCAAAGCGAGTTTCCAATTTTCGCGCCAAACCACGACGACGAACCAGGACTGACATGTCCCTGGCCTGACGGATGGCATTCAGACACCATTGAGCAGAGCGCCTTAACGAATCCGAACTGCAGTTCGTTACATTGTGCGGAATGCGCAAAAGGTTGAACAACACTAAGCAATCCAAATACAGTAGCAAGGTTCACAGTAACATGTCCATTGTTAATTTTGTAATCAGCGTAAAAGGTAACATTCACTGTTTCAACAATGTCGAGGTGTTTTATAACCCGAACAGAACCACTGGCTCTCGAGCCGCCATCTGAGCAACTTTCCCAACCTACGAAAGTTGCCCAGGTCACTCGTTCAACTCTCCCACGACTACCATTGCGAACAAAACTTGAAAACCTGGAAATGTTGAGACCGAAAAGCGAGTGATGCGCGACATGCCAAACTTGGAAGTTGCAAGCAGCACGTTTTCAACATCTATTCCACGAGGCCAACAATTGCGATTTGCTGCGGCTGGGATAATCCCGGTGAATGTGAAACCGCAGTTCCACGGATGGGATAAATTGTTGAAGAGACTGACTTCACCATTTGGGCCTCGAGTAGCGCATCAGATACACTCCGCCAAGATGGAGCAGGAGAGAGACGAGCGGAACGCGAGAGATTGAGGGGGAATGGAGCTTCTTGGTAGCCTCTCGAAAAGACAGGAGACGCGGCCCCCAAGCCGAAGCGACTTATATCGCAGATGGTCTTGGCGATGGCGATGGCGATGGTGAGTCGACCGAGTGGAACCGTGTCAACATGATGCTCTCGCCCGTTCCCCCTTTGCCCATTTTCTCCTCCCCTCCTGTTCACCTCGCACTTTCGCCCGCGAGTCTCCTTCCTCGCTTCCTCCTTTCTGCGCTTGCATCATGCCACAACCTCTCACTTTCGCACCTTGCAAATGCGCTTCCCCGACACCTCTTGCAAATCTCTTAATCGTCCAGCGACGCCCACCCCCCCCCGGCGCCCCACGCCCCCTGCGCCGTCCGCGAGGCGCAATGCGCTCGCTTCCTTTTCGCAAATGTGTTATCTGCCATGACGACCGTGGGGATCTGCGGTAGCCGTCAGAGGGCCACACAGGCGGGACGCCCACGCACAGACGCTGCACCGTCAGCGCATGCGCAGTTGGAACCTGTTCCGCCCCCTACAACCCACCCCCCGACGCATCCCCCCTCTTTACCTTTTCCCCTGTGCATCTCGCTTCCGTCTTGCCATGCCGGTGTGTATCTGCGCTGGCAGGTGCATGGCAGCCTCGAGCCAAGCCAAGTGATTGGATGGATGGACTCAAAGACTCGGATCGTTGAGGCAGCAGGGTCAGCCCAGGAGTGGTGCAGCGACTTGAGCTGAGCTGAAGAGAGGCCGGCAAAGCGAAGGTGGGGGTTTGACAGACTGGAAGACAGGAGCAGACAGGAGCGAGTCGAGAGATGGAGCACTGGGGCAGAGGCACAGAGTGAGGGGGCGTGTGAGCATGCTGCACCTAGGTTGGATGGCACACGGGAGTGACGGGTGCAACACATGCTTTGTGGAGGCGAGTTGCTTGGCGGAAGGAAGGGACGAGAAGTGAAGGGGCAGCGAGCAGGTGGTGCTGCTGCCACTACTGCTGCTGCTGCCAGCCCAGCACCACGGCCTCTGCTGCTGCTGCCCATGCCGGTGCCCTTTTGTCTGCAGCAACGTGCTGTATCGCCGCGGGAGGGAGCGCAGCAAGCCGTGGGAAGGATGGATACTTCCCTGATATAATGTCACGATCAAGAAGAGGGTGCGATCATCGTCTCCCCTCTACTCTTCTCCTTCTCCCCCTTCTCCACCTTCTCCACCCTCCTCAGCTTTACCCCAAAAAGTCATGCAGTTTTCTCTCTCTCCTCGCCCCCTTCCACTTCGCCGCCCCCTCCACCCCAAGCTTTTTCCATTCCTCAGTTGCTCTCTCCCATCCCCACCTGTCCTCCCCTCCTATTTCCCCTGTGCATTCTTGGACCGCATTCCTTTTCACCTTCAGCCTTTCTGGACCTCCTTTCACCCCACTTATCTCCCCTCCTTCTTACCCTCTTCTGCCTTCTGTCCCTCCCCAACACCAGTCTCCTCAACACCAAATTCTATGCACTTAGCTTTGCAAGCCCTCGACTCCCTCCCGCCTCCTTCACCCCCCCCCTCCCCGCCCCTCTTACCCGCTCCTCCTCCCTCCGCCCTTCACCACTGAACTTCAGCAGCTGACGTGGCATCTCATGGGCCTCCCACGTGGCATGAGTGGCACCATCGAAGGAAATAAAGATAGCAGAATGAGCTGGACAGCTTGTGATGTGGATGCCAGCGCCGCGCCGTGGGCGAATTACCCTCAACTTTCCAGGGCAGGAAAAGCAGGTGGGGGTGGGGAAGAAAGGGCAAAGGGGCAAGTGAGGGTTGTAGGAGAGAGGGGATGGGGAGATGGGACGAGCAAAGGATGCGGGTGTGGTGGAGCACGTATGGGGATGCGATGTGGTGGGTTGCGGCTTGAAGATTCAATGCATGCTGGCAGTGTCTCTGTTGGGTGTCTTGGGAATACTCTATGCCATACAACCTTTTGCACTTCAGGAGGGGTCAGGATCTGAATGTGAGGGTTGAGGCGCATGGCGAGGGCAGCCCATGTCAGGGCGGCAGAGGAGCTCAGTCTAGAGTCGAGCGGGCTAGCTCGCATTCATCCCATGCTTGCGTCCCGCACTATCCCAGTCCCCCCCTTGCATTTGAGACGTCTCAAAAACAAACCCGCACTATCCCAGTCCCCCCCTTGCATTTGAGACATCTAAAAAACAATCCCGCACTATCCCAGTCCCCCCCTTGCATCGCTCAGCTCACTGCCACACTGCCACAGGCTGCTCTCGTCACGTGCCTCTGCTCTGCCATGCAGTTCCTGAGCCCTCCCTCCCATCACTCATTAGTTCCATTATGCTCAGCTGTTTTTGAGCTGCTTTGTCCTCTCTTTTTTGTTGTTCCCTTCGGTTGCTTTTAGTTCCCTTCAACTGCTTCCAGTCCCCGTAGTTTTCTTTCACTTCCCTTTCGTTGTTTTCAGTTCCCATTTATATGCTTTCATTTCATTCCGTAATATCCTCCTCCTTTGCACTTCCCTCTGATCCCTTTCTTGTGTTCCAAAACAATGGAGAATTGAAGATGAATAGGTCAGCAGTTGCAGAAGCACCAGCAGCAACAGCAACAGCAGCAGCACAAGTAGCAGCAGCAGCAGCACCACCACCACCACCGCTGGTGCCAGGGTGACCGCTAACACCCACCACCCACCGCACCAATCAACAGAGACAGCAGCAAGAGGGGTCCATCCGACATCTGCTCGTCCTTGACAGGGTAAAAACTTCAACCTCACCTTTCCGTAACAAGCCTCAGGCTCATCTAAACCAGCCAGTGAGTCACATTGCATTGACCAGTGGCTATGCACTCTCACTCTGCTTCTGGCTGCGGTGCCACTGCTGCCTCATTCTACTCTCCCTCCTCCCCTCCTACTCCCCCCTCTACACTTCCACGCTCTCTTATGCTACTTCCATCCTCTCCTACTCTCTACTGCAATCCAAGCTTGTGATGAAGGGCCCAAATTGGCCTTCTATGGGGATGTAGCTCAGATGGTAGAGCGCTCGCTTAGCATGCGAGAGGTACGGGGATCGATACCCCGCATCTCCAGGTTTGCGGGGATAGCTCAGTTGGGAGAGCATCAGGCTGAAGATCTGAAGGTCGCGTGTTCGATCCACGCTCGCCGCACGCATTGACTTTGGCCCACAGCCCACTGCGGCCTGTTGTGCTTGCTTCATGCCGACTCTTGTGCCTGAACTTGCTAGCTTCACTCACACACCCTTGCACCTCTTTTGTTCGCTTCAATCACATACCCTTGTTCTTTTTTTTGCTCGCTTCACTGCCTCTTTTGCTCCATTCACTGCCTCTTTTGCTCGCTTCACTGCCTCTTTTGCTCGCTTCACTGCCTCTTTTGCTCGCTTCACTGCCTCTTTTGCTCGCTTCACTGCCTCTTTTGCTCGCTTCACTGCCTCTTTTGCTCGCTTCACTGCCTCTTTTGCTCGCTTCACTGCCTCTTTTGCTCGCTTCACTGCCTCTTTTGCTCGCTTCACTGCCTCTTTTGCTCGCTTCACTGCCTCTTTTGCTCGCTTCACTGCCTCTTTTGCTCGCTTCACTGCCTCTTTTGCTCGCTTCACTGCCTCTTTTGCTCGCTTCACTGCCTCTTTTGCTCGCTTCACTGCCTCTTTTGCTCGCTTCACTGCCTCTTTTGCTCGCTTCACTGCCTCTTTTGCTCGCTTCACTGCCTCTTTTGCTCGCTTCACTGCCTCTTTTGCTCGCTTCACTGCCTCTTTTGCTCGCTTCACTGCCTCTTTTGCTCGCTTCACTGCCTCTTTTGCTCGCTTCACTGCCTCTTTTGCTCGCTTCACTGCCTCTTTTGCTCGCTTCACTGCCTCTTTTGCTCGCTTCACTGCCTCTTTTGCTTGCTTCACTCCCTCTTTTGCTCTCTTCACTTCCTCGTTTCACTCGCTTCACTCACAGACCCTTTGTGCCTTTTCTTGCTTGCTTGACCCATGCTGTCCAACAGCTGTGCCTCCGTGCATGTGAGCAGCTCGCAGCAGTGGAGGTTGCTGCTGCTTAAGCTGCCATGGCCTCGGTGCTGCTATGGCTGGCATGGCTACTCAAGAGGTGTAACTAGCAGGGTTGAACAACTAGGCCAGCAGCGTTGAACTATTAGGGTTAGACAAGCAAGGGTAGACAATCAGGGCTATAGAAGCAGGCTAAAGCAGCAGGGCGAGACAGGGGCTGAACAGGCAGGGTGGATGCAGCCGCCGCATTGGGCAGACGAGCTGCTGCATCGTGGAAGCAGGTGGAATTCAAACGGGCGCCTTCTCAGCTGAAGACCTTCCTACGAGCGGTTTCCCCCAACGCCCCTTTACCTCTCGTACTCTTCTGTTCCCTGTCCATCACCTCTCTCATCTCAATGTTCACCCCATGGACAGATACATCGTGCTCCTTGTCCCCTTCCCGTCATTGCCCTCATACCCGCTCCCCCACCATCCCAGCCAGGCAGCTGCACTGTAGCCAGCTCACCTCAGGCAGCACCTCGGCCTGCGACCCACATCATGTAGTAGCATCAGCTGCAGTTGTGTCAGTAGTAGCTCTCTCACACCACATTCAGCGCCTCCAGCGCCCGCGCTTATTCTCCTCATTCTGACCACCTGCCACCAACTCAGCAGCTCATTTGTACAAGACCACTATGTCGTGGCCATCACTTCACCCCACACCACTCTCTTCATCTATCTGTCTTCCCCCTTCTTGACATTCACCCCGTGCATATCCTCCCGGTAAAATGTGCTCCTCTGCCCACCATCCCCCTCCCATCTGCCCATCCCAGCCAAGCACCAGCACTTTAGCCAGTGCACTCGCAAGCAGCACCTTTCCCTCCCTGCCACGTCACCCTGCACCACGACCACCAGCTGTCACCTTATCCCCACCTCCATTCCCCACTCTCCCTCCTTTGCTGCTCAAGTAACACTATATTTCACGCTATCCCCTTCCCCCCCCCTCTCCTCCTCCCCCCCCTCAACTCTCCCCCATGCACGGTCCATTCCTTCTTGATGGTGGCAGCACAGAGGCCCCGTATGCACTCCAATCACTTATGAAGAATTACTGTTACCCCCCTGACCCCACCTCTTCCCTTCCCTTTCCTTCCCCTACCTCCCCTCAACTGCTTCAAGCACTTTCCATGATGGCATGGCGTGAAGAGAGGTGAGACTGGCGATTTAGGGGAGGAGATGCTTAGAGCACGGGCATGACAAGTGTGGCTACGGTGGCAGTACAGCAATCCAAACTGGAAGGTTCGGAGTTTGAGCAGTGATGCTTGAGTGTTATAGCAGAAAATGATAGCTGTGTGAGAGATGTGCATGCACATCTGATTCCATATCTCATCCCACAATGCACATCCTGCTACCATGTTGTTTCCACAAAACTTTTGCTTTCGTGGTTCATCATTGCCATGCTGTCTCACATGACTGCCCTTCTTCACTCAGTGCCAGTGGAATTCTTGGAGCTTAGAGGGTGAGCCAGGGAAGGCAATGCTTGCTGCATCCTACGATGTTGTTTCCAAAACTTTATTGCTTGCCCACCTCATCAGCACTCCCCTCTCATGCTTACCATTCAATCATACTTGCTCTTCAGCCTGGCCAGCATACACTCTGTCCCAGCATAATCCTATAACGTTTTTTCAGCCTATATCCTATTGAAACCCAAAGTGGTTTTTACGTGCCCCTTTCACCTTTTCCTTCCTACCAGCTGCCTTGTCTCCTCCCTTGTGCAACACCCCCAAGATGTTCTCCTAGCCCTCGTCACCCTGCATCACTTGTTGCCCCCTCCTCTGTCCTCTCCATCAGCTCCTCATGGCAGCATGGTGCATCAGCAGGTCTTCTGTGGCCTATGCCTCATCCCATGCCCCATGTTATCCAAAATACTCTGGAGCAGGGGATGCAGTTGCAACAACCTCTGCCCTGCCACTCAGGTAGTCTCTCTTCTGTGAACTGTTCCACAGTATCTGAGGTGGCCTAAAAGAATCACACACTAGGCATCTGCATTGCATGCTAATGTATTTTGAGAATTCTCCAAAAACAGATTCTGCATTGCATGCTCATGTACCACATACACCCTACCTCGACCTCACCTGAGTATCTCCATGCCACTCCAGTTAACCATCACAGTCCACTATGGGTCAGCAATGCAGCAGCATGCCAACACAATTCCCTCCAACGCGTAAATGCATCCTTGTGCATGCCCCCACCATGCAGTACCGTAAGCCCCCGGATAGAAGCGCAGGCCTATGATAAGCGCCGGCGCTTATAAAAGGCTTATGGCGCTTATATCCGGTCCTCGATTATAAGCCCACCCCTAACGGCTTACGGATTATAAGCGCCACCCTCTGTAATATTTTTTCTAATTTTACTGGAAACGCTGTAACGAAACACAATTTTGCATCCTCACATTCAGAATTTCGAATCCCTTCACCCTCGCGCGACTCAATGCCTTCGCATTTAGTCAGAATGAGCTGTCATGGGGTCAATCTGACTCATTCTGACTATGTGTGTTGGCAGGGAATCAGCCACTGCCAATTTACGCGAAATTCACATTCATTGCCCTCTACAATATCGATTCGATTCAAATCGCAAGGACGAGATGAACACTTTGGTGTAAAAAAACTAGATTTCATATATGTCATTATATAAGCCCCGGCGCTTATACAAATCCTCAATTATAAGCCCACCCCCTAAAAAAAAAAGTTTTTTTATACCCCCTGGGGCGCTTCTATCCAGGGACTGACGGTAAAATTTATACCAACCTTCTACTCTTGTGTGCACAAGAAATAACCATAGACCAGGGCTCCCGTTATCAGGGTAAAACACCCTAATTGCCCTGACTGGCGGCCGCTTTTTTTCAGTTACCCTTTCCCAGGAAGGGTAATGGGATTTTTACCCTAGGCCAGAAAGTGTAAGTTTTTTTTTCCCCCTTAGAAAAACAGGGTAAAGGATTTAATTCTCTGACTGTACAGGGTAAAGGATTTGTGACCACAACTATACTGATACCGAATGCTCCAAAGCGAGACAAAACACTATTCGAGCCTTATTACGAGTGCAATTGAGTGAGCGAGCGAGGATTGCACTATCGAGACAATAATATAATGAGCGAAGGATTGAGCGAAGAATATATAGCGAAGCTACAGTGGTAACGGTAACGTGTGAAAAATGGGGTGCGCGACGGGCCTAGCGCCGCGACGGGCCTAGCGCCGAGGTTGGGGATTGTCAAGGCGGAGGTCCGGAGCGCGGGTTACCAACCGAACCGTGAGGTTGGATCCCGTCGGGAACACTGGCGGGAATAGTGTCGAGGCGAATGTCGCGAGTGGTAACGAATTATTGTGGGGTGCTATTGGTGGGAAACAGTGGTGTACGCGCTGAACAGGGACGCGAAGTAAGGAAAATGAAATTTCCTTACACTACCCCCCCCCCCCTAAGGAGGCCCTTCTTACGAAAGCGCGTGTACATCCCAAAAATTTCGGCTGTGAACATACTCGGTGAGGACGGGGTGGTTTTCAATTCTGTCCAATGAAACCCAATTGTCTTCAGTGTGTCACAATGTTGTAGTGCTTACTTTGTGTAGGCTATAGTGGGGTAGCCCACAAGGGGTACAACCCAATTAGGGTTAGTACTTGTACCCAACTTCTGCTCAATGCATTCATTCTTGTTCATTACTTTGACATGGTTTCAGAGCAGGTCCTTCGCTAAGACCTTTTTTTTTTTAGGGCCCACCACAGAGCTGCCCCATGAATTGCCCTGTCCTAAAGGCCTGTCGCGTCGCCCCTAGCAGCCCGTCGCGTCGCCCCTAGCAGCCCGTCGCGTCGCCCCTAGCAGCCCGTCGCGTCGCCCCTAGCAGCCCGTCGCGTCGCCCCTAGCAGCTCGTCGCGCCGCCACTAGCAGCCCACAAGCCGCCCCTGTAGCTAGCGCGCTGCCCGTGTAGCCCGCTCGCCACCTGCTCACAGCCCGCGCGCCGCCCCTGCAGCCCGCGCATCGCCCTATTGCGGCCCGCGCGTCACCCTCTTGCGGCCCGCCCATCGCCCCTAGGCCCGCTCGCCGTCCTTGCGGCCCGCCCGCCGCCCTGCACCTCGCGCGCCACCCGCTTAAGGCCCGCCCGTCGCCTCTGCAACCCGCGCGCCGCCTGCTTGCAGCCCGCGCGCCGCCCCTGCAGCCCCGCGCACAGCCCCTGCAGCCCGCGAACTGCCCCCGCAGCCCAGCGCGCCGCCCTTGCAGCTCCGCACGCCGCCCCTGCAGCCCCGTGCGCCGCCTTTGCAGCCCCGAGCGCCGCCCCTTGCGGCCCGTGCACCACCCATGCAGCCCTGCGCGCCGCCCCTTACGGCCCGCTTGCCGTCCCTTTAGGCCCGCTCACCACCCCCTGCAGCCCGTGCGCAGCCCCTTGCAGCCCGCGCACCACCCCTTGCAGCCCGCTCGCCGCCACTTGCGGCCCGCTGCGCCGCCCCTTGCAGCCCGCTCGCCGCCCCTTGCGGCCCGCTCGCCGCCCCTTGCAGCCTGCGCACCGCCCTCTGGCAGCCCGCTTGCCGCCCCCCCTTTTCCCCGCCGTGCTGCTGGCCACCCTAGCTGCGCACCGCCCTGCCCTGCATGCGTGCTGCTCTGCTAGTAGCGCGCCACCCTGCTCTACCCGCTATGGCTTCTCTCACTGTACTCGCGTTCGATCATGAGGGCCGTCCGATCCAGTTCGATACGTGGCTCGACGACTTACATCTGTACCTAATGAGCGACTCTAGAGACAGCGTTTCGTTGTTTGACCACACGTCTAGAGCCTCTCTCGCCCCTCCCGCCACAGCTGACAGTGCGACTCGCTCACAGTGGCTTGCTCGAGACACTGCTGCTCGTTTAGCCATTCGCAACCACCTGCCGTTAGTCGAATGCGCTCACTTCGGACAGCACAAGACTGCTAAAGCACTGTACGACGCTGTAGTCGCCCGTTACTCCTGGCCTGCCACTGCTGCTCTAGACCGTCTTCTACTGCCCTACCTGTTTCCCGAGCTGTCCACTTTTGCCACAGTAGAGGACCTCGTTACCCTCCTTCGCACTAGAGATGCTCGCTACCGCGCTGCCCTCCCAGCAGATTTCCTTGACAGGAACCCGCCCCCGATGTACATCACTCTCTACTTCATAGTCACCCGCCTCCCTGACTCTCTTCGCGCAGTCAGGGACCACTTTCTCGCACTTCACCCCACAGACCTCACTGTCGACCTGCTCGAGCAGCACCTCCTTTGTAGCTGAGACTAGCATAGTCGCTGTAGGTGCCGCTCGTGACACTCCTTGCACACCCTTCTTTGAGGGGTGTTCCCCCTCCCCTCTTGCCCCCTCATACACCTCTGCTGCTGCTGTTGACGTCATTGGTGCTGAGGATGTCGGGGCTACTTTTGCTAGTGGGAAGCGCCGCAACAGCAAGGGCACGGGTGGCAGGGGTGGTGGCGGAGGCCGTGGGGGTGGTGGTGGGGGCAGCAGTGGGGGTGGTGGAGGTAGTGGAGGTGGTGGTGTCAGAGGTCCACTGGTGATCCCCGATTGATCCTAGGAAAGGGTTACAGGCTCGTTGTCCTGGGGGGTTATGGGCGCACTGACCCGCTACTTAACAAGCCCTTTCATCCCAATGGTCTAGTGGTTGGGATTCTGACATGGTATCAGAGCGGTCTCGGGTTCGAATCCCAGTGTGTGCACTACGGGCATCCCAGTGCGGGGGGGTGTCAGAGGTCCACTGGTGATCCCCGATTGATCCTAGGGAAGGGTTACAGGCTCGTTGTCCTGGGGGGTTATGGGCGCACTGACCCGCTACTTAACAAGCCCTTTTATCCCAATGGTCTAGTGGTTGGGATTCTGACAGGTGGCAGTGGTGGGAGTGGTGGCTGGAGTGGGGGCTTTGGTGGCGGCGGTGGTGGCAGCGACGGGAGTGGCGGTAGTGGCGGCAGTAGAAGTGGTGGCAGTCGGGGTGGAGCTGTTAGGAGAGGAGGTTCTGGCGGTGGCCAGAGGCAGCAGCAGCAGCGTAGGAGCGAGACCCCGTTGCCCCAGAAGCTTCGTGAGTGGTTTGCTCAGCGTGGGGCGTCTGGGGGTAGTGGTAACTGCCCGTATGTCATTTGCACGGGTGACCGTGCTGGTCAGACATGCGAGAAGCCTCACACTCAGTACCGCTGCTTCTCCTGCCTCGACGACGCTTTGCGCGAAGAGTTTGGTGACGAGGCCGAGCGCCCCTGCCGGGCAGAGCTGCTTAGGTCTGGAGTTGCTATCTTTGACCTAGACTTTGATGCGATCCTTTCTGCTATGTATGCCTTGTCTGTTAGTGCTGAGGATGACTGTTACCTGTGTGTGCCCAGGTATAGAGGCTGCTGCTCTAGGTGCTAGTGATTATGCTCTCCCTGATACTGCGCCTGCTGAGTCCTTGCAAACCTTTACGCTTGACTTAGGTGCTTCCCGCTGTTTCTTTCGCGACAGCACCACCCTCACTCCTCTCTCTATACCTGTTCCGGTCAGACCAGCTGGCCCCTCAGGGGGTCCAGTCGTTGCCCGTTCCTCCACTGTTCTCCCGTGTCCGGCGGTTCCGTCCGGCTCATTGTCAGCTAGCTCTTCACCTCCTCTCGTTCTCTACGAACTTGGTGAGTACCGCAGCCCTTGAGAGATGCGATGGTCACTACCACCACTCCGCATGTATACACAGACAGGCCGTCACCTGGCCACGTTCACCCGTCAGCCTGGGTCAAGTCTGTACACCCTGGCTACTAAGCCTCCTCAGGTAGCTGCGTCTGCCTAGGTGTCCGCGTCATGTCCAATAGCACCCCCTTGTTAGTGTCGCCTCCTGTCGCACCAGACTCTCCTCTGGCACCACCGCCTTGGTCACCCCTCCCTGCCACGCCTTCGTGGCATGCACTCCCGCCTCCTTGTTTCTAGTCTTCCCAGGTCTCTGCCTCCCCTCCCGCCCTCGCCTGCCCCGCCCTGCCTTCCTTGCGTCGAGGGGCGGCAGTGCGCCACTCCTCACTCCTCCTCGTTTCCCCC
Organism: Closterium sp. Naga37s-1; assembly: GCA_947471745.1. Taxonomy (NCBI): domain Eukaryota; kingdom Viridiplantae; phylum Streptophyta; class Zygnematophyceae; order Desmidiales; family Closteriaceae; genus Closterium; species Closterium sp. Naga37s-1. The sequence goes on along the minus strand of CANJKZ010000323.1, from coordinate 1,615,059 downwards.
GATGACTGCTCCCCTGCAGACTCTCCACATGGACGTGTGGGGCCCAGCCCGCATCAGCGGACAGGACCGCGAGCGCTACTTTCTGCTGGTTTTTGACGACTACACGCGTTACACCACTAGACCATTGGGATAAAAGGGCTTGTTAAGTAGCAGGTTAGTACACCCATAACCCCCCAGGACAATGAGCCTGTAACCCTTCCCTAGGATCAATCGGGGATCACCAGTGGACCTCTGACAGTGTGCGCAGGTTCTGGTTGTTGGCAACGGTTATCACGACTTCCCGATTGAGACGCTGTTCCTGTTGAACAATCTGATTTGAAAAGCACATGTGTTGTCCGCAGCAGCTGTCTAAGAACCAAGTCTCTTGGCCAGACGACTCGCTCTGAGCGATGGCCGCGTATGTCGGATTTGGTTCCAGCGATTCGCGACGAGGTTTGCGTTCGTCGAGCAATTCTTATGGTGAGTAAGTCGGTGGTGAGCCAGTGATGCAGGAGTCTGTTCTTGTCATGCAGCTTATGATGTTTCTTGTTCCTCATGCAGGTTGCGATGTTGACGTTGAAGACTGCACCTGGTTGGAAGGATGTGGCTATGTGGAGGCCACCTGACTGCTTGAAGGTTGAAGCTGGTGAGGTGGTGGCGTTGATTGCTGTTGATTCGGGCAGTGAACACGAGAATGTCCTGACGTTTGACAGAGGTGACAGAAAGGTGGTACGTATCTTCGTGCTTGATGCTCGTGTTGTAGGTTGTTGTTGTTGCGCCGCTGAGTCTGAAAGGCAAACTCTGGTACTGATGCCCTTTTCTCGTGTCTTTCTTCGTGCAGGTCCATATCTTGTTGCTCGGCATGAATTTGTGCGCAAAGGTTCGCTTTGGAGAGTCTTCCATGGGCCCGGAGAATGGCTCGGGTGGAGCGTCACTGAGGACCAAGGCCTGTGATGACGACACTGACAAAGGCGTCTTTGGATAGTGCCCCACCGCACCAAAGGAGTTTGTCGCGTAGACCACGGCAGCGACTGATATAAGCCGTTCCCTTTTCACCGGGTTGCATTTGGACTGTTGACAATTGCGCCATGAGACAACTCTGATTCACGCTGTCGTTTCCTTGACACAAGTTCCTCATATGGTTGTACGCAAGCTCGGCGGAGTTAGAATATCCGCTATAAGTTCGGATGTTATGCTGCTCGTTTGCCGTTAAGTTTCGCAGAAGAATAGTGCACGCCATCAGTGACTGATGCGTGTACTGCTGCTTATACTGCATCCCCTGTGTAGGATATGGCAGGGAACCATCGAAGAAACCAAGGATTTGAGCGTCCTCCATCATCAGCTCGAATTCGAAGGACCAGGTATAGAAGTCCTTCCCGTCGAATGGTGTTGACGTTTGCAGTTTTAGCACGTGCGCGAATTGTGACTACAGCTGAAGTGCATCCAGTCTCTTTGTCTCTTGTCCAGGTGGAAGTCGATGTCAGAACATTATAGCTTATACATTTGTGTAGGCTGTAGTAGGGCAGCCCATAAGGGGTACAACCCAATTAGGGTTAGTACTTGTACCCAACTGTTTGCTAGTTCATCCATTCTCATTCGTTATTTTCACATGGTATCAGAGCAGGTCACTAGGGCCCACCACCTGCTACGCTGCGAGTACACCCCTAGGCCCGTCGCTCCTAGCCATCGCGGCCAGTCAGCCCCTAGCCCCTCCTGACCAGTCGCAGCCGCCGTTACAGCCAGCTTCTCCACTGCCTGCTCCTTCTCATTACGCTGAGCAGACTGGCGGTCTTACAGAGCGTCGTAAGCCTGCGTCTCGTCCTGTCTCGCCTGTTCGCACTGCTCCTCACGTTCCTCGTTCGCGTCCTCCTCCTGTCGCTGGCACCCACGCTATGACCCTTCGTCCTTCCTCTGTTCCTCTACGCATTCCTCTGCCAGCTCCTCCTGAGTCCTCTCTTCCTGCGGTCCCTGACCCTGAGTCTGACCGCGCTCGTGCTGCCAGTCCCACTGTCTCTCGTCTCCTCGCCACTGCTGTCACAGACCCTTCTTTTGAGTCTGCTGCTGTGTCTACTCTCGTTGCTGAGCTGCTTGACTTTGCTGCTGCCTGTCGTCTAGACTACACCACTGCTCTTGTTGCTGAGTCTGCGTCTGCCAGTCCTCCGTCCGTCGGGGGTGAGTGTGCTCTTGCCACGGACGTCCTTGAGGACAGGCAGGAGGACTTTGAGTGTCTTGCAGCTGCTGTACCTCGTTTCGCTTCCATGCTGCTTGCCCCTGAGGGAGACCCGGATGCACCAGACATCCCGACCCCGCGCTCTTACGCAGAGGCGATTACGGGTCCTTACTCCTCTCAGTGGCAGGCAGCCATGGATGCCGAGAGGGCATCCTGGAAGTCCACAGGCACCAACGTCGACGAGGTTCCCCCACCTGGGGCAAACATAGTCGACGGCATCTGGATCTTCAGGGTGAAGCGGCCGCCGGGTTCTCCGCCTGTCTTCAAGGCGCGTTACGTTGCTAGAGACTTCAGTCAGCGACAGGGAGTTGACTACTTCCATACCTTCTCCCCCACCCCGAAGATGACTACTCCTCGGGTGTTGCTGCAACTCGCTGCTCAGCGTGACTACGAGTTGCACTCTTTGGACTTCAGCACATCGTTTCTGCAGGGCAGCCTGCACGAGGAAAACTGGTTGCGCCGCCCACCTGGTTTCACTGAGTCTTTTCCTGCAGGTACTCAGTGGAGTCTTCGGCGGCCAGTCTACGGTCTCCGCCAGGCGCCTCACGAGTGGCACGACACACTGAGGACTACACATGCGGCTCTTGGGTTTGCTCCTGCTACCGCTGACCCGTCGCTGTTTCTACGCACCGACATCTCGCTGCCGCCGTTCTACGTCCTTGTCTACATCGACGACCTCGTCTTTGCCACTGCTGACACTGAGGCACTGACTCTTGTGAAGTCGGAGCTATAGAAGAGGCACACCTGCACTGACCTGGGTGAACTGCGCAGCTATCTTGGCTTGCAGATCACCCGGGACAGAGCTCGGCACACCATTACCCTGACTCAGTCACACATGGTGCACCAGGTCCTTCAGCGGTTCGGAATCCAGTTCTCCTCGCCACAGCCCACTCCTCTGTCTACCAGCCACTCGCTCTCAGCTCCATCTTCGGACGAGTCCGTAGAGCCGAGTGGTCCGTACCTAGAGCTTGTGGGTTGCCTCATGTACTTGATGACGTGCACTGGACCTTACCTCGCGTACCCTCTCAGCCTTCTGGCTCGCTACGTGGCTCCCGGCAGGCACCGAAACATGCACTGGGATGCTGCGAAGAGGGTACTGCGTTACTTGTGCAGTACGTCGGGCATGGGGCTCGTGCTTGGAGGAAGGGGTCCAGTTGTCCTCACCGGTCACGCAGACGCCTCCTGGGTTGACGACTCAGCTACGCAGCGGTCGTCACAGGGTTACACCTTCAGCCTTGGTTCCGGCTCTGTTTCTTGGCGGTCTACCCGCTCGTCTTCGGTTCTCAGCTCCACTTGTGAGGCTGAGATCTACGCCGGGGCCATGGCTGCTCAGGAGCTACGCTGGCTCACCTACCTGCTGACCGACTTGGGAGAGCAGCCTCGTTCGCCTCCAGTTCTGTACGTAGACAACAAGGCCATGATTGCCTTGTGTCAGGAGCACAGACTGGAGCACAGAACGAAGCACATCGCTCTGCGATACTTCCTTTCTCGAGAGTTGCAGCAGCGTGGCCAGCTTCGTCTTGCGTACGTGGCCACTCGGGCCAACACTGCTGATGTCTTCAACAAGGCACTTCCGCCTGGTGATCATCAGCGCTTTGTTACTTTGCCTATATATATACCTGCATGCTTACACTTGCTAGGGTATGATCACTGTATTGCTTGTTCTCTTTATATATCTCTGCATGTGAACTGGCCTCGTGGCCCTTTGCTTGTGCTCAGACTGTGTGGTGACTTTGTGATCCACCCTGAGCTTGCTTTGCTTTGCTTGACTGGTCTTGTGACCACTTGTTCTCCCCCACTTTGCCTATGGGGGTGTGTCAGAACATTATAGCTTATACATTTGTGTAGGCTGTAGTGGGGTAGCCCATAAGGGGTACAACCCAATTACGGTTAGTACTTGTACCCAGCTATTTGCTAGTTCATCCATTCTCATTTGTTATTTTCACAGTCGATTCGGCATGAAGCTGACGGAACCGCGTCGGGGCTCATACGGTGCGAAGGTAGGCTGCTGATTTCCGCGCGCAAAAGAGGAGCCATCAAGACTCATGGGAGTAACTCCGTTGCTGTTATCGCTGTTGTTTGACTGCGCAGGTGCCGCTTGCTATTGTTGTTCGTAGAAGGACATGAAGGAGAATAATATTTCCATCATGCTTGGGTCGAAGCCGGTTGGTTGATTTACGTGTGCTTCAATGGATTGAGCAGCAGGTCTCATGGTTGAGCCTTCGTCGGTCTATAGCCCACAGGCTGGAGGTGGAGTAGGAGTAGTGCCAGGAGATCCAGTAGACGAGCTCCTTTCCTTCTGTGTTGCCATGTCTTCTGTTGTTGTATGAAATGGAAATAGTTGAGCCTTGTCCTTCCTAGCTCTCATTCCATGTTGGGCCGAGAAAAGCCCTTAGGATCGTTTTCAAGGATTAAAGCTCAAAGTGATGTGATAGCAGAAGCATCTTTAATGAAGGCTGATTGAACCACCTTGCACTGATGTGTGAGAACAAGATAAGTTGATTATAACATAGAGATACAAGGCTTTATATGATTGCAGAGAATATGAAAGGTTTTACTAACTGCAACAGTACCTGCTAATGCGGATCGATACAGTGACGACTCGGGTAACTCCTCAATAGCGAGTCAGTAATTTGTCCTTGCTGTCGTGCTGCCTTTGTCGAGTCAAAGGTTGCTGACCTTTGACCTTCGCACCTCCTGCTGTTGTCGCCTTGTCAACCGCTTCGCTGTAGTTTGGTTGACTCGGTGTTGCTTCGTTGTGAGTCTGCTTCGTTCTTGTTATAGCGCTCAACACATCAGAAGCGCGAAATATATGCTTCCAACAACGCGTACACGAATATTCCCACCCAGTAGTAAAACGTTACTGTCAGAAGAATGAACGAGAATACATTGAACAGAAGTTGGGTACAAGTACTAACCCTAATTGGGTTGTACCCATTATGGGCTACCCCACTATAGCCTACACCAAGCAAGCAATATAACATTTTGACACACCCCCATAGGCAGAGTGGGGGAGAACAAGTGGTCACAAGACCAGTCAAGAAAAGCAAAGCAGGCTCAGGGTGGATCATGAAGTCACCACACATTCCGAGCACAAGCAAAGGCCACAAGGCCAGTTCACATGCAGAGATATATATAAAAGAGAACAAACAATACAGTGATTATACCCTAGCAAATGTAAGCATGCAGGTATATATATAAATCACTGTACAAGCAATGTCACGCAGTGAGCAAGTTACGCAAAGTAGGCACAAGGCCTAAAAAAAAACAGAAACGCTGATGATCACCAGAGTGAAGTGCCTTGGTGAATATATTAGCAGTGTTGGCCCTAGTGGCCACGTACGCAAGACGAAGCTGACCACGCTGCTGCAACTCTCGAGAAGGAAGTAACGCAGAGCGATGTGCTCCAGCCTGTGCTCCTGACACAAGGCAATCATGGCCTTGTTGTCTACGTACAGAACTGGAGGAGAACGAGGCCGCTCTCCCAAGTCGGTCAGCAGGTAGGTAAGCCAGCGTAACTCCTGTGCAGCCATGGCCCCTGCGTTGATCTCAGCCTCACAACTGGAACTGAGAACAGAAGTCGAGCGGATAGACCTACAAGAAATAGAGCCGGAGCCAAGGCTAAAGGTGTAACCCTGTGACGACCGTTTCGTAGCCAAGTCGTCAACCCAAGAAGCGTTTGCGTGCCCAGTGAGGACAGCTGGACCCCGTCCTTCAAGCACGAGCCTCATGCCCAACGTACTGCATAAGTAGCGCAACACCCTCTTAGTGGCCTCCCACTGCTCTAGTCAGTGTCTCCCAGGCGCAACGTAGCGTGCCAGGATACTAAGCGGGTAGGCAAGATCAGGTCGAGTGCAGGTCATCAGGTACATGAGGCAGCCCACAAGCTCTGGATACAGGCCACTTGGCTCTACGGACTCGTCCGAAGGTGGAGCTGAGAGCGAGTGACCAGTAGGCAGAGGAGTGGAATGTGGCGAGGAGTACCGGAAGCCGAAGCGCTGAAGGACCTGGTGCACCATGTGTGACTGAGTCAGGGTGATGGTGCGCCGTGCTCTATCCCGGGTGATCTGCAAGTCAAGATAGCTGCGCAGCTCACCCAGGTCAGTGCAGGTGTGTCTCTTCTGCAGCTCCAACTTCACAAGGGCCAGTGCCTCAGTGTCAGCAGTGGCAAAGACAAGGTCGTCGACGTAGACGAGGACGTAGAACGGCGGCAGCGAGGTGTCGGTGCGTAGAAACAGTGACGGGTCAGCAGTAGAAGGAGTAAACCCCAGAGCCGCAAGTGTCGTCCTCAGTGTGTCGTACCACTCGTGAGGCACCTGGCGGAGACCGTAGACTAGCGGCCGGAGGCTCCACTGGGTACCTGCAGGAAACGACCTGGTGAAGCCAGGTGGGCGGCGCAGCCAGATCTCCTCGTGCAGGCTGCCTTGTAAGAAAGCTCTGCTAAAGTTAACAAAGTGAAGCTCGTAGTCACGCTGAGCGGCGACGTGCAGCAGCACCCGAAGAGTAGTCATCTTTGGGGTAGGGGGGAAGGTCTGGAAGAAGTAAACTCCCTGTTGCTAACAGATTCCTCGTGCAACGTAACGAGCCTTGAAGGCAGGCGGAGAACCCGGCGGCCGCTCCACCCTTAAAATCCACATGCCATCAACTATGTTCGCCCCAGGAGGGGGAACTGCGTCGACGTAAGTGCCTGTGGACTTCTAGGATGCCATCTCTGCGTCCATGGCTGTCTGCCACTGAGAGGAGTAGGGACCCGTAATCACCTTTGTGTAAGAGCGCGGGGTCGGGATGTCTGGTGCATCCGGGTCTCCCTCAGGTGCAATCAGCATGGACACGAGATGAGGTACAGCAGCTGCAAAACACTCAATGTCCTCCTGCTTGTCCTCAAGGATGTCCGTGCAAAGAGCAGACTCACCCCCGACGGACGAAGAACAGTCAGACTCAGACTCAGCAACAAGACTAGCGGCGTAGTCGAGACGACAGGCGGCAGCAAAGTCAACAAGCCCAGCAAATAGGCCAGACGCAGCAGCAGAGGGATAGTAGGATTGGCAGCACGAACTAAGTCAGACTCAGGGTCCGGACCGTCAGCAAGAGAGGACGCAGGAGGAGACGGCAGGGGGACACGCTGTGGAACAGAGGAAGGACGAAGTGCCATATGGTGCTTGCCGGGGAAAGGAGGAGGACGCTGACGAGGAACACGACGACCAGTGTGAACAGCGCGAACAGGTGAGGTAGAACGAGACACAGGCTCATGATGGTCTGTAAGACCTCCGGTCTGCTCAATGTAAGAAGAAGGAGCAGGCAGTGGGGAGGCTGGCTGTAACGGTGGCTGCGACTGGTCAGACGGTGGACTCTGTAAGGGAGGAGTATGGCCAGTAGAAGATGGGAGACCAAGAACCTGCTGAAGCAGGGGAACGAAGTACGGTCACGGCCGTCCATTGTCTCCAGCTCCGGCACCAACAGCACCACCACCCCTAGGGCCAGCGCCTCCAGCTCCGGTGTCTCTAGCTCCAGGGTCTCAGGTTCCAACGCCTACAGCGCCAGTACTGCCAGACGCAGCACCCTCAGCGCCAGCACCTCCAGCTCCAGGGTCAACAGCTCCAGCGCCTCCAGCGCCAGGGTCTCCAGCTCCAGCTCCTCCAGCTCCAGCTCCTCCAGCTCCACCAGCCCTAGTAGCTCTAGTACCCCTAGTACGAGCACCTCCAGGACTTGCAGCTCCAGCACCTCCGGGACCTCTAGCTCCAGTAAGAACTCCAGCACCTCCAAGACTAATAGCTCAAGTATCTCCAGCTCCAGTGCCTCCGGCAGCAAAGTCTCCAACTCCGGCAGCTCCACTCCAAAGGCGTGTGCGCCGAGAAAACCACTCGCGCAGCTGCTGCGCGGAGAAAGGCTCCGGCCGAGGAGACAGTCGTGGCGAGGCACCTGCAGGACCTCCAGAAGAAGCAATACCCCTCGGCTCAGCACCCCCGGACTACGCACCCTCAGACTCAGCACCCCCAGGCTCCGCACCCTCAGGCTCAGCAACCCCAGGCTCCGCACCCGCAGGCTCAGTACCCCCAGGCTCCGCACCCCCAGGCTCAGCACCCCCAGACCCCGCACCCTCAGACTCAGCACCCCCAGGCTCTGCACCCGCAAGCTCAGCACCCCCAGGCTCCGCACGCGTAGGCTCAGCACCCCCAGACGCAGCACCCCCAGACGCAGCACCTCTAACAGCACCTGAGTCGCCAGCTACCTCAACAGGGACAGTTCAGGGAGAGGGTCTACTTGAGACACACCTGAGGGAGCAGGACCCTGGGGAGGGAGGGGGTCTACCGGAGGGGGACCTGGAGCAAGGAAGAGTGGCGGGAGTGGGGGAGGGGCAAAGCAGTACGGGAAGAGACGGTAAAAGGGAACCGACTCGTCAAACATGACGTCCTGACAGGGGAGGACACGGTGCGAGATGGGGTGGTAAAACTGCCAGCCTGGCACGTTAGGGGGAAAGCCAAGGAAGACGCAGGGAATAGCGCGGGCGGAGAGCTTGTCCGCGGACGTATCGCGAACAAAGGCACGAGAACCCCAGACCCGGAACACCGACGCATCGCCAACCTTCCCCATCCAACGTAGTGTAGGCGAGGTCTCCGGCAAGGAGACACGGGGCCAGAGGTTGAGCTGATGCGCAGCGTACCGGACCGCAAACGGCCACAGAAAATGGGGAGCAGCCGCATGGATCATGGAGGTACGAGCGACCTCCATCACTAACCAAATACGGCGCTCAGCAATCCCATTTTGCTGTGGGGAGGCCGGAAGCGTGAACGACTGGAGAATGCCCTCCCCACGACAAAAGTCCCACAAGAGGTCGGAGGAGAACTCACCACCTCTGTCAGAGTGCAGACGCAGGACAGGAAGATCCTGGCGAAACCGCTCGCGGAGCTGGAGATGGACTGCGCGGATCCAAGGGACCAAGACATCAGGGACCTCACCCTTGCTACGCAAGGGGAAGACCGTGGTGTAACGCGTGTAGTCGTCAACAACCAGAAGAAAGTAGCGCTCGCGGCCCTGTCCACCGAAGCGGGCTGGGCCCCACACATCCATGTGGAGAGTCTGTAGGGGAGCAGTCGTCGGGGGAAACGAGGAGGAGTGAGGAGCGGCGCGCTGCCGCCCCTCGACGCAAGGAAGGCAGGGCGGGGCAGGCGCGGGCGGGAGGGGAGGAAGAGACCTGGGAAGACCAGAGAAAAGGAGGCGGGAGTGCATGCCACGAAGGCGTGGCACGGAGGGGTGACCAAGGCGGTGGTGCCACAGGAGAGTCTGGTGCAACAGGAGGCGACATGAGCAGTTGGGGGCTACAGGACTTGACGCGGACACCTCGGCAGACGCAGCTACCTAAGGAGGCTCGGTAGCCAGTGTGTACAGACTCGACCCAGGCCGACGGGTGAACGTGGCCAGGTGACGGCCCGTCGGTGTACACGTGCAGATCGACACACACTGATCCCCAGGAGTGGTGGTGGTGACCATTGCATCCTGGAGGGCAGCGGTACTCACCAAGTTTGTAGAGAACTAGGGGAGGTGAAGACCTGACAATGAGCCGGACGGAACCGCCGGACACGGGAGAACAGTGGAGGAGCGGGCAAGAACTGGGCCCCTTGAGCGGTCAGCCATTCTGACCGGTACAGGTGCAGAGAGAGGAGTGAGGGTGGTGCTGTCACGAAAGAAACTGCGTGAAGCACCTGAGTCCAGTGTAAAGGTGTGCAAGGCCTCAGCAGGCGCAGTACCAGGGAGAGCATACTCACTAGCACATAGAGCAACAGCCTCTATACCTGGGTCGGGCGGCACACACAGGTAACAGTCACCCTCAGCACTAACAGACAAGGCATACATTGCTGCAAGGATAGCATCAAAGTCAAGATCGAAGATAGCAACTCCAGACCTAAGCAGCTCTGCCCAGCGGGGGCGCTCGGCCTCGTCACCAAACTCTGCGCGCCAAGCGTCGTCTAGGCGGGAGAAGCAGCGGTGCTCAGTGTGAGGCTTCCCACATGTTTGACCAGCACGGTCACCCGTGCGAATAACATACGGGCAGCTTACACTACCCCCAGACGCCCCACGCTGAGAAAACCACCCACGAAGCTGCTGGGGCGAAGGGGTCTCGCTCCGACGCTGCTGCTGCTGCTGCTGCCGTTGGCCACCGCCAAAATCTCCCCTCTGAACAGCTCCACTCCGACTGCCACCACTCCCACTGTCGCCAATACCGCCACTACCGCCACTCCCACCGTTGTGTCAGAATGTTATATTTGTCTAGCCTGCAGTGGGGTACTCAGTAGCGAGTACAGCCCAATTTAGGGTTTGCTATATGTACTCAACTGCCTGCTAGTGAAACCCCTCTTCTCTGTTTCATTCCTTCCTTTGATTCTGACATGCTATCAGAGCAGGTCGACCCTCCCGGGTCGATCCTGTGGATGGGCCCACCTGATGCTTCCGCTGCTGTACTGCCTGTCGCGCGCCCCGGGCGCGCGACGTTTTCTGCCTGCCGCGCGCTCGGGGTGCGCGGCGTTTTTTCTTCCCGCCGCGCGCTCGTGGCGCGCGGCAGTTTTCTGCAGTCGCGCCGCCCTGCTAGCCGCGCGATGCCCTGTCTTGCCCGTCGTGTCGCCCCCGGGGAGCAGCGCGCCCCCCCGGTCGACCCTCGCGTCGCCCCCGCTGGACCCGCACGACGCCCCAGGGAGCCGCGCGCCCCCCCCCCCCCCGTCGACCCTCGCGTCGCCCCAGCTGGACCCGCGCGATGCCCCGGGGAGCCGCGTGCGCCCCCCCCGTCGACCCTCGCGTCGCCCCCGCTGGACCCTCGCGACGCCCTGAGGGAGCCGCGTCGGCCCGCACACTGCCCCCGTCGACCAGCGCGTCGCCCCAGGGGACCCGCGCGCGCTGCCCCGTGGAGCAGCGCGCCGTCCCTTGCCCTCGTGCTGCTGCAGGGCGGCTTCCTCCCCCCCCCCCCCCCCTCCCGCGTCGTCTCTCTGCTGTGTGTGCAGCCGTGGGGGAGGGTATGGGGGTGGCGGGTGTGCGTCGTCCCTTGCTCCTCCTCCTCCTCTCTCTCCCACTACTGCAGTTGCTGCTGAGGGGGGTGGGTGTGTGGGAGCCGAGGGAGTTGTGCTAGGGGGGTGACGTGGGAGTGAAGCTAGGGGTGCAGCAGGGGGTGTGAACGGGAGTTTTGGGACAGTTAGGGGGAGGTTGGGTGGAGGCAGCCGTCGTCAGCAGCGCCAGTAGTCCGGAGGCTACAATCTCCGGTAGCCCAGCGAGCCTGCTGCGCCAGTCGCCCGTGGGTCCATTGCTCCTGCCGCTCAGAGTTAGCCGCGGAGCCAGTTACTCCATTAGTCCGGAGGCTACAATCTCCGGTAGCCACAGTGCGCGCCGCTCCTGTTGCCCGTGTATCTGCAGCTTCACACGTCGTCTCCTATCTCCACTCCTCTCACAGTCCCTCCTCCTCCTCACTAACCGTCTGTGACTGCCTCTAGCTTTGCTTATATTTATGAACTATTGTTCTGCTTGCTTATTGTGCTGATTACACCCCACTTTGGCTATGGGGGTGTGTCAGAATGTTATATTTGTCTAGCCTGCAGTGGGGTACTCAATAGCGAGTACAGCCCAATTTAGGGTTTGCTATATGTACTCAACTGCCTGCTAGTGAAACCCCTCTTCTCTGTTTCATTCCTTCCTTTGATTCTGACACGCTGCCACCGCCGCCGCCACCAAATCCCCCACTCTCGCCACCACTCCCACCGCTGCCATCACCTCCACTACCTCCACCACCTCCACTGCCACCCCCACTACCACCCCCGCTGCCACCTCCACCACTCCTGCCACCCTTGCCCTTGCTGCTGCGGCGCTTCCCACTAGCAGAAGCTGCCCTGACATCCTAAGCACCAAGGACGTTAACAGCAGCAGCAGAGGCATAGGAGGGGGCAAGGGGGGAGGGGGAACACCCCTTAAAGAAGGGCGTGAGAGGAGTACCACGAGCGGCACCTACAGCGACTACACTAGTCTCAGCTGCTAAGAGGTGCTGCTCGAGCAGGTCAACAGTGAGGTCTGTGGGGTCAAGTGCGAGAAAGTGGTCTCTCATTGCGCAAAGAGAGTCAGGGAGGCGGGTGACTATGAAGTAGTGAGTGATGAACATCGGGGGGGGGGTTCCTGTCAAGGAACTATTCTGGGAGGGCAGCGCGGTGGCGAGCGGCGCTAGTGCGAAGGTGGGTAACGAGGTCCTCTACTGTGGCAAAGGCGGACAGCTTGGGAAACAGGTAGGGCAGTAGAAGAGGGCCTAGAGCAGCAGTGGCCGGGGAGGAGTAACAAGCGACTACAGTGTCGTACAGTGCTTTAGCTGTCTTGTGCTGTCCGAAGTGAGCGCATTCGGCTAAAGGCAGGTGGTTGTGAATGGCTAAGCGAGCAGCAGCGTCATGGGTAAGCCACTGTGAGCGAGTCGCACTGTCAGCTGTGGCGGGAGGGGCGAGAGAGGCTCCAGACGTATGGTCAAACAACGAAACGGTGTCTCTAGAGTCGCTGAGTAGGTACAGCTGTAAGTCGTCGAGCCACGTGTCGAACTGGATCGGACGGCCCTCATGATCGAACGTGAGGACACGGAGAGAAGCCATAGCGGGCAGAGTAGGGTGGCGCGCTACCAGCAGAGCAGCACGCAAGCAGAGCAGAGCGGCGCACGGCTGGGGTGGCCAGCAGCAGGGCGGGCAGGAGCTGGGCGTTGCAAGCAGCCGGGGGGGTCGTCAAACGGGCCGCAAGGGGTGGTGAGCGGGCTGCAGGTGGCGGCGCGCAGGCTGCAAGAGTGGCGGCTCGGGGGCTGCAAGGGGCGGCAGGTGGGCCGCAGGGGGGCGGCGAGCGAGCTGCAGGGGCGGCGAGCTGGCCGCAGGTAGGCGGCGAGCGGGCTGCAGGGGCGGCGGGCGGGCCGCAAGCGGGGGGCGCGCGGGCTGCAGGGGCGGCGGGCGGGCCGCAAGCGGGGGCCGCGCGGGCGGGCCGCAAGCGGGGGGCGCGCGGGCTGCAGGGGCGGCGGGCGGGCCGCAAGCGGGGGGCGCGCGGGCTGCAGGGGCGGCGGGCGGGCCGCAAGCGGGCGGCGCGCTTGCTGCAGGGGCGGCGAGCGGGCCGCACGCAAGCGGAGAGCAGGCGGCAGGGGCGGTGCGCGGGGCTGCAAGGGCGGCGCGCGGGGCTGCAGAGGTAGTGCGCGGAGCTGCAGGGGCGGCGCGCGGGGCTGCAGGGGCGGCGCGCGGGCTGCAGGGGCTGCGCGCGGGGCTGCAAGGGCAGCGCACGGACTGTAGGGGCGGCTCGCGGGCTGCAGGGGCTGCGCGCGGGGTTGCGCGCGGGGCTGCAAGGGCAGCGCGCGGACTGTAGGGGCGGCTTGCGGGCTGCTAAGGGCGGCGCGCTGTGTTGTAGGGCGGCGCTCTGTTAGGGCAGGGCAGTGAGTGGGGCAGCTCTGTAGTGGGCCCTAAAATAACGGTCCTAGGGAAGGACCTTCTCTAAAACCATGTCAGAAGAATGAACGAGAATGCATTGAACAGAAGTTGGGTACAAGTACTAACCTGAATTGGGTTGTACCCTTTATGGGCTACCCCATTATAGCCTACACCAAGTAAGCAATATAACATTTTGACAGTTACTCGCTCGCGACACTCGCCTCGACAACTGTTCCCGCCACTGTACACCCCGCGACCCAACCTCACGGTTCGGATGGTAACCCGCGCTCCGGCCCTCCGCCTCGACAATTCCCAACCTCGACGATAGGTCTGTCGCGCACCACATTCTCGCGCATTACCATTACCACGTTAGGCCTTCGCTATATATTTTACCCTCATTCATTTGCTCATTGTACTTTAGATTCGATAGTGCAATCTTCGTTTCGCTCACTCAATTGCACTCGTAACAATAATCCTAGTCAGACAAGTCTCGCCTACCTAGAGGTCCTCGCCTAGCTAGGAAACCCCCTATATTTGCCGTCACTTTCATTGTATCTAGAGTCTACGCTATAATCACGTTCTCATTATTAATTCATTGATTTTGCGAGAGTCAAAGAAAATTCGGCCAAACCCCAATTTCACACTTGCACGGGGATTTTACACACCCTTAGGGCGTGTCCAGCGCGTACATTTACAGTTCATAAACCCATTCAGTTACCACATTTCCTATTGTAACACTGCATTTTACAAAAAGGTTGGACACGATCAGCTTCCGTTCACAAGACGGCACGCCCGCTGCGCGTACGACGAATCGTCTAACACACGTTACTGGAATCAGTGTGCGCGCGAACAAGGGTACAGCATTGCGTCCTGCCCGCTACAGTAATTTTCGTTGAAGCGTGGAATTTTCGCTTGTGCGTGAATTTCTGTGCGATGATAGACGAGGCAACCAGTTACCTCGTTTTCCACGAACTGTAGAAATTTGTGTGCAGAGGGTTGTGTCCGCGCGCTGGAAGGCCCAAGCCTTCGGACTCGACTCACCTTATATTCGTTTTTTGGTACAGTGAGATTTTTTGAGCCGGGAAACGTGTGAAGGTACTAATATTCCCAAAATGTACGCGCTGGACACGCCCTTAGTTCAACTCATAAGACCACTAGTTCACTGATGAGATGAGAGCCCAACTTCCCTCAACGGACATCAATGCTAGACCAGACTGACCCAAGGTAAGACCTAGTCAGCTGAGAACATAGTCGCTAAGACAGACTAGTGTCTTGCCCACGTACGACCATTTACACTTTCTCGACCCTCCCACCCATATCGTTAGCTAAAACCTAAGCCAGTGTGGTAGTAGATTCTGTCGGGCGGTTATTGAGCATCCTGTGCGCGCGAGGTGGACAGGTTGTAGTAGCGGAAAGTGCGTAAAGGGTAAGGCGAGAAAGCAGCGAGGAGCCGCGAGGCACGGACGGGGGTGATTCGCGATTTCGCGCGAGAGGCGGTTGGGCGTGAGCCGCATTCGACGGCCTGGACTGGGGCTGCAGCGATTACGCGAGAGGTGCGGGCTCGAAAGAGCAGCGATAACGAAGAGGTACGTGGGGGATGCGAGCGAGAAAGTGCGAGAGGGTACGCAGTGATATGCGAGGGGGATGGGCGCGAGAAGGCGCGGGGGAAACACCAGCGAGAAGGCGCGGGGGAAACACCAGCGAGAAGGCCGGCGGCGCGGAATGAGCAGCGAGCATGCAGGGCGGAAATTGCAGATGGGGCACGGGGCAATACGCAGCGATACGGACAGGCGGGATTTGCAGCGAGGAGGGTTATGGGAATACGCAGAGAGACGGCGGGGGGGAGAGGGGGGGAATAAGCAGCGAGACGGGGGGGAGGGAGGGGGAATAAGCAGCGAGAGGGGGGCAGAGTGATTAGGAGGGAGGGGAGGGAGGGGGGAGGGTTTCGCAGCGAGACGGGGGGGGGGGGGGGGGGGGAAGGAATAAGCAGCGATTTGGCGAGAGGGGGGGATGCATCCTCCAGTGTTGTGTCTCTCTCCCCCACCACCTCGCAACTCCGGGGCCCCCGCACGGTGCCACTTCCAAGTCATCTCTCCCGCGCCCTCCCTTCCCCCCTTGAACACATCTGTGCTCTTCCTCGGAAAGCACATTCTCCTCCCCCCTCCTAAAAAAGAACCCTTTCAAATGTCTCCCTTGCAGCTCTGTGTACTTCCTTCTCTGCCTCACTCCCTTCTTCCCCCTCCCCACTATTTTCCTCCCCTCTCCCTTCCATCTCTCCCCTCTCTCCCTAACTCTCATCTCTTCCCTTTTTACTCTATGCCTTACTCCTTTCTCTACCTTTTCTCCTCTCTGCATTACTCCGAACTGTACGCTGTCCCCTCTCTGCCTTGCTCCTCTCTCTACCTGTTTCTCATGGTGCCTTTCTCCATTATCTACCCTTTCCCCTCTGCCTTACTCCCCTCTCCACCCTTTTCCCTCTCTGCCTTACTCCCCTCTCCACCCTTTTCCCTCTCTGCCTTACTCGCTTCTCTACCCTTTCCCCTCTCTCCATTACTCCTATCTCTACCCTTTCCGTGCATCTGCCTTACTCGCTTCTCTACCCTTTCCCCTCTCTCCATTACTCCTATCTCTACCGTTTCCGTGCATCTGCCTTACTCGCTTCTCTACCCTTTCCCCTCTCTCCATTACTCCTATCTCTACCCTTTCCGTGCATCTGCCTTACTCGCTTCTCTACCCTTTCCCCTCTCTCCATTACTCCTATCTCTACCCTTTCCGTGCATCTGCCTTACTCGCTTCTCTACCCTTTCCCCTCTCTCCATTACTCCTATCTCTACCCTTTCCGTGCATCTGCCTTACTCGCTTCTCTACCCTTTCCCCTCTCTCCATTACTCGTATCTCTACCCTTTCCGTGCATCTGCCTTACTCGCTTCTCTACCCTTTCTGTGTCTCTGCCTCACTCACGCTCCCGTCTTTTCCGCTTTCCCATATGACGCCCTCTCCCGTGAGCAGAGCAGCATGGGGGGTCAATGAGGAGCGCCAATCATGCACCACGCGCACCACCCGTGGGTCGCCATCTCCGCTAAGCGCCCGGGCCTCTGGCGCCCCGCCGACGCCGCCATGCCGCCGGCCAAGGCGGCCAGCCCCGGCGCCCGGCCGCTGTCAGTGTCGCGTGCGCGGTGGCGGTGGGCGGGCGAGCGGTGGGCGTGCGGCGCCATGGCGGCGGCGCAGATGGCCGTCGCTCTGCTGCTGCTCGCCGTCGCCGCCACCTCGCTGCTCCTCCTCGGCTGCATCCGCCTCCCCAACCGCCAGGTCCCCCGCGCTTTCCCCTCTCCCCTCCCTTCCCTGTTTCCCCCGTCCCTCCCAGTTAGCATTCCGCAAGTTGGTCCTCTCTCCCCTCCTCATTGGTTAGCCTCCTCCTGCCTCCTGGAAGGCCCCCCCTCCCCTCCCCTCCCCTCCCCGCCCCCTCTGCGCTGCCCTTACCCCACCGGCCCCGCCTTCTCCTTGCCACCCATCTCCCGCATTTCCCCTCAATTTCTTGCTTCTCACGTTCCGCCTCCGCATTCACAAGCTGCACTCTGCCGCTCCCAACCGTACCCGACGGCAGGCGGGGTGGAGCGTGGAGCTGCCGCATGAGCCGCACGACCCCAGCGCCAACTGCTCCTCCGCCAACCCCACCGTCGTTGTCAAGGCAAGCCCCCGCTCCCATCTGCCTCGTGCCCCATCTGCCTCGTGCCCCATCTGCCTCGCGCCCTCCCCACTCGCATTCTCCCCCACAATCTCCTCTCTCTTGTTCTCTTGGTTCCCCCGTGTACCACCTTAGTACCTTACCCCCCTCCACTCCCACCCCCTTCCTCCCAAACTAGTCTATGGTACTCAGACCGTCAATTCCACCTGCCCTCTTGCCCCCTTGCCCTCTTGCTCCCCCCATTTCTCCACCAGACGCCTCCCCCTCTCGCCCCACCTTTCCTCCCCTCTCCTTTTTTCTCCCAACTTTTTCTTTCTCGCCACTTCCCCCGTTCAGACGAGCCAATGCTTTTCAAACTGCCAGTTCCACCTGCCACCAGTGTTCTGTCTCTGCTCTGCACCATGGACGCTTCAACGGTCAACCTCTCCCCCCACAGTTACCCCCTCACTCCTCCCCCCCTTTCCCATTCAGACGAACCTATGGTACTCGGAACGTCCATTTCATCTGCCCCTGGTCTTCCCCTGTGCACTGTAGACGCCTGCTTCAACTTCTTCCCACTCACGTATCTTCTCCCCCCTCCTCCTGCAGACCAACCTATGGTACTCGGACCGGCCGTTCCACGTGCCCCCCGTGTTCCCCCTGTGCACCATGGACGCCTGCTTCAACTTCTCGCGCTGCCCCTCCCCGCCCGCCCGCGAGCCCCTCGTGTACTCCTACTGGCCCGGGCCCAAGTACTTTGCCCGATTCAACACCACCAGGTGCTCATGCGATGCCGCCACGCCACATGCTCATTAGATCTTGTATTAGATCTTGTTATGTGCTTTTTGGATCCTTCTAGTCACTGTTTCTTTCCATCATCCCACTCTCATATCCTTACTCCCATCTTCCTTCTTTACTATCCTCACCATCACCACCACCATCCCACACCCCCTCTCACCTCCACACCTGGTGGGGCATGGGCGGGCGGCAGGTGGCACACGGACGACCCCAGCAAGGCGTGCTTCTTCTTCGTCTTCATGTCCGCAGGGCACCCCCGCCACTTCAAAGACCTGCCCTTCTGGGGGGACGACGGCCACAACCATGTGCTTATCAGGTCAGGTGACATGTGCTCATCAGCTGGCATGTAGAAAGAGTCAGTATATATATATAAATATATATAAATATATGTATATATATATAAATATATGTATATATATATAAATATATATAAATATATGTATATATATATATATATATATATTTTTTTTTTCTAATTGAAGGTGAGTCAAGTAATCTTCACGTGCTTGCCAAACACGACACCAAGTGCAGAGGAGGAGCATCTCCATTCACTCTGCCTGCCCCTGTCTCACCATGCTTCCATTCACCCCAACACCACCCTGTACGCCTCATGCCCACCCACCTCCCCCCTTAAAACGCTTCCCCCCATGCTGTCCTTCCCCCCATGCTGTCCTTCCCCCCATGCTGTCCTTCCCCCCATGCTGTCCTTCCCCCCATGCTGTCCTTCCCCCCATGCTGTCCTTCCCCCCATGCTGTCCTTCCCCCATGCTGTCCTTCCCCCCATGCTGTCCTTCCCCCCATGCTGTCCTTCCCCCCATGCTGTCCTTCCCCCCATGCTGTCCTTCCCCCCATGCTGTCCTTCCCCCCATGCTGTCCTTCCCCCCATGCTGTCCTTCCCCCCATGCTGTCCTTCCCCCCATGCTGTCCTTCCCCCCATGCTGTCCTTCCCCCCATGCTGTCCTTCCCCCCATGCTGTCCTTCCCCCATGCTGTCCTTCCCCCCATGCTGTCCTTCCCCCCATGCTGTCCTTCCCCCCATGCTGTCCTTCCCCCCATGCTGTCCTTCCCCCCATGCTGTCCTTCCCCCCATGCTGTCCTTCCCCCCATGCTGTCCTTCCCCCCATGCTGTCCTTCCCCCCATGCTGTCCTTCCCCCCATGCTGTCCTTCCCCCCATGCTGTCCTTCCCCCCTGCACGGCAAGCCAGCTTTGCAGACAACTGGAGTGGGCCACCGGCGTGGAGTGTGGGCAAGGCGGCGCTCATGCTCACAGCCGCGCACCTCACCGTGCACCGCGCAGCCTTTGACGTCTCCCTCCCGCTGCCGCCCACTTGGAAGCGCCACGCGGCCGGGCTGCGGTCGCTGCCGGTGGCTCAGAGGCGGTACCTGCTGACGTTCATGGGCACGCGCTACCTGGGCTCCATGCATGGCAACTTCCGCAGCTCGGCGGCGTTCAAGGCGCTGCACAACGGCAACGACATCATCGTTGTCACCCAGTGCGGGTCAGTGCTCGCATGCGCAGTGCTCTCATGCCGCACTCAATGGCAGTGCGATCCACTTCACTCTCATGCCGCACTCAATGGCAGTGAGGTCCACTCCACTCTCATGCCGCACTCAATGGCAGTGCGGTCCACTCCACTCTCATGCCGCACTCAATGGCAGTGCGGTCCACTCCACTCTCATGCCGCACTCAATGGCAGTGCGGTCCACTCCACTCTCATGAGCACTCGCATGGATTGGCAGTGCGGTCCACTCCACTCTCATGCCGCACTCAATGGCAGTGCGATCCACTCCACTCTCATGCCGCACTCAATGGCAGTGCGGTCCACTCCACTCTCATGCCGCACTCAATGGCAGTGCGGTCCACTCCACTCTCATGCCGCACTCAATGGCAGTGCGGTCCACTCCACTCTCATGCCGCACTCAATGGCAGTGCGATCCACTCCACTCTCATGCCGCACTCAATGGCAGTGCGGTCCACTCCACTCTCATGCCGCACTCAATGGCAGTGCGGTCCACTCCACTCTCATGCCGCACTCAATGGCAGTGCGGTCCACTCCACTCTCATGCGGCACTCAATGGCAGTGCGGTCCACTCCACTCTCATGCCGCACTCAATGCCGGTGCTCGCCCCGCTTCAAGGGGCTGCATAGTGGCAGGGACAGCCAGCATCGTTGGTTGGCACCCAGTGAGGGTGAGTGCAGCATGGTGAGTCAATGGATGGGCGCTGTGGTTCACTCACACACAACAGCTCATCATACACTTGCAGACAACAGCGCATCACACTCATCCAGGCAACAACACACACATGGTCTCACTCACCTCGTGCCCGCCGCCAGCCACAGCTATCCCGCTCCACTTCACCCCACATGCTTCTGCGCTCTCGACTCGTTCAAAACTCCTCCCTCCCCTCTCCCCGCACACTCCAGCAGAGGGTCGACGTACCGGCGGGGCGGGTAATCGAGGAGGACCCGTGGATGCTGCCACCCAAGTGTTTTTTGAGTGGCATAAAAAACGCCTCAAACGTCTACTCCTTCACTCACTGCCCACCCGTCATTGAATCAGAGGGTCGACGAACCGGAGGATAATCGAGGAGGACCCGTCGCTGCTGCCCGAGTGCACGGCGGACGCGGCGCTGTTCCGCACCTTCTCCTACCCCGCCCTCATGAACTCCTCCTTCGCCCTCGTCCCTGCCGGCCGCCAGGCCTCCACCTACCGCTTCATTGAGGTCCGTGCCTTGCAGGGGGAGAGGGGCCCAAGGGCGTGGGTGGGTGTGTGGATGCGGGCATGAGCAATATGCGAAGTCGAACAGGTTTGATTTTGAGGCGTGTCAAAAGTGGCGTTCATCGAGGTGCGTGGAGGAGGGGTGGGAGGGGATGGGTTGGTGGGTGGGCGGTGGGTGGGGAGGGCAGGTGGGTGGGGAGGGCAGGTGGGTGGGCGGTTCCCACTCAGAGGCCTTCATGGAGGGTGGGTCCGACAGCCCCCGTGAAGCCTGCTTCGTTGCTCGCATGGGCACTTGTGTGTTCCGTGAAGCAGTGATGAGATGAGGTGGGGGGGATTCTCTCGAGGGTGGGCCTCACGAGAGAAGGCAGCGCAAGCAGCAGTCAATTCACCGGACCTCCCATCCACCGGACCTCCCATCCACCGGACCTCCCATCCACCTGACCTCCCATCCACCGGACCTCCCATCCACCGGACCTCCCATCCACCGGACCTCCCATCCACCTGACCTCCCATCCACCGGACCTCCCATCCACCGGACCTCCCATCCACCTGACCTCCCATCCACTGGACCTCCCATCCACCAGACCTCCCATCCACCGGACCTCCCATCCACCGGACCTCCCATCCACCTGACCTCCCATCCACCTGACCTCCCATCCACCTGACCTCCCATCCACCGGACCTCCCATCCACCGGACCTCCCATCCACCAGACCTCCCATCCACCTGACCTCCCATCCACCGGACCTCCCATCCACCGGACCTCCCATCCACCGGACCTCCCATCCACCTGACCTCCCATCCACCGGACCTCCCATCCACCTGACCTCCCATCCACCGGACCTCCCATCCACCTGACCTCCCATCCACCTGACCTCCCATCCACTGGACCTCCCATCCACCGGACCTCCCATGCACCGGACCTCCCATCCACCGGACCTCCCAACCACCTGACCTCCCATCCACCTGACCTCCCATCCACCGGACCTCCCATCCACCTGACCTCCCGTCCACCTGACCTCCCGTCCACCGGACCTCCCATCCACCTGACCTCCCATCCACCGGACCTCCCATCCACCAGACCTCCCATCCACCTGACCTCCCATCCACCTGACCTCCCATCCACCGGACCTCCCAACCACCGGACCTCCCATCCACCGGACCTCCCAACAACCTGACCTCCCATCCACCTGACCTCCCATCCACCGGACCTCCCATCCACCTGACCTCCCATCCACCTGACCTCCCATCCACCGGACCTCCCAACCACCGGACCTCCCATCCACCGGACCTCCCAACAACCTGACCTCCCATCCACCTGACCTCCCATCCACCGGACCTCCCATCCACCTGACCTCCCATCCACCGGACCTCCCATCCACCGGACCTCCCATCCACCTGACCTCCCATCCACTGGACCTCCCATCCACCAGACCTCCCATCCACCTGACCTCCCATCCACCTGACCTCCCATCCACCTGACCTCCCATCCACCGGACCTCCCATCCACCTGACCTCCCATCCACCTGACCTCCCATCCACCTGACCTCCCATCCACCGGACCTCCCATCCACCTGACCTCCCATCCACCTGACCTCCCATCCACCTGACCTCCCATCCACCGGACCTCCCATCCACCGGACCTCCCGTCCACCTGACCTCCCATCCACCGGACCTCCCATCCACCTGACCTCCCATCCACCTGACCTCCCATCCACCTGACCTCCCATCCACCGGACCTCCCATCCACCGGACCTCCCATCCACCGGACCTCCCATCCACCTGACCTCCCATCCACCTGACCTCCCATCCACCTGACCTCCCATCCACCGGACCTCCCATCCACCGGACCTCCCATCCACCGGACCTCCCATCCACCTGACCTCCCATCCACCTGACCTCCCATCCACCGGACCTCCCATCCACCTGACCTCCCATCCACCGGACCTCCCATCCACCTGACCTCCCATCCACCGGACCTCCCATCCACCGGACCTCCCGTCCACCTGACCTCCCATCCACCGGACCTCCCATCCACCTGACCTCCCATCCACCTGACCTCCCATCCACCTGACCTCCCATCCACCGGACCTCCCATCCACCGGACCTCCCATCCACCGGACCTCCCATCCACCTGACCTCCCATCCACCTGACCTCCCATCCACCTGACCTCCCATCCACCGGACCTCCCATCCACCGGACCTCCCATCCACCTGACCTCCCATCCACCTGACCTCCCATCCACCTGACCACCGGACCTCCCATCCACCTGACCTCCCATCCACCTGACCTCCCATCCACCTGACCTCCCATCCACCTGACCTCCCATCCACCTGACCTCCCATCCACCTGACCTCCCATCCACCTGACCTCCCATCCACCTGACCTCCCATCCACCCGACCTCCCATCCACCCGACCTCCCATCCACCTGACCTCCCATCCACCGGACCTCCCATCCACCGGACCTCCCATCCACCTGACCTCCCATCCACCTGACCTCCCATCCACCTGACCTCCCATCCACCTGACCTCCCATCCACCCGACCTCCCATCCACCCGACCTCCCATCCACCTGACCTCCCATCCACCTGACCTCCCATCCACCGGACCTCCCATCCACCGGACCTTCCATCCACCGGACCTCCCATCCACCGGACCTCCCATCCACCTGACCTCCCATCCACCTGACCTCCCATCCACCTGACCTCCCATCCACCTGACCTCCCATCCACCTGACCTCCCATCCACCCGACCTCCCATCCACCCGACCTCCCATCCACCTGACCTCCCATCCACCTGACCTCCCATCCACCGGACCTCCCATCCACCAGACCTCCCATCCACCGGACCTCCCATCCACCGGACCTCCCATCCACCTGACCTCCCATCCACCTGACCTCCCATCCACCTGACCTCCCATCCACCGGACCTCCCATCCACCAGACCTCCCATCCACCGGACCTCCCATCCACCGGACCTCCCATCCACCTGACCTCCCATCCACCTGACCTCCCATCCACCTGACCTCCCATCCACCGGACCTCCCATCCACCTGACCTCCCATCCACCTGACCTCCCATCCACCTGACCTCCCATCCACCTGACCTCCCATCCACCCGACCTCCCATCCACCCGACCTCCCATCCACCTGACCTCCCATCCACCTGACCTCCCATCCACCGGACCTCCCATCCACCTGACCTCCCATCCACCGGACCTCCCATCCACCGGACCTCCCGTCCACCTGACCTCCCATCCACCGGACCTCCCATCCACCTGACCTCCCATCCACCTGACCTCCCATCCACCTGACCTCCCATCCACCGGACCTCCCATCCACCGGACCTCCCATCCACCGGACCTCCCATCCACCTGACCTCCCATCCACCTGACCTCCCATCCACCTGACCTCCCATCCACCGGACCTCCCATCCACCGGACCTCCCATCCACCTGACCTCCCATCCACCTGACCTCCCATCCACCTGACCACCGGACCTCCCATCCACCTGACCTCCCATCCACCTGACCTCCCATCCACCTGACCTCCCATCCACCTGACCTCCCATCCACCTGACCTCCCATCCACCTGACCTCCCATCCACCTGACCTCCCATCCACCTGACCTCCCATCCACCCGACCTCCCATCCACCCGACCTCCCATCCACCTGACCTCCCATCCACCGGACCTCCCATCCACCGGACCTCCCATCCACCTGACCTCCCATCCACCTGACCTCCCATCCACCTGACCTCCCATCCACCTGACCTCCCATCCACCCGACCTCCCATCCACCCGACCTCCCATCCACCTGACCTCCCATCCACCTGACCTCCCATCCACCGGACCTCCCATCCACCGGACCTTCCATCCACCGGACCTCCCATCCACCGGACCTCCCATCCACCTGACCTCCCATCCACCTGACCTCCCATCCACCTGACCTCCCATCCACCTGACCTCCCATCCACCTGACCTCCCATCCACCTGACCTCCCATCCACCCGACCTCCCATCCACCCGACCTCCCATCCACCTGACCTCCCATCCACCTGACCTCCCATCCACCGGACCTCCCATCCACCAGACCTCCCATCCACCGGACCTCCCATCCACCGGACCTCCCATCCACCTGACCTCCCATCCACCTGACCTCCCATCCACCTGACCTCCCATCCACCTGACCTGCCATCCACCTGACCTGCCATCCCACCTGACCTGCTTTCTCGCCTGACCTGCTTCCTCACCTGACCTGCTTTCTCACCTGACCTGCCATCCCACCTCTGCCATCCTTGTGCTTCACTTCATACACGCACCGTCAATCCGCCTCTGCTTGTCCTCTCAGCATCCCTCCCTACACCCCCCGTGCCCTCGTCTGCCTCTCCCCTCTCCCTTCCCCCCAACTACTCCCCCTCCCCACTCCCCCGGCCCCTCCCCCACGAACCAGGCGCTGACAGCTGGCGCGATACCAGTGGTGGTGGCGGACAACTGGAAGCTGCCGTTTGACGACATCATCCAGTGGCACCGCTGCCTACTGCTCTTCCCCACCCACCTGCTCTCCCGCATCCCCCCCACCCTGCGCACCATCACCCCGGTACCTACCCCCCCTGCCCTGCAACACCCCACCCTGCCTTGCCTCCCCCGGTACCCCCCACTCCACTACCCCCCCACTCCACTACCCCTCCACTCCACTACCCCCCCACTCCACTATCCCCCCACTCCACTACCCCTCCACTCCACTACCCCCCCACTCCACTATCCCCCCACTCCATTACCCCCCCACTCCACTACCCCCCCCACTCCACTACCCCCCCACTCCACTACGCCCCCACTCCACTACCCCCCCACTCCACTACCCCTCCACTCCGCTACCCCCCCACTCCACTACTCCCCCACTCCACTACCCCCCCACTACATTACCCGCCCACTGCACTACCCCCCACTCCACTGCCACCCCACTCCACTATCCCCCCACTCCGTTAGTCCCCCAGTCCACTACCCGCCCACTTTACTACCCCCCACTCCACTACCCCCCCACTCCACTACCCCCCCACTCCACTACCCCCCAACTCCACTACCCCCCCACTCCACTACCTCCCCACTCCACTACCCCCCCACTCCACTACCCCCCCACTCCACTACCCCCCAACTCCACTACCCCCCCACTCCACTACCCCCCCACTCCACTACCCCCCACTCCACTACCCCTCCACTCCACTACCCCCCAACTCCACTCCCCCCCCACTCCACTACCCCCCCACTCCACTACCCCCCCACTCCACTACCCCCCCACTCCACTAACCCCCCACTCCACTACCCCTCCACTCCGCTACCCCCCCACTCCACTACCCCCCCACTCCACTACCCCCCCACTCCATTACCCCCCCACTGCACTACCCCCCACTCCACTACCACCCCACTCCACTATCCCCCCACTCCGTTACTCCCCCACTCCACTACCCCCCCACTTTACTACCCCCCACTCCACTACCCCCCCACTCCACTACCCCCCCACTCCACTACCCCCCCACTCCACTACCCCCCTTTCTCCACTACCTCCCCACTCCACTACCCCCCCACTCCACTACCCCCCACTCCACTACCCCCCAACTCCACTACCCCCCCACTCCACTACCCCCCCACTCCACTACCCCCCACTCCACTACCCCTCCACTCCACTACCCCCAAACTCCACTCCCCC
Organism: Closterium sp. Naga37s-1; assembly: GCA_947471745.1. Lineage (NCBI taxonomy): Eukaryota > Viridiplantae > Streptophyta > Zygnematophyceae > Desmidiales > Closteriaceae > Closterium > Closterium sp. Naga37s-1. Next base: position 1,588,556 of record CANJKZ010000323.1, on the reverse strand, counting down.
CCCACTCCACTACCCCCCCACTCCATTACCCCCCCACTCCACTGTTCCTTGCATGCGCATGCATAGTGTGGTGTGTGCGAGCATGGTGTGATGTGGGAAGCAGTAGTGTTTTGCTCTTATGGCATGCCATGCATGGTGCATCACACCATGCCATGCATTCACACCATGCCATGCATCACACCATGCCATGCATCACGCCATGCCATGCATCACACCATGCCGTGCGTCACACCATGCCATGCATCACACCATGCCATGCATTCACACCATGCCATGCATCACACCATGCCATGCATCACACCATGCCGTGCGTCACACCATGCCATGCATTCACACCATTCCATGCATTCATACCATGCGATGCGTCACACCATGCCATGCGTCACACCATGCCATGCATTCACTCCCTGCCATGCATCACACCATGCCATGGATCACACCATGCCATGCATCACACCGTGCCATGCATCACACCATGCCATGCATCACACTGTGGCATGCATCACTCCATGCTATGCATCACACCGTGCCATGCATGCACACCAATCTCTCATGTCTCTCATAACTCCCAGCCTTCTCATCCCACGCCTGCCCTTAACCCCACATGCAGAAAGCAGCGGAGAAGCGGCGGCAGCGGTGTGTGTCGATATTTGAGGAGTATTTAGCGTCAGACGATATCCTCATGCGTTCAGCCATGACTGCGCTCAAATCACATGCCGGGGGGATCTTCCCACTGTAATCCATTTCATTCAATTTATATGCTTCGCTGGGTTCTTAAAAGCCTCACAGTGTAAACAAGCACCCCTTCAAGAAGATGAGGTCACAGGGACCAACAAGGAACCACGGTGGGCTGGGAAGATTAGAGCTTCCTTTTAAGGAACTGAACTTCGAGGATCTTCCTTCCACGTCCCCCACACTAATGCAACCATATACTAGCACAGGATGAACATACTTCAGCAGCACTGCATCAATTACACATGCATCACAACATTTCACTATATGTACAAGTGCAAGTGCAGAATTAGTATGCCTTCAAAGGCATGCAGGGTCATGTGCAGGGCCCTATATATCAGCCTTTTTACAGTGATTCAGCATAAAATCAGGCTTTATTTTAGACCCTTGGCTGAATCCAAAGTTTTTTATTATGGACTTCGGCTGATTTTTCAACTATTTTATTTGTACCTTGTCTGTTTTTTCAGACATTTTTGGTGAGTGTACGCTGATCCTGTAGTTCTACTAACGGAACCCTTGCTAAATCCTCGAAATGTGTCCGTTACCTCGGCCTATCGCCCCCCACCTCACTGTTGGAAACATATAGTTCGCGCTTCTGATGTGTCGAACACTACAACGTAAGCGAAGCGAACTACAACGAAGTAACAGCGAGTCAACCAAAGCGGTTGACAACAGCAAGAGGTTAAGTGAAGGTCAAAGGTCAGCGACCTTTGACTCGCCGAAAAGCAGTGCGACAGCAAGGACACATAACTGATTTGCTACTGAGCAGTTACCCGAGTCGTCGCTGTATCGAACCGCAACAGCAGTTACAGTTAAACCTTTCATATTCCTTGTAACCATATTAAGCCTTGTATCTCTTTACTATAATAAACTTATCTTGTTCTCACATACCAGTGCAAGGTGGTTCAATTGGTTTACTATTACGCTTCCGCGAATACATCACCACTCTGAGACTTTAGTCTTGAAAACGATCCCAAGGGCTTTCTCAGCCCAACACTCACCCCCCTGGCCCACCCGATTCTCTCGCGCCGCCCCCCAACCACCTCAGTTCCTCGCCCCAACTGGTCGCACATTTCCCCTCCCCAGCCCACCTTTTTCTCAGCCCAGCCCACCTCGTTTCTTCCCCCAGCCCGCTTCTCCCAGCCTACCCGCTTCTCCCGCCCCTCCCCTCCCCCCCACGCCCACCTGCCTCTCCCCCCCCTCCCCGCAGCTCACCTGGTCCTTTCACACCCACTTCCTTCTCTCGCGCCCTGTTTACCAGATCTTGCTACTCCTTGCAAGATGAGCCATATAGTAACACAAGTGTATACTTCATCTTGACAAGAAAAAAATAACACAATAAAAACAGCCTTTTTTTTTGCACCAACATTAAAATTTCATCGTTTTTTTGCTAGGTAACGCTAATCAGCAGCCTTTATTTTAGGACCAAATGTCAGAAATAGAACGTAGGAATGATTGACTAAGGGGCAAGCATGATTGACTAGGATGCAACCCTAAAGTGTTGTACTCCTTGGAGTATGCCCCACTACAGCCTAGAGATAATAAATGCAATTTGACACACCCCCATAGGCAAAGTGGGGGATAGCAAACACAGCGGACGGTCACAGGACTAGTCAAGCAAGAGAACAAAGCAAAGCAAAGCTCAGGGTGGATCTCAAGATCACCACGCAGTCTGAGCACAAGCAAGCGGCCACAAGGCCAGTTCACATGCAAAGTTATAAAAGCACAAGCAGTACAGTGATCACAACTTAGCAAGAGCAAGCATGCAGGCATATACATATATTTATATCACTGTACAAGACAAAGTCAAGCAACCAGCAGGTGAGGCAGAGTAGGCACAAGGCCTAGAGTGTCAACGGGAGTTGTGTGTTGGCCCCGTCCTCCCTTTGGCGGAGCCAACTTCGTGGTTGGGTGCGCGGGAGGTGCAGCCGACATGCAGCAGTGGGCGACGCCGACTTGGGCAAGCTGGTCGACAGGCCTGGTCGACCTGCACGGGGCCACTACAAGGCCGCCGACTTTGGGTAGCCGGCGACCGACTTCAACCTGGTGGTCGATGAGGGTAGACGTCGACTAGGGAGGGGCGCTGGCTTTGGAGGGCGCCGAGTTCGGGTGGTCGACTTGGCGAGGTCGACCTCGGTGACGCCGACCTGGGGAGGACGACTTGGAGGAGTCGGCGAAAAGCTGCTGTGGTCGATGAGGTTGTCGTCGACCTGTTGAATGACTGACTTGGTGAAATTGGCGGGTGGTCGTCGACTTGGGTGGTCGACGAGCACGTACAATTTTTCGTTTACTTTTCCCAAGGAAGTCGACGTCGACCTGGTGGTATCCGGGTCGACCAAGATACCCGGGCAACGGGGATCTGCAGGGCACGCGATCATTGCCCAGGTGGTTCTGGCAAGGCCGACCTCGGTGTGATATCCCAAGGTTGACGTGGAGGGTCGGGTGCAGACGTGGGCCGTGGTCGGCGTGGCGTCTGCGCGGTGCAGATGACGAGGCACAGCGCGCCAACCAGCTGCGAGCACTTGCGAAGCAAGTGCGCTGCTAGTGCGGGTACAACGCTGTGTGACCGACCTACTGCAGTGTCGGCATATCGTCGACTTGCAGTGTTGGCAGACCGCAACATTGCACTGCTGGAGCGCGGTCGACCTTGTCGTGCTGGAACGCGGTCGACCATGCTGGGCAGGCAGTCGACCGGCTTGCATGCTAGCATCTGATGTAGTCATTGTTGCCTTGCCATTGTGAACCCTTGTTGTCAATCTTTGCTAGTGAAACTCTTGCAAAATCTCCCCGTGAACGTGCAAGCAGAGAACACACAAGCAAACGACTAAGGAACGAACACAGAGATCACTCCTACCCCGTGACTAGCCTGTAGACCAGCTCCTGTTGCTAGGGTTATCTCCGCATAGAGCAATGCAGAAACGCTGATGATCACTAGGCAGAAGGGCCTTGGTGAAGACATCAGCAGTGGAGGCCCGAGAGGCCACGTAAGCAAGGTGCAGCTGACCACGCTGCTGCAGTTCCCGAGCAAGAAAGTAACGAAGAGCAATGTGCTTCGTTATGTGCTCCAGTCTCTGCTCCTAACATAAGGCAATCATGGCCTTGTTGTCGACGTACAGAACTAGAGGAGAACGAGGCCACTCACCCAAGCCAGTCAGCAAATAGCTTAGCCAGCGTATAGCTTAGCCAGCGTAACTCCTGTGTAGCCATGGCCCCAGCGTAGATCTAGGCCTCACAGTTGGAACCAAGCATAGAAGACAAACGAGTGGACCTCCACGAGACAGAAACAGAGCCAAGACTGAAAGAGTAACCCTGTGACGACCGCTGAGTCGCCTGGTCGTCGGCCCAAGAAGCGTCGGAGTGTCCTGTGAGTACCACTGAAGCCCGTCCTCCAAGCACGAGCCCCATGCTCGATTTACTGCACAAGTAACGCAGTACCCTCTGCGCAGCTATCCAGTGCTCCTTCCTATGTCGCCCGGGCGCGACGAAGCGAGCAAGGATGCTGAGAGGGTACGCGAGGTCAGGTCGTGTGCAAGTCATCAGGTACATGAGGCAGCCCACAAGCTCTGGATACGGGCCACTCGGCTCTACGGACTCGTCCGAAGGTGCAGCTGAGAGCGAGTGGCCTGTAGGCAGAGGAGTGTGCTGTGGCGAGGAGAACTGAAAGCCGAAGCGCTGAAGGACCTGGTGCACCATGTGTGACTTAGTCAAAGTGATGGTGTGCCGTGCTCTGTCCGGGGTGATCTGCAAGCCAAGATAGCTACACAACTCACCCAGGTCAGTGCAAGTGTGTCTCTTCTATAGCTCCGCCTTCACAAGAGTCAGCGCCTCAGTGTCGGCAGTAGCAAAGACGAAGTCGTCGACGCATACGAGGATGTAGAACGGCGGCAGAGTAGGGTCGGTGCGCAGAAATAGCGACGGGTCAGCAGTCGAAGGAGCCGCAAGCGTCGTCCTCAGTGTGTCGTGCCACTCGCGGGGTGCCTGGCGGAGACTGTAGACCGGCCGCCGGAGGCTCCACTGGGTACCCTCAGAAAACAACTCAGTGAAGCCAGGTGGGCGGCGCAGCCAGATCTCTTCGTAAAGGCTACCCTGCAAGAAAGTTGTGGAGAAGTCGAGGGAGTACAGCTCGTAGTCCCGCTGTGCGGCAAAGTGTAGTAACACCAAAATAGTGGTCATCTTCGGGGTGGGGGAGAAGGTATGGAAGAAGTCGACCCCCTGTCGCCGACTGAAACCTCGAGCAACGTAATGCACCTTGAAGGCAGGCGGAGAACCCGGCGGCGGATTCACTCTGAAATCCACATGCCATCGACTATGTTCGCCCCAGGAGGGGGAACCTCGTCGACGTAGGTGCCTGTGGATTTCCAGGAAGTCATCTCTGTGTCCATGGCTGCCTGCCAATGAGAGGAGTACTCACCCGTGACCACCTCTGCGTAAGAGTGCGGGGTGGGGATGTCTAGTGTATCCGGGTCTCCCTCAGGGCAAAGCAGCATGGACGCAAAACGGGGTAAAACGGTTTCAAGACACTCAAGCTCAAACTGAATGTCCTCAAGGACGTCACTGTTAAGGGCAAGCTCACCCCTGACGGACGGAGGACAGACAGACTTAGACTCAGTAACAAGACTCGCAACGTAGTCGAGACGACGGGTAGCAGCAAATTCGTCTAGCTCACTGACTAGGGCAGACGCAGCAGTAGACTCAAAGGAAGGGTCAGTGACGATAGTGGCAAGGAGACGAGTGACAGTAGGACTAGCAGTACGAGCAAGGTCGGACTCAGGGTCACGAATGCCAGGAAGAGAGGACGCCGGAGGAGGTAGGGCAACACATTGTGGAACAGAGGAAGGACGAAGTGCCATCGTGTACGTGCCGGGGACAGGTGGAGGACGAGGACGACGAGCACGATTGACAGTGCGAACAGGGGAGGTAGGACGAGACTCAGGCTCACGACGCTCTGCCAGGGAGCTTGTCTGTGCAGGGTTAGGAGATTGAGCAGGAAGAGGGGAGCCAGGCAATAACGGTGGCTGTGACTGGTCAGGCGGAGGACACAGGAGAGGCGGAGTAAGGCTAGTGGAAGACGAAAGACTAAGAACCTAACGATGAGCCGAGTCAGGCGGTGGCAGGGACGACCGCGGCTGCGGGTAGAAAAACGGTCGGCGTGGCGCAGTACCCGTACCGACAGCAGCTCCAGCACCTCCAGTACCACCAGCTCCAGCTCCTCCAGTACCTCCAGCTCTAGCACCTGCAGTACCAGTACCTCCAGCTCCACCAGCTCTAGCACCTCCAGTACCAGCAGCTCCAAGACCTCCAGTACCTCCAGCTCTAGCACCTCCAGCACCAGTAGCTCCAGTGCTTCCAGTGCCTCCAGCTCTGGCACCTCCAGCGCTAGCAGCTCCAGTACCTCCAGCTCTAGCACTTCCAGCACCAGCAGCTCCAGTACCTCCAGTACCTCCAACTCTAGTACCTCTAGCACAAGTAGTTCCATTACCTCCAGCACCAGCAGCTGCAGTACCTCCAGCACCTGCAGCTCCAGTACCTCCAGTACCTCCAGCACCAGCAGCTCCAGCACCAGCAGCTCCAGTACCTCCAGCACCTCGAGCTCTAGCACCTCCAGCACTAGCAGCTCCAGTACCTCTAGTACTCCAGCTCTAGCACCTCCAGCACCAGCAGCTCCTGCAACTCCAGCACCTCCAGCTCTAGCACCTCCAGCACCAGCAGCTCTGTCAGAAATAGAACGTAGGAATGATTGACTAAGGAGCAAGCATGAGTACAAGTACTAGGATGCAACCCTAAAGTGTTGTACTCCTTGGAGAATGCCCCACTACAACCTAGAGATAACAAATGCAATTTGACACCAACGCTGATGGATCAGCCTGGTCAAAATCGAATATAGGGCCCTGGTCATGTGTACATACAACAGGCCCCTAGATTCGTTTTGGACCACACTGATCCATCAGCCTTGGTACGGAAAAAAACGTTGACGATCAGTGTAATCTAGGAAAATAACGCTGAAATTTCAGCGTTCGTACATAAAAAAACGTTGTTTCTGTATGGTTCAGATCTTATGCATTAATACATATCACATAATTTAAGTGTAACAGTTTCATGGATGGATTGGGAGTGGAGGGAAACAGATAGGCTAAGGGGGCCAGTGTAACAGGTGGGCTGGGGAGAGGGGTGAGAGAGGCACGTGGGCTGAGGAGAGGGGAGAAATGGGATGGGCTTGAGGAGAACGAATGGAATTGGGGGGCTGGGGGAAGTTTCAAGCGGAAGAAGTGGGCTGGGGGGGGTTTCGTATGGAAGAAATGGTCCGGGGGGAGGGACAAGCGAAAGAAACGGGGCTGTGTGGGGGAAGGGAGAGTGGGCAGAGTGGGCGAAAGAGCGGGTACAGTAGGCGGGAGAGCAAAAAATCATGACATGTGCGGATTCAGAATTGAGTCTCCCCCGCTATCACTCGAAAATTTCAGCGTACACTCAAGGAAAATTGCTGAAAAAACAGAAAAAGTAAAAAAAAGAAAGCTGAAAATCTGCCGAGGTACAAACAAAAAAACTTTGAAATCAGTGTAGGGCTGAAAAAAAAAACATGATTTTATGCTGAATCATAGTAAAAAGGCTGATATCTATGGCCATGACATACACTAAGCCACACTGCAATCAAGAATGCTATGCAAGCATAGCAGCTTGAACCACCACAGCCACCCCCACCACATTCCTCCGGACAAGCAAACCCTTGGGCATACGGTATCTCTCAGAATTAGAAACATCGGAATGGTTGGACTAGGAAGTATCGATGATACAAGTATGAACACTAAAAGTGTTATACCCCCTATAGCATCTCACTGTAGCCTACAACAACATACATATATATATGTATACATACATAATTTGACACACCCCATAGGCTAAGTGAGAGACCGAAAGAGAGGGCAATAAACACAAAAGGTCACAAGACCAGTCAAGAAAAGCAATAACACAAAGCTCAGGGTGGATCACAAAATCCCCACACAGTCTGAGCACAAGCAAGTGGCCACAAGGCCAGTTCAGGTATATATAATATGCAAGGAAAAACAGCGCAACAAACAAGATGCAAGACAACGACAACCGAGGGCCTACCTAAACAAGGCCTAAGTAAAGATAGAACCGGTGGTGATCACCAGGCGGAAGTGCTTTGGTGAAGATGTCTGCAGTGTTGGCCATTGAGGCCACGAAGTCCAAACGTGCCTGGCCGTGTCGTTGCAACTCTCGCAAAAGAGTACCTCACGTCGATGTGTTTTGTGCTGCCCTCCATTCGAGGCTCGCGACACAGGAGGATCATGGCCTTGTTGTCAGCGAACAAGGTCTGTGCAGAGCTCAGCCGCTCACCAAGGTCGGTGAGCAAGAAGGTAGACCAGCGAAGCTCCTGCGCAGCCATGGCACCGGCATAGATCTCTGCCTCCGTGCTAGACTATGCCACAGACAACGACCGAGTAGACCTCCACGACACAGCTCCAGCCCCCAAGTTGAAGAAGTACCCTTGAGTAGACCGCCGGTTCTGCATGTCGTCGGCGTAGTAAGATTAACAGTGACTGATAAGCTCAACTGGTTGTGTCCCTCCAAGCACAAGCCGCATGCTAGATGTAGTCGCCAGGTACTTTGCCACCCTCACAGCAGTCGTCTAGTGAACAGGATGGTGTCTCCCAGTCGCAACCAAGCGAGAAAGGATGCTGGCGGGAAACGCGATTGCCAGATGAGTACAAGTTATCAGGTACTTGAGGCAGCCCACAAGCTCTGCGTAGGAAAGGCTGGACTCAAAGGGCTCGTCAAGAAAAGGGCCAGTGAGTCCGTGGTCAACGACAAAAGGAATGAGCTGCGTGGTGGAGAACTGAAGCCCGAAGCGCTAAAGGACCTGCTGCAACATCTATGACTGAGTGAATGTGATGGTGCTAGCGGCTCTCTCCCTGGTGATCTGCAAGCCAAGATAGCAGCGCAGCTCACCAAGGTCAGTGCAAGTGTGTCTCTTCTGTAGTTCGGACTTCACCTCAGTCAGAGGGGCCGCGTCTGCTGTAGGGAAGACCAAGTCATTAATGTAGACAAGGACGAAGAAAGGTGTGGGCCCAAAACGAATGAACAGCGACGGGTCGGCAGACGAAGGACAGAACCCGAGGTCAACAAGAGTGGTGCGTAGCGTGTCGTGCTACTCACGGGGCGCCTGACAGAGACTGTAGACTAGTCACCTCAGGCTCCACTGGGTCCTAGGCGGGAAATTGCCAGTGAAGCTAGGAGGATGGTGTAGCCAGCTGTCCTCGTGTAGGCGGCCTTGGAGAAAGGCAATGGAGAAGTCGAATGATTGCAACTTGTAGCCTCCCTGTGCTGCAATGTGAAGTAACACCCAAAGAGTAGTCATCTTCGAGGTTAGGGTGAAGGTCTGGAAGATGTCAACTCCGTCACGCTGACTGAAGCCACTAGCCCTATAGCACGCCTTGAAGACATGTGGCGATACATGCTGCCACTCCGCCTTGTCGATCCACATGCTATCGACTACATTCGCCCCAGGAGGGGAACCTACATCGACGTAGGTGCCTGTGGATCTCCAAGACGCCATCTCAGGTTCCATGGCCGCTATCCACTGAGAGGCCCACTGCTCTGGCATTGATTCACAGTACGTGCGAGGAGTCGATATGTCTAAGGCGTCGGGGTCTCTCTCAGTGGCTAGCAGCATGGCACAGACATGGGGAGAAGTAGCTGCCAAGAACTCCAGCTTAAACTGCCTACCATCTAGGATGTCACAGCCAAGGGCAGACTCACACCTTGCGGACAAAGGATGGGTAGTCACCACTCAGGTGGCGTAGTCAAGGCGGCGGGTGGTAGCAAAGTCAGCGACATCGGCAACAAGAGTTGAGACCGACGACGCAGAAGCAGTAGGGTCCGTGACAAGAGAGGCGAGAACACGTGAGACAACAAGAAGAGCAATGCTGTAGTAGCCAGCAATAGGGTGAGAGGAGGCTGTTAGCATGAGGAGTAGGAGAGGTTGGAGCAGGAGAGGCTAGAGCTGGAGCACCAGCAGGAGCTGTAGCAGCAGTGGCAGCAGTAGTAGTGGACGTCGCAGCCATAAGTTTTGTAGCTGTTGTTGTTGCCTGTGAGTGGCCTCCTGACCCTTGGTCTCCCTTCCTCCTCCCTGGACAACTCACTGCCTCCTGATGCACATGGCCTTCCTCCTCTGGACTCGTCCCTAGTTGTCTTCTCTCCTCCTTGGTCACATTCATCTCCTCTTGTTGTCCCGCACTTTAGGACCCCTTGTCATCCCTCCCGTAGTCGTCCTTCGTCTCCTGTTGAGGACCTTTGTACGGTCTTTCTGCATTCGAGTCCTCATCGTTTTCCACCTAAGTCTGCTCTCAAGTCTCATCAGAACGAGCACCTCCAGTGCTAGCATTGCCAGCTCCAGCACCCCCCAGATCTAGCACCTCTAATGCCAGTACCTCCAACTTCAGCACCCCATTAACTAGCACCTTCAGTGCCAGTACCCTCAGCTCCAGTACCCTCAGAACCAGCACCTCCAGCGCCCGTGCCTCCAACACCAACACCCCCAGATCCACTACAACATGTCGCAGTAGTGCCGACAGCTACTTCGGTGACTGTGAGGACGATTGTCTAACGTGTTGGACGAGAGCGGGCGGTGGGAGCGGGGGGCCTTTGATCGGGAGGGGAGGGGGGGGGGGGGACGTCGATTTAAGGAGGGGGGGGGGGGGAGGGAGCGTACGGGGCGCGGGCGGCGTATGGGCTATGGGGTGGGCGGCGGCGAGCTACGGGGCGACGGCAGGCTACGGGGCTCCGGGCGGCGGCGAGCAATGGATCAATGGGTGACGGCGGGCTACAGGGAGACGGCAGGCTACAGGGTGATGGCGGGATACGGGGAGATGGCGGGCTACAAGCTGACGGCGAGCAGGGCGCTAGCGGCGCAATACGGGGGACAGCGGGCTGCGGGGTGCGGGCGATGACGGGCTATGGGGCGTACGGGGTGCGGGGTGCGTACGGCGGACTACGGGGCACATGGCTACGTGCGGCGAGCGGAACTAGGACAGGAAGCGGGGCAGTGGGTCCGTGGGAATGAAAACCTGCTCGATTACCATGTCGAGTGAGTTATGTGACTAGGATGAGGGAACATGAGATAATAACCTAAATGTGTTGTACCCTCTAAAGGGCAACTCACTATAGCCTAGCATAATGAACAACTACATAAATATAGTTTGACAATTGGTGCGAGGGCGTTCCGGAAGTGATTTGGCCAGAAATTGCAAGTCGAACCTAACGGATTGGAATGTAGACAATTGATTGAAGTAGGTGTCGATCTGACGTTCGAAGTGAATCATCTATATTGTGACCGTGGGGGTGAGTTCCGCTCCGGCCGACGTGCTGAGTAATGTTGCGAGCAGGGTATTACAGCGTCCTCACCACAATCGAATGGGGTTTTTGAGTTCCGCATAGGCTTTGTCACGGTGATCAGCCGTACCTATAAGGTCCATGCCTGTGCACTCCACTTCTGTGGCAGATTATGGTTCGCTACGACGTGCATCGACTGAATTTGTGGCCTCATGTCTCGTGCTCACACGATTCACCAGCCAGTTTTTGGACTGGGTACCCTGGTGCCACGTCTACATTTTGTGTCTGGGGCTGCTTTGTGCATGTCCGCGAGCCTCGCGCGGACAAGCTCTTGGCTTGCTCCCTCCCCTTTGCCTTCCTTAGTTTCTCAGTTGACGCCCCCCACCGTCTTTTTTACCACGTTACCACTCACTGGTTTTTCAACTCCTGCGACGTCACTTTTGATGACTCAGTGTCCTTTTACACACGTTATCCCCACTGAGGTACCCGAGTTCCCTCCCCTCTTCATTTCTTCCACTCCTCATCGTGGTCCTTCTCCCTTGATAGTCCCACCCCACCCGCGTCCTGCCCCGTCTGGCCCGCCTCATGCTACCCCTCCTCTCTCGATAGCCCCTCTTGAGACGTCTCCCTCACCACAGTACCATACGCTATCCTCACAGTCACCGCAGTAGCCTTCAGTTGTACCGCGGAAGTTCACAGCAGACTCTGGAGGTGCTGACGCTGGAGGAGCCAGTATTGGTGGTTCTAGAGTTGCTTGTTCCGGAGGTGCTGGTCCTGGGGGTGCTGCCGCTGGGGGTGCTAGTTCTGGGGGTGCTGATGCTGGAGGTGCTGGCACTTGAGGTATTGGGGATGGAAGACCTGGCACTGGAGTTGCTGGTTCTGTGGGTACCGTTGTGGGAGGTGCTGGAGCTGGAGGTGCTGGCACTAGAGGTCCTGGTCCTAGGGGTGCTTTTGCTGGAGCGCATGCCCTAGTGGTCCCGCGTCATTCAGCGAGGCTATAACTCATACGACAGCCCTCCTCATCAGCAGCAACAACAGCACTTGTCGCCACCTATGAGTGGTCTTTGTCTACTCAGACTTCCTTCTCCTTCGCTAGGCCACTCACCGCCTCTGCCTGTTTACGGTCCCACGTTTCCTCCCCCAGAAGCATCTCTGTCTCGCTCTGCTCCTCCGTCACGACATCCTCCTCCTCAGCTTCATTATCCATCTCTAGCCTCCACTCACAGGTCCTCTCATTCCCTGGGTGCTCGTTCCTTGTCCCATGTTCCAAACATCCATTCCTACTTCTTCGTTTTCTCCCTTCTCATGTACTGCCTCCCTCTGATCTCTCGTCCTCCACCTCTTTCTGAATACCTCCATGCTGCTTGCATTATCATCTCTCGTGTCCTCTCCTCTGTTGTGACTGACCCTACTGCTTCTCCGTCATCCGTTTTGGCTTTTGTCACCACTGTCACTGACTTTGCCACCCATTGCCTTGACTACGCCACGCAGTTGGTATCTTCTGCTTCCCATACACTGTCTGCCAGGGATGAACTTGCCCTCGGCTGTAATGCCCTATTTGTTAGGTAGCTTAAGCTGGAGTTCCTCGCTTTTGCTGCTATTCATCTATGTGCCATGCTTCTAGCACTTGAGGGAGACTGTCGGATCTCACCTGCCTCCACTCAGCTCATCCTGCTTTCACTTCTTGACTCTTTCCGCTTACTTCTTTTTTCATCCTTACTCTTCCTTCTCCTGTCAACTTCCTTCCCAATTACCTCCCGCAGGTGTCCTTCCCTTCCTTCCCTTCCTTGAGAATTCTTCTTCACTGCTTTCCTCCTCTTCTTCCCTTGCCACCATAGCCTGCTTCCTCTCGCCTCCTGCCACGCGTCCTTCTAGCTGTGCCCGCAGCTTCTCAATTTCTGCCCGCATCTCCGCCATCTCGCTCCTCTCTCGGTTATCTTTTCGGCCTTCTCCCCTTCGTGAAGAGCAGTCTCGGTCCATATACCCCTTACGCCCACATTTTCTGCACACCGGCGCCTCCGGGCAGATGCGCCTCTGATGATCCTCTTGTCCGCAGATGAAGCACACTGGCAGGTTACGGCAGTCCCGCCTCAGGTGTCCCACCTGGGCGCAGTTGTGACACTTGCGCACATCCCCAAGTCATCTTGGCGGTCGGTCTCTTTCCACTGGCGCTGCACTCCAGGCTGGCCTTCGTCGCTCTGCTGCTCGTTCTGCTGTACGCTCCACCTCAAACAGCCTCCTTCCCATCTCCACCCTCTTCGCTGTCTCGTACGCCACACTCAGCGTCACGGCCGCCCCCATTTCGAAGATCTTCACCTGCACATCTCGCTGCAGCTCGTAGTTCAGGCCGTTTAGAAATTTGATGACGAGACGACCCTGATCCACCTAGTTCATGTCTTCCCCGAGTTCCACGAGCCGTCTGTAATACGCCAGAAGAGACTCTCCCTTCTTCCGTTTAAAATCGCGGATCTCGACGACCCACTCTGGCGTCTGCTACGGAAATAGGATTTCTAGGAATCGCTTGGTGGGATCTCTCTCCCCCGGCCGTCCCTATGCTGCCCAATCCAATAGCTCTCATTGGCAGATCTGGTAATACGTCTCGGCCTCCCTTGTCAGAGTGTTTGCTAAGCCTCGGAAGAACTCGTGTGCAGCCAGTCGATCGCGCTCCCATCGTGCCCGCACGTTCTCCAACTGCATCAGATAGTTCTTCAGGGACGGTCCGCGTCGCGCCTCTCCTGAGAACCGCTCCGGCACCTCCACCTTCGGGAGCATCGTATAGCGCCACCGCATCGATGCCGCCTCTTCCTCAAAACCTTGCCACGATGCGCTGCGCTGGTATGGCCTGTCACTCCCCCTTCTTCCTTCCGTTGTCGTGGCAGCTTCTTCGGAGACAGGCTTCTCCACCCCGCCCTTCGTCCCTTCCTTCTCCGCTCCGCGCGGCAGTTTGCGCTCCTCATCTGAGCCCGTGGCTCCGCTCAACTTCCTGGTAGCACCTCTTTCCGCGGCGTGCGCGTCCGTCTCCGTTCCGAGCTCGCGCTCATTCGTCCCATCGCCTTCCATCACCTCAGTCTCCGCTAGCCGATCCTTCAAGGCGAATTCTAGTCCCGGTCTTGTGGGCATGCCCTATTCTACCAGATTGCTTGTATGTGATGAGCTCCAAGCTCCCTCACATAGCTATGCCACCCTACTTCTCCTACCACACGATAGCTTGCCTCATGTCCTTAGGATCATTACTTGCTCAGTATGCTGCAAGAATTTTGTGTTGGAAGGAAACATACAAGCAATGAGGTACACACACCAAGAATCCCCCTATTCTACCAGCACATCATCCTCCTTGCACCTGTCCCGTCCTTCCTAGCCTAGTCGATGACAGCTATGACTGTCTTCAAGCAGGCTTGCATCCGTGCTGCTTCTTGCCGACCGTCCCGCCTCAGATCTCATTGCCTCCAGCTGGAATTGGCTGATCCAACTGGCTCCTCGGCGTGTACCTGCCAACAATAAGGGAAACACACATGCAAGCACGCAAACACCCATCCATCACAGCTTCCCCGTCCTCTTTCCCACTGCCGCTGCTGAGAGTTGTAAAGTTACATTCGGTCCTCCCACGCTTACGTAAGTGCCGCCTCGCCACTCATCCCATGCAGCTCTCCTACCCCTCACGTCAGCAAGCGTCAGTTCTCCTTCTACCCCTCTCCTCCTCCCTTGAAGCTCCATTTGCCCCTTCGCCTCTCATCCTCAGTAACTGTTCCACATGTTCTATACAGTATGTACAAACAGAATACCACGTATGCTTCTCTCTTACCCTTCACATAAATACAAATGTGACATGGGGCTTGTTCTTAGAGGGAGCCAGCCAGTTCGACTTACCGGGCACACTGATGTGTTGTGGGCGGACAACAGAGAGACTCGCAGGCCGACTCAGGGCTACTATTTTGGTTTGGGCTCTAAAGCTATGTCATGGAGGTCGACGCAGGCATCGTCTGTGGCTTCTTTCATTGCAGAGGCCAAGATCTACGCCGTTGCTATGGCTGCTCAGGAGCTCCACTGGCCGAATTTCTTGCTCAGTGACTTAGGTGAGCGACCTAGCTCTACTTTGACCTTGTTTGCTGACAACAAGGCCATGATCCTCTTGTGTAGAGTGCCTCGACTAGAGAGCAGCGTGATGCACATCAAGCTGCGGTACTTTCTACTGTAAGAACTGCAGCGACGCAACCAGGCATGCTTGGTCTTTGTGGCCTCAGATGCAAACACAGCGGACACTTTCACTTGCCTTGTGAACCACCACAAGTTTTGTTCGCAGCTTAGCCTAGTCCTTGTAAAGTGTGGGGGTGTGTCAAAGTTTTATGTTTCATGTTTGTGTTGTAACATTTGTTGGCCTATGTTAGGGTTAGATATTGCATCAACCTGCTGACTAGTTCTCATAATTTCACCGTTTCTACTTTTGACAGATGTCGTGGCGGCTGATGGGTGGTCTAAATACAAGGGCAAAGTAGACTGACATGGAATGACAGGTTGATATCCCAGTTGGTGGGTAATAGGAGATCGGCAGTGACACGCGTAATCATGTGGCTGATCTGGAATAGGCAACAGTAGTGAGGCCATAATTTCGGTTCGACTGGTAGGCGATTGTTTTGGGTGTTGAGCAGTACAAAGTCTTTAGACTGGTATATGATGGGGCAGCAGTGGTGGTCGGCATTTCTTTTAGCGATAACATTGGCTTTCGTTAAAGCTTCTGCTGCGCGGGTCAGGGCAGCTTGCAGTATTTTGGCGAACTGTTGGGCGCGTGCTGTCTGGTTGTCTGGGTTCGGCGTCATGGGCACTGTTGGATTTTGTCCAAAATTCAAGTACAATGGTAAATGTTTTGTCACAAACATGGCTCCATTGTACGTGAACTCGATTAACTGCAGCTGCTGCTCCTAGGTTGCCGGTTGTCACAAGTGGCGCGGATCAGCTCCTCTAGGTCTAATTTGTTTGTTCTGTCTGCCCGTCGGTTTCACGGTGGTACAACGAGCTGAACTCGGCATGTTCCAAATTGCTCCTAGAGGTGCTTCCAGAAGTTGCTTGTGAACTTCATATCTCGATTGCTGATTATTATTGCTCGTATCCCGTGGAATGGAACAACGGCTGCGATAAACATGCAAGCAACTTCTTCGACTTATATGGACTTCTTGCTCGCAGAAAAGTAAGCCATTTTCATCAAGCCGTCGACGACGACCATGGCCGCGTCATTACCACTGGAGCTCGCTAGTAACCCCGTGACGATATTCCGTCAGAATGTTATATTGCTTACTTTCTGTAGGCTATACTGGGGTAGCCCATAAGGAGTACAACCCAATTAGGGTTAGTACTTGTACCCAACTTATGTTCAATGCATTCATTCTCGTTCATTCTTCTGATATGGTATCAGAGCAAAGGTCTCGGGTTCGAATCCCAGTGTGTGCACTTCGGGCATCCCAGTGCGGGGGGGTGTCAGAGGTCCACTGGAGATCCCCGATTGATCATAAGAGAGGGTTACAGACTCGTTGTCCTGGGAGTTATGGGCGCACTGACTCGCTACTTAACAAGCCCTTTTATCCCAATTGTCTAGTGGTTGGGATTCTGACATGGTTTCCGAGCAGGTCCTTCACTAGGACTGTTTTTTTTTAGGACCCACCACAGAGCTGCCCCACGAATCGCCCCTAGCAGCTAGTCGCGCTGCCCCTAGCAGCCCACGACCCGCCCCTACCGCTAGTGCGCTGCCCTTGCAGCCCGCCCGCCTCCTAGTCACGGCCCTCGCGCCGCCCCTGCAGCCCGCGCGTCGCCCCCTTGCGACCCACCTGCCGCCCCTAGGCCCGCGCGCCTCCTCCTCACGGCCCGCACGCCGGCCCTGCAGCCCGCGCGTCGCCCCCCTTGCAGCCCGTGCGCCGCCCCTGCAGCCCGCGCACCACCCGCTTGCGGCCCGCGCGGCCCCCCTGTAGCCAGCGCGCCGCCCACTTTCGGCCCGCCCGCCGCCATGCACCCCGCGCGCCGCCAGCTTGCGGCCCGCCCGCCTCCCCTGCAGCCCGTGCGCCGCCCCTGCAGCCCGGAGCACTGCCTCTGCAGCTCGTGAACCGCCCCTGCAGCCCAGCGCGCCGCCCCTGCAGCCCCGCGCACCGCCTCTGCAGCCCCGCGAACCGCCCCTGCAGCCCCGCAAACCGCCCCTGCAGCCCCGTGCGCCGCCCCTGCAGCCCGTGCGTCGCCCACTGCGGCCCGCCTTCTGCCCCTAGGCATGCTCGTCACCTGCTTGCGCCCCCCCCCCCCCCCCCCCCCCCCCCCCCCCCCCCCCCCCCCCCCCCCCCCCCCCCCCCCCCCCCCCCCCTTGCAGCCCGCGCGTCGCCCGCTTGCACCCCCCCCGCTGCCCCTAGGCCCGTTCGTCGCCTGCTTGCGGCCAGCCCGCTGCCCCTGGGCCTGCTCATTGCCCACTTGCGGCCCGCCCACCGCCCCTGCAGCCGGCGCGTCGCCCGCTTGCGGCCCGCCCGCTGCCCCTAGGCCCGCTAGCCGCCCGTGCGACCCGCTCGCCGCTTGCTTGCGGCCCGCTAAACCGCCCCTACCGCCCGCTCGCCGCCTGCTCACGGCCCGCTCGCCGCCCCTTGCTGCCCTACTGGTCGCACACCTCCTTGCTTGCCCGCTATGACTTCTCTTCGTAGTAGCGGTGGGAGTGGTGACGGCGGTGGTGGCAGCGGTGGGAGTGGTGGCGGCCGTAGTAGCAGTCGCTGTGGAGCTGTTCGATGGGGAGTTTTTGGCGGTGGCCAGCTGCAGATGCAGCGGCGTCAGCACGAGACCCTTCCACCCCAGCAGCTACGTGAGTGGTACGCTAGTAGGAGTGGTGGCGGCGGCAGTAGTGGCAGTCGCTGTTCAGCTGCTCAGTTGGGAGTTTCTGGCGGTGGACAGGCACAGCTGCAGCGGCGTTCGCGAGAGACCCTTACGCCTCAGCAACTTCGTGAGTGGTATGCTCAGCGTGGGGCGTCTCGGAATAGTGCTCGCTGCCCGTACGTCATTCGCACAGGTGATCGGGCTGGTCAGACATGCGGGACAGTTGGTCACATACAAACCCGCTGCTTCTCCTGTCTGAGTGACACCTAGCGTGCAGAGTTTGGCGACGCAGCTGAGCTTCCCCGCTGGCTAGAGTTGCTTAGGCAGGGTGTGGATATCTTTGCTCTAGACTATGATGCTATCCTCACTGCCATGTATATTTTGACTATTGGTACTAAGGGTGACTGTTACCTGTGTGATCTGCCTGACCCCGGTATAGAGGTTGCTGCTCTAGGTGCTAGTGAGTCTGCTCTCCCTAGTACTGTGCCTGCTGAGGCCTTGCACACCTTTACGCTTAACTCAGGTGCTTCACGCTGTTTCTTTCACGATAGCACCACCCTCACTCCTCTCTCTTCACCCGTACCAATCAGACTGGCTGACCACTCAGGGGGGCCAGCCATGGACGCGGAGATGGCATCTTGGAAGTCCACAGGCACATACGTCAACACAGTTCCCCCATGTGGGGCGAACATAGTCGACGGAATGTGGATTTTGAGGGTGAAGCGGCCGCCAGGTTCTCCGCCTGCCTTCAAGGCGTGTTACGTTGCACGAGGCTTCAGTCAGTGACAGGGGGTCGACTACTTCTAGACCTTCTCCCCCACCCTGAACATGACCACTCTTCGGGTGTTGCTGCACATCGCTGCTCAGCGTGACTACGAGTTACACTCTCTGGACTTCAATACAACTTTCTTGCAGGGCAACCTGCACGAGGAGATCTGGCTGTGCCGCCCACCTGGCTTCACCGAGTCGTTTCCCGCAGGTACCCAGTGGAGCCTCCGGCGGCCAGTCTACGGTCTCCAACAGGCGCCTCGCGAGTGGCACAACACACTGAGGACTACACTTGCGGCTCTGGGGTTTACTCCTTTGACTACTGACTCATCGTTGTTTCTACGCACCGACACTTAGCTACCGCCGTTCTATGCCTCATGCACGTCGACGACCTGGTCTTTGCCACTGCTGACACTGAGTTTCTGACCCTTGTGAATTTGGAGCTACACAAGAGACACACCTGCACTGACATGGGTGAACTGCGCAGCTCTCTTGGCTTGCAGATCACCCGGGACAGAGCACGGCGCACCATCACCCTGACTCAGTCACACATGGTGCACCAGGTCCTTCAGCGCTTCGGCTTCCAGTTCTCCTCGCCATAGCCCACTCCTCTGTTTACCAGCCACTTTCTCTCAGCTCCACCTTCAGACGAGTCCATAGAGCCGAGTAGTCCGTACCCAGAGCTTGTGGGTTGCCTCATGTACCTGATGACGTGGACACGACCTGACCTCGCGTACCCTCTCAGCCTCTTGGCTTGCTACGTGGCTCCCGGTAGGCCCCGAAAGGTGCACTGGGATGCTGCGAAGAGGGTACTGCGTTACTTGTGCAGTACGTTGGGCATGGGGCTCGTGCTTGGAGGACGGGGTCCAGTTGTACTCACTTGTCACGCAGACGCTTCTTGGGTTGACGACTTGGCTACACAGCGGTCGTCACAGAGTTACAACTTCAGCCTTGGTTCCGGCTCTGTTTCCTGGCGGTCTACCCGCTCGTCTTCGGTTCTCATTTGCAGTTGTGAGGCTGAGATCTACGCAGGGGGCATGGCTGCACAGGAGTTACGCTGGCTCACCTACCTGCTGACTAACTTGGGAGAGCAGCCTCGTTCGCCTCCAGTTCTGTACGTTGACAACAAGGCCATGATTGCCTTGTGTCAGGAGCACAGACTGGAGCACAGAACGAAGCACATCGCTCTGCGATACTTCCTTGCTCGAGAGTTGCAGCAGCGTGGTCAGCTTGGTCTTGCGTACGTGGCCACTAGGGCCAACACTGCTGATATATTCACCAAGGCACTTCAATCTGGTGATCATCAGCGCTTCATTACTGTTTTAGTACTTGTACCCAACTTCTGTTCAATGCATTCATTCTCGTTCATTCTTCTGACATATTCGTGGTCATCTACTGCTAGGCGCGTTCAAGCGGTAGTATTGGCTGCAGTTGCCCTGTTTGATTTTTCTATGTGAAGACTACATCACCTGGTACATGGGGCGTGATCCCACGCAGTGCTGTACACTCGTTAGCAGCTCTGGCCGGTAGTTGTAGCGTGCTTTTTCTAACCTGAAGTGTTAGGATCGAAGGATCGAGTTCGGGTTTTTAATGATCAATCCTGAGTACAACAAAGTGGCTATATATAGGCATGGTGCAAGGCAGGTAACACAGAGGTTACTAGAAGGTACTGGGCCTTGGGAACCATCAGGAATGGGACCTTTAGGAATTTGGTATAAAGTTTTGATTGAAATCACACGGAGCGCAAGGTCACACAGCAACCGTAATGCCACAAGATAAGGTGCACGCAACCTAAATCGGTGCTATAACTACAATAAATATATTAAAGCATCGATTCTAAGATAATGAGCAAAAGCAAGCATAATAAAAAATATATAAGCAAGATAATGCAAGGTAAAGTAAATGTGGGTAGGCGTAGCCACTGTACTCTCACACGCACCCCCCTCAAAGCTGGGTGGTATGAGGGTGCTTGACAAGATAGTTCTTGAGAGCACGGCGTGGATTGCCCAAATCGCTGCAACCCATCTGTCATCTCATGGGTCATATCCCTTCCAGTGTATCAGGAACCCGAGTGTGTTGCCGCGTCTGCGTTGATAAGCTAGGACATGTTCCCCATCGTACTCTGGTTCATCCTGTACGAGAATAGGTGGTGGTGGTGGTGGTAGCTGACGTCCCTGGTACTATCGGTTGGGGTCATTGTAGGGTTTCAGTACCTAAATATGTTGTTGACGGGAGTGAAGTGTTGGCCCCGCCCTCGCTTGGGCAATGCCGACGACTTGGTCGGATGTACGGAAGAAGCAGCCGACCATCCACAGTGGGAGAGCTGCTCGACAGGCTTCGTCGAGCTGTAGGGGACCGCTGTGGTGTTGCTGTCGACCAAGGAGCTCGACAGCTGCGACTGACTGGTCTGGGCGACGGGTGGGCTGTCGACCAAGAAGGGCAGTTCGACCGGGAGGTCGACGGAGCAGTCCACCTCCCGTGTCGGCCACCGGCGATGAGGGGAGCCTTGAGGCGTTGCCTATGGCGCCGACCAGTGGCATCGCCGGCGTTCGACAAGGCGCCAAGCTCGTCGACCAGGATGGGAAGCCGTCGACGACAAAGGAGCTGCAGACAGGGGAGCCGGTCGAACAAGAGGCATCACCAGGGGTGCAGTCGACAGGGGAGCTGTCGAAGTCAGCAAAAGACTTGGCCATCGACGAAGAAGGGGAGCTGTCGGCAGGAGAAGAGTCCACCGACAGCGACGTGGTGGAGGTGCCGATTACGAAGCCTGAGCTGCGACGCACAGGTCGAGCTCGACGGCCGCCGGAGCGGCTGAGCTTCCACACCTGCGTACCGCCAGCTGCCTTCACCACTGTGTACGACGAGGTCGACGATGACCTGTTGTACGACGACGCCGAGGAGGATGAAGAACTGCCAAAGCTCGACCCCGATATGCACGCTGACCCCGAACACCGCTGGGACATCGCCACGATGACGGTAAAGGAGGCGCTGGCGAGCTGGAAGGGTAAGGCGGTGAAGGCCGCCATGGAAGAAGAGATCCGCAGCCTTGTCGGCATGGGCACTTGGGAGCTGGTCGAACGCCCACGCGGGGTGAACATCATGAAAAACCGGTGGGTGCTGATGACCAAGTACCGCCTCGACGACACCGTCAAACGTGAGAAGGCAAGGCTGGTCGTGAAGGGCTTCACGCAGGTGTGCGGTGCCGACTACTACGAGATGTACTCTCCGGTGAGCAGCTACGTCATGCTGAGGATCTTCCTGAGCATCATCGCCGTCCTCGACCTCAACCTGATGCAGCTCGACATGAAGAACGCTTTCCTGCAGAGCAAGCTCGACAGGGTGCTCTACATGTACCAGCCGGACTACTTTGACAATGGGACTGGTCGGGTGTGTAAGCTACTGAAGAGCCTCTACGTGCTGAAGCATTTGCCGCTGCTGTGGTACAGAGCACTCGACGGTGTGCTGCTCGGCGCTGGCTGGAAGAAGAGCCAGGTTGACGAGGCACTTTACTTCAAGGCCGGCGACATTGGAATGACCTGCTGGGTGCTGGTCTACGTCGACGACCTGCTTGCCGCCAGCAGCAGTGCAGCAATGCTGAAGGAGCTAAAGGAGCTGCTAGAGGCTGCCTTTGAGTTGCGCGAGATTTCGCCGGTCGTCAAGTACCTCGGGTTGGAGATTGTGCGTGACAGGCCAGTGAGGAAGCTGTGGCTTCACCAGCAGGGCTACGCCGACAAGCTGCGCAGGCGCTTCATCGACGAGGAGCAGGGCGCTCGAGTCCCGAAGACGGCGGTCTCGGTCGATGCCTACCCCAAGCTGACATTCGACGACGAGGAGGCGCAGGAGCGCGAGGAGGAGGAGTACCGGCAGAAGGTTGGCTCGCTGCAGTTCGCGGAAACGACGACGAGGCCGGACATCGCGTTCGCCTGCAGCAAGCTGGGGAGCGGCCTCACAGTGAGAAATGAGGTCGACCACTGCCTCGCCTACCTTGCTGACACCCGGGACACCGCCTTGGAGTTTGGCGGTGGACCAGAGTCGCTGGAGCTGATCGGCTACGTGGACGCCGACAACGCGGGCAACAAGCAGAAGCGGATGAGCACGAGCGGCTACGTGTTCGTCTACGGAGGGGCCGCCGTCTCCTGGTCGAGCTCACGCATCAAGTGCGCGACATTGTCGTCGACAGAGTCGGAGTACGTTGCGGCCACGAATGCAGGCAAGGAGGGATGCCGACTTCGTTTCCTTCTTGCGGAATTCAAGCTACTCAACGTTGGGAAGCCGACCATCCTATGCGTCGACAACAAGTTGGCAATTACAGTCGCTGCGGGCTTGGGGCTGACGGGCAACCTCAAGCACATGGAGGGACGCTATGCCTGGCTGCAGCACATGGTGAGGCACGGGAAGTTCGTACGGAAGTACATCCCGACTGCTGAGCAGCCGGCAGACTTCCTAACGAAGGCGCTGCATTTTCCGGCTTTCAACCGATGCTCTGTCGCCATCGGCCAAGTTCGTCTGGCCGACGTCGGCGATGGCGACGATGATGTGCAGCAGTAGGTGCTGTGCCCTTCTGCACGACTGGTGCGGTGACGGTGTGCTATGTGTGGGGTGCACGCCGAGGACAAGTTTTCTCCGTAGTGTGCTGCCGTGTGGGCTGGGGGCCCAAGCGTAAGCGCGGCAGGGGAGTGTTGACGGGAGTGAAGTGCTGGCCCCGCCCTCGCTTGGGCAACTCCGACGACTTGGTCGGATGTACGGAAGAAGCAGCCGACCATCCACAGTGGGAGAGCTGCTCGACAGGCTTCGTCGAGCTGTAGGGGACCGCTGTGGTGTTGCTGTCGACCAGGGAGCTCGACAGCTGCAACTGACTGGTCTGGGCGACGGGTGGGCCGTCGACCAAGAGGGGCAGTTCGACCGGGAGGTCGACGGAGCAGTCCGTCGACCTGAGAAGTGAGCAGCGGTCGACGAGGGGAGCTCGTCGACAACAGCTGACAGTTCTGGTCGACAGAATGGGTCCGTCGACCAGGGGGTTGCTCGACGGGAGCTGTGGTCGACCAGGAACACCTAGGGTTGTCCAGGTCGACCCGGTAACCTGCTCGGCGAGTTCTGCAGAGGCATGCAAACGTCGTCAAGTTCGCGATGGCGAAGGCGACTTTGGGTTGGTATCCCGAAGTTGATATGGCTCGTCAGGCGCAGACAACAGCCGACGCATGAACAACGGTGCAAGTCGGGCCAATCGTCTGTGCGCATCTGCGAGCGTGCGCACTGTTGTCTTCTACGAGGGCAACGCTGGATAGTCGCTCTGCTGCAGCGTTGGCACACCGTCGACCTGCTGTGTTGGCAGGTCGCCTTTCTGCAGTGCTGGCGCGGCTCCTCTACGCAACGCTGGCAGGCTGTCGACCATGCTGTGCTGTCGGTCGACCAGGTTAGCTGCAAAGTTGCTCGGTGCCTGATGTAGTCATTCTTGTCATTGCTTGTTCAACAATTGTGTAACTCCAACTTTGCAAGTGGAAACTCTTGCCAATTTCTCCCGTGATTGTGCAAGCTCTAAGGAACTAGGAAAAGATACGATCACTCAAAGTAGTTCGTGCCAACCCCGTAGTCTAGCTCACTACCGTTGTAGAGTGAATCTCCGCATATGTAAGGCGTTGTGAAGTTTCCACGTAGTCGGTAAGTGCATGCGGGATGTAACTTGTGTCACCATGGCCTCAACGCAAAAAGGACCATAGAAGCGAGCCCG
Source organism: Closterium sp. Naga37s-1 (assembly GCA_947471745.1). Taxonomy (NCBI): domain Eukaryota; kingdom Viridiplantae; phylum Streptophyta; class Zygnematophyceae; order Desmidiales; family Closteriaceae; genus Closterium; species Closterium sp. Naga37s-1. Next base: position 1,564,150 of record CANJKZ010000323.1, on the reverse strand, counting down.
GAGCTTGGACGGAAGGTGGGATAAGTCCAAGTTGCGTGATCTCCGACTGTTATCGAGAGATCTCATCGCTCTCGATCCGCATACTGCTTCTGGGAGTTTCGCATCATGGTGAGATGTCGCTAACAAAGTCATGGTGGTGGCAAAGTCATGTGCGGCTTGGACATGTGCCGGTGTGGTTGGCTGCTGTGGTGTGACTGGTTCATGCCAGTAACATATGAAGGAAGAAGATTTTCCTGTAGTTGCATGAGATGCGTTATTGTAAGCGAACTCAAGCGTTAGTAACTGTAGGTCCCAGTAGCTGATGTTGTCTCTGCAAGCTGTGCATAGTAACTGTTCAACCACCTGATTGAGTTGCTATATCTGTCTCTCAGTCTAAGGGTGGTATGCTGAAAACATCGCAAACTTTGTCCCCAACAAACTCATGAGTTTCCTCCAGAACTTACTCGAAAATTTTTTGTCCCTGTTTGAGATGAGTGTAGCGGGGATAGTGTGGATGGTGACGATGCGGTCGAAGAAGAGGCAAGGAGTTGCCTCAGCTATAGCCGTGGCGTTGGTCATGATAAACTGTCCCATTTTGAAAACTAGTTGATCACCACGAGTATAGCATTGTGCCCTCATGAGGTCGAAGGAAGCCCTGTAACAGAATTTAGGTTGACAATTTGCCAAGGCTGCACCGGTACGGGTAGAGGCTGAAGCAACCCTGCTTTCTTCCACTTGCAATTTTTGATCAGCTGGCATGTGTCGCATGATGAACTGCTGCACGTCTGGTGCCATCTGGGGCCAGTAGTAGTGTTTCGCTATTCCCGCTAACGTCTTATTCCTCCCGAAATGGCCCACGTGTGCTACGTTGTGAAACTCCTCTAGTATGATCTGTCGGAGCGGGGCATAGCTTGATACCCAATTGTTTCCTGCACCTTTTCCTTACAGCTTAGTCTCTCTCCCACTGTAGCGGTTTCTGCTCCCCGATGCAGTGATCTTCACGTCTACGGAATACCCACGTTGGAATAAACCCTTGAGCAAAGGGTTCATCCCGTCGAGCTGGATGCCTACTACATGTCCGAGGCGGCTCAGAGCATTGGCCTTGTTATGTAGCCCTGGCTTGTAGACGGTATTGTAGTGGAAATTGTCAGAATGAGTGAACGAGAATGAATAAACTATGAAAGAGTTGGGTACAAGTACTAACCCTAATTGTGTTGTACCCCTTATGGGCTACCCCACTATAGCCTACACAAATGTAAGCACTATATTCTGACACACCCACAAAGGCAAAGTGGGGGAGAACAAATGGTCACAAGACCAGTCAAAAAAATCAAAGCAAGCTCAGGGTGGATCACAAAGTCACCACACATTCCGAGCACAAGCAAAGGGCCACAAGGCCAGTTCACACTCAGAGTTATATAAAAGAGAACAAACAATACAGTGATCATACCCTAGCAAGTGCAAGCATGCAGGTATAGATATAGATCATAGTACAAGCAAAGTCACGCAGTGAGCAAGTGAGGCAAAGTTGGCACAAGGTCTAACACAGTAGAGAAGTGCTGATGATCACCGGGCGGAAGTGCCTTGCTGAATATATAAGCAGTGTTGGCCCTAGTGGCCACGTACGCAAGACGAAGCTGGCCATGCTGCTGCAACTCTCGAGCAAGGCGATCATGGCCTTGTTGTCTACGTACAGAACTGGAGGCGAACGAGGCTGCTCTCCCAAGTCAGTCAGCAGGTAGGTGAGCCAGCGTAGCTGCTGTGCAGCCATGGCCCCTATGTTGGTGCAACCCTACGGTTTGCATTCGGCTTGTTGTCCGTGTGCGTGCATGCGTGTGTGCATGGAATGGTATGACGGCATGAGATAATATATATTTCATGCCTACAATAGTGTGTAAGTGATGAGGCATGATTTTGAATGTGTGTGTAGAGTCAATAGCGAGTTATCGCTAGTCGCGTGTCACGTCGTCGTTTGCGTGTCGTGTGTGGTTTTCTATTTTGTCGTGTGTGGAACGTTCGGCATGTCGCAGGTGTCCGCAGCAGACTTCCAAGAACTCAAGAATTTATCTTGAAGAACCAGAGCCTTGGTTTCAAGATTCAAGTGATTTCGAAGCTCTCCAAAAGGGTAAACTTTAAGATAGTGAGAATAGTTGCATTACTTTGTGTAGTGTAACATTTCTCTTGGTAAAGGCCCTTGTGGAGGGTAGTTTCGAGACCCTTCGTTGTTGGGTACAGTGTGGCACTGTTCCACATCACTGTTCCTCGGCTCTTGGGGTTTGTAGGAGCTGGGAGTCATTCCCAACTCGTAACTCTTCCTAATTTGTGTTCTAAGACCATAGTGGCTGCCATAGTGCCGTTCGTTCAAACCAACGTTGCGTCGTCAATTCGTAATGAAATCGTGCGATCTAAATTGCCAAGTGTAGGCGACGTTACGACGCTCCAGATCCAATTTGAATCAAGTCATTTGCAGCTGTGACCAGAACGCTATCAACGTTTGAAGCTACTGTGCAGAAATCCGACTATGCACTCTATCTTTCGTTTTAGGCACATTCAAATTTATTGTGACTATAACAAGTGGTATCAGAGCTCCTTGGAGCAGTTTCGACGATGGCTGGACCTCAGAAAAGGGGTGGCAGAGGTGCTGGTGGTAGAGGAGAAGCCCAAGCTCAAGGCCAACCCTGTGATTCAGCCATGGCGCCCATGCAACCAAGTCTTGGCCCACCTAGGGATGAGCCTAGGGTGTTTGGGCTTGACAAGTTCAACGGTGACAACTTTGCTGAATGGTCCTTCAAGATGGAGAACATCTTTGACCACTATGACCTGCAGGAGGTGATGGAAGGAACGGAGAAACGCCCCAAGAACGACCCGGAGAAGAGCACGTGGGTGCGGAAGAGCGCACAAGGCTACCTCCTACTTGGGCAAGCGTTGGGGAGCAGCCAAATCCGTCACATCAAGCCATTCCAGCGTGAACCAGAGAAGGGACCAAAGGCATGGGCTGCTCTCAAGAGTGTACACGCTCCTTCAACAGCGGCGGTAGCAGTGGTGTTGGAACGGCAAATGGCGGCACTACGAATTGAAGAAGACGATGCGGTTGAAGAAGGGGTGCAGAAATTCTTCGACTTATTGACGCGGCTTGAGGGAGCTGATTTGAACTATAGTGAGCTCCAAAAGAAGACAAAGTTGCTGGCCTTACTCCCAGAGTCATGGTCCTCGCTCATCATCAACCTCAATCGTGACTTGCCCCGCCTCTCGCTTGAAGATGTGAAGCGAGCGATCCTTCAAGAGGACTTCCGCCGCCGTGAGTTGGCGAGTGCGGATGGCGCCGGGGCAGCAATCATCGACCGAGGGTATGGCCGTGGAAGGGGCAGAGGACGAGGGGGAGGCAGATTTGGCAGCAACAACTTCAATGGAGGCCGCGGGAGTGGCGGATACGGCAGCGACGACAAGAGCTACGGACGCGGGCGCGGCCGATTCGACGGCAAGTGCCACTATTGTCACAAGAGCGGACATATGTGGCGCGATTGCTACAAGCTCCCTGATGGATGGACTCCTGCTCAAGGCCAAGAGGATAAAGGAGTATGAGGAGGGAGAGGAAGAGGCTGTGGAGGCCGTGGCGGTCGCGGAGGTGGTGCTGCAAGTATGAAGAGTGCCGGCAACGAGAGCGAGTCGAGGGAGGATCGCTTTCCGGGTCAAGTCTTCTTCGTGTCCATGCAAGCACTGGCTGGTCCAGAGAAGGATGAAGGATTTGAGGAGCCAGCAGCTGTGGGGAAGGTCACCCTACACTCCCTGGACTATTGGGTGATCGATAGCGGCGCTACCTATAGCATGACACCTCGTGCGGACTTGCTCATCGAACTTGAGCCGTCACCGGTGAAGCATGTCACATCGGCTTTGGGGCAGCGAGCAGAGGTGAAAGGCATGGGCAAGGCCATGTTCAAGGGTACTGATGGGAAGATGGTGGGCCTCAAGAACGTGCTTTGGGTGCCCAACCTTGCTGCCAACCTGATTTCCGTGCGGCGGTTGCAAAAGGCCGGCATGGACACGAGCTCGAAAGTAGCCAAGACCTACACCGCAAGAATTGGCGAGCGGGTTCTTTGGGACCTTCATGAGGATAGGGATGTCTACAACGAAATGTGGCAGATCCCTGTGGTCCCTATGCCTAAGGAGAGGCAAGTGGCAGCAAGCATCAGCACCAAGGGTGAAGCGGTTGGTTGCGGCGATGGCGCGAACGGTCGCGCTAAGGAGATTGAGTCCAAGAAGTGCAATCTTGGAGCGACCAGCAAGCTCGGTGAACACGAGGAGAGTGGTGCAGCAACTCAGTGTCACAATTGTGAAGGAATGAATGACTGAACTAACAAGCAGGTGGGTACAAGTAGGAAACCTATATGAACTACCCCACTACAGCCTAGACAGGCTATAACATATAAGTTTGACACACCCCCATAGGCAAAGTGGGGGAGAACAAGAGGTCACAAGACCAGTCAAGAAAGGCAAAGCAAGGTCAGGGTGGATCACGACGTCACCACACATTCTGAGCACAAGAAAATGGCCACAAGGCTAGTTCACATGCAGAGTTATATAAAGGAGAACAAGCAATACAGTGAAGACAACCTAGCAAGTGTAAGCATGCAGGTATATGTATAGAGATCATAGTACAAGCAGAGTCAAGAAGTAAGCAAGTGAGGCACAGTAGGTACAAGGCCTAGAACAGTACAGAAACGCTGATGATCACAAGGCTGAAGTGCCTTGGTGAAAACATCAGCAGTGTTGGCCCGAGAGGCCACGTAAGCAAGACGAAGCTGACCACGCTGCTGCAACTCTCGAGCAAGGAAGTAGCGCAGAGCAATGTGCTTTGTTCTGTGCTCCAGTCTGTGCTCCTGACACAAGGCAAGCATGGCCTTGTTGTCGACGTACAGAACTGGAGGACAACGAGGTGCCTCTCCCAAGTCGGTCAGCAGGTAGGTGAGCCAGCGTAACTCCTGTGCAGCCATGGCCCCAGCGTAGATCTCAGCCTCACAACTGGAGCTGAGAACAGAAGACGAGTAGGTAGACCGCCAAGAGACAGAGCCGGAGCCAAGGCTGAAGGTGTAACCCTGTGACGACCGCTGCGTAGCCAAGTCGTCAACCCAGGAGGCGTCTGCGTGACCAGTGAGGACAACTCGAGCCCGTCCTCCAAGCACGCGCCCCATGCCCGACGTACTGCACAAGTAGCACAACACCCTCTTCGCAGCATCCCAGTGCACCTTTCGGTGCCTACCGGGAGCCACGTAGCGAGCCACAAGGCTGAGAGGGTACGCGAGGTCAGGTCGTGTGCAAGTCATCAGAAACATGAGGCAGCCCACAAGCTCTAGATACGGGCCACTCGGCTCTACGGACTCGTCCGAAGGTGGAGCTGAGAGCGAGTGACCGGTAGGCAGAGGAGTGGACTGTGGCGAGGAGTACGTGAAGCCGAAGGACCTGCTGCACTATGTGTGACTGAGTCAAGGTAACGGTGCGCTGTGCTCTATCCCGGGTGATCCGCAAGCGAAGATAGCTTGTCAGTTCACCCAGGTCTGCGCACGTGTGTCTCTTCTGCAGCTCCGACTTCACGTGGGCGAGTGCCTCAGTGTCAGCAGTAGCAAAGACCAAGTCGTCTACGTACACGAGAACGTAGAACGGCGGTAGAGTGGTGTCGGTGCGTAGAAACAGCGACGGGTCAGCAGTGGAAGGAGCAAAACCAAGAGCAGCAAGAGTCGTCCTCAGTGTGTCGTGCCACTCACGGGGTGCCTGGCGGAGACCGTAGACTGGCCGCTGGAGGCTCCACTGGGTACCAAGAGGAAACGACCCAGTGAAGCCAGGTGGGCGGCGCAGCCAGATCTCCTCGTGCAGGCTGCCCTGTAGGAAGGCTGTGCTAAAGTCAAGCGAGTGTAGCTCGTAGTCACGCTGAGCGGCGACGTGCAGCAGTACCCGAAGAGTGGTCATCTTCGGGGTAGGGGAGAAGGTCTGGAAGAAGTCAACTCCCTGTCGCTGACTGAAGCCTCGTGCAACGTAACGCCCCTTAAAGACAGGCGGAGAACCCGGCGGCCACTTCACCCTGAAAATCCACATGCCACTGACGATGTTCGCCCCAGGCGGGGGAACCTCGTCGACGTAGGTGCCTGTGGACTTCCAGGATGCCATCTCGGCATCCATGGCTGCCTGCCACTGAGAGGAGTAAGGACCCTCTATCGCCTCTACGTAAGAGCGCGGGGTCGGGATGTCTGGTGCATCCGGGTCTCCCTCAGGGGCAAGCAGCATGGACACGAGATGAGGTACAGCAGCAGCAAAGCACTCAAACTCCTCCTGCCTGTCCTCAAGGACGTCCGTGCCAAGAGCACACTCACCCCCGACGGACGGAGGACAGACAGACGCAGACTCAGACTCAGCAACAAGACTAGCGGCGTAGTCCAGACGGCAGTGAGCAGCAAAGTCGACAAGCTCAGCCACTAAGGCAGACGCAGCAGTGGACTCAAAGGAAGGGTCAGTGACAACAGTGGCCAGGAGACGCGTGACAGTAGGACTAGCAGCACGAAGGGAGTCAGACTCCGGGTCAGGAAGTGCAGGAAGAGAGGACGCAGGAGGAGACGGCAGAGGGAGACGCTGTGGAGCAGTGGAAGGACGCAGAATCAAAGAGTGAGTGCCGGACACAGGAGGACGCTGACGTGGAACACGACGACCAGTGCGAACAGGGCGAACAGGCGACTCAGGACGAGACTCAGGCGACGCAGGACGAGACTCAGGTGACGCAGGACGAGACTCAGGCTCACGATGCTCCGTAAGACCTCTAGTCGGTCCAGAGTAAGGAGAAGGACCAGGCAGTGGAGAGGCTGGCTGTAACTGCGACAGTGACTGAACAGGCGGTGGACTCAGTAAAGGAGGAGGAGGACCAGTAGAAGGCGGGAGACCAAGAACTTGCTGAACAAGCAGAACGAAGTACGGCCGCGGCCGCGCAGCGCCTCCAGAAGCAGCAGAGACAGCACCTGTACCCTCAGCTCCAGGGTCTCCAGCGACAACTCCCACAGCACCACCAGCTCCAGTACCGACAACAACTCCAGATCCAGCAGCACCTCCAGTAGGAACAGCTCCAGCACCTACAGCTCCAACTCCTGCAGCACCACCAGCCCCAGCAGCTCCAGTACCTCCAGTACGAGCACCTCCGGGACCAGCTGCTCTAGCACCTCCAGCAGCTCTAATACCAGCAGGACCTCCAACAGTGCCAGTACCTCCAGCACCAGCACCTCCAGGACCAGCGACTCCAGCAGCTCCAGCACCAGCAGCACCTCTAGCAGCTCCAGAAGCACCTCCAGCAGCTGCAGCACCAGCAGCACCTCCACCAGCTCCAGCTCCAGAAGCACCTCCAGCAGCAGGCCCAGTAGCTCTAGCAGCACGGCGACATTGCCGAGCGTACCACTCACGAAGCTGCTTCGGAGAGAGGGGCTCCCGCCGTGATGGGACACCCGGAGGACCTCCAGACTCAGCAAGCACAGGCTCAGCACCCCCAGGCTCAGCACCCTCAGACTCAGCACCCCCAGGCTCAGCACCCCCAGGCTCCACACACTCATGCTCAGCACCCCCAGGCTCCGCACCCTCAGACTCAGCAACCCTAGGCACAGCACCCCCAGGCCCCGCACCCGCAGGCTCAGCACCCCTAGCAGCACCAGAGTTGACAGCTACCTCGACAGGCTTGACAGGGTCTACTTGAGACACACCTGAGGGGGCAGGACCCTGAGGGGGGAGGGGGTCTACCGGAGGACCACCTGGTGCTAGGAAAAGTGGCAGGGGGGGGAGAGGGGCAGTGCGGTAGGGAAAGAGACGGTAGTAAGACACTGACTCGTCAAAGGTGACGTCCTGAGAGGACAGAACACGACGCGAGGTGGGGTGGTAAAACTGCCACCCAGGGGCTCCCGCCGCGACGGGACACCCGGAGGACCTCCAGACTGAGCACGCTCAGGCTCAGCACCCCTAGGCTCAGCACTCTCAGACCCAGCACCCCCAGGCTCAGCACCCCCAGGCTCCACACCCTCAGGCTCAGCACCCCCAGGCTCCGCACCCCCTGTCCCCGCACCCACAGGCTCAGCACCCCTAGCAGTACCTGAGTCGACAGCTACCTCGACCGGCTCGACAGGGTCTACCTGGGACACACCTGAAGGGGGGAGGGGGTCTACCGGAGGAGTACTTGGTGCTAGGAAGATTGGCGGGGGAGGGAGAGAGGCAGTGCGGTAGGGAAAGAGACGGTAGTAAGACACCGACTCGTCAAACGTGACGTCTTGAGAGGACAGAACACGACGCGAGGTGGGGTGGTAGAACTGCCACCCGGGTGCGTCAGGGGGGAAGCCAAGGAAGACGCAGGGAACGGCACGGGAGGACAGCTTGTCCGCTGAAGTATCGCGGACAAAAGCTCGAGATCCCCAGACACGGAACACAGACGCATCGCCAACCTTCCCCGTCCACCGCAGAGTAGGTGTGGTCTCCGGCAAGGAGACACGAGGTTGAAGGTTGATCTGATGCGCAGCGTACTGAACCGCGAACGGCCACAGAAAATGGGGAGCAGCCGCATGGATCATGGACGTACGAGCGACGTCCATGACCATGCCAATGCGGCGCTCAGCAATCCCATTTTGCTGTGGAGAGGCCGGAAGCGTGAACGTCTGGCGGATGCCCTCCGCACGACAGAAGGCCCTCAGAAGGTCGGAGGAAAACTCCTCTGTCTGAGTGCAGACGCAGAACAGGAAGGTCTGAGCCGAAACTCTCGCTGAGCTGGTGACGGGCACCGCGGATCCAGTCGATCAACACCTCAGTGACCTCACCCTTGCGGCGCAAGGGGAGGAATGTGGTGTAACGCGAGTAGTCGTCAACGACCAGCAGGAAGTAACGCTCGTGACCCTGTCCACGGACGCGGGCTGGGCCCCACACGTCCAATTGAAGAGTCTGCAGGGGAGCCTCTGTCGGAGGGAACTCGGAGGAGTGAAGAGCGGCGCGCTGCCGGCCCTCGACACAAGGAACAGAGGTAGGGGCAGGCCCCGGAGGAAGGGGAGGGAGGGACCGGGGGAGACAAGAGACAAGGGTACGGGAGGCCATACCTCGAAGACGAGGCAGGGAGGGGTGAACAAGGCAGTGGTGCCAAAGGAGAGTCTCGTGTGACAGAGGACGACACGAGCAGGGGGCCGACACTGGACTAGACCTGGACGCGGCAGAAAACACCTGACCAGATGCGGCTACCTGACCAGACGCAGTAACCGGAGGGGACGCAGTTGTGTGTACAGACTTGACCCAGGCCGACGGGTGAACGTGGTCAGGTGGCGGCCCGTCCGAGAGCAAGTGCAGTGGGTCACACGCTGACCTCCAGGGGTGAACTGGTCAACCCACGCGTCCTGGAGGTCAGCTCCATTCACCAAGTTCGTAGAGAACGAGGGGGGGTGGAGTCCCGACAGCAAGCCCGACGGGGCCGCACGACACGGTAGAACCGTGGAGGAGTGCGCAAGCACTGGGCCCCCAGAGGGGTCAGTCAAGGAGACTGCGACAGGCCGACTGAGCGGCGTGAGTGTGGTGCTGTCGCGAAAGAAGGAGCGCGAAGCACCAGAGTCAAGTGTGAAAGTGTGCAAGGCCTCAGTAGGTGCAGTACCAGAGAGAGCAGACTCACCAGCACCTGGAGCAGCAGACTCACTAGTACCTGGAGCAGCAGACTCACTAGTACCTGGAGCAGCAGACTCACTAGCACCTAGAGCAGCAGCCTCAATGCCCGGGTCGGGCGGAACACACAGATAACAGTCACCCTCAGCACTTTCAGTCACAGCATACATGGCAGCAAGGATAGCATCGAAATCAAGATCAAAGATAGCAACATTCTGCTTAAGCAGATCACCCCAGCGAGGGAGCTCAACAGCGTCAGGAAACTGGGCGCGCCACGCGTCAGTCAGGCGACCGAAGCAGCGCTGCGTAGTATGTGGCAGCCCGCACGTCTCCCCACCGCGCCCCCCGGTGCGAAGAACGTAAGTGCAAGGACCAACACCCCTAGACCTCCCACGCCCAGCGTACCACTCACGAAGCTGCTGGGCCGACGGGGTCTCACGGGAACGCGGCTGCTGCTGGCGCTGGCTACCACCAAAGCCTCCACGCTGCGTGGCTCCACCTCGACCAGCACCACTGCCGCCGCAACCTCCACCACCGCTGCCGCTGCCTCCACCACCGCTGCCGCTGCCTCCACCACCCCCACCGCCGCCACCACTCCCACTCCCGCCACCACCCCCACCTCCACCGCCACCCCCTCCGCCTCCTCCACCGCCTCCACCGCCGCCCCCACCGTCCCCTCCACCACCCTTGACCCCCTTGCCCTTGCTGTTGCGGTGCCTCCCACTAGGAGCAGACGCAGCCCCGACCTCCTCAGTGCGAACGAGGTCGACAGCAGCAGCAGAAGCAAGAGAGGGGAGAAGGGGGACAGGGAAACACCCCTCAAAGAAAGGGGCGCGAGGGTCGCCGCGAGAAGCACCTACAGCTAAGATACTCTTCTCAGCTGCAGTGAGGCGCTCCTCTAGCAGGTCGATGGTGAGCTCGGTGGGGCAAAGGGAGAGAAAGTGGTCCCTGTTTGAAGCAAGGGAGTCAGGGAGGCGGGTGACTAGGTAGTAAAGGGTGATGTACATGGGGGGGGGGGGGTTCTTGGCACAGAATTCAGTGGGAAGCGCAGCGCAGTAGGGGGCGTCACTAGTGCGGAGGTGAGTAATGAGGTCAGCTACTATGGCAAAGGCAGCAAGGTCAGGGAACAGGTACGGCAGCATGAGGCGGCTGAGGGCAGCAGTGGCAGGGGAGGAGTAGCGTACTACGACAGTGGCGTACAAAGACTGAGCAGTCTTGTACTGGCCAAAGTCCGCGCGCTCAGCAGACGGCAGGTGACTGCGAACAGCAAGACGAGCAACAGCATCACGAGTGGTCCACTGCGAGCAAACCGTACTGTCAGCAGTGGCAGCAGGTGCAGTAGAGACACCGGACATGTGATCGAAAAGGGATACCCCGTCGATAGAGTCACACTGAAGAAAGAGCTGCAGGTCGTCAACCCACACGTCAAAGTCAACTGGACGCCCCTCAGCATCAAAAGTAAGAACAGTAGGGCTAGCCATAGCGGCAGTAGCAGCAGGAGCAGCAGTAGCAGCAGTGGCAGCAGAAGCAGCAGTAGCAGCAGGAGCAGCGCAGGCAGGGCAGTGCGGCTCAGTAGGGCGGCGCGGCTCGGTAGGGTGGCGCGGCTCGGTAGGGCGGCGCGGCTCGGCAGGGCGGCGCGGCTCAAGTCGCGGCTCAGCTAGGCGGCGCGGCTCGGCTGAGCGGCGCGGCTCGGCTGGGCGGCGCGGCTCAGCTCCTGGCGGCGCGGCGCGGCATAGCGGCGCGGGTGCTTACCAGGGGCGGGTGCAGGGCAGGGCCGCAGCTGGCGGTTAGGTCAGGGCCGCGACTGGGGCAGCAGCAGGGCAGGGCCACGACAGGGCGGCTGCAGGGCAGGGCCGCGACAGGGCGGCAGCAGTGCAGGGCTGCAGTGGGCGGCGAAGGCAGGGCCGCGACGAGCGGAGAAGGGCCAGCGACGGGCGGCAACGGGCCGGCGACGGGCGGCGACGGGCCGGGACAAGCCGGCGACGGGCCGGGACGGGCTGGGATGGGCCAGCGACGCGCGGCGAAGGCAGGGCTGCGACGGGTCAGCGACGGGCAGCGACGGGCCGGCAACGGGCGGCGACGGGCCGGGACGGGCCGGCGATAGGCGGCGACAGGCCGGCGACTAGCGGCGATGGGCAGAGAAGGCCGGGCCGTGACGGGCCGAGAAGGCAGGGCCACTACGGGCTGAGAAAGCAGGGCCGCGACAGGCGGCACTAGGTCAGGGCGTGTGACGGCGCAGGTGCGACAGGCGCGAGGCGCGCTTCGGGCAGGGCAGGAAAAAAATCGTGGTGGGCCCTAAAAAAACGTTCCCACTAGGGAACCTGCTCAGAATACCATGGCAGAATTGTGAAGGAATGAATGACTGAACTAACAAGCAGGTGGGTACAAGTAGGAAACCTAAAAGTGTTGTACCCTATATGAACTACCCCACTACAGCCTAGATAGACTATAGCATATAAGTTTGACACTCAGAAGCAGCACAAGGGTGAGGAGAACCCCAAGGCAGCAGTGGAGGAGGATTACGGAGAGAGCATGTGTGGCACTATTGCAAGTGCGGCATTCTCCAATCCGACTTCGACTACGGGGGAGTGTGATTGGCTCACCTTGCATCGGCGAATGGGGCATGCCGCCCTGCCCAACTTGCAGCAGCTAGTGAAGAATGAGATGGTTGCTGGCATAGATGTGAAGGGGGAGCCCGATGAGGTACTTGGCTGTCCGACGTGCATGCAAGCCAAGTTCACCCGTTACCCGTTCTCTAGTTCTGAGGCAACGGCTAAGGCACCACTTGATGAGGTGGTGATGGACGTGGTGGGCCCCCTGAAGCTTGGAGCTGCTGGAGCAGAGTATTTCCCCACCATAGTCGACATCTACACCCGCATGACTTGGGTGTACGTGCTGTCCAAGAAGAGCGACGTGGCTGAAACGGTGAAGACCGATTGGTTGCCGATGGTGGAGCGGCAACAAGACCGGCTAGTCAAGGGAATTCGCACCGATCGAGGGGGAGAGTTCCTGAGCAAGGAGTTCTCATTGTGGCTGAAGAAGAATGGCATAAGGCACTCCCTTACCATGCCATACTCCCCTGCAATGAACGGCATCGCCGAGCGAGCGAACCGGACAATAACGGAGACGGCACGCGGGTTGCTAATTGAAGCCGGGCTACCCGACTACTTCTGGCCTGATGCGGTGCAGAGTGCGTGTGTGGCCAAGAACAGAGCTTTGATTCATGTCGGAGCAGACAAATGGGTGCCCTATGTGGAGTGGATTGGAAGGAAGCCAAAGGTGGATATGCTTCCTTCTCGCACTACGAGTGCTCCACGGATCCGCGTCACCTCGCAGCAACGCCATGAGAGCCTTCATGTCCCTGCAGCTGAGGAGGAAGGAAGGGGCAAGAGGAGAATCCAAGCCCCAAATAGGCTGACCTATGATGCATTGGGAAAGCCAGCCAAGTCAGCTCTTGCCGGAGCGGCACTTATAGTTGGAGATGACGAGGAGAGTGACTACAACGAGTTTGCTTTCGCGTTCTTCTCTCTGGTGGAGATGCCGGGGGAACCAGCAACTCTCAAGGAGGCCTTGGAGAGTAGTGATGCTGAGGATTGGAAGAAGGCAATGGAGAGTGAGCTGAAGAGCATTGAGGAGAACGGCACGTGGGAATTGGTGGAGCTACCGGAGGGGCGTAAGGTGATTACGTCCAAGTGGCTCTTCAAGATCAAGTCCGACGCCGACGGCAAAATCGAGCGCTACAAGTCTAGGCTTGTGGCAAAGGGGTACCAGCAGAAGGAGAAGTTGGACTATAAGGAGTTGTTTGCTCCTGTGGTGAAGCCGACGACGCTGAGAACCCTACTCGCGGGTGCTGCCATCAAAGGATGGGTGGTGAAACAAATGGACGTGACAACCGCATTCCTCAACGGCGTCCTAGAGGAAGAGATTTTCATGGCGCAGCCAGAGGGGTTTGATGATGGCAGTGGCAGAGTTTTGAAGCTGAATAAGGCCCTTTATGGGCTGAAGCATGCCCCTAGGCAGTGGTACTTGAAGTTGCGAGGAGTTTTGGAGGAGATCGGCTTCACTCCCTCAACGGCCGATCACTCATTGTTCATGCTTGGCGAGGGGGAGCAGAGGAGTTTCATGGTGGTTTATGTGGATGACATCCTCATTTTCTCACCCTCCTCTGACCTTGTGAAGGAGGTGATGCTGAAGCTTCAAGACAAGTTCAAGTGCAAGGCCCTTGGTGACGTGAGCTTCTACGTTGGGCTCCACATCGAACGAGATGTGGAGAAGCGGTGCATGCGGGTGCATCAACGGAAGTACCTGGAGGCATTGGCTGCCAATTTTGGGCAGAGTGAAGGCCATGTGGCTACACCCTTTCCCTCTGGGTTCAAGTGTGTCAAGGGACCAGAGGAGGAGAGCGTTGGTGAAGAGGAGAGGCGCCGTTTTCACTCGTTGGTGGGTAGCCTCATGTACGCGGCGGTAAACACCCGACCGGACGTCGCCTTCGCAACCGGACAGTTGGCTAGGGTTGTTCAATGCCATAATGAGGAGCAGGTAGCAGCTGGAATGAGGGTGGCCAAGTATCTTGGCCAAACAGCGACGGTTGGGCTGCAATACTCGGCGGCGGCGCAAAGGCGCCAAAAGGGCGCGGATGGTGTTGAACCCGGTCGCTTGTTCCTCACCGCATTCTCGGATGCTTCTTATGCATCGGAACCAGAGGAGATGACAAGTGTTGGAGGGTTCATTTGCTGTGTTGGTGGAGGCCCAACTGCTTGGGAGAGCAAGAAGCAGGTGGATCAAGCATTGAGCTCGGTGGAGTCCGAGTACATGGCACTCTTCCGTGCCGTACGGGAGATTGTGTGGCAGCGGCGTTTGTTGGCTGAATTGGGGGAGGAGCAGCAAGGACCTACTCCACTATACTGTGACAGCCAAGGTGCCATTGCTCTTGCTAATAACCCCATGTTGCATGGCCTCACCAAGCACATGAGGGTGAAGTGGCATTGGACGAGGAGCATGGTGGCCGTGGGTGAAGTTGAGTTGCGCTACGTGAAGACAACGGGGCAGCCAACTGACATGCTGACCAAGAGGCTGGTGGAGCAGCAGCATTGGAAGTGTTGTTAGCTGGCTGGGATGGCTCTGAACTAAGAGAGCAAGATCCTAAGGCCAACAATCCGAGGGGGTGTTTGTTGGTGCAACCCTACGGTTTGCATTCGGCTTGTTGTCCATGTGCGTGCATGCGTGTGTGCATGGAATGGTATGACGGTATGAGATAATATATATTTCATGCTTACAATAGTGTGTGAGTCATGAGGCATGATTTTGAATGTGTGTGTCGAGTCAATAGCGAGTTATCACTAGTCGCGTGTCACGTCGTCGTTTGCGTGTCGTGTGCGGTTTTCTATTTTGTCGTGTGTGGGACGTTCGGCATGTTGCAGTTGTCCGCAGCAGACTTCCAAGAACTCAAGAATATATCTTGAAGAACCAGAGCCTTGGTTTCAAGATTCAAGTGATTTCGAAGCTCTCCAAAAGGGTAAAATTTAAGATAGTGAGAATAGTTGCATTACTTAGTGTAGTGTAACATTTCTCTTGGTGTAGGCCCTTGTGGAGGGTAGTTTCGAGACCCTTCGTTGTTGGGTACAGTGTGGCACTGTTCCACATCACTATACCTCAGCTCTTGGGGTTTGTAGGAGCTGGGAGTCATTCCCAACTCGTAACTCTTCCTAATTTGTGTTCTAAGACCATAGTGGCTGCCATAGTGCCGTTCGTTCAAACCAACGTTGCGTCCTCAATTCAGAATGAAATCGTGCGATCTAACTTGCCAAGTGTAGGCGACGTTACGACGCTCGACATCCAATTCGAATCAAGTCCTTTGCAGCTGTGACCAGAACGCTATCAATGTTTGAAACCTCAGTGCAGAAATCCGACTGTGCACTCTATTTTTCGTTTTAGGCACATTCAAGCCTATTGTGACTATAACACCCTGCGTAGATCTCAGCCTCACAACTGGAGCTGAGAACCAAAGATGAGCGGGTAGACCGCCAGGAAACAGAGCCAGAACCAAGGCTGAAGGTGTAACCCTGTGACGACCGCTGCGTAGCTGAGTCGTCAACCCAAGAAGCGTCTGCATGACATGTGAGGGCAACTGGATTCCGTCCTCCAAGCACGAGCCCCATGCCCGACGTACAGCACAAGTAACGCATAAACCTCTTTGCAGCATCTCGGTGCACCTTTTGGTGCCTACCCGGAGCAACGTAGCGAGCCAGGAGGCTGAGAGGGTACGCGAGGTCAGGTCGTGTGCACGTCATCAGGTACATGAGGCAACCCACAAGCTCTGGGTACGGACCACTCGGCTCTACGGACTCGTCCGAAGGTGGAGCTGAGAGTGAGTGGCTGGTAGACAGAGGAGTGGGCTGTGTCGAGGAGAACTGGAAGCCGAAGCGCTAAAGGACCTGGTGCACCATGTGTGACTGAGTCAGGGTGATGGTGCGCTGTGATCTGTCCCGGGTGATCTGTCCCGGGTGATCTGCAAGCCAAGATAGTTGCGTAGTTCACCCAGGTCAGTGCAGGAGTGTCTCTTCTGCAGCTCCAACTTCACAAGGGTCAGTGCCTCGGTGTCAGCAGTGGCAAAGACCAGGTCGTCGACGTAGACAAGGACGTAGAAGGGCGGCAGCGAGGTGTCGGTGCGTAGAAACAACGACGGGTCAGCAGTAGAAGGAGCAAACCCAAGAGCCACAAGTGTAGTCCTCAGTGTGTTGTACCAGTCACAAGGCGCCTGGCGGAGACCGTAGACTGGCCGGCGGAGGCTCCACTGGGTACCTGCAAGAAACGACCCAGTGAAGCCGTTTGGGCGGCGCAGCCAAATCTTCTCGTGCAGGCTGCCCTGCAAGAAAGCTGTGCTGAAGTCTAGAGAGTGCAACTCGTAGTCACGCCGAGCAGCGACGTGCAGCAACACCCCAAGAGTAGTCATCTTTGGGGTGGGGGAGAAGGTCTGGAAGTAGTCAACCCCCATCGCTGACTGAAGCCTCTAGCAATGTAACGCGCCTTGAAGGCAGGCGGAGAACCCGGCGGCCACTTCACCCTGAAAATCCACATGCCATCGACTATGTTCGCCCGAGACGGGGGAACTGCGTCGACGTAGTTGAGTGTGGACTTCCAGGATGCCATCTCGGCATCCATGGCTGCCTGCCACTGAGAGGAGTAAGGACCCGTAATCGCGTCTGCGTAAGAGCGCGAGTCAGGATGTCTGGTGCATCCGGGTCTCCCTCAGGGGCAAGCAGCATGGAAGCAAAACGGGGTACAGAAGCTACAAGACACTCATAGTCCTCCTGCCTGACTTCAAGGACGTCCGTGCCAAGACCACACTAACCCCCGACGGACGGAGGACTGGCAGAGGCAGACTCAGCAACAAGAGCAGTGGTGTAGTGTAGACGGCAGGCAGCAGCAAAGTCAAGCAGCTCAGAAACGAGAGCAGACGCAGCAGCAGACTCAGAAGAAGGGTTAGTGAGGAGACGAGAGACAGTGGGACTTAGGGTCAAGGACCTCAGGAACAGAGGACTCATGAGGAGCAGGCAGAGGAACACAAAGTGGAACAGAGAAAGGACGGAGTGCCATAGCGTACGTGCCAGGGACAGGAGGAGGACGTGAATGAGGAACGCGACGAGCAGTGCAAATAGGTGAGACAGGACGAGACGCAGGCTCACGACGCTCTGTAAAACCGCCAGACTGCTCAGTGTAAGGAGAAGGAGCAGGCAGTGGGGAGGCTGACAGTAACGGCATCTGCGACGGGTCAAGCGGTGGACACAGGAGGAGAGGAGTAAGGCTAGTAGAAGACGGGACACCAAGAACCTGCTGAAGCAGGGGAACGAAGTACGGTCGCGGCCGCACAGTGCCTCCAGCACCTCCAGATCCAGGGTCAAAAGCTCCAGCTCCTGCAGCTCCAGCGCCTCCCGCGCTAATGCCTCCAACTCCAGCTCCTCCAGCTCCAGCACCTCCAGCACCAGCGCCACCAGCGCAAGAGCTTCCAGCTCCAGCAGCTCCAGGCTCCATAGGGTCTCCAGCTCCAGCACCCCTAACACCACCAGTCCCGGCAGCTCCAGCACCCCTGGTACGAGCACCTCCATGACCAGCAGATGCAGTACCTCTAGTACCACCAGCTCCAGCAGTAACTCCAGCACCTCCAGCTCCACTGTCTCCAGTGTCTCCAGCTCCGGCAACTCCACTCCGAAGGCATGCGCGCCAAACAAGCCACTCACGCAGCTGCTGTGGAGACAGTCACGGCGAAGCACCAGCAGGACCTCGAGACGAAGCAGCACCCCGAGGCTCAGCACCCCCAGACTCCGCACCCTCCAACTCAGCACCCCCATGCTCAACATCCCCAAGCTCCACACCCGCAGTCTTAGCACCCCCAGGCTCCTCACCCCAAGGCTCAGCACCCCCAGACCCAGCACCCTCAGACTCCGCACCAACCGGCTCCACACCCCGAGACGCACCACCCCCAGACGCAGCACCTCGAGCAGCACCTGAGCCGACAACTACCTGGACAGGCACAGTACCACGGAGAGGGTCTACCTGAGACACACCTGAGGGAGCAGGACCCTGGGGCAGGAGGTGGTCTACCGGAGGGGGACCGAGAGCAAGGAAGAGCGGCGGGGGCGGGGGAGGGGCAGAGCGGTAGGGGAAGAGACGGTAAAAGGGAACTGACTCGTCAAACGTGATGTCCTGAGAAGGGAGGAAACGGCGTGAGGTGGGGTGGTAAAACTGCCAGCCAGGCGCGTCAGGGACAAAGCCAAGGAAGACGCAGGGGATAGCACGAGGGGAGAGCTTGTCCGCGGACGTATCGCGAACAAAGGCACGAGATCCCCAGACCTAGAACACCGACGCATCGCCAACCTCCCCCATCCAACGCAGTGTGGGCGAGGTCTCCGACAAGGAGACACGGGGCCAGAGGTTGAGCTGATGCGCAGCGTACCGGACCGCAAACGGCCACAGAAAATGGGGAGCAGCCGCATGGATCATGGAGGCATGAGCGAACCCCATGACTAAGCCAATGCGGTGCTCACCAATCCCATTTTACTGAGGGGAGTCCGGAAGCGTGAACGATTGGAGAATGCCCTCCCTACGACAAATGTCCCGTACGAGGTTGGAGGAGAACTCACCACCTCTGTCAAAGTGCAAACGCTGGACAGGAAGGTCCTGGCCGAACCGCTCGCGGAGCTGGAGACGGACTGTGCGGATCCAAGGGATCAAGACATCAACGACCCCACCCTTGCTGCGCAAGGGGAAGACCGTGGTGTA
The DNA here is from genome assembly GCA_947471745.1 of Closterium sp. Naga37s-1. Classification (NCBI taxonomy): domain Eukaryota; kingdom Viridiplantae; phylum Streptophyta; class Zygnematophyceae; order Desmidiales; family Closteriaceae; genus Closterium; species Closterium sp. Naga37s-1. The sequence goes on along the minus strand of CANJKZ010000323.1, from coordinate 1,545,244 downwards.
CCGCGTGTAGTCGTCAACTACTATCAGAAAGTTGCGCTCGTGGCCCTGTCCATTGACGCGGGCTGGGCCCCACTCGTCCATGTGGAGAGTTTGCAAGGGAGCAGTCGTCGGGGGAAACGAGGAGGAGTGAGGAGCGGCGCGATGCCGCCCCTCGACGCAAGGAAGGCAGGGCGGGGCAGGCGAGGGCGGCAGGGGAGGCAGAGACCTGGGTAGACCAGAGACAAGAAGACGGGAGTGCATGCCACGAAGGCGTGGCAGGGAGGGGTGACATAGGCGGTGGTGCCACAGAAGAGTCTGGTGCGACAGGAGGCGACACGAGCAAGAGGCGGCTACCTGACCTGACGGGGACAACTGAGCAAACGCAGCTACCTGAGGAGGCTCGGTAGCGAGTGTGTACAGACTCAACCCTGGCCGACGAGTGAACGTAGCCAGGTGACGCCCCGTCCGTGTTCACATGCAGATCGACACACGCTGACCCCCAGGAGTGGTGGTAGTGACCATCGCATCCTTAAGGGCAGCGGTACTCACCAAGTTCGTAGAGAACGAGGGGAGGTGAAGACCTGACAGTGAGCCAAACAGAACCGCCGGACACGGGAGGACAGTGGAGGAACGGGCAACGACCGAGCCCCTAGAGGGTCAGCGAGTCGGACCGGGACAAGTGCAGGGAGAGGAGTGAGAGTGGTGCTGTTACGAAAGAATCAGCGTGAGGCACCTGAGTCCAGCGTGAAGGTGTGCAAGGCCTCAGCAGGCGTAGTACCAGGGAGAGTACCTGACTCACTAGCACCTAGAGCTGCAGCTGCTATACCTGGGCCAGGTTGCACACACCGGTAACAGTCACCCTCAGCACTAGTAGACAAAGCATACATAGCAGAAAGAATAGCATCATAGTCTAGGTCAAAGATAGCAACTCCAGACCTAAGCAGATCTTCCCAGCGAGGGTGCTCGACGTCGTCACCAAACTCAGCACGCGAGGCGTCGTCGAGGCGGGAGAAGCAGCGGTGCTGAGTGTGAAGCTTCCCACATCTCTGACCAGCACGGACACCTGTGCGAATGACATACAGGCAGCTATCACTACCCCCAGACGTCCCACGCTGAAACAACCACTCACGGAGCTGCTGGGGCGACTGGGTCTCGCTCCGACGCTGCTGCTGCTGCCGCTGGCCACCACCAAGGCCTCCACGCTGAGGTCCAGTCCTACCGCCACCAGTCCGACCGCCTCCACTGCCGCCACTCCCACCACTGCCTCCATTGCCGCCACCAGAGCCCCCACTCCCGCCACCAGTCACACCACCTCCACCGCCTCCACCACCTCCACTGCTGCCCTCACCACCACTCCCGCTGCCACCTCCACCTCCACCGCTGCCACCTCCACCACCCCTGCCACCCTTGCCCTTGCAGCTGCGGCGCTTCCCACTAGCAGAAGCAGCCCCAACAACCTCAGCAACAGAGACGTCTGCAGCAGCAGCATAGGCGTAGGAGGGGGCAAGGGGGGAGGGGGAGCACCCCTCAAAGAAGGGCGGGCGCGGAGTGCCACGCGCAGCACCTACAGCAACTGCACTAGTCTCAGCTGTGAGGAGATGCTGCGCGAGGAGGTCAACAGTGAGGGAGGTGGGGTCAAGGGAGAGAAAGTGGTCCTTGACAAAGCGAAGAGAGTCAGGGAGGCGAGTGACTATGAAGTAGAGGGTGATGAACATCGGGGGATAGTTCCTGTCAAGGAACTCAGCAGGGATGGTAGCGCGGTAGCGAGCGTCGCTAGTGCACAGGTGGGAAACCAGGTCCTATACTGTGGCAAAAGCTGACAGCTCGGGGAACAGGTAGGGCAGTAGCAGTCGGCCTAGCGCAGCAGTGGCAGGCGAGGAGTAGCGAGTAACTACAACGTCGTACAGGGCCTGTGCTGTCCAAAGTGAGCGCATTCGGCTAACGGCAGGTGGTTGTGAATGGCTAAGCGTGCAGCAGCGTCGCGCGTAAGCCACTGGGAGCGAGTCGCACTGTCAGCTGTGGCGAGAGGGGCAGTAGCGGCACCTGATGCGAGGTCAAATAGCGACACACTGTCCTTAGAATCGCTCAGTAGGTACAGCTGCAGGTCGTCGAGCCACGTGTCAAACTGAACCGGTCTAACCTCATGATCGAACGCGAGAACTCGAAGCGAAGCCATAGTGGCGCAGCACGCAGGAGCAGCAGTAGCAGCGGTAGCAGCAGTAGCAGTAGTAGCAGTAGCACCAGTAGCAGTAGCAGCAGTAGCAGCAGCAGTAGCAGCAGTAGCAGTAGCAGAGGGGCCAAGGGGCCAAGGGGCCTGGGGTCTAGGGGCTGAGGGGCTCGGGGCCTAGGGGCCGAGGGGCCGAGGTCGAAGGGGCCGAGTACGAAGGGTGACCGAGGGGCCGAGGGGCCTAGAGGCCAAGGGGCCAAATAAGAAGGGGGGGGGCGAGGGGCCTAGGGGCCAAATCTGAAGGGGCCTATTGGCTGAGGGGCCAAGGGGCCAAGGGGCCTGGGGCCTAGGGGCCGAGGGGCCGAGGGGCCGAGGTCAAAGGGGCCGAGGGGCCGAGTAGTCTAGGGGCCAAGGGGCCGAGGGGCCAAGGGGCCGAGGGGCCAAGGGGCCTAGGGGCCAAGAGGCTGAGGGGCCGAGGGGCCAAGGGGGCTAGGGGCCAAGGGGCCGAGGGGCCGAGGGGCCAAGGGGGCGAGTACAAAGGGGCCGAGGGAGGGTCGGGCCGCGGGGCATAGGCTAGGGGCGACGGGAGGTCGAGGGGCCTGGGCCTAGGCTAGAGGCGACGGGGCGACGGGCCGCGGGGCCTGGGCCTAGGCTTGGGGCGACGGGTCGCAGCGGGCGATAGGGCGCGACGGGCGACGGGAGTCACGAAGGGCGACGGGCGACGGGGGTCGCGAGGCTAGGGCGACGGGTCGACGGGCCGCGGGGCCTGGGCCTAAGTTAGGGGCGACGGGTCGCTAGGGGCCGAGGGGTCGAGGCTTGGGGCGACGGGGCGACGGGTCGCAACGGGAGACAGGGCGACGGGGGGGTTGCGAGGCTAGGGGCGACGGGTCAACGGGCCGCGGGGCCTGGGCCTACGCTAGAGGCGACGGGTCGCTAGCGACTGAGGGGCCGAGGCTTGGGGCGACGGGGCGACGGGTCGCAACGGGCGACAGGGCGACGGGGGGTCGCGAGGCTAGGGGCGACGGTTCGACGGGCCGCGGGGCCTGGACCTACGCTAGGGGCGACGGGTCGCTAGGGGCCGAGGGGTCGAGGCTTGGGGCGATGGGCGATGCCAAGGGGCGACGGGCCTACGGTAGGGGCGGCGGCCGGGCTAGCGGTGGTGACGGGCCGGGGCCTAGGGGCGACGGGCGCGAGGCTACGGGCCGGGGCCTAGGATCGAGAGTGGCTCGTAGGGCAGAAGGTGGTGGGCCCAAAAAAAAGCGGTCATAGGAAGGGACCTGCTCTGAAACCATGTCAGAAAGAGTGAACGAGAATGAATGAACTATGAAAGAGTTGGGTACAAGTACTAACCCTAATTGGGTTGTACCCCTTATGGGCTACCCCACTATAGCCAACACAAATGTAAGCACTATAACATTCTGACAGAAATGTGTCTCGAGGAAGTCCATCCACCGAACTTGTCGTTGTGAGAGCGTAGGCTGTGACTTGAGGTATTTGAGACTGCAGTGGTCAGTGTAGATCGTGGTTTTAGTTCCCTCAAGATAGCACCTCCACGCCTTAAAGGTTGTGACCATCGCTAAGGCTTCCTTGTCGTGGGTTGGGTAATTCAGTTATCGTCTATGTAGCTTTTTACTTAGGTAGGCGATGGGCTGCAAACCGCATCCGTGATCTTGTGTCAGTATTGCTCTGACCGCTTGGTCACTAGCGTCTGCTTCCACCACATAGTCTTTCTCTGGATCCGGTAGGATGAGTACTGGGGCAGTGGTTAGAGCTGTCTGTCGTTGTTCCATGGATTGCTGTTGAGGAGTATCCCATTTGTAGGGCGTGTCCTTTTCTAGTACGTTCGTTAGTGGCACTACTATCTTAGCGTATTGTGGCACGAACCTGTTATAGTAGTTGGCGAAGCGGAGGACCTGCTGGAACTCCATGAGCTTCCCAGGTACCTTCCACTTTTTACGGCTTCGAATTTACGTGGGTCCATGAGTATGCCCTCCACAATTATGTGCTCGTGAAACTGCACCTTCGTAAGGGGGAAGTCGCTTTTTGACAGCTTCACGTAGAACGGGTTCTCCTGTAGGATCTCGAAGACTTTCCGCAGATGCTCCACGTGCTCCTTCATGTTTTTTTAGTAGATCAAGACACACACTACTACGCACTACTACGCACTCGTCCACCAGGGGGCGTAGGATGTGCTTCATCTCTACATGAAATGTCGATGGTGCATTGCAGAGTATGAATGGAATCATTAAGTATCCCGTAGCTGGCAAAGAACACGTTTTGTGGATCAAATAATCTGCCATCTTAATCTGCCCGAAACCCGACCGTAGGTCCAGCTTTCGAGAATACCGTTTCACCATGCAGTTGGTCTAGAAGATCGTCTATGTGTGGTACGGGGTATTTGTTCTTGACTGTCTGTTTGCTCAGTGCCCGGTAATCAATGCACATCCGTAAACTACCACCCGGCCTTGGAGCAAGGAGAACCGGTGCGCCGTAGGGAGAGGTGGATGGTCACATCAGTTTCTGGTCCAGGAGGTACTCAGTCTGTTTTTTCATGTCTGCTAGCTCGGTTGGGCTGAGGAGGTACTGTGTACATGAGACTGGTTTTGTACATGGCTCTTCGACGATCTCGTGTTCATAGGTTCGTGCTGGAGGCACTCCTGCTAGCAGATCGTTCGGCATGATGTCCTTGTACTCCTCTAACACCTTCTTTAATGCTGCAGGTAGCTTTGAGTTGGCTTCTCCTCCTCTGTTGCTGCCATTACTAGTGACAACAAATACATTACGTGTTGCTGCCATTACTAGTGAGAACAAATACTAGTGAGTTGCCCTAACCCTGCTGGAAGAGAATATGAACTCCTCGGAACGCTCGACCCTATTTCATCGCTCCAGAGTTGGTTCCCCAACTTTTCTGATACCGATACTATCTCTAAAGGCTTCTCTTAGGGGTGATCGTATGGAGTTTCCCGATTGGTGCTGAGTATTTTTTTCGCAGAGTATCCATTTGTTTCGGCGAGTTCCCTTGGTGCCGGCCGTTCGGACCTTTTCGCGATCGCCAGCTCGATCCGCGGCTACTGGCAATTATCGTTTATTGACTTCGAGGGTGCTGCACTGTTCTTGGCCTGAAGCTCTGCACATGTCTTTTCATTTTCCAGCACGACAAAATCCGATGCCCTACTAAGCCCGCAAAATTCGCACGTTTCATATTTTGCCGGTCGCTGCGTCACGTCAATTTTGTCGTTATCCATTGGGTTGGCGGTCGTGGGGGATGCCGATCGCTCCATCCTGAAATTCATATTTGGCATGTTGCTTTGTGTTTCGTGTTGACCCTTGTTCAATGCGTCAAACCTCTTGGCGACACACACCATATCCCTGTAGCTGCTGTTATTCGCCATGATGTCTTGTCAGCAAACTTTGTTTTTCATAGTACAGAAGCGCTGATGATCACAAGGCTGAAGCGCCTTGGTGAAGATATCAGCAGTGTTGGCCTGAGAGGCCACGTAAGCAAGGCGCAGCTGACCACGCTGCTGCAGCTCACGAGCAAGGAAGTAGCGAAGAGCAATGTGCTTCGTTCTGTGCTCCAGTCTGTGCTCCCGACACAAGGCCAGCATGGCCTTGTTGTCTACGTACAGAACTGGAGGAGAACGAGGCAGCTCTCCCAGGTCAGTCAGCAGGTAGGTGAGCCAGCGTAACTCCTGTGCAGCCATGGCTCCTGCGTAGATCTCAGCCTCACAGCTGGAGCTGAGAACAGAAGACGAGCGGGTAGACCGCCACGAAACAGAACCGGAACCAAGACTGAAGGTGTAACCCTGTGAAGACCGCTGAGTAGCTAGGTCGTCAACCCAAGACGCGTCTGCGTGACCAGTGAGGACCACTGGACTCCGCCCTCCAAGCACGAGCCCCATGCCCGACGTACTGCACAGGTAGCGCAACACCCTCTTCGCGGCAGCCATGTGCTCTGGTCGGTGTCTCCCAGGAGCAACATAGCGAGCCAAGATGCTAAGAGGGTATGTCAGGTCAGGTCGAGTGCAGGTCATCAGGTACATGAGGCAGCCAACAAGCTCTGGGTACGGGCCACTCGGCTCTACGGAATCATCCGAAGGCAGAGCTGAGAGCGAGTGGCCAGTAGACAGAGGAGTGGCCTGAGGCGAGGAGTACGTGAAGTCGAAGCGCTGAAGGACCTGCTGCACCATGTGTGACTGAGTCAGGGTAATGGTGCGCCGTGCTCTGTCCCGGGTGATCTGCAAGCCAAGATAGCTGCGCAGTTCACCCAGGTCTGTGCACGTGTGTCTCTTCTGCAGCTCGGACTTCACGTGGGCAAGTCCAGCAGTGTCAGCCGTAGCAAAGACCAAGTCGTCGACGTACACGAGGATGTAGAACGGCGGCAGCAAAGTGTCGGTGCGAAGAAACAGCGACGGGTCAGCAGTAGAAGGAGCAAACCCAAGAGCTGCAAGCGTAGTCCTCAGTGTGTCGTGCCACTCACGGGGTGCCTGGCAGAGACCGTAGACTGGTCGTCGGAGACTCCACTGGGTACCAGGAGGAAACGACCCAGTGAAGCCAGGTGGGCGGCGCAGCCAGATCTCCTCGTGCAGGCTGCCCTGTAGGAAAGCAGTGCTGAAGTCAAGGGAGTGAAGCTCGTAGTCACGCTGAGCAGCAACATGCAGCAGAACCCGAAGAGTGGTCATCTTCGGGGTCGGGGAGAAGGTCTGAAAGTAGTCAACTCCCTGCCGCTGACTGAAGCCTCGAGCCACATAACGCGCCTTGAAGACAGGCGGAGAGCCCGGCGGCCGCTTCACCCTGAAAATCCACATGCCACTGACGATGTTCGCCCCAGGTGGGGGAACCTCGTCGACGTAGGTGCCTGTGGACTTCCAGGAAGCCATCTCTGCGTCCATGGCTGCCTGCCACTGAGAGGAGTAGGGACCCTCTATCGCCTCTGCGTAAGAGCGCGGGGTCGGGATGTCTGGTGCATCCGGGTCTCCCTCAGGGGCAAGCAACAAAGACACGAGATGAGGTAAAGCAGCTGCAAAACACTGGAACTCCTCCTGCCTGTCCTCAAGGACGTCCGTACTAAGAGCACACTCACCCCCGACGGACGGAGGACAGACAGACGCAGACACAGCAACAAGACTAGCGGCGTAGTCTAGACGACAGTGAGCAGCGAAGTCGACAAGCTCGGCAACTAAGGCAGACGCAGTAGCGGACTCAAAGGAAGGGTCAGTGACAGCAGTGGCTAGGAAACGCGTGATAGTAGGACTGGCAGCACGAAGGGAGTCATACGCCGGGTCAGCAAGAGCAGGAAGAGAGGAATCCGGAGGAGACGGCAAAGGGACACGCTGTGGCGCAGTGGAAGGACGCAGTGCCATCTGATGCGTGCCCGGGACCGCAGGAGGACGCTGACGTGGAACACGACGACTAGTGCGAGCAGTACGAACAGGTGACGCAGGACGCGACTCAGGCTCACGACGCTCAGCAAGACCTCCAGTAGGACCAGCGTAGGGAGAAGGAGCAGGGAGAGGGGAGGCCAGCTGTAACTGTGACTCGGACTGGACAGGCGGTGGACACTCTAAGGAAGGAGCGGGACTAGAAGAAGGCGGAAGACCAAGAACCTGCTCAAGAAGCGGAACGAAGTACGGCCGCGGCCGCGCAGCACCTTCCGAACCAGCAGGGACAACACCAGCACCCCCAGCGTCAGCTCCAACTCCAGCAGCACCACCAGCTCCAGTACCTCCAGCAGCTCCAGCTCCAGCATGACCACCGGCAGACACAGCAGCTCCGGCTCCAGTACCTCCAGTAGCACCCACTCCAGCAGCACCGCCAGCTCCAGCTCCACCAGTAGCTCCAGCACCAGGAGCACCACCAGGCCCAGCAGCTCCAGTACCTCCAGTACGAGCACCTCCGGGACCCGTGGCTCCAGCACCCCCAGCAGAATCAGAACCTCCAGCACCGGCTCCAGCAGCACCTCCAGCTCCACTACCTCCAGCACCAGCAGAACCTCCAGCACCGGCAGCACCTCCAGCTCCAGCAGCACGGCTCCAGCGCCGAGCAAACCACTCGCGAAGCTCCTGTGGAGAGGGTAGCTCCCGCCGGGACAAAGCACCCGAAGGACCTCCAGGTCGAGCACCGGCAGGCTCCGCACCCCCACTCTCAGCAACCCCAGGCTCAGCACCCCTAGTCTCCGCACGCTCAGGCTCAGCACCCCCAGACGCAGCACCCCCAGGCTCCACACGCTCAGGCTCAGCACCCCCAGACCCAGCACCCCCAGGCTCCGCACGCTCAGGCTCAGCACCCCCAGAAGCACCAGAGTCAACAGCTACCTCGACAGGCTCGACTGCATCTACCTGGGACACACCTGAGGGGGCAGGACCCTGAGGGGGGAGGGGGTCTACCAGGGGGGGACCGGGCGCGAGGAAGAGCGGCGGGGGAGGGAGGGGGGCAGTGCGGTAGGGGAAGAGACAGTAGTACGGAACCGACTCGTCAAACGTGACGTCCTGGGAGGACAGAACACGACGCGAGGTGGGGTGGTAAAACTGCCAACCAGGCGCGTCAGGGGGAAAGCCGAGGAAGACGCAAGGAACAGCACGGGAGGACAGCTTGTCCGCAGACAAGTCTCGGACGAAAGCTCGAGATCCCCAGACACGGAACGCAGACGCATCACCAACCTTCCCCGTCCACCGCAGAGTAGGGGAGGTCTCCGGCAGGGAGACCCGGGGCTGAAGGTTGATCTGATGCGCCGCGTACTGAACCGCGAACGGCCACAGAAAATGGGGAGCAGCCGCATGGATCATGGACGTACGAGCGACATCCATGACCATGCCAATGCGGCGCTCAGCAATCCCATTCTGCTGTGGAGAGGCCGGAAGCGTGAACGTCTGGCGGATGCCCTCCGCACGACAGAAGGCTCGCAGAAGGTCGGAGGAAAACTCTCCGCCTCTGTCGAAGTGCAGACGCAGAACAAGAAAGTCCGAGCCGAAACGCTCTCTGAGCTGGAGACGAGCAACGCGGATCCAGTCGATCAACACCTCAGTGACCTCACCCTTGCTGCGCAAGGGAAAGACTGTGGTGTAACGCGAGTAGTCGTCAACCAACAGCAGGAAGTAACGCTCGTGACCCTGTCCACGGACGCGGGCTGGGCCCCACACGTCCATGTGGAGAGTCTGCAGCGGAGCCTCTGTCGGGGGAAACTCGGAGGAGTGAGGAGCGGCGCGCTGCCGCCCCTCGATGCAGGGAACGCAGGTAGGGGCAGGCCCCGGGGGAAGGGGAGAGAGGGACCGGGGGAGACCAGAGACAAGGACACGGGAGGCCATGCCTTGGAGACGAGGCAAGGAGGGGTGACCAAGGCGGTGGTGCCAGAGGAGGGTCTGGTGGGACAGGAGGCGACACGAGCAGGGGGCAGACTCAGAACCTGACCGAGACGCTGCAGCAAACACCTGACTCGACGCAGCTACCTGACCAGACGCAGGAACCGGGGGAGACGCTGTGGTTTGTGTGTAAAGGCTCGACCCCGGTCGACGGGTAAACGTGGCCAAGTGGCGGCCCGTCTGAGCACACGTACAGTGGGTCACTCGCTGACTCGCAGGAGTGAACTGGTCAACCCCGGCATCCTGAAGGTCAGCACCACTCACCAAGTTCGTAGAGAACGAGGGGAGGTAGAGACCAGACAGGGAGCCGGACGGGGCCGCCGGACACGGGAGGACAGTGGAGTAGCGAGCAAGAACAGGACCCCCAGAGGGGTCTGCCGGGGAGACCGCAACCGGCCGACTGAGCGGCGTAAGGGTGGTGCGGTCTCGAAAGAAGGAGCGGGAAGCACCCGAGTCGAGGGTGAAGGTGTGCAAGGCCTGAGCCGACGCGGTACCTGAGAGAGCAAACTCACCAGCACCTATAGCAGCAGACTCACTAGCACCTGGAGCAGCAGACTCAAGAGCACCTAGAGCAGCAGCCTCAATGCCCGGGTCAGGCGGAACACACACGTAACAGTCACCCTCAGCACTAATAGACACAGCATACATGGTAGCAAGAATAGCATCAAAGTCAAGATCAAAGATGGCTACACCCGATTTGAGCAGATCACCCCAGCGAGGGATCTCAGTGGCGTCAGGGAACTGGGTGCGCCAGGCGTCTGTCAGGCGACCGAAGCAGCGCTGGGTGGCGTGCTGGCCACCACACTGCTCTCCAGTGCGGTCGCCTGTGCGCAGGACGTAGGCACAGGGACCAGCACCCCCAGACCCCTGGCGCCCTGCGTACCACTCACGAAGCTGCTGGGGCGACGGGGTCTCACGAGAGCGTGACTGGTGCTGGGGTCCCCGCTGCACAGCTCCGCCCCTACCAGCTCCACCTCCGCCGCCTCCGCCTCCGCCTCCTCCACCCAAACCGCCACCGCCACCGCCGCCTCCACCTCCACCGCTGCCACCACCCCCACCTCTGCCACCACCCCCACCCCCACCCCCTCCTCCGCCTCCACCGCCACTACCGCCTCCCCCACCACCTCCTCCAGCGCCCTTGCCCCGCTTGCCCTTGCTGTTGCGGCGCCTCTCACTAGGAGCAGACGCAGCGCTGACCAACTCGGTGCCAACAAGGTCGACAGCAGCAGCAGAGGCAACGGAGGGCAAAAGAGGATCGGGGGAGCGCCCCTCAAAGAAAGGGGTATGGGGGTCACCACGAGAGGCTCCTACAGCGGTAATACTAGTCTCTGCTGCAAGGAGGCGCTCCTCGAGGAGGTCAATAGTGAGGGTGGTAGGGCAAAGAGAGAGGAAGTGGTCCCTGACCGAGGGAAGAGTGTCAGGGAGTCGGGTGACTAGGTAGTAGAGGGTGATGTACATGGGGGGGGGGGTTCTTCGCACAGAACTCAGCAGGAAGTGCAGCGCGGTAGCGAGTGTCACTAGTGCGGAGGTGCGTAATGAGGTCAGTGACTGTGGCGCCGGCGCTGGCTCTAAGGGCAGGCGCAGGGGCCGCTACGGGCCGTTACGGGGGAGCCTCTACGGGCCGTGAAGGGGCCACTACGGGCCGCAAAGGGGCCTCTACGGGCCGTGAAAGGGGGCCACTGCGGGCCGCGAAGGGGCCTCGAAGGGCAGGCGCGACGCGCGCGTCGGGCAGGTAAGGAAAAAAAAAATTAGTGGTGGGCCCTTAGGAAAAAAAATCGAACTAGCTCTATACAATGTGAAATAATTGAGGAATGAATGATTGACTAGGAAATGAGTTGGGTACAAATATGAAACCCTAACAAACAGTACCCCATAGTTGTCAGAATGTTATATTTCTCTAGCCTGCAGTGGGGTACTCAAATAGTGAGTACAGCCCAACTTAGGGTTTGCTAAATGTACTCAACTGCTTGCTAGTCCAAACTCTCTTTCTCGTTTCTAACTTCTACTGCTATTCCAACATGGAATCAGAGCAGGTCGACCCTTCTGGGTCGATCCTGTGCATGGGCCCACCATCATCTTCCGCTGCTGTTCTGCTTATAGCGCGCCTCGGGTGCGCACTGTGTTCCTGCCTGCCGCGCGACTACGAGCTTCACTCTCTTGACTTCAGCACAACTTTCTTACATGGCAGCCTGCACGAGGAGATCTGGCTGTGTCGCCCACCTAGCTTCACTGGGTCGTTTCTTGCAGGTACCCAGTGGAGCCTCCGGCGGCCAGTCCACGGTCTCTGCCAGGCGCCCCGTGAGTGGCACGACACACTGAGGACGTCGCTTGCGGCTCTTGGGTTTGCTCCTTCTACTGCTGACCCATCGCTGTTTCTATGCACCGACACTTCGCTGCCGCCGTTCTACGTCCTCGTCTACGTCAACGACTTGGTCTTTGGGACTGCTGACACTGAGGCAGTGGCTCTTGTGAAGTCGGAGCTGCGAAAGAGACACACCTGCACTGACCAAGGTGAGCTACGTAGATATCTTGGCTTGAAGATCACCCGGGACAGAGCACGGAGTACCATCACACTGACTCACTCACACATGGTGCACCAGGTCATTCAGCGCTTCGGCTTCCGGTACTCCTCGCCACAGTCCACTCCTCTGCCTACCGGTCACTCGCTCTCAGCTCCACCTTCGGACAAGTCCGTAGAGCCGAGTGGCCCGTATCCAGAGCTTGTGGGCTGCCTCACATACTTGATGACCTGCACTCGACCTGACCTTGCCTACCCTCTTAGCATCCTGGCACGCTACATTGCGCCCGGGAGACACCGACCAGAGCACTGGGAGGCTGCTAAGAGGGTGTTGCGCTACTTGTGCAGTACGTCGGGCATGGGGCTCATGCTTGGATGACGGGGTCCAGTTGTCCTCACTGGACATGCAGACGCTTCTTGGGTTGACGACTTGGCTACCCAGCGGTCGTCACAAGGTTACACTTTCAGCCTTGGCTCCGGCTCTATTTCTTGGCGATCTACCTGCTCGTCTTCTGTTCTCAGTTCCAGTTGTGAGGCTGAGATCTACGCAGGGGCCATGGCTGCACAGGAGTTATGCTGGCTCACCTACCTGCTAACCGACTTGTGATAGCGGCCTCGTTGTTCTCCAGTTCTGTACGTAGACAACAAGGCCATGATTGCCTTGTGTCAGGAGCACGGACTGGAGCACAGAACGAAGAACATCGCTTTGCGTTACTTCCTTGCTCGAGAGTTGCAGCAGCGTGGTCAGCTCCGTCTTGCTTACGTGGCCACTGGGGCCAATACTGCTGATTTATTCACCAAGGCACTTAAGTCTGGTGATCATCAGCGTGTTTGTACTGTTTTAGGCCTTGTACCTTCCTTGCCTCACTTGCTCACTACATGACTTTGTTTATACTGTGATCTATATACATATACCTGCATGCTTACTCTTGCTAGGTCATGATCACTGTATAGTTTGTTCCTTTTTTATATAACTCTGCATGTGAACTGGCCTTGTGGCCTTTGCTTGTTCTCGGACTGTGTGTTAGAATCTAGAGTGAACGCTTGGGAGCCATGGCGAGAGAGAGGAGCTAAGCATTGAATGTCGAGAGAGTTGAGTGTCGAGGAAAAATGGAATGGAATGATTTCACTAGCAAGAGTTGGGATACAAATAGCAAACCCTAAATTGGGTTGTACTCACTACAGAGTACCCCACTGCAGGCTAGATAGCAAATACATTCTGACACACCCCCATAGTCAAAGTGAGGTATAATCAGCAGAGCAAGCAGTCATAGAGCAGGTTCACAAGTACAAGCAAAGCTAGAGGCATTCACAAAGGGCAAGTGAGGAGGAGGAGGCTGGACTGTGAGAGGAGAGGAGATAGGAGGCGACGGCTGATGCTGCAGACACACGGGCAACAGGAGCGGCACGCACTGTGGCTACCGGAGCCGTATCCCTGGACTACAGGAGTAACTGGCTCTGCGGCTAACTCTGAGCGGCAGGAGCAACGGACCCACAGACGACAGGCGCAGCAGGCTATCTGAGCTACCAGAAGCAGAGCCCCGGACTACAGGTGCTGCGGACGACAAGACGGCAGCCTCCGCTCAACCTCCCCCAACTGTCCCACCCCCCTTTCACACACCCCTTGCTGCACCCCTAGCTCCACTCCCATGGCACCCCCCTAGCATGACTCCCTCGGCTCCCACACACCCACCCCCCTCAGCGGCAGCTGCAGCATTGGGAGACGAAGGAGGAGGAGGAGTAGACGGTACACACACCCGCCACCCCGCAGTTGCACCCACACCCGCCACCCCCATACCTTCCCCCATTGCTGCACCTGCAGCAGGGGATGGAGGAGAAAGGGGGGGGGGGGGCGGGGGTGGGGCTGGTGCTGAAGATCCCCTCCCCCCCACTGCCGCACCCGCAGTAGGGGGATGGAGGAGAAAGGGGGGGGGGGCAGTAGCCGCTCGGGCGACAGCAGGACGTGCCACATCCGCTACCCCCATACCCTCCCCCCCACTGCTGCACCCACAACAGAGAGATGGAGGAGAAGGGGGGGGGCGGAGGGGGCTGGTGCCGCAGGTCCCCTCCCCCCACTGCTGCACCCGCGGTGGGCCTGGTGGCGGAAGTGGGGGCTCTGGTGGCAGCGGTGGAGGCAGCGGTAAAAGTGGCGGCAGTGGAGGCGGTGGGACTGGTGGTGGCAGGTCTGGACCTCAGCGTGGAGGCCCTGGTGGTGGTCAGCAACAGCAGCAACAGCGTCGGAGCGAGACCCTGTCGCCCCAGCAGCTCCGTGAGTGGTTGGTTCAGCGTGGAACGGGTGGGGATAGTGAGACCTGCTCGTATGTCATTCGCACGGGTGTCCGTGCGGGCCAGACATGCGGGAAGTTTCACACTGAGCACCACTGCTTCTCCCGCCTTGACGACGCCTTGCGGGCTGAGTTTGGTGACGATGTCGAGCGCCCTCGCTGGGCGGAGTTGCTTAGGTCCGGCGTTGCTATCTTTGACCTAGACTGTGATGCTATTATCTCTGCCATGTATTCTTTGTCTTTTAGTGCTGAGGGTGACTGTTACCGGTGTGTGCCACCTGACCCAAGTATAGCGGCTGCTGCTCTAGGTGCTAGTGCGTCTGGTACTCCCCCTGGTACTGCGCCTGCTGAGGCCTTGCACACCTTCACATTGGACTCGGCGCCTTGCGCTGTTTCTTTCGTGACAGCACCACTCTCACTCCTCTCCCTGCACCTGTTCCGGTCAGACTGGCTGACCCCTCTGGGGGCCCGGTCGTTGCCAGTTCTTCCACTGTCCTCCCCTGTCCGGCGGTTCCGTCCGGCTCACTGTTAGGTCTTCACCTCCCCTCGTTCTCTACGAACTTGGTGAGTACTGCCGCCCTTCAGGATGCGATGGTCACTACCACCACTCCTGGGGGTCAGCGTGTGTCGATCTGCACGTGCACACGGACGGGGCGTCACCTGGCTACGTTCACTCGTCGGCCAGGGTCGAGTCTGTACACGCTGGCTACCGAGCCTCCTCAGGTCGCTGCGTCTGCTCAGGTGTCCGCGTCAGGTCAGGTAGCTGCCTCTTGCTCGTGTCACCTCCTGTCGCACCAGACTCTTCTGTGGCACCACCGCCTGGGTCACCCCTCCCTGCCACGCCTTTGTGGCATGCACTCCCGGTTTCTTGTCTCTGGTCTACCCAGGTCTCTGCCTCCCCTCCCGCCCTCGCCTGCCCCGCCCTGCCTTCCTTGCGTCGAGGGGTGGCAGCGCGCCGATCCTCACTCCTCCTCGTTTCCCCCGACGACTGCTCCCCTGCTGACTCTCCACATGGACGTGTGGGGCCCAGCCCACGTCAGTGGACAGGGCCGCGAGCGCTACTTTCTGCTGGTCGTTGACGACTACACGCGGTACACCACAGTCTTCCCCTTGCGCAGCAAGGGCGAGGTTGTTGATGTCTTGATCCCTTAGATCCGCACAGTCCGTCTCCAGCTCCGCGAGCGCTTCGGTACGGACCTTCCGGTCCTCCGTCTGCACTCTGACAGAGGTGGTGAGTTCTCCTCTGACCTCTTGCGAGACTTTTGTCATGGGGAGGGCATTCTCCAGTCGTTCACGCTTCCGGACTCTCCTCAGCAAAATGGGATTGCTGAGCGCCGCATTGGCTTAGTCATGGAGGTCGCTCGTACCTCCATGATCCATGCGGCCGCTCCCCATTTTCTGTGGCCGTTTGCGGTCCGATACACTGCGCATCAGCTCAACCTCTGGCCCCGTGTCTCCTTGCCGAAGACCTCGCCCACACTGCGTTGGACGGGGAAGGTTGGCGATGCGTCGGTGTTCCGGGTCAGGGGTTCTCGTGCCTTTGTTCACGATACGTCCGGGGACAAGCTCTCCGCCCGCGCCATTCCTTGCGTCTTCCTTGGCTTTGTCCCTGACGCGCCTGGTTGGCAGTTTTACCACCCCACCTCGCGCCGTGTCCTCCCGTCTCAGGACGTCACATTCGACGAGTCCGTTCCCTTCTACCGTCTCTTCCCCTACCGCTCTGCCCCTCCCCCACCCCCGCCGCTCTTCCTTGCTCCCGGTCCTCCTCCTGTAGTTCCCCTCCCGCCTCAGGGACCTGCTCCCTTGGGTGTGTCTCAGGTAGACCCTCTCCCTGATACTGCGCCTGTTCAGGCAGCTGTCGGCTCAGGTGCTGCTCCAGGTGCTGCGTCTAGGGGTGCTGCGTCTGGGGGTGTGGAGCCGGGGGGTGCGGGGTCTGAGGGTGCTGGGTCTGGGGGTGCTGAGTCTGAGGGTGCGGAGCCTGCGGGTGTTGAGCCTGAGGGTGCTGAGTCGGAGGGTGCGGAGACTGGGGGTGCTGCGCCTCGGGGTGCTGCTTCGTCTGGAGGTCCTGCTAGTGCCTCGCCGCGACTATCTTCGCAGCAGCTGCGTGAGTGGCTTGTTCGGCGCGCACACCGTCGAAGTGGAGCTCCTGGAGCTGGAGGCGCTGGAGACACTGGAGTTGGAGGTGCTACTGTTACTGCTGGAGCTGGCGGTACTGGAGGTACTGCGGCTACTGGTCATGGAGGTGCTCGTACCAGTGGTGCTAAAGCTGCCGCGACTGGTGGTGTTGGGTGCACTGGAGCTGAAGGAGCTGGGGTTGGAGGCCCTGGCGCGGGGAGGCGCTGGAGCTGCTGGAGCTGGAGTTGGAGGCACTGGGGCTGGAGGCGCTGGAGCTGCAGGAGCTGGAGCTGTTGACCCTGGCGCTGGAGGTGCTGGAGGCACTGTGCGGCCGCGACCGTACTTCGTCCCCCTGCTTCAGCAGGTTCTTGGTGTCCCATCTTCTACTGGTCTTCCTTCTCCCTTCCTGTTTCCACCGCCTGACCAGTCGCAGCCGCCGTTACAGCCAGCCTCCCCACTGCCTGCTCCCTCTCCTTACACTGAGCAGTCCGGCGGCCTTACAGAGCGTCGTGAGCCTGCGTCTTGTCCTGTCTCGCCTATTCGCACTGCTCGTCGCACTCCTGGTTCGTGTCCTCCTCCTGTCCCTGGCACGCACGCTATGGCGCTCCGTCCTTCCTCTGTTCCTCTGCGTGTTCCTCTGCCTGCTCTTCCTGAAGTCCCTGACCCTGCGTCAGACCGCGCTCGTGCTGCCAGTCCCACTGTCTCTCGTCTCCTCTCCACTGCTGTCACTGACCCTTCTTTTGAGGCTGCTGCTGCGTCTGCTCTCGTTGCTGAGCTGCTTGACTTTGCTGCTGTCTGCCGTCTCGACTACGCCACTGCTCTTGTTGCTGAGTCTGTGTCTGCCAGTCCTCCGTCCGTCGGGGGTGAGTGTGCTCTTAGCACGGACGTCCTTGAGGACAGGCAGGAGGACTTTGGGTGTCTTGCAGCTGCTGTACCTCGTTTCGCTTCTATGCTGCTTGCCCCTGAGGGAGACCCGGATGCTCCAGACATCCCGACCCCGCGCTCTTACGTAGAGGCGATTACGGGTCCTTACTCCTCTCAGTGGCAGGCAGCTATGGATGCCGAGATGGCATCCTGGAAGTCCACAGGCACCTACGTCGATGAAGTTCCCACGTCTCGGGCGAACATAGTCGATGGCATGTGGATTTTCATGGTGAAGCGGCCGCCGGGTTCTCCGCCTGTCTTCAAGGCGCGTTACGTTGCTCGAGGCTTCAGTCAACGACAGGGAGTTGACTACTTCCAGACCTTCTCCCCCACCTCGAAGATGACTACTCTTCGGGTGTTGCTGCACGTCGCTGCTCAGCGTGACTACGAGTTGCACTCCCTGGACTTCAGCACAGCTTTCGTGCAGGGCAGCCTGCACGAGGAGATCTGGCTGCGCCGACCACCTGGTTTCACTGAGACATTTCCTGCAGGTACCCAGCGGAGCCTCCGCCAGCCAATCTATGGTCTCCGCCAGGCGCCTCGCGAGTGGCACGACACACTGAGGACTACACTTGCGGCTCTTGAGTTTGCTCCTTCTACTGCGGACCCGTCGCTGTTTCTACGCACCGACACGTCGCTGCCGCCGTTCTACGTCCTCGTGTACGTCGACGATCTCGTCTTTACCACTGCTGAGACTGAGGCACTGACCCTTGTGAATCCGAGCTGCAGAAGAGACACAATTGCACTGACCTGGGTGAACTGCGCAGCTATCTTGGCTTGCAGTCACCCGGGACAGAGCACGGCGCACCATCACCCGGACTCAGTCACACATGGTGCACTAGGTCCTTCAGCGCTTCAGCTTCCAGTTCTCCTCGCCACAGCCCACTCCTCTATCTACCAGCCACTCGCTCTCAGCTCCACCTTCGGACGAGTCCGTAGAGCCGAGTGGTCCGTACCCAGAGCTTGTGGGCTGCCTCATGTATCTGATGACGTGCACACGACCTGACCTCGCGTACCCTCTCAGCCTTCTGGCTCGCTACGTGGCTCCCGGTAGGCACCGAAAGGTGCACTGGGATGCTGCGAAGAGGGTACTGCGTTACCTGTGCAGTACGTCGGGCATGGGGCTTGTGCTTGGAGGACGGGGTCCAGTTGTTCTCACTGGTCACGCAGACGCCTCCTGGGTTGACGACTCAGCTACGCAGCGGTCGTCACAGGGTTACACCTTCAGCCTTGGTTCCGGTTTTGTTTCTTGGCGGTCTACCCGCTCGTCTTCAGTTCTCAGCTCCAGTTGTGAGGCTGAGATCTACGCCGGGGCCATGGCTGCTTAGGAGCTACGCTGGCTCACCTACCTGCTGACCGACTTGGGAGAACAGCCTCGTTCGCCTCCAGTTCTGTACGTAGACAACAAGGCCATGATTGCCTTGTGTCAGGAGCACAGACTGGAGCACATAATGAAGCACATCGCTCTGCGATACTTCCTTGCTCGAGAGTTGCAGCAGCGTGGCCAGCTTCGTCTTGCGTACGTGGCCACTCGGGCCAACACTGCTGATGTCTTCACCAAGGCACTTCCGCCTGGTGATTATCAGCGCTTTACTACTGTGTTATGCCTTGTGCTTACTTTGCCTCACTTGCTTACTGCTTGACTCTGCTTGTACTGTGATCTTTATATATACCTGCATGCTTGCACGTGCAAGGGTATGATAACTGTATTGTTTGTTCTCTTTATGTAATTCTGCATGTGAACTGGCCTTGTGGCCCTTTGCTTGTGCTCGGACTGTGTGGTGACTTTGTGATCCACCCTGAGCTTGCTTTGTTTTTCTTGACTGTTCTTGTGACCACTTGTTCTCCCCCACTTTGCCTATGGGGGTGTGTCAGAACATTATAGCTTATACATTTGTGTAGGCTGTAGTGGGGTAGCCCATAAGGGGTACAACCCAATTAGGGTACTTGTACCCAACTGTTTGCTAGTTTATTCATTCTCGTTCGTTACTCTGACAAGTACCATCGCGTTCAGGGTGCTACGCAACTCACAAAGGCGGGACAAAGCAATGTACTGTGTCCCGAACCGTGTTCCCGCCGGCTTCAGCGGCTGCAGCACCTTCCCCTCCACCAACCCGGGGTCCTCAGGTAAGCACGCGTCCAATGATGGTTGCGCACGAACGAAATCATCTCCCCAGTCCAATCCACCACCCCTTTTGCCCACCCCATCATTCCCACGTCCTCCTGGAGGAGATCCATCACATGCGTGGCACGAGGGACCTGCTGAATGTGGGGCCACTTGGCAATCAGCTCCTGGACAGCCACGGCATAGTTCGATCCCCCATCCATACAAAACGTGACCACATTTTCTGGTCCTACCTCCTCCACCACCGGCTGTAGAATCCCCGCTACGTATCCCCCCGTCTTACGCTCCTTACCGCAGTCGATCGCCTCCTTGAAGACGGCACCAGAGTCTTTAATCAGAAGGACATTCGCTTGCGCCCTCCCACATTTGTCTGTCATCATGTCGGACGCAATTGTTACCCCCGTCTTCTTCCAGCTCGTTTTAATCCCCATCAGCCCCTGCTCAATCCCTTTGCGGACAGCGACTAGTCCAGCCCCGCCAATAAAGCTCCTCTTGGGGGGGACGTAGCCGGGGCCGGCGCGGTTGACGAGCAGCATGGCGTTGTCGAACAGCGGGTGGTTTATGGTGATCTCCGGGATTCTGCAGGCCGCAAACATCAGCGCAAGGCCCTCGTGAGCATCCCGCTTAGCCGCAGCAGCATCTCCCTCCAGGTAGTCGGCTATGCGCCGCTTCCCACCACCAGCATGGACCGCCGCAACTGCAGCAGATGTTGCTCGGCGCTTTTCCTCGTTCGCGGCAGCCAGCTTTTTGTATTTGGTGCGCACCTCCTTGCGTACGTCTTGCGGTGCCTCCTTGCAAAGCGTCACCTCGCGATGCTTCATTCCCTTCCACGAGCTCAGGTGCTGCGCGCAACGAATGGCTGCACCGGTGAAAACATTGAAGCAGTACTTACACTCGTACTGCTGTGCTTTGCCTTCAACCCGCTTAATGATGCTGAAATGTTTGAAGATAGCGTGGTTCATGTCGGGAAAGTACTCCCTACCCCCAGGTCGAACACTCCGGGAACTCTGCACTGTCTGAACGGATGGTGGTTTGCATGGCGGGCTAGACATAATGAACTAGACGGGAAACTGATGAATTGCGTAGTTGCGTGCAACCAACTAAATAGCACAACGAGAGAAGGGAACATTGAGACAAGTGGTTGGAGAGAGTAGATGGGTGGGGATTGAATGCGGTAACAAACAGAGCGCACAATATGTGAACGTGAAAATGCGACTTGTAAAATTGACACCACCAATCGCGACTATGTGGGTTGAACCCATGTCCATGATTGGACAAGTCACGTATGTGCAATTAGCCTTCGACAAAATGCACGCCGCAAAATTCCGCATCTTTCCGTATATTCGATTTTTTTTCCGCCCGGGCTGCCGCAAAACAAATTTGTCGAGCGTATAGCGGATTCGGTTGCGTATAGCATGTTGCGTGTATACACAAGCGGATATCCACTAAACGCAAGTAGGTCTGAGCGTTTTTGGCAACTTAATGCTCGACTACCTCGACCACATCCCTCGCCGCCAGGCCCTCGCCACTTGTACGCACTGCTGCCCCCCTTCTCACCGTCTCTACCCATGCTGGTCCCTTGGCTTTGCTGATCCAGTTCTTCTCGCTGCCGTCAATGCTTCCCTTGGCTTTAATTTGTCTTCTCCCCCTTGTCTTTCATTTCTCTGCTCCTCTTCTCTTTCACTTCTCTCCTGCCCTTGTCTCTCAATCCTCTGCTTCCCCACTCATATCCCTGCTCCCCTCGCCACTCAACCCCCTGCTCCCCTCTGTGCTCACCCCCCTGCTCCTTCCAGCACTCATTTCGTTGCTCCCTCAGCACTATCTCCCTGCTCCAAGTCCTGATTTTCTCGTTTTCCTACTCCCCTTCATCGCGTGCCTCTTCCCAGAGTGTGGGCGCATGACGGTGACGATCCGGTCGCAGTACCTGGGGCCGTACGACCTGCACAACGACATCTACAACATGACCTTCTACAACGGCTGCGCCTACAACATCACCAGCCCGCTACGCGTGTGGCAGTGCTTCAACTTTGGCAACGTGTGGGAAGGCATCTTCGACAACCCCGCGCCCAACCCACGCAGTACCAGCAAGGCGAAATCTTTGTGCAGACCTTGCCGGGGTACTGTGAGATGCGCATGAATCGCGGTGCTAGCGGCACCCTGCAGTGCAGATGCTCCTCAGGGAGACCGTGAACATTGTGTATGCGTACACGTGGGACTTCCGGCCCTGCGTACAGGAGCTGCGCTTCGGCAACGGCAACAGCTACTCCATGACCAACACCACCGAGTGCCATCTCGCCCAGGTCATCTAGACCTCCTCTATAGGATCACTCACTAGTGGCTCAAAGTCGTATTCGTTTCAGGGAGGGTGGCAGGCAATAATGCATGAATTGCATGCGAACATTGTGTATGATATTGTCACTGTTTTTAGAACTCCATGTGGATTTTTGCCTGGATTGAGCATCTCTGGATGACTGAGCATGCATCGATGGGAATACCAATGCTGTGCGTTGGTTCTACTTGTTAAACACATAATTATTGAATTGCAAAAATGTTTGTGAACCTAGCTAAGGTCTACTACTGCCTTGGCTATGTTTCTGTTCAAAAAAGTACAGAGCTAGGTCTATGTGAGTCATGCAGTGTTGTGTACTCGATCGTCGTCACTGTTCTGTTACACGTTCGACCAAACCGTCATGCGTTGACCGTTTGTTCACACATCAAGTGAATGCCTCACGACCGCTTGTTTCTGTTGACTGACGATCTTTTGTTACAGGCATCTCTGCCAGTCTCGTACAGATGATGAGTTGAACATCAGTGTGCATGCGACGCATAAGCCCCCAGCTGAAACTTTGCCACTCTGTTGGGGCAAAGTCGATACGAGGACGTGGGGAGGCAGAAAAGGAATCACCGCACGAACAAGTGAAGGGGGAGGAGGGGAGAGGGAAAGGGGGGTGGCGCAGCAGGCATGAGACAACCATAACACCTAAGGCTCGTGCGGTTTTATCCTCAAGCTGTTGCTCGTGCCCCGTTCAGGGAAGGGAGTTGGGCACATGAAGGGGCAAGGCAGGCAGACTGACACGAGACTGACCTGAGACTAACCTATGACTGACCTAAGACTACCCTGAGACTGATCTGAGAGTGACCTGAGACTAACCTATGACTGACCTAAGACTGACCTAAGACGAACCTGAGACTGACCTGAGACTAGCTTTCTACTAACCTGTTGGTGGCCGCAGGTTGCCAGTCAGCGCAACCACGCTATAGGGGAGAGGAAGGCCATGTGGAGGGATAGTGCGTTGGTAGTGAGTGCGCCCACGCCCTGGGGGCGGGCGTCCGTGGCAGCACACTTGGGAGTTGCTCTGGCGGTCTCTTCTTGTCACTGCTATGCTCCATCCACACCTCACACGCAATCTGCTGCTGCGAGGAGCAACCAGCACTAAAGACAACTATTCAAGAAGCTGATTCATTTGAGCTTGCTTGTATATGCAAGCTTGTAGGAAAAGGTACAGGAAATGTAAAGGGACTTGCCTGAAATTTGGTGTTGGGATCTGCAATGGAAGCCAGCTTCTATCACAAAACCAGCTGTGCGTGTCACATCTACGTTGCATGTCCCCTACAGTACCGTAGGTGGTTCTGGTGCGTGGGCGGGAGGAAGCTGCGGGTACGACGAGAGCAGGTCCCGTTGAAACAGACACTGCAAGAGCTGGGTGGGGAGGGGGGGGGGGTGGTTTGGGGGTTGTTCCAAACGATGGTATCTGTGGTTCCTTTGCAAATGAGTCTTCTCCACATCTTTTTTGTCACCCACCTGAGTCACCCAAATCAGTCACCCATCTGGTCACCAACCTGAGCCACCCACCTGAGCCACCCACCTGAGCCACCCACCTGAGCCACCCACTTGAGTCACTCACCTGAGTCTCCCACCTGAGTCAAACACCTGAATCACCCACCTGAGTCACACTCCTGAGCCATCCACTTGAGTCACCCACGTGAGCTTCCCACTTGAGCCTCCCACCTGAGCCACCCACCTGAGCCACCCACCTGAGCCACCCACCTGAGTCTCCCACCTGAGCCACCCTTGAATCACACACACACGTGAGTCACACACCTGACCCATCTTGTAACACAACATAAATAATTTACGGAATGGACGCTTCAAAGAACGATAGTGTGGATTTTCGATATCTCATGGCATGACAATAAGCATGGTGAGTGCCTCATGCCATGATGTAATCAGTGCCTTCACAAAATAAAAAAGAATGCTGAATATGAAGTATCAACCCATGATGAGTTTCATGCTGAATGACACGATCGAATGACAAACTGCATTCTACATGTCTCATGGCATGATGACTCGCATTCGGTACCGAAGCATGATACTTAGCATGCTGAATAGCCCCATCACATAATTCATGCCGCAAATTCCAAAATGCACATTTTGGAATGGATAGTCCAGAATGCATGACTGGGATGAGAATGCATCTCTCAGTGTGAATCTCTCAGAATGCATATTGCTAGAATTCCTATGTTCTAGCATGCTAACACTTGTGACTGTACACCAATTGTGGTGTACAGTTGGGTTGGGACTACACCCAACTTTGGGTGTAGTCTTGCATTTTGGGGTGCCAATCCAACCCAATTGTGGTGGAGCCCCCAAATGCAACCCTATGGGCCATAGGGTACCCCACTTCACAAAGTGAGGCCAATCCAACCCATTGGGCCATAGGTTAACCCCACTTCCCCAAGTGTGGTCAACCCAACCCAATGGGCCATAGGTTGGCCCACTCCCCCAATCCCACCTCCCTCCTTTCCCTTCCAACCTTCTCTTCCAAACCTATGTATGCGTCTTCCACTCTCCAATGAAGCTAATAATTCAGTTTACAATCTTCACATGGTATAGAGCCAACTTTTTCTAAGGCCTTCCCTTCCCCCTCCAGATTTTTTTTCTCCCAAGGGCCCACCATACACTTCCCTCATGCCGCGACATCACCGTCGCCGTTGTCCTCCCTTCCCACCACGATCTTTCCATCGCCGTCGTCCCCCCCCTCCCCCATCTCTGATTTCGCCGCCCGTGCATCTCCACCCGCGGATTCCACTGCCGCGACCGCTACATCGCCGCCCTCTGATCCCACCGCCGCGACCTTTTCGTCGCCGCCTGCCCTTCCAGCCACCGCGACCACGCCGTCGCCGCCTGGCACTTCCGCCGCCGCGACCTTCTCGTCGCCGCCTGCCCTTCCCGCCGCCGCGACCACGTCGTCGCCACCTGCTGTACCGGCCGCCGCGACTGCGCATTGTTGCCTGCCCGTCCCACCGCCGCGACCTCACGTCGCCGCCTGCACATCCCACCGCCGCGACTACGTCGTCGCCGCCTGTGGTACCCACCGCCGCGACTGCACATCGCCGCCTGCACATCCAACCGCCGCGAGTGCCCCGTTGTCGCCTGCACGTCCCGCCGCCGCGACTGCACCCCCGTCACCCGCAATTTCGGCCGCCGCGACTGCACCGTCGTCGCCTCCGATTCCCGCCGCCGCGACTGCGCGTTGCCGCCTACGCATCCCGCCACCGTGACTACCCCCCCTGCGAAGATTCACCCTACAACGGTAGTGAGCTAGACTACGGGGTTGGCACGAACTACTATGAGTGATCGTAGCTTTGCCTAGTTCCTTTTTCTTGCACAATCACGGGAGAAATTGGCAAGAGTTTCCACTAGAAAAGTTGGGATTACAGAATTGTTGAACAAGCAATGACAAGAATGACTACATCAGGCACCTAGCAACTCTACAATTAGCCTGGTCGACCGACAGCACAGCATGGTCGACCGCATGCCAGCGTTGCGTAGAGGAGCCGCGCCAGCACTGCAGAAAGGCGACCTGCCAACACAGCAGGTCGACAGTGTGCCAACGCTGCAGCAGAGCGTTGCCCCGTAGAAGACAGCAGTGCGCACGCTCGCAGATGCGCGCAGACGATTGGCCCGACTTGCACCGTTGTGCATCCGTCGGCTGTTGTCTACGCCTGACGAGCCACATCTGTCAAACTTATATGCTATAGTCTGTTAAGGCTGTAGTGGGGTAGTCCATATAGGGTACAACACTTCTAGGTTTCCTACTTGTACCCAACTGCTTTCTAGTTCAGTCATTTCATTCCTTCTCATTCTAACATGGTATTCTGAGCAGGTTCCCTAGTGGGAACGTTTTTGTTTTAGGGCCCACCACGATTTATCTTCCTACCCGAAGTGCGCCTCGCGCCTGTTTCACCTGCGCCGTCGCGCGCCCTGCCCTCGAGCCGCCCGTCGTGGCCTTGCCTTGCTGGCCCGTCGTGGCCCTTTCCTTAGAGGCCCCTCGTGGCCCTACCCTACTGCCGCCCGTCGCTAGCCCGTAGCTGGCCCGTTGCCGCCTGTCGGCGGCCCGTCGCCCGTCGCCGGCCACCCGTCGCCCGTTGCCGGCCGTGGCTGGCCCGTCGCTGGCCCATTGCCGCCCGTCGCCGGCCCGTTGCCGCCCTTTGCTGGTCCGTAGCTGGCCCATTGCCGCCCGTCGCCGGCCCGTTGCCGTCCTTTGCTGGCCCGTCGCTGGCCCATTGCCGCCCATTGCCGGCCCGTTGCCGCCCGTTGCCGGCCCGTCGCCGGCCCGTTGCCGCCCGTTACTGCCCGTTGCCGCCCGTCGCCGACCTGTCACCGGCCCGTTGCCGCCCGTAGCTGGCCCGTTGCCGCCCGTCGCCGGCCCGTCGCCCTTCGCCGGCCAGCCGTCGCCCGTCGCTGGACCGCCGCCCGTCGCCGACCCGCCGCCCGTCGCTGGACCGCCGCCTGTCGTCGACCTGCCGCCCGTCGCTGACCCGCCGCCCGTCGGCCTGGCCCTGCCTGCGCCGCCCGTAGCAGCCCTGCCCTGCTGCCGCCCCAGTAGCGGCCCTGCCTGCAACCGCCCCTGGTAAGCACTCGCGCCCCCCCTCCCCCTGCTGCACTGCGCCGCCAGGAGCCGAGCCGCGCCGCCCAGCCGAGCCGCGCCACTCAGCCGAGCCGCGCCGCCCCCCCCCCCTTCACCGAGCCGCACTGCCCTACCGAGCGGCACTGCTTTGCACTGCTACTACTGCTACTGCTGCTACTGCTGCTACTGCTGCTACTGCTGCTACTGCTACTACTGCTCCTACTGTTACTATGGCTAGTCCTACCGTTCTCACCTTTGATGCTGAGGGACGTGCAGTTGACTTTGACGTGTGGGTTGACGACCTACAGCTCTTTCTTCAGTGTGATTCTAGGGATGGGGTATCCCTTTTCGATCACACGTCCGGTGTTTCCACTGCTCCTGCTGCCACTGCTGACAGTACTGTTCGCTCTCAGAGGGACCACTCGTGACGCTGTTGCTCGTCTTGCTGTTCGTAGTCACCTGCCGCCTGCTGAGCGCGCACACTTTAGCCAGTACAAGACTGCTAGGTCTTTGTACGACGCTGTAGTTGCACGCTACTCCTCCCCTGCCACTGCTGCCCTCAGCCGCCTCATGCTGCCGTACCTTTTCCCTGACCTTGCTGCCTTTGCCACAGTCGCTGACCTAGTTGCTCACCTCCGCACTAGTGACGCCCGCTACCGCGCTGCCCTTCCCACTGAGTTCTGTGACAAGAACCCCCCCCCCCATGTACATCACCCTTTACTACCTAGTCACTTGCCTTCTTGACTCCCTCTCTTCAGTCAGGGACCACTTTCTCTCCCTTTGCCCCACCGAGCTGACTGTCGACCTGCTAGAGGAGCACCTTACTGCAGCAGAGAAGAGTATCTTAGCTGTAGGTGCTTCTCGCGGCGACCGTCGCACCCCTTTCTTTGAGGGGTGTTCCCCTGTCCCCCTTCTTCCCTCTGTTGCTTCTGCTGCTGCTGTCGACCTCGTTGGCACTGCGGAGGTCGGAGCTGCATCTGCCCCTACTGGGAGACGCCGCACCAGCAGGGGCAAGGGGAGCGAGGGTGGTGGCGGGGGTGGTGGGGGAAGCAGTGGAGGAGGTGGGGGAGGCGGAGGTAGTGGCGGCGGTGGAGGTGGTGGCGGCAGTGGCGGAGGTGGTGGAGGCAGCGGCGGCGGTGGTGGAGGCAGCGGCGGTGGTGGAGGTGGAGGTGGCGGTGGTGCTGGTCGAGGTGCACCCGCGCAGCGTGGAGGCTTTGGTGGCAGCCAGCGCCAGCAGCAGCTGCGCTCCTGTGAGACCCCGTCGGTCCAGCAGCTTCGTGAGTGGTACGCTGGGCGTGGGAGGTCTGGGGCTGCAGGTCCCTGCACTTACGTTCTTCGCTCCGGCACTCGTAGTGGGGAGGTGTGTGGGCTCCCACACACTACGCAGCGCTGCTTCGGTCGCTTGACTGACGCTTGGCGTGCCCAGTTTCCTGACGCCGTTGAGCTCCCTCGCTGGCATGATCTGCTTCTGCAGAATGTGCCTATCTTTGATCTAGACTTTGATGCTATCCTTGCTGCCATGTATGCTCTTGCTGATAGTGCTGAGGGTGACTGTTACCTGAGTGTCCCGCCCGACCCGGGCACTGCGGCTGCTGCTCTAGGTGCTAGTGCGTCTGCTGCTCCAGGTGCTGGTGCGTCTGCTGCTCCAGGTGCTGGTGCGTTTGCTCTCTCTGGTACTGCACCTACTGAGTCCTTACACACTTTTACACTTGATTCTGGTGCTTTGCGCTCTTTCTTTAGAGACAGCACCACGCTCACGCCGCTCAGTCGGCCTGTTGCGGTCTCCCTTGCTGACCCCTCCGGGGGCCCAGTCCTTGCACACTCCTCCACGGTTCTACCGTGTCTTGCGGCCCCGTCGGGCTTGCTGTCGAAACTCCACCTCCCCTCGTTCTCTACGAACTTGGTGAATGGAGCTGACCTCCAGGACGCGTGGGTTGACCAGTTCACCCCTGGAGGTCAGCGTGTGACCCACCCCCCCCCCCATGTACATCACCCTTTACTACCTAGTCAACCGCCTCCCTGACTCCCTCTCTTCAGTCAGGGACCACTTTCTCTCCCTTTGCCCCACCGAGCTGACTGTCGACCTGCTAGAGGAGTGCCTTGCTGCAGCTTAGAAGAGTATCTTAGCTGTAGGTGCTTCTCGCGGCGACCGTCGCACCCCTTTCTTTGAGGGGTGTTCCCCTGTCCCCCTTCTCCCCTCTGTTGCTTCTGCTGCTGCTGTCGACCTCGTTGGCACTGAGGAGGTCGGAGCTGCGTCTGCCCCTAGTGGGAGACGCCGCAACAGCAAGGGCAAGGGGAGCAAGGGTGGTGGAGGGGGCGGCGGGGGAGGCGGTGGAGGAGGTGGAGGAGGCGGAGAGGGTGGCGGTGGAGGTGGGGGTGGTACCGGGAGTGGGGGCTTCAGTGGCGGCGGTGGAGGCGGTGGAGGCGGCGGCGGAGGTGGTGGAGGCAGCGGCAGCGGTGGTGGAGGTGGCGGCGGCGGTGGTGCTGGTCGAGGTGCAGCCGCGCAGCGTGGAGGCTTTGGTGGTAGCCAGCGCCAGCAGCAGCCGCGCTCCCGTGAGACCCCGTCGGCCCAGCAGCTTCGTGAGTGGTACGGTGGGCGTGGGAGGTCTGGGGGTGCTGGTCCCTGTACGTACGTTCTTCGCACCGCCAGTTGTCGTGGGGAGGCGTGTGGGCTGCCACACACTACGCAGCGCTGCTTCGGTCGCTTGACTGACGCCTGGCGTGCCCAGTTTCTTGACGCTGTTGAGCTCCCTCGCTGGCATGATCTGCTTCTGCAGAATGTGCCTATCTTTGATCTTGATTTCGATGCTATCCTTGTTGCCATGTATGCTTTGTCTGATTGTGCTGAGAGTGACTATTACCTGAGTGTCCCCCCCGACCCGGGCATTGCGGCTGCTGCTCTAGGTGCTAGTGCGTCTGCTGCTCTAGGTACTAGTGAGTATGCTGCTCCAGGTGCTGGTGAGTCTGCTCTCTCTGGTACTGCACCTACTGAGGCCTCGCACACTTTAACACTTGACTCTGGTGCTTCGCGCTCTTTCTTTAGAGACAGCACCATACTCACGCCGCTCAGTCGGCCTGTCGCAGTCTCCCTTGCTGACCCCTCTGGGGGCCCAGTCCTTGCGCACTCTTCCACGGTTCTACCGTGTCTTGCGGCCCCGTCGGGCTTGCTGTCGGGACTCCACCTCCCCTCGTTCTCTACGAACTTGGTGAATGGAGCTGACCTCCAGGACGCGTGGGTTGACCAGTTCGCCCCTGGAGGTCAGCGTGTGACCCACTGCACTTGCTCTCGGACGGGCCGCCACCTGGCCACGTTCACCCGTAGGCCAGGGTCGAGTCTGTACACACTGACTACTACGCCTCCTCCGGTCTATGCGTCTGGTCAGGTAGCTGCGTCTAGTCAGGTGTTTGCTGCCGCGTCCAGGTCTAGTCCTGCGTCTGCCCCCTGCTCGTGTCGTCCTCTGTCTCCCGAGACTCTTCTTTGGCACCACCGCCTTGGTCACCCCTCCCTGCCTCGTCTTCGAGGTATGGCCTCCCGTACCCTTGTCTCGGGTCTACCCCAGTCCCTCCCTCCCCTTCCTCCGGGGCCTGCCCCTACCTGTGTTCCCTGTGTCGAGGGCCGGCAGCGCGCCGCTCCTCACTCCTCCACGTTCCCTCCGACTGAGGCTCCTCTGCAGACTCTTCACGTGGACGTGTGGGGACCAGCCCGCGTCTGGGGACAGGGTCACGAGCGTTACTTCCTGCTGGTCGTTGATGACTACTCACGTTACACCACAGTCTTCCCCTTGCGCAGCAAGGGTGAGGTCCCTGAGCTGTTGATCGACTGGATTTGCGGTACTCGTCGCCGGCTCCGCGAGAGTTTCGGCTCGGACCTTCCTGTTCTGCGTCTGCACTCAGACAGAGGTGGTGAGTTTTCCTCCGACCTCCTGAGAGCCTTCTGTCGTGCGGAGGGCATCCGCCAGACGTTCACGCTTCCGGCCTCCCCACAGCAAAATGGGATTGCTGAGCGTTGCATTGGCATGCTCATGGACATCGCTCGTACGTCCATGATCCATGCGGCTGCTCCCCATTTTCTGTGGCCGTTCGCGGTTCAGTACGCTGCGCATCAGATCAATCTTCAGCCTCGTGTCTCCTTGCCGGAGACCACACCTACTCTGCGGTGGATGGGGAAGGTTGGTGATGCGTCCGCGTTCCGTGTCTGGAGATCTCGAGCTTTTGTCCGCGATACTTCAGCGGACAAGCTGTCCTCCCGTGTCGTTCCCTGTGTCTTCCTTGGCTTCCCTCCTGACGCACCCGGGTGGCAGTTCTACCACCCCACCTCGCGTCGTGTTCTGTCCTCTCAGGACGTCACGTTTGACGAGTCGGTGTCGTACTACCGTCTCTTTCCCTACCGCACTGCCTCTCTCCCCCCCCCGCCGCTCTTCCTAGCACCAGGTACTCCCCCGGTAGACCCCCTCCCCCACCAGGGTCCTGCCCCCTCAGGTGTGTCCCAGGTAGACCCTGCCGAGCCGGTCGAGGTAGCTGTCGACTCAGGTGCTGCTAGGGGTGCTGAGCCTGCGGGTGCGGGGACTGGGGGTGAGGGGACTGGGGGTGCTGAGCCTGAGCGTATGGAGCCTGGGGGTGCTGAGTCTGGGGGTGCTGAGTCTGGGCGTGCTGAGCCTGGGGGTGCTGAGCCTGGGAGTGTGGAGCGTGCGGGTACTGCGTCTGGAGGTGCTGAGCGTGCGCGTGCTGAGCCTGGAGGTGCTCTAGGTGTCTCGTCGCTACGGGAGCCCCTCTCTCCACAGCGGCTTCGTGAGTGGTACTCTCAGCGCTGTCGAGGTGCTACTGATGCTGCTGGTACTGGTGCTGCTGGAGTTGCTGGAGGTTCTACTGGAGCTGCTGGAGGTGCTGCTGGTGCTGGAGCTGCTGGAGCTGCTGGAGGTGCTGCTGGTGCTGGAGCTGCTGGAGGTGCTGCTGGAGCTACTGGCGGTGCTGCTGGTGCTAGAGGTGCTGCTGGTGCTGGAGCTACTGGCGGTGCTGCTGGTGCTGGAGGTGCTGCTGGTGCTGGGGCTGCTGGAGGTGCTGGAGGTGCTGCTGGGACTGGTGGTGCTGCAGGAGTTGTAGCTGGAGACTCTGGGGCTGAGGGTACCAGTGCTGTCTGTGCTGTTTCTCGAGGCGCTGCACGGCCACGGCCGTACTACGTTCCGCTCCTTCAGCAGGTTCTTGGTCTCCCGCCTTCTCGTGGTCCTACTCCTTTCCTGAGTCCACCGCCTGTCCAGTCCCAGTCGCGGTTACAGCCGGCCTCTCCACTGCCAGGTCCTTCTCCTTACTCTGGACCGACTAGAGGTCTTACAAAGCGTCTGAGCCTGAGTCGCGTCCTGTGTCGCCTGAGTCTCGTTCTGCGTCGCATGTCCGTACTGTTCGTGCTGGTCGTGTTTCACGTCCTCCTGTCCCTGGCACTCACTCTATGAATCTGCGTCCTTCCACTGCTCCACAGCGTGTCCCTCTACCGTCTCCTCCTGCGTCATCTCTTCCTGCCAGTCCGGACCCTGCGTCTGACTCCCTACGTGCTGCTAGTCCAGCTGTCATGCGCTTTCTGGCCACTGCTGTCACTAACCCTTTGTTTGAGTCCACTGCTGCGTCTGCTCTTGTTACTGAGCTTGTTGACTTCGCCGCAGCCTGTCGCCTAGACTACGCCACTAGTCTTGTTGCTGAGTCTGCGTCTGCGTCTGTCTGTCCTCCGTCCGTCGGGGGTGAGTGTGCTCTTGGCACGGACGTTCTTGAGGACAGACAGGAGGGGTTTGAGTGCTTTGCCGCTACTGTACCTCATCTCGGGTCCATGCTGCTTGCCCCTGAGGGAGACCCGGATGCACCAGACATCCCGACCCCGCGCCTTTACGCAGAGGCGATAGAGGGTCCCTACTCCTCTCAGTGGCAGGCAGCCATGGACGCCGAGATGGCTTCCTGGAAGTCCTGTCGGAACCTCACCACCTCCCTGCTGCTCTCTCTGTCTGACTCCTGTCGTTGCTTGTGTCTCATCCCTTATCTCCTGTCGGATTGGCTCGTTGGATCTCACCCCTTTGGCTCCCCCCCTTTTACCAGGAACCTCTCTTGCCCTCGTCAGTCTTACCGATTGTCCTCCTGGTGAGGCCTCTGCCTGCACACTCTCTTTCCCTCTCCCTCTTCGAATGGTTCTGCTTCTGATACTGAACTCACTCTGGTTGATAAGCCCTTGGCTCCTTCACATAACACACTGTGCGAATCGCTTTATTACATCCTAGCTTGCAATATCTCCTTTTCCTCACTACTTGCTCGAGTAGGTGCAAGAATATCGTGTTCAAAGGAAACATACAAGCATTGAGGATAGCTACCACAAGGTACCTCCTATCTACCAGATCGGCCTCCGCCTCGCTTGTCCTGCCTACCCCTGCCTGTCCTCAGGAGCTAACGCTACCTTGGAACAGACTAGCAACCATCATGCCAACTGCCTCTGATGCCCGCCTCTTGCTTCTTTCCCTCCAGCTGCCACTGTGCTGTTCCAGCTGGCTCCTTGGAGCACACCTGCACACATACGAAAGCAAACACACATGCATGCGAGCACCCATCCGAGTTGATGTGGTAACCTGCTGGCCCTGCCGCTGCCAAGCGCTGTAGTTACAGCCCTTGCCCACCTCCTACTTACGTAAGTCCCGCCCTGTTCGCTTCCCATGCATTTCCCCAACTCTTCGCTTTGGCAGACGTCATCCTCCCTCGCACCCACTTGTCTTCCTGCAAACCTCAAACCCCCACCTTGACCCTTCGCTTCCCATCCTTGGCACTGCCCTTCCTCACTATGTACAGTATATACAATTTATACACCTCCCAATCTCTCCTCGCTATCCCGCTCACATTCACATAAATGTGACAGCTGTCGGAACCTCACCACCTCCCTGCTGCTCTCTCTGTCTGACTCCTGTCGTTGCTTGTGTCTCATCCCTTATCTCCTGTCGGATTGGCTCGTTGGATCTCACCCCTTTGGCTCCCCCCCTTTTACGAGGAACCTCTCTTGCCCTCGTCAATCTTACCGATTGTCCTCCTGGTGAGGCCTCTGCCTGCACACTCTCTTTCCCTCTCCCTCTTCGAATGGTTCTGCTTCTGATACTGAACTCACTCTTGCCCCCTCCCAGGACTAGCTGCCGCCGTCCTCGCCCTGGTCATGGGACCAGAGTACTGCTGCACGCCCTTCGCTTTCCCGGCCAAGGCCACATTAGTCACGTGGTCCATCACCCGCTTCCCATTCTCTCCCTCTAGCACCAGTACCCCTGAGTCTCGCACCTCCTTCACTGTCCACCTTTTCTGCGACACTCCCAGGTCCAGCCCATCCCGCTTTGCTCGCCTGACATACACTTCTCCTCCCTCCTCCACAGCCGGGTCTCGGCCTTGCATCCTTGCCAGCTGCCGCTGCTTGTAGCGGTGAATGTCTCGCAGCTGCGCCACCTTCAAGCTCTCCAGTGCGGCAGGCAGCATCTTCCTGAGGTACACCGCCCGCGCATCCACCAGCGCCACCCACTTCTCTGCTGTTCCTGCCGACACGCTGTCCGTGAGCACTTTGGGAGCTCCCACCGGCAGAATTGGATGCTTCCCAAAGAGCAAATAGTAGGGAGAGACATCCTTGAGCGCTGCTTGCTTGCTAAACCTGTATCCTGCCATTACCCACGCCAGCTTCTTGTCCCAGTCCCCCTTATGCGCCTCCCCATACACCCGCAGGCCTCTCTTCACTGTCTGCACCAGCCTCTCTGTCAGTCCGTCGGCCTGCGGATGATACCTTGAGGTTGTGCGGTGCTGAATCCCGTTGGACACCAACAGCTCCTTGAACTCTCCCTCAAACTCCGCCCCTTGATCTGTAAGCACCTCCCCGCATGCCCCGAACCGTGTGATCACCATTTCCTCAAATGCTTCTGCCACTGCTGCGGCTGACTTGTTCACCAAAGGTCGTGCTTCCGCCCATTTGCTCACGTGCTCAATCATGAGCACTATATACTTCCTCCCCCTCCTTGACACTGGCAGCTCCCCTGCAATGTCCAAGGACCAGCGATACCCGAGCTCCACTATAGCCAATGGCTGCAGCTCCGCCTGGCTCCTCAGCAGCGTGGCCTTGTTCCTGCAGCACAGCTCACACTTCTCTACCCACTCCTTCACTTCTTTCCTCATTCCCGCCCACCACCACCCCGTCTGCAGCAGCTGGATCGTGCGCAGCGGTCCGTAGTGGCCAAGCTTCTCGTGCACTTCCTTGATTATAGCCTCTCGTGCTGCTGGCTCCGGTACTCGCTTCCACCCATCCTTGGTCTGCAGCTGTACCTGCCCCTGGTACCACCTGTAGTGTTGCCCCCTAGCCCTCGCCCTGCTGTCAAGTCCACCATCCTCTGCTGTCTCTCCCTTGATCCATGCCAGCGTCACTGCGTCCTGCCACACATCTGCCGCTCCTCTCTCCTGCTCCCCACCTGCCCCCTTTTCCTTGACCATGACAGTCAGCGCTGCCACCGGCTGCCCCCTTGCTGTGTCTCCGTTCTCTCCGTCCTCCTGCTCCCTTGGTGGGTTTCTTGAGAGCCCATCCACGTGCTGCATGGTTCGGCCCGGGCGGTGCTTCATTGTGAAATCGTATTCCTGTAATTTCATCGCCCATCGCGCGTTCCACCCTGTGAGAGTCTGGTTCTGCATCAGCCACAGCAAGGGCTGGTGATCCGTCACCAGAGTAAAGTGCCTTCCCTGTAGGTACACTCGAAAGTGTCCCACTGCCCAAACTGCCGCTAGCCCCTCTCCCTCATATGACGAGTAGTTGGCCTTCGCCGGATTACAGGTTCTGCTCGCGAATGCGACTACCTTCTCCTGTCCTTCTTCCAGCTGGCTCAGCACCGCCCCCATGCCTACGCTGCTCCAATCCGTGTAGAGCACGAAAGGCGCCTTCCCGTTCGGCAGCTTCAGTACGGCCCCGCTCTTCACCGCCTCCATCAACCCCTTCAAGGCCTCTTCTTGTGGCTCCTCCCACTGCCACTTCTGATCTTCTCTCAGTAGCTTGTTCAGTGGTGCCGCGCGCTTGCTGAAGTCGGGAATGAACTTTCTGTAGTAGTTCAGGAATCCCAAAAGTGCTCGTAGCCCGCTCCTGTCCCTTGGTCGCCCCACCCTGTCCAACACCTCCACCTTAGCCTTCTGGATGCTCAGCTCCCCTCCTGCCACCTCAAACCCCAGGTAAGCCACGCTGCTATGTCCGAAACGGCACTTGCCCGGATGGCATGTTAGTCCCGCTGCTTGAATGGCCGTCAGTGTCGCCTCTATGTCCTCCACGTGTCTTTCGCTGTCCGGGCTAAAGATGATGACATCATCTATGTAACAGGCAGCTCCCTTAACCTCTCTTAGTACGGTGTCCATTACCCGTTGGAAGACTGCTGAGGCATTGCGCAGGCCGAACGGCATATAGTTCCACTCGTACAGGCCGTCTGGTCCATGGAATGCCGTCTTTCGTTTATCCTCCTCTGCTATAGGGATTTGGTTAAAACCCTGCCGCAAATCCAGCGTAGAGAACACCCAGCTTCCGTGCAGCTGATCGAAAATTTCCTCTGCCATGGGCATAGGGTAGCGGTCGCTAGCCGTCACTTTGTTTAGGCCCCTGTAGTCCCCGCACATTCTCCTTGACAGGACTGCTCCTGTCAGATCTGTCCTGGCGGCTACTACTGTGGCAGCTGCATAGTCTGAGGAAGAGCGGCGGATCAGTCCGGTCGCCAATAGCTCCTGGCATTTCGCGGTGCAGACCTCAATATCCTGTGGGCTCATCCTCCGCCGTCTCTGATACACTGGCACCTCGCTGGTCAGAGGCAGATGCATGGTACTCATCGTGCACTTCCCCAGCTCCTGCAGAGTGTGTGCGAACGCTGCTGCGTGCTTACGCAGCACTGCTTCCAGCCGAGTTGCTGCAGTTCCTTGCAGGGCAGCGCCTATGTTCCATTGGTGTTCCCCTTCCGGCTCTCCTGCTGCCACTTGTCCTTCCGTGCCCTCAGCGACCTGTGGTGCTGGCTGTCCCTCATCCTCTCCCTTCCTTTCCGCTTCGCTCTCCCCTCCTTCTCCAGCGTCTCCTGACCGCTCTTCTCCGCCGTCGCTCCTCAGCGCCATGTACGCTCTCCTTGGGCCCAGGAATACTTCGTCAGGGTCAGGGATCCATGCGTCCGTTGGATCCTCTCTCTCTTCACTGTCCCAATCCATTTCAGGCTCCCCCCCTTCTTCCACATCCTCCTCCTCCTCATCCTGGTCAGGGTATCTCCCGGGTGCTTCATCC
Source organism: Closterium sp. Naga37s-1 (assembly GCA_947471745.1). Classification (NCBI taxonomy): domain Eukaryota; kingdom Viridiplantae; phylum Streptophyta; class Zygnematophyceae; order Desmidiales; family Closteriaceae; genus Closterium; species Closterium sp. Naga37s-1. The sequence goes on along the minus strand of CANJKZ010000323.1, from coordinate 1,508,580 downwards.
CCTTCCGCGTAGCTTCTCGTCCTCCTCTCCACCGGTACCCCCTTTTGGCGTTCTTCCCGTGCTTCCTCCTCTAGCAGTTCTAGGAACCGCTCCGCTCCCCACTGCTTTCGGTCATCCCGCTCTGTCCTTGGGTTTACTCTCGCTGCATGATCTCTCCTCCTCTCCAGCCGCTTTTTCTCTAGGTGCCTCTGTAGGACTCCCACTAGCCAGTGTAACGCGTTCAGATCCATCGCATTCCCCAGTGCCCTCTTTCTCTGCTGCTCCGTCACGTCTCCACTCGCCGTGGCTCCTGCCATGAATCCCATTGCCAGCTCTCGTTCCAATGCTGTAGGCTCTTCCCATACTCCCTTCAGGCTGTCGTACACCATCCCTGGGCCTTCTCTAGCACCTTCCATCTTGAACCCCTTCGCCTGGTCGTGTGCCACCAGAGTGGGCCATGCCTGCCGTGGCTTGCCCACCACGTTGCATGGGTACTGCATCTCGTGGTCAGGATATCTCACGGGAGCTGGGATTCTTGCAGGCTCGAGTATGCCCTGCACCAGGCGGGCACGCGGCCGCTCCATCATAGACAGCTCGTATAGCACGGCTGCCTCCGGTATCACGTTCTGCCAATACCTGCGAGGTCTGTGCGCCCTGCTGCCGTTCTGCGCCGCGTCCCAAGCCACTCCTGCCCCCAACTCTGCACGAATTTCTTCCTCTGCTCTCTTTACCGCCTCTCTCCCGTCATCCCGGGTGTCCACATTCTCCACTATGTATGCTACCTCCCCTTGCTTCCTCTTGATCATCTTCAACACTCGCACCAGCTCGCGGAACAGCCCACTCCTCGGATCCTCAAACCCCCTTCCTTCGCCTGCCCGTGATAAGCCCTGACACTCCCATCCTGCGACTACCAGATCTACGTGCCCCCAGTGGGCCAGCGCGTCTTCCTTCACATCCTCTACCCTGTGACACACCCATTCCGCCCCTTTTTCCACTGCGCCTGCATACAACTGCGAGGGGTAACGCTCTTCCAGCTTCTTAACGTGGTGCCAAGCCATGCAGTTCACCGCCTCATCATTTTCCACGTAGATATACTTCTCCACCCTCAGCCCTGCCTTCAGCACTGCGGCCAGCCCCGTGCAAATACCCGCGAACAACTCCAGCAGCACTATAGGCTTGTGGAACACCCCCGCATCCAGGTGCAGCTCCCTCAGTCTACCACTCTCACCCCAACGCTGTCGGTGCCGATCTCGCTGCCTCCGTTCCTCATCCAATCTTTCCCAACTGAGAATCCCCAATTCTTCCTCCACAGTCCTGATCTCTGCCTGGTATGCCTCTCGTGGTTCTCGGCGGATGAATCGGACGGGCAGTTCTGCCACTGGCTGATTCTTCTCCCAGTACACGACTCGGTACGTGAGTTTCTCCTCCCACATGCAGATGGTAGCGCCGATGCAGTAGAGGAATTCCACACCCAGCAACAGATCGTAGTCTTCCGAGGGTGAGATTCCACACTGTAGCCTGACCGAAGACTCCTCTGGGCTTCCCTGCTGTATGTATATCTCAACCGTGCTCCTGGTCTTCGGCATCCACTTGGTGCCTCCTCCCTCTGCTGTCATCAGCAGCAGGCCTTCTTCTATCTGTCGCTCCGGCCGATCTAGCTGCAGCTGCTGCGCAAGTCTCTTTCCGATCAGCACCGGGTGAGCCCCGGTGTCTATGATAGCCTGTTTCACTGCTACTCCTCCCACCGTTATATATCCCTTCTCTGCCACCAGCACAGACGCAGCGCAGCTGAGCCTCTCCAATGGGTGGCGGCGCGGCGGGTGCAAGTCTTCTTCCTCTGCTGCTGCCCGGCGCCTCGGTCCCTCTTCCCTCCTTCCCTCCGTCCGTATCCTCAGATTTCTCTCCCGCGTCCTCAGCCCCAACTCTTCGCGGTCCCTCGCAGGCCATGCCATCAGGCAGAAGTCCTCTTCGCTACTCTCCTCTTCTTCCCTCCTGGCCACCATTGCCGGTTTCTTCTCCTCCCCCGACTCTCGCCCCTCCAACTGAGCTCTCAGCTTCTCGATTTCTGCCCGCATCTCCGCCACTTCGCTCTTGTCACGGCTGTCTCCCCTCCCTTCTCCCCTCTTCGAATAGAACTCCCTTTCCACATGCCCCCGTCACCCGCACTTCCCGCACACCGGCGCTTCGGGGCAGTCGCGCCTCTGATGATCCTCTTGTCCGCAAATCGAACACGCCGGTGGGTTCCTGCAGTCCCGCCTCAAATGTCCCATCTGCCCACAGTTGTGGCACTTGCGGGTGTCTCCAGGGCCTCTCGGCGGTCGCTCCCTGTCTACTGGAGCCGCGCTCCATGCAGGCCTCCTGTGCTCTGGCGCACGTTCTGCCGTGCGCTCCACCTCGAACAGCCGCCTCCCGGTCTCCACTCTCTTCGCCGTTTCGTACGCCACGCCCAGCGTTGCCGCCGCACCCATCTCAAAGATCTTCACCTGTACGTCCCGCTGCAGCTCGTAATTCAGCCCATTCAAAAATTTGCTGACGAGTCTGCCTTGATCCACACAATTCATGTCCTCCGCTAGCTCCACCAGTCGCCCGTAGTAAGTCAGCAGTGACTCTCCCGACTTTCGTTTGAACCCGCGGAATTCGACCACCCGCTCCGGCGTCTGCAGAGGAAACTGTTCTCGCAACATCTCCAGGAAGCGCCTCGTGGGGTCCCTTTCCCCAGCCGGCGCCTGTGCTACCCAATCCAACAACTCGCGCCTGCAGATGCGATAATAAGTCTCCGCTTCTCCCGTCAGGGTATTCGCCAGCCCTCTGAAGAACTCCTCCGCATCCAGTCGATCTCGCTCCCATCGCGCACGAAGATTCTCCAGCTGCATCAAGTAGTTCTTCAGCGAGGGACCGCGCCTGACTTCCCCCGAAAGGCGTTCCGGCACCTCCACCTTAGGCAACATAGTATAACGCCAGCGCGTTAATGCCACGTCTTCCTCAAAGCCTTGCCACGATGCACATCGGCGATACGGTCTGTTGCTATTCCGGCCAGCTCGGGTTGCCGCCGCTGTCTCTCTGATCTGCAGTCCCTCCCCTTTCTCCTTTGTTTCCTCCTTTTCTCCGCGGCGCGGCTCTTCGTGCGCTTCTCCTGAGCCCGTGGCTCCGCCCGGCCTCTTTTCGCCCATTCCTTCCGCGCCTTGCGCGTTCGCTTCCGCCATCTCGCCTTCCTTCTTCAGGTCCTTCACTGCAAAATCTAGCCCCGATCGAGTAGGCATCCAAGCCTGAATGCTTGTATGTGATAAGCCCTTGGCTCCTTCACATAACACACTGTGCGAATCGCTTTATTACATCCTAGCTTGCAATATCTCCTTTTCCTCACTACTTGCTCGAGTAGGTGCAAGAATATCGTGTTCAAAGGAAACATACAAGCATTGAGGATAGCTACCACAAGGTACCTCCTATCTACCAGATCGGCCTCCGCCTCGCTTGTCCTGCCTACCCCTGCCTGTCCTCAGGAGCTAACGCAACCTTGGAACAGACTAGCAACCATCCTGCCAACTGCCTCTGATGCCCGCCTCTTGCTTCTTTCCCTCCAGCTGCCACTGTGCTGTTCCAGCTGGCTCCTTGGAGCACACCTGCACACATACGAAAGCAAACACACATGCATGCGAGCACCCATCCGAGTTGATGTGGTAACCCGCTGGCCCTGCCGCTGCCAAGCGCTGTAGTTACAGCCCTTGCCCACCTCCTACTTACGTAAGTCCCGCCCTGTTCGCATCCCATGCATTTCCCCAACTCTTCGCTTTGGCAGACGTCATCCTCCCTCGCACCCACTTGTCTTCCTGCAAACCTCAAACCCCCACCTTGACCCTTCGCTTCCCATCCTCGGCACTGCCCTTCCTCACTATGTACAATATATACAATTTATACACCTCCCAATCTCTCCTCGCTATCCCGCTCACATTCACATAAATGTGACAGTCCACAGGCACCTACGTCGATGAGGTTCCCCCACCTTGGTCGAACATCGTCAGTGGCATGTGGATCTTCAGGGTGAAGCGGCTGCCGGGTTCTCCGCCTGCATTCAAGGCGCGTTACGTTGCACGTGGCTTCAGTCAGCGACAGGGAGTTGACTTCTTTTAGACCTTCTCCCCTACCCCGAAGATGACCACTCTTCGGGTACTGCTGCACGTTGCTGCTCAGCGTGACTACGAGCTCCACTCGCTTGACTTCAGCACAGCCTTCCTACAGGGCAGCCTGCACGAGGAGATCTGGCTGCGCCGCCCACCTGGTTTCACTGAGTCGTTTCCTGCTGGTACCCAGTCGAGCCTCCGGCGGCCAGTCTACGGTCTCCGCCAGGCACCCCGTGAGTGGCACGACACACTCAGGACGACTCTTGCTGTTCTTGGTTTTGCTCCTTCCACTTCTCACCCTTCTCTGTTTTTACGCACTGACACTACTCTGCCGCCGTTCTACGTTCTCGTGTACGTAGACGACCTTGTCTTTGCTACTGCTGACACTGAGGCACTAGCCCACGTGAAGTCCAAGCTGCAGAAGAGACACACGTGTTAGAATGTGAGCGAATGAATGACTAAACTAGAAAGCAGGTGGCTACAAGTAGGAAACCTAAAAGCGTTGTACCCTGTAAGGACTACCCCACTACAGCCTAAACAGACTATAGCATGTAAGTTTGACACACCCCCATAGGCAAAGTGGGGGAGAACAAGAGGTCACAAGACCAGTCAAGAAAGGCAAAGCAAGCTCAGGGTGGATCACAAAGTCACCACGCAGTCTGAGCACAAGCAAATGGCCACAAGGCCAGTTCACATGCAGAGTAATATAAAGGAAAACAAACAATACAGTGAACACAACCTAGCAAGTGTAAGCATGCAGGTAAATGTATAACGTGTACAGTACAAGCAGAGTCAAGAAGAAAGCAAGTGAGGCACAGTAGGTACAAGGCCTAACACAGTACAGAAACGCTGATGATCACAAGGCCGAAGTGCCTTGGTGAAAACATCAGCAGTGTTGGCCTGAGAGGCCACGTAAACAAGACGAAGCTGACCACGCTGCTGCAACTCTCGAGCAAGGAAGTAGCGCAGAGCAATGTGCTTCGTTCTGTGCTCCAGTCTGTGCTCCTGACACAAGGCCAGCATGGCCTTGTTGTCGACGTACAGAACTGGAGGAGAACGAGGCGCCTCTCCCAAGTCGGTCAGCAGGTAGGTGAGCCAGCGTAGCTCCTGTGCAGCCATGGCCCCAGCGTAGATCTCAGCCTCACAACTGGAGCTGAGAACAGAAGAAGAGCGGGTAGACTGCCAAGAGACAGAACCGGAGCCAAGACTGAAGGTGTAACCCTGTGACGACCGCTGCGTAGTCAAGTCGTCAACCCAGGAGGCATCAGTGTGACCAGTGAGGACAACTCGAGCCCGTCCTCCAAGCACGAGCCCCATGCCCGATGTACTGCACAAGTATCGCAACACCCTCTTCGCAACATCCCAGTGCACCTTTCGGTGCCTGCCGGGAGCCACGTAGCGAGCCAGAAGGCTGAGAGGGTATGCGAGGTCAGGTCGTGTGCAAGTCATCAGGTACATGAGGCAGCCCACAAGCTCTGGATACGGGCCACTCAGTTATACGGACTCGTCCGAAGGTGGAGCTGAGAGCGAGTGACCGGTAGGCAGAGGAGTGGACTGTGGCGAGGAGTACGTGAAGCCGAAGCGCTGAAGGACCTGCTGCACCATGTGTGACTGAGTCAAGGTAATGGTGTGCTGTGCTCTGTCCCGGGTGATCCGCAAGCCAAGATAGCTTGTCAGCTCACCCAGGTCTGTGCACGTGTGTCTCTTCTGCAGCTCGGACTTCACGTGGGCGAGTGCCTCAGTGTCAGCAGTAGTCAAGACGAGGTCGTTTACGTACACTAGAATGTAGAACGGCGGCAGAGTAGTGTCAGTGCGTAAGAACAGAGAAGGGTCGGAAGTGGAAGGAGCAAAACCAAGAGCAGCAACAGTCGTCCTGAGTGTGTCGTGCCACTCACGGGGTGCCTGGCGGAGACCTTAGACTGGCCGCCGGAGGCTCCACTGGGTACCAGCAGGAAACGACCCAGTGAAGCCAGGTGGGCGGCGCAGCCAGATCTCCTCGTGCAGGCTGCCCTGTAGGAAGGCTGTGCTGAAGTCAAGCGAGTGGAGCTCGTAGTCACGCTGAGCAGCAACGTGCAGCAGTACCCGAAGAGTGGTCATCTTCGGGGTAGGGGAGAAGGTCTAAAAGAAGTCAACTCCCTGTCGCTGACTGAAGCCACGTGCAACGTAACGCGCCTTACAGGCAAGCGGAGAACCCGGCGGCCGCTTCACCCTGAAGATCCACATGCCACTGACGATGTTTGCCCCAGGTGGGGGAACCTCGTCTACGTAGGTGCCTGTGGACTTCCAGGAAGCCATCTCGGCGTCCATGGCTGCCTGCCACTGAGAGGAGTAGGGACCCTCTATCGCCTCTGCGTAAGAGCGCGGGGTCGGGATGTCTGGTGCATCCGGGTCTCCCTCAGGGGCAATCAGCATGGACACGAGATGAGGTACAGAAGCAGCAAAGCACTCAAGGACGGAGGACGTCCGTGCCAAGAGCACACTCACCCCCGACGGACGGAGGACAGACAGACGCAGACTCAGCAACAAGACTAGTGGCGTAGTCTAGGCGACAGGCTGCAGCAAAGTCAACGAGCTCAGTAACAAGAGAAGACGCAGCAGTGGACTCAAACAAAGGGTCAGTGACAGCAGTGGCCAGAAAGCGCGTGACAGCTGGACAAGCAGCACGTAGGGAGTCAGACGTAGGGTCCGGACCGGCAGGAAGAGAGAACGCAGGAGGAGACGGCAGAGGGACACGCTGTGGAGCAGTGGAAGGACGCAGAGTCATAGAGTGAGTGCCAGGGACAGGAGGAGGACGCGGACGCGAAACACGACCAGCTCGAACAGTACGGACAGGCAACGCAGAACGAGACTCAGGCGAAACAGGACGCGACTCAGGCTCATGACGCTCCGTAAGACCTCTAGTCGGTCCAGAGTAGGGAGAAGGACCAGGTAGGGGAGAGGCCGGCTGTAACTGCGACTGGGACTGGACAGGCGGTGGGCCCAGGAAAGGAGGAGGAGGACCAGGAGAAGGCGGGGAACCAAGAACCTGCTGAAGTAGAGGAAGGTAGTACGGCCACGACCGCGTAGCGCCTCTAGCAGCTCTAGGAGCTCCTACACCAGCAGCTCCTCCAGCACCAGCAGCACCGCGAGCAGCTCCAGCAGCACCTCCAGCACCACCAGCACCTCCAGCAGCTCCAGCAGCACCAGTAGCTCCAGCAGCTCCAGCACCAGCAACACCCCCAGCACCAGGAGCACCTCTAGCAGCTCCAGCAGCACCAGAACCTCCAGCACCAGCAGCACCTCCAGCACCAGTAGCACCACCACCAGCCCTAGCAGCACCTCCAGCACCAGCAGCACCTCGAGAGCGCCGAGAGTACCAGTCACGAAGCTGCTGTGGAGAGAGGGGCTCCCGCCGCAACGGGACCCCTGGAGCACCGCCAGACTCAGCACGCGAAGGCTCAGCACCTCCAAACGCAGTACCCTCAGACTCCACACGCCCAGGCTCAGCACCCCCAGACGTAGCACCCCCAGACACAGAAACCCCAGGCTCGGCACCCCCAGTCCCCGCACCCGCAGGCTCAGCACCCCTAGTAGCACCTGACTCGACAGCTACCTCGACCGGCTCAGCAGGGTCTACCTGGGACACACCTGAGGGGGCAGGACCCTGGGGGGGGAGGGGGTCTACTGGGGGAGTACCTCGTGCTAGGAAGAGCGGCGGGGGGGGGAGAGAGGCAGTGCGGTAGGGAAAGAGACGGTAGTAACACACCGACTCGTCAAACGTGACGTCCTGAGAGGACAGAACACGACGCGAGGTGGGGTGGTAGAACTGCCACTGGGGTGCGTCAGGAGGGAAGCCAAGGAAGACACAGGGAACGGCACGGGAGGACAGCTTGTCCGCTGTAGTATCGCGGACAAAAGCTCGAGATCCCCAGACACGGAACGCGGACGCATCGCCAACCTTCCCCGTCTACCGCATAGTAGGTGTGGTCTCCGGCAAGGAGACACGAGGCTGAAGGTTGATCTGATGTGTCAGAATGTTATATTTGTCTAGCCTGCAGTGGGGTACTCAATAGTGAGTACAGCCCAATCTAGGGTTTCCTATATGTACTCAACTGCCTGCTAGTGCAAAACCTCTTTCTCGTTTCTAACTTCCAACTGTTGTTTCCAACATGATGCGCAGCGTACTGAACCGCGAACGGCCACAGAAAATGGGGAGCAGCCGCATGGATCATGGACGTACGAGCGACGTCCATGACCATGCCAATGCGGCGCTCAGCAATCCCATTTTGCTGCGGGGAGGCCGGAAGCGTGAACGTCTGGCGGATGCCCTCCGAACGACAGAAAGCTCTCAGGAGGTCGGAGGAAAACTCCCCACCTCTGTCTGAGTGCAGACGCAAAATAGGAAGGTCTGAACCGAAACTCTCACTGAGCTGGCGACGAGCACCACGGATCCAGTTGATCAACACCTCAGGGACCTCACCCTTGCTGCGCAAGGGGAAGACTGTGGTGTAACGCGAGTAGTCGTCAACGACCAGCAGGAAGTAACGCTCGTGACCCTGTCCACGAATGCGGGCTGGGCCCCACACATCCATGTCAAGAGTCTGCAGAGGAGCCTCAGTCGGAGGGAACGAGGAGGAGTGCGGAGCGGCGCGCTGTCGGCCCTCGACACAAGGAACACAGGTGGGGGCAGGCCCCGAATGAAGGGGAGGTAGGGACCTGGGGAGACCAGAAACAAGGGCACGGGAGGCCATACCTCGAAGACGAGGCAGGGAGGGGTGACCAAGGCGGTGGTGCCAAAGGAGAGTCTCGTGCGACAGAGGACGACACGAGCAGGGGGCAGACGCAGGACTAGACCTGGACGCGGCAGCAAACACCTGACTAGACGCGGCTACCTGACCAGACGCAGAGACCGGAGGAGGCGCAGTAGTCAGTGTGTACAGACTCGACCCTGGCCTACGGGTGAACGTGGCCAGGTGGCGGCCCGTCCGAGAGCAAGTGCAGTGGGTCACACGCTGACCTCCAGGGGTGAACTGGTCAACCCTCGCGTCCTGGAGGTCAGCTCCACTCACCAAGTTTGTAGAGAACAAGGGGAGGTGGAGTCCCGACAGCAAGCCCGACGGGGCCGCAGGACACGGCAGAACCGTGGAGGAGTGTGCAAGGACTGGGCCCCCAGAGGGGTCAGCAAGGGAGACTGCAACTGGCCGACTGAGCGGCGTGAGTGTGGTGCTGTCTCTAAAGAAAGAGCGCGAAGCACCAGAGTCAAGTGTGAAAGTGTGCAAGGCCTCAGTAGGTGCAGTACCAGAGAGAGCAGACTCACCAGCACCTGGATCAGCAGACGCACCAGTACCTGGAGCAGCAGACGCACTAGCACCTAGAGCAGCAGCCGCAATGCCCGGGTCGGGCGGGACACTCAGGTAACAGTCACCCTCAGCACTATCAGCAAAAGCATACATGGCAGCAAGTATAGCATCGAAATCAAGATCAAAGATAGGCACATTCTGCAGAAGCAGATCATGCCAGCGAGGGAGCTCAACAGAGTCAGGAAACTGGGCACGCCAGGCGTCAGTCAAGCGACCGAAGCAGCGCTGCGTAGTGTGTGGCAGCCCACACTCCTCCCCATGACGACTGCCGGTGCGAAGAACGTAAGTGCAGGGACCTGCACCCCCAGACCTCCCACGCCCAGCGTACCACTCACGAAGCTGCTGGACCGACGGGGTCTCACGGGAGCGCAGCTGCTGCTGGCGCTGGCTGCCACCAAAGCCTCCACGCTGCGCGGCTGCACCTCGACCAGCACCACCTCCGCCGTCACCTCCACTACCGCTGCCGCTGCCTCCACCACCTCCGCCACTGCCGCCACCACCTCCACCGCCGCCACTGAAGCCCCCACTCCCGGTACCACCCCCACCTCCACCGCCACCTCCTCCACCTCCTCCACCTCCTCCACTGCTTCCCCCGCCGCCCCATCCACCACCCTTGCTCCCCTTGCCCTTGCTGTTGCGGCGTCTCCCACTAGGGGCAGACGCAGCTCCGACCTCCTCAGTGCCAACGAGGTCGACAGCAGCAGCAGAAGCAACAGAGGGGAGAAGGGGGACAGCGGAACACCCCTCAAAGAAAGGAGTGCGACGGTCGCCGCGAGAAGCACCTACAGCTAAGATACTCTTCTCAGCTGCAGCAAGGCGCTCCTCTAGCAGGTCGACAGTTAGCTCGGTGGGGCAAAGGGAGAGAAAGTGATCCCTGACTGAAGAAAGGGAGTCAGGGAGGCGGTGACTAGGTGGTAAAGGGTGATGTACATGGGGGGGGGTTCTTGGCACAGAACTCAGTGGGAAGGGCAGCGCGGTAGCGGGCGTCACTAGTGCGAAGGTGAGCAACTAGGTCAGCGACTGTGGCAAAGGCGGCAAGGTCAAGGAAAAGGTACGGCAGCATGAGGCGACTGAGGGCAGCAGTGGCAGGGGAGGAGTAGCGTGCAACTATAGCGTCGTACAAAGACTGAGAAGTCTTGTACTGGCCAAAATGCGCGCGCTCAGCAGGCGGCAGGTGACTACGAACAGCAAGACAAGCAACAGCGTCACGAGTGGTCCACTGCGAGCGAACCGTACTGACAGCAGTGGCAGCAGGAGCAGTAGAAACACCGGACATGTGATCGAAAAGGGATACCCCATCCCTAGAGTCACACTGAAGAAAGAGCTGTAGGTCGTCAACCCACAAGTCAAAGTCAACTGCACGTCCCTCAGCATCAAAGGTGAGAACGGTAGGACTAGCCATAGCAGCAGTAGGAGCAGTAGTAAGAGTAGCAGTAGTAGCAGCAATAGCAGCAGTAGCAGCAGTAGTAGCAGAGGCAGTAGGGCAGTGCAAGGCAGTGCGGCTCGGTAGGGCAGTGCGGCTCGGCTGGGCGGCGAGGCTCGGCTGGGCGGCGCGGCTCGGCTGGGCGGCGCGGCTCAGCTGGGCGGCGCGGCTCGGCTTACCAGAGACGGGTGCAGGGGCGCGCCGTGACAGCAGGGGCCGCGCCTGAAGGGGGGCGCGCCAGCAGGGGCCACGCCAGCAGGGCCCGGTAGGGGCGCGTCAGCAGGGGCCGGCAGGGGCGCGCCAGCAGGGGCCGGCAGGGGCGCGTCAGTAGGGGCCGGCAGGGGCGCGCCAGCAGGGGTCGGCAGGGGCGCGTCAGCAGGGGCCGGCAGAGGCGCGCCAGAAGGGGCGCGTCAGCAGGGGCCGACAGGGGTGCGTCAGCAGGGGCCAGCAGGGGCGCGCCAGCAGGGGCGCGTCAGCAGGGGCCGGCAGGGGCGCTCCAGCAGGGGCGCGTCAGCAGAGGCTGGCAGGGGCGCGTCAGTAGGGGCGCGTCAGCAGGGGCCGTCAGGGGCGCGCCAGCAAGGACGCGTCACAAGGGGCCGGCAGGGGGGCGCCAGAAGGGGCGCGTCAGCAGGGACCGGCAGGGGCGCGTCAGCAGGGGCCGGCAGGGGCGCGCCAGTAGTTGGGGGCCGCGACGGGCTAGGGGCCACGACGGGCTAGAGGCCGCGACGGGCTAGAGGCCGCGACAGGGAAGGCGTGATGCGCACTTCGGGCAGGGCAGGAAAAAAAAATATATAGTGGTGGGCCCTTAAAAAACGTTCCCACTGGGGAACCTGCTCTGAATACCATGTTAGAATGTGAGCGAATGAATGACTGAACTAGAAAGCAGGTGGGTACAAGTAGGAAACCTAAAAGTGTTGTACCCTATAAGGACTACCCCACTACAGCCTAAACAGACTATAGCATATAAGTTTGACAACACGTGCACAGAGCTGGGTGAGCTGACAAGCTATCTTGGCTTGCGGATCACCCGGGACAGAGCACAGCGCACCATTACCTTGACTCAGTCACACATGGTGCAGCAGGTCCTTCAGCGCTTCGGCTTAACGTACTCCTCGCCACAGTCCACTCCTCTGCCTACCGGTCACTCGCTCTCAGCTCCACCTTCGGACGAGTCCGTAGAGCCGAGTGGCCCGTATCCAAAGCTTGTGGGCTGCCTCATGTACCAGATGACTTGCACACGACCTGACCTTGCATACCCTCTAAGCCTTCTGGCTCGCTACGTGGCTCCGGCAGGCACCGAAAGGTGCACTGGGATGCTGCGAAGAGGGTGTTGCGCTACTTGTGCAGTACATCGGGCATGGGGCTCGTGCTTGGAGGACGGGCTCGAGTTGTTCTCACTGGTCACGCTGACGCCTCCTGGGTTGACGACTTGGCTACGCAGCGGTCGTCACAGGGTTACACCTTCAGTCTTGGCTCCGGTTCTGTCTCTTGGCGGTCTACCCGCTCGTCTTCTATTCTCGGCTCCAGTTGTGAGGCTGAGATCTACGCTGGGTCCATGGCTGCACAGGAGCTACGCTGGCTCACCTACCTGCTGACCGACTTGGGAGAGGCGCCTCGTTCTCCTCCAGTTCTGTACGTCGACAACAAGGCCATGCTGGCCTTGTGTCAGGAGCACAGACTGGAGCACAGAACGAAGCACATTGCTCTGCGCTACTTCCTTACTCGAGAGTTGCAGCAGCGTGGCCAGCTTCGTCTTGCTTACGTGGCCTCTCAGGCCAACACTGCTGATGTTTTCACCAAGGCACTTCAGCCTTGTGATCATCAGCGTTTCTGTACTGTGTTAGGTCTTGTACCTACTGTGCCTCACTTGCTTTCTTCTTGACTCTGCTTGTACTGTACTCTTTATACATATACCTGCATGCTTACACTTGCTAGGTTGTGTTCACTGTATTGTTTGTTCTCCTTTATATAACTCTGCATGTGAACTGGCCTTGTGGCCATTTGCTTGTGCTCACACTGCGTGGTGACTTTGTGATCCACCCTGACCTTGCTTTGCCTTTCTTGACTGGTCTTGTGACCTCTTGTTCTCCCCCACTTTGCCTATGGGGGTGTGTCAAACTTATATGTTATAGTCTGTTTAGGCTGTAGTGGGGTAGTCCTTACAGGGTACAACACTTTTAGGTTTCCTATATGTACCCACCTGCTTTCTAGTTCAGTCATTCATTTGCTCACATTCTAACACTAAGTGCCTATGCCGACGAGGCTGGGGATCTCTTCTTCCATGGCGGTTTTCACCGCCTCACCCTTCCAGCTCGCCTGCGCCTCCTTTACCGTCATCATGGCTATGTCCTAGCGGTGCATATCGGGGTCGAGCTCCGGCAGTTCTTCATCCTCCTTGGCGTCGTCGTACAACAGGTCATTGTCGACCTCGTTGTACTCAGCTGTGAAGGCAGCTGGCGGTAGGCAGGCGTGGAAGCTCAGGCGCTCCGGCGTCCGTCGAGCTCGACCAGTGCGTCGCAACTCAGGCTTCATGATCAGCACCTCCACAACGTCGCTGTCGGTGGACTCTTCTCCTGCCGACAGCTCCCCTTCTTCGTCGACTGTCAAGTCGACAACCAGCTGCTTTGAACTTTTGACCAGATGCTCACCTCCTGCTGACTTCGGCCGCTCCACCCCTGCTGCTGCCTCTTGTTCGACCGGCTCCCTTGTCTGCTACTCCCCTGTCGTCAACGACTTCCCATTCTGGTCGGCGAGCTTGGCGCCTTGTCGAACGCCGGCGATGCCACTGGCTGGCGCCACAGGCGACACCTCAAGGCTCCCCTCATCGCCGGTGGCCGACACAGGTGTCGACGCAGGCCGATCCGCGACGAGGAAGGGAGGAGCAAGAACCAGGGGAGGTGGAAGAAACTCCACAACATCCTCATCAGCAGGCTCATCGACTTCGGCGAGCAAAGGAACTGTCGCCGTCGATGTGTCCGTCGGCGGGTGCGTCTGCGTCCGCCCTGACGCCGGCCCAAACTTCGCCTTCCACACCTCCAGCGACAGCGTCTCGTAGAAGATCACTTCGACTGACGTGACCACCTTGTTGTCGGTCAGGTCGAGCACCTCCCAGCCCTTACTCTCCGGTGATACGCCCAGGTGAACCCCCCAGCGAGCTTTCGGCGCCAGCTTCCCACCGCGCTGCTGCTCAGGAACCATGAACTGCACGATGCAGCCCCACACCCGCGCCAGCGTGAGGTCGAGCTTTTTCCCGGTCATCAGCTGGTACGGAGTAGTCCCCGGCGGCGTCGTCGACCGCTCCAAGCAGTTGCGCACCCAGACAGCTTGTCGTAGAGCGAGGTGCCACCAGTGGTGCTGCACGTCCATGTGCAGCAGCATCGTCCTCACGGACTCGACGGCAGTGCGCATCTCCCGCTCAGCCATGCCGTTCTGCTGCGGAGTGTAAGGGCACGTCAGGTCGTGGACGATGCCCTTGCCGTCGACGAAGTCGGTGAACTCCTTCCCGAGGAACTCCCCTCCCCGATCTGAGCGGAGCATCAGCACCGACTTCTTCGCCTGCCGTTCTACCAGCACCAGCCAACCCAGGAACTCCCGTAGCACGTCGCTCTTCTTAGCAACCGGCATCACCCACACAAATCGAGTGTGGCGATCCTTCAGCAGCAGGAAGTACAAGCTGCCATCCTTGGCAACGACCCGAAATGGCCCGCACAAGTCAATGTGCACGACAGCCAACGCCTCCTTGGCGTCCGAGCCTTTGTCGGGGAAGGTGTGCCGTGCCAGCTTTCCTCCGACGTACGAGACACATGGTGGGTCTGCTCCGGTCGACGGAGTGATGTCGAGCCCAGTAGCAACTTTATGTTTCTCCGAGCTCTTGATGGTTTCGACGCTGACGTGTGCGAGTCTCGCCTGCAACCGGTCAGGGGTTGACTTCGTCGCCGAGACGATCCTCCGTAGAGCCACCACCTCGGTCGGCAATGATCGCATCGAGCATGGGCGAAGGTCGGTGCAAAGAACTCGTCCGTTGTAGCGTGCTCGAACGAGCACCTCCCCGATCCCGGCGACGATCAACATCTCATCGCCGTCGCCCTGCAGCTGCACTCCGCTCTGCTTCAGCTGGCCGGCAGATAACAGGTTCGCCTGAATGCCCGGAACGTAGAGCACGTCGGGGATGAGGACCCGCTTTCCGGCCTCCCCTTGCAGATCGACGGTTCCGCGACCTTCAACAGGCTGTAGTGCCCCGTTGAAGCCACGCACGTGCTTCACGCCGTCGCTCGGCGCCATGTCAACGAAGACCGCCTTCGTCCCCATCAGATAGTGGGAGCAGCCGCTGTCGAGTAGCACCGCCATCGGGTTGGCTTGCACAGCTGCCGCCACCGCCTGGAAGTCCTCGCCGGCCTCTGGCGCCAGCGATACCGTCGGCTCCGCTACGCCGACCATCGAGCACGACGCCTCCCCGTTGCCTTGGCTCTTACCGCCGGAGTTGTCGACGTCCTTATTCGACGATGTCGTCTTCGACATCTGCTTCTCCTTGCGCGGCTTCGCATCTCGACGTGGGCGACGGCTGGTCGAGCGACCACGGCTTCCCTTGGTGTTGTCCTCATCGCCGTCAGCACGGTCGGGACACTCGTAGGAAAGGTGGTCGGGATCGTGGCAGATCCAACACTCCCGCCGTCGACCACCACCTCCACGGCCCTTGTCCCGCGTCGGCCTCTATTCGTCGACGTCCATTGTTGACCGCCCACCTCCGCTACCACCTCCGCCCGGCTTCCTGCGCTGCCCTTGCTGCTGATTCAGCTTCGTTGGTGCAGCGTAGTTTACCTGAGGAAGGAGCTCTGTGGACTGTTCGGCCTCCTGCATCGCCTCGTCTTGAAGAATATAGCTGGTGATGGAGTCCTCGTCGAGGGACTCGCGCGTCCCGGGTACCATCATCATCCTCTTCATGAGGTTGTAGCCGCGCGGCAGGCCCTTGACGATGTGGGAGATGTAGGATGCCGTCGAGTATTCGGCGCCTGCCATCCGCATCTCAGCCAGGATCCGTCGAGCATGGTTGCAGTAGTCCGTTGCCGACTCCTGCTCGCCCATTCGAATGTGGGTCATCTTCTCCTCCAGCTGTGCGATGTATAGGTCGTCCCTGACCTGGTACGTCGACAGGATGAAGTGCCATGCCTGGTGACCAGCATCCAGTCGCTCTCCACAGCTCCTGAGCGCCAGCTGCACCACCGGCGAGCAGCACCTCGAGATGACCATGAAGGTGAGCAAGTGAGCCGCACGAAACTCCCCGCGTAGCCCGACATCGTCCACGGACGGAATTGGCACTGTGCCGTCAGCGAAGCCCTTCAGCCCGGCGACCTCTAGCTGAGGTTCTATCGACTCCCTCCAGGTGATGAGGTCTCGTCGACCTTGCAGAGGTGCGACAGTAATCCGGTCCAGAGAAAACTTGAAGTAGCCATACGTCAGGGCAATCCCGCCCGCCGTCACATGCATCGTCGCCGAGAGCCCTCCACCGCTTCGTAGAGGAGAGCGACGTCGACCATCGACGTCGGCACGCGAGCTGCCTGCAGCTGCCGTTGAGTGCTGCACTCGCGCCTGACTCCTGTTGATGCCACCGTCGACCTTGATCACTCCTCTCTGCTTCGTGCCATTGTTGTCGCTGACTCGTGCACCGCCATCGACCTCGTCGTCGACGCCACCGTCGTTTCACACCGGTCGAGGAGAAACAGGACGGGATGGGTGTTCCGTCGCCCACTACGACCGGATGCCCAACTCGACGATCAGCAAGGGGATCGTCCCGTACTCGCCATCCGCGTGGCGTTTCCTCGCATCAGCCAAGCATGTCTCCAAGGTGTCCGCTATGCCCGCATTAGCTACGGGGTCGACCATGGTGACTATCGCTGCTGTCGGCCTACGAACGACTTAGTAGGCTCCTATCTGAAGGTAATCTGCGGGGCCTTCCACGCTCACCGTACCATGCGGAGATTCACCGTACAACGGTAGTGAGCTAGACTACGGGGTTGGCACGAACTACTATGAGTGATCGTAGCTTTGCCTAGTTCCTTAGTGCTTGCACAATCACGGGAGAAATTGGCAAG
This sequence comes from Closterium sp. Naga37s-1, assembly GCA_947471745.1. Taxonomy (NCBI): domain Eukaryota; kingdom Viridiplantae; phylum Streptophyta; class Zygnematophyceae; order Desmidiales; family Closteriaceae; genus Closterium; species Closterium sp. Naga37s-1. Next base: position 1,491,632 of record CANJKZ010000323.1, on the reverse strand, counting down.
AGTTTCCACTAGCAAAGTTGGGATTACAGAATTGTTGAACAAGCAATGACAAGAATGACTACATCAGGCACCTAACAACTCTGCAGTTAGCCTGGTCGACCGACAGCACAGCATGGTCGACCGCATGCCAGCGTTGCGTAGAGGAGCCGCGCCAGCACTGCAGAAAGGCGACCTGCCAACACAGCAGGTTGGCAGTGTGCCAACGCTGCAGCAGAGCGTTGCCCCGTAGAAGACAGCAGTGCGCACGCTCGCAGATGCGCGCAGACGATTGGCCTGACTTGCACCGTTGTGCATCCGTCGGCTGTTGTCTGCGCCTGACGAGCCACATCGACTTCGGGATACCAACCCGAAGTCGCCTTTGCCATCGCGACCTCGACGACGTTTGCGCCCCTCAGCAGAACTCGCCAAGCAGATTACCCAGTTAACCTGGACAACCCCAAGTGTCTCTGGTCGACCACCAGGTCCCTCTGGTCAATCACCAGGTGTCCCTGGTCGACCACAGCTCCCGTCGAGCTACCCCCTGGTCGATGGACCCCTTTCGGCGACCAGAACTATCAGCTGTTGTCGACGAGCTCCCCTCGTCGACTGCTGCTCACTTCTCGGGTAAACGGACTGCTCCGTAGACCTCCCGGTCGAACTGCCCCTCCTGGTCGACGGCCCACTCGTCGCCTAGACCAGTCAGTTACAGCTGTCGAGCTCCCTGGTCGACAGCAACATCACAGCAGTCCCCTGCAGCTCGATGAAGCCTGTCGAGCAACTCTCCCACTGTGGACGGTCGGCTGCTACTCCCGTACATCCGACCAAGTCGTCGGCGTTGCCCAAGCGAGGGCGGGGCCAACACTCCACTCCCGTTAACACCCCCTCCCCGCCGTGACCGCGCCGTCAACGCTCGCGGTTTCCACCGCCGCGACCACATCGTCGCTGCCTGCCCATCCCGCCACCGCAACCCCATCGCCCCCTGCATATTCCGACGCCACTACAACCTCCCCCCCCTCACCGCTCTCTACCCGCCATTTCAGCCGCCGCAGCAGCGGCAGCAGCTACAGCAGCGGCAGCAGCAACATTCGCGGCAGCAGCGGCAGCCGTGGCAGCCGCACCCGTGCCTACATTCCCCTCTCCCCCACTCTCCCTCCTCTCCCTCTCCCCTCTCCTCACGACACGGCTGCAGCTACAGCAGCGGCAGTAGCGGCAGCAGCAGCAGCAGAAGCAGCAGCGGCATCCCCGGTAGCAGCGGCAGCAGCGACATCAGCGGCAGCCGTGCCAACCGCAACCATGACTGCACCCTCCCTCCCCTCCCCCTCTCCCCCTCTCCCTCCGCCTCTCCCTCTCCCCTCTCCTCGCAGCAGCGGCAGCAGCAGCAGCAGCGGCATCCCCGGCAGCAGCGGCAGCAGTGACATCAGCAGCAGCAACGGCAGTCGTGCCAGCCACACCCGTGACTACACCCTCCTTCCCCTCCCCCTCTCCCCCTCTCCCTCTGCCTCTCCCTCTCCCCTCTCCTCACAGCAGCGGCAGCAGCTACAGCAGCGGCAGCAGCTACAGCAGCGGCAGCAGCAGCAGCGGCGGCATCCCCGGCAGCAGCGGCAGCAGCGACATCAGCGGCAGGAGCGGTGTTGGTGCAACCCTACGGTTTGCATTCGGCTTGTTGTTCGTGTGCGTGCATGCGTGTGTGCATGGAATGGTATGAGGGCATGAAATAATATATATTTCATGCTTACAATAGCGTGTGAATGATGAGGCATGATTTTGAATGTGTGTGTCGAGTCAATAGCGAGTTATCGCTAGTCGCGTGTCACGTCGTCGTTTGCGTGTCGTGTGCGGTTTTCTATTTTGTCGTGTGTGGAACGTTCGGCGTGTCGCAGGTGTGCGCAGCAGACTTCCAAGAACTCAAGGAAGAATTTTCCTTGAAGAACCAGAGCCTTGGTTTCAAGAATCAAGTGATTTCGAAGCTCTCAAAAAGGGTAAACTTTAAGATAGTGAGAATAGTTGCATTACTTTGTGTAGTGTAACATTTCTCTTGGTGTAGGCCCTTGTGGAGGGTAGTTTCGAGACCCTTCGTGGTTGGGGACAGTGTGGCACTGTTCCACATCACTGTACCTCGGCTCTTGGGGTTTGTAGGAGCTGGGAGTCATTCCCAACTCGTAACTCTTCCTATCTTGTGTTCTAAGACTATTGTGGCTGCCATAGTACCGTTCGTTCAAACCGACGCTGTGTCGTCAATTCTTTATCAAATCGTGCAATCTAAATTTCTTATTGTAGACGACGTGAAGACGCTCTAGATCCAATTTGAATCAAGTCATTTGCAGCTGTGAGCAGAACGCAAACAACGTTTGAAGCCGCTGTGCAGAAATCCGTCTGTGCTCTCTACCTTACGTTTTAGGCACATTCAAGCCTATTGTGACTATAACAAGTGGTATGAGAGCCCCTTGGAGCAGTTTCGACAATGGCTGGACCTGAGGAAAGGGGTGGCAGAGGTGCTGGTGGCAGTGGAGAAGCTCAAGCTCAAGGCCAACCCCGTGATTCAGCCATGGCGCCCATGCAACCAAGTCTTGGCCCACCTAGGGATGAGCCTAGGGTGTGTGGGCTTGACAAGTTCAACGGTGACAACTTTGCTGAATGGTCCTTCAAGATGGAGAACATCTTTGACCACTATGACCTGCTGGAGGTGATGGAAGGAACGGAGAAGCGCCCCGAGAACGACCCGGAGAAGAGCCCGTGGGTGCGGAAGAGCGCACAAGGCTATCTCCTACTTGGGCAAGCGTTGGGGAGCAGCCAGATCCGTCACATCAAGCCATTCCAGCGTGAACCAGAGAAGGGACCAAAGGCATGGGCTGCTCTCAAGGGTGTACATGCTCCTGCAACAGCGGCGGTAGCGGTGGTGTTGGAACGGCAAATGGCGGCACTACGAATTGAAGAAGACGAAGCGGTTGAAGAAGGGGTGCAGAAATTCTTCGACTTGTTGACGCAGCTTGAGGGAGCTGATTTGAACTACAGCGAGCTCCAAAAGAAGACCAAGTTGCTGGCCTTACTCCCAGAGTCATGGTCCTCGCTCATCATCAACCTCAATCGTGACTTGCCCCGCCTCTCGCTTGAAGACGTAAAGCGAGCGATCCTTCAAGAGGACTTCCGCCGCCGTGAGTTGGCGAGTGCGGATGGCGCCGGGGCAGCAAGCATCGGCCGAGGGTATGGCCGTGGAAGGGGCAGAGGACGAGGGGGAAGTAGATTTGGCAGCAAAAACTTCAGTGGAGGCCGCGGGAGTGGTGGATACGGCAGCGACAACAAGAGCTACGGACGCGGTCGCGGCCGATTCGACGGCGAGTGTCATTTTTGCCACAAGAGCGGACACATGTGGAGCGATTGCTACAAACTCCCTGATGGATGGACTTCTGCTCAAGGCCAAGAGGGTAGAGGAGCAGGAGGAGGGAGAGGAAGAGGCCGTGGAGGCCGTGGCGGTCGCGGAGGTGGTGCTGCAAGTATGAAGAGTGCCGGCAACGAGAGCGAGTCGAGGGACGATCGCTTCCCGGGTCAATTCTTCTTCGTGTCCACGCAAGCACCGGCTGGTCCAGAGAATGATGAAATCTTTGAGGAGCCAGCAGCTGTGGGAAAGGTCACCCTACACTCCCTGGACTATTGGGTGATCGATAGCGGCACTACCTATAGCATGACACCTCGTGCGGACTTGCTCACCGAACTTGAGCCGTCACCGGTGAAGCATGTGACATCGGCTTTGGGGCAGCGAGCAGAGGTGAAAGGCATGGGCAAGGCCATGTTCAAGGGTGCTGATGGGAAGATGGTGGGCCTCAAGAACGTGCTTTGGGTGCCCAACCTTGCTGCGAAGCTGATTTCCGTGCGGCGGTTGCAAAAGGCCGGCATGGACACGAGCTCGAAGGGAGCTAAGACCTACACCGCGAGGCTTGGCAAGCGGATTCTTTGGGACCTTCACGAGGATAGGGATGTCTACAACGAGATGTGGCAGATCCCTGTGGTACCCATGCCTAAGGAAAGGCAAGTGGCAGCAAGCATCAGCACCAAGGGTGAAGCGGTTGGTAGCGGTGATGGCGCGAACGGTCGCACTAAGGAGATTGAGTCCAAGAAGTGCAATCTTGGAGGGACCAGCAAGCTTGGTGAACATGAGGAGAGTGGTGCAGCAGCCAAGGAGCAGCACAAGGGTGAGGAGAACCCCAGAGCAGTAGTGGAGGAGGAGTACGGAGAGAACATGTGGGGCACTATTGCGAGTGCGGCATTCTCCAATCCGACTTCGGCTACGGGGGAGTGTGATTGGCTCACCTTGCATCGGCGAATGGGGCATGTGGCCCTGCCCATCTTGCAGCAGCTAGTGAAGAATGAGATGGTTGCTGGCATACGTGTGAAGGGGGAGCCCGATGAGGTACTTGGCTGCCCGACGTGCATGCAAGCCAAGTTCACCCGTTACCCATTCTCTAGTTCGGAGGCAACGGCTAAGGCACCACTTGATGAGGTGGTGATGGACGTGGTGGGCCCCCTGAAGCTTGGAGCTGCTGGAGCTGAGTACTTTCTCACCATTGTGGACGTCTACACTCGCATGACTTGGGTGTACGTGCTGTCCAAGAAGAGTGACGTGGCTGAAACGGTGAAGACCGATTGGTTGCCGATGGTGGAGCGGCAACAAGACCGGCTAGTCAAGGCAATTCGCACCGATCGAGGGGGAGAGTTCCTGAGCAAGGAGTTCTCATTGTGGCTGAAGAAGAATGGCATAAGGCACTCCCTTACCATGCCATACTCCCCTGCAATGAACGGCATCGCCGAGCGAGCGAACCGGACAATCACGGAGACGGCGCGTGGGTTGCTCATTGAAGCCGGGCTACCCGACTATTTCTGGCCTGATGCGGTGCAGAGTGCGTGTGTGGCCAAGAACAGAGCTTTGACTCATGTGGGAGCAGACAAATGGGTGCCCTATGTGGAGTGGATTGGAAGGAAGCCAAAGGTGGATATGCTTCGGGTGTTCGTGTGCATGTGCATGGCGCTCGTGCCTAAGCATCTTCGGCACAACAAGCTCGGTGCCAAGGCGATATGGGCTGTGCACTTGGGCATGGCTCAAAACAGCAAGGGGTGGCTTCTTTGGGACCCATTCACCAAGAAATTCTTGGTGAGCAGGGACTGTAAATTCATGGAGAATCTGATGTATAAGGATTGGAAGGCGGAGAATGAGGCGAAGACAGGCATGCGGTTTGGGGAGGTGAAGAGTTCCGGTTTGGAGCATGTGGAGCTGCCCTTGGAGCTGAGCAGCGGCAGCACCACCACAAGGCAATCTTCCCTTGTGAATGGGGGAGAGGAGGCCAACGATGCAGAGGAAGAAGAGGAGGAGGTGCAGCAAGTGAGCGAGCGTGCACCGACACTTCCTTCTCGCACTACGAGTGCTCCACGGATCCGAGTCACCCCGCAGCAACGCCAAGGCCTTCATGTCCCTGCAGCTGAGGAGGAAGGAAGGGGCACGAGGAGAATCCAAGCCCCTAATAGGTTGACCTATGATGCATTGGGAAAGCCAGCCAAGTCAGCTCTGGCCGGAGCGGCACTTATAGTTGGAGATGACAAGGAGAGTGACTACGAGGAGTGTGCCTTCGCGTTCTTCTCTCCGGTGGAGATGCCGGGGGAACCAGCAACTCTCAAGGAGGCCTTGAAGAGTAGTGATGCTGAGGAGTGGAAGAAGGCAATGGAGAGTGAGCTGAAGAGCATTGAGGAGAACGGCATGTGGGAATTGGTGGAGCTACCGGAGGGGCGTAAGGCGATTACGTCCAAGTGGCTCTTCAAGATCAAGTCCGACGCCGACGGCAAGATCAAGCGCTACAAGTCTAGGCTTGTGGCGAAGGGGTACCAGCAGAAGGAGAAGGTGGACTATAAGGAGTTGTTTGCTCCTGTGGTGAAGCCGACGACGCTGAGAACCCTACTCGTGGGAGCTGCCATCAAAGGATGGGTGGTGAAACAAATGGATGTCACAACGGCATTCCTCAACGGCGTCCTTGAGGAAGAGATTTTTATGGCGCAGCCAGAGGGGTTTGATGATGGTAGTGGCAGAGTTCTGAGGCTGAAGAAGGCCCTTTATGGACTGAAGCAGGCCCCTAGGTAGTGGTACTTGAAGCTGCAAGGAGTGTTGGAGGAGATAGGCTTCACTCCTTCATCCGCCGATCATTCCTTGTTCATGCTTGGCGAGGGGGAGCAGAGGAGTTTCATGGTGGTTTATGTGGATGACATTCTCATTTTCTCACCCTCTTCTGACCTTGTGAAGGAGGTGATGCTGAAGCTTCAAGACAAGTTCAAGTGCAAGGCCCTTGGTGATGTGAGCTTCTACCTTGGGCTCCACATCGAACGAGATGTGGAGAAGCGGTGCATGCGGGTGCATCAACGAAAGTACCTGGAGGCATTGGCTGCCAACTTTGGGCAGAGTGAAGGCCATGTGGCTACACCCTTTTCCTCTGGGTTCAAGTGTGTGAAGGGACCAGAGGAGGAGAGCGTTGGTGAAGAGGAGAGGCGCCGTTTTCACTCGTTGGTGGGCAGCCTCATGTACGCGGCGGTAAACACCCGACCGGACGTCACGTTTGCTACCGGACAGTTGGCTAGGGTTGTTCAATGCCCTAAAGAGGAGCAGGTAGCAGCTGAAATGAGGGTGGCCAAGTATCTTGGCCAAACACCGACCGTTGGGCTGCAATACTCGGCGGCGGCGCAAAGGCGCCAAAAGGGCGCGGATGGTGTTGAAACCGGGCGTTTGTTCCTCACCGCATTCTCGGATGCTTCTTTTGCATCAGAACCAGAGTTGGAGGGTTGGAGGGTTCATTTGCTGTGTTGGTGGAGGCCCAACAGCTTGGGAGAGCAAGAAGCAGGTGGATCAAGCATTGAGCTCGGTGGAGTCCGAGTACATGGCACTCTTCCGTGCCGTACGGGAGATTGTGTGGCAGCGGCGTTTGTTGGCTGAATTGGGGGAGGAGCAGCAAGGACCTACCCCACTCTACTGTGACAGCCAGGGTGCCATTTCTCTTGCTAAGAACCCTGTGTTGCATGGCCTCACCAAGCACATGAGGGTGAAGTGGCATTGGACGAGGAGCATGGTGGCCGCGGGTGAAGTTGAGTTGCACTACGTGAAGACGACAAGGCAGCCAGCTGACATGATGACCAAGAGGCTGGTGGAGCAGCAGCATTGGAAGTGTTGCAAGCTGGCTGGGATGGCTCTGAACTGAGAGAGCAAGATCCTAAGGCCAACAATCCGAGGGGGGGTTTGTTAGTGCAACCCTACGGTTTGCATTCGGCTTGTTGTTCGTGTGCGTGCATGCGTGTGTGCATGGAATGGTATAAGGGCATGAAATAATATATATTTCATGCTTACAATAGCGTGTGAATGATGAGGCATGATTTTGAATGTGTGTGTCGAGTCAATAGCGAGTTATCGCTAGTCGCGTGTCACGTCGTCGTTTGCGTGTCGTGTGCGGTTTTCTATTTTGTCGTGTGTGGAACGTTCGGCGTGTCGCAGGTGTGCGCAGCAGACTTCCAAGAACTCAAGGAAGAATTTACCTTGAAGAACCAGAGCCTTGGTTTCAAGAATCAAGTGATTTCGAAGCTCTCAAAAAGGGTAAACTTTAAGATAGTGAGAATAGTTGCATTACTTTGTGTAGTGTAACATTTCTCTTGGTGTAGGCCCTTGTGGAGGGTAGTTTCGAGACCCTTCGTGGTTGGGGACAGTGTGGCACTGTTCCACATCACTGTACCTCGGCTCTTGGGGTTTGTAGGAGCTGGGAGTCATTCCCAACTCGTAACTCTTCCTATCTTGTGTTCTAAGACTATTGTGGCTGCCATAGTACCGTTCGTTCAAACCGACGCTGTGTCGTCAATTCTTTATGAAATCGTGCAATTTAAATTTAGACGACGTGAGGACGCTCCAGATCCAATTTGAATCAAGTCATTTGCAGCTGTGAGCAGAAAGCTATCAACGTTTGAAGCCGCTGTGCAGAAATTCGTCTGTGCTCTCTATCTTTTGTTTTAGGCACATTCAAGCCTATTGTGACTATAACAAGCGGCAGCCGGGCCAGCCGCACCCGTGACTGCACCCTCCTTCCCCTCCCCCTCTCCCCCCTCTCCCCCCTCCTCTCCCTCTCCCCTCTCCTCATAGCAGCTGCAGCACCTGCAGCAGCGACAACAGCGGCAGCAGTAGCAGCGGCAGCAGCGGCATCAACAGCAGCATTGGTAGCAGTGGCAGCAGCGGCAGCAGCTCCATCAGCAGCAGCAGCGGCAGCCGCGGCAACAGCAGCAGCAGCAGCAGCCGGCGGAGTGCCCCCGATACAGCAGCAGTGCCTCCCCCTCCCCCTGGCCGCCACCGGTCCACCCGCCGTCGCCTCCCCCTTGACCGCCGCGGGTCCACCCGACGTCGTCTCCTCCTTGGTCGCCGCGGGTCCACCCGCCGCCGCCCATCATGGCCACCACCCCTCCTGTTCCTCTCCCCCCTCCCATCGACGCTTCCTCGGTTGACAAGCTGCAGCTTGCTGCATATCTCTCCGCCATCAACTGGCACTCGTTCGTCGGCAGCATTCGCCGCGTCCTTCAAGACGCCTTCGTCGGACCCTACTGCGTCCTTGACGTCCTCCTTCGCCGTCCGCAGGCTCTCCAGCCGACCGCACCCAATCACCCTGGCGAACCTCCTCCTCTCCCTCCCCGCCCTGGCCCCCCTCCTCCTGAGCCTAACCTGACCGTGGCCGCTACCCCCGAGCTTCAGGCTGCTGCGGACGCCACCTTCCTCCACAACTGCCGCGAATACCTCATCCACAAGGCCGACCATGACGTTGCTGTGCTCAACTACGAATTTGCATCGTCAGAGCGTGCCACTCGCCTGGAACTAATTACGGAGTACAACACCTCCACGGCGGCTTACGTCCCCACCAGCATCGCCTGGGCCGCTGCCGACAACCGCGCTTGCACCATCCTCCTCGGTGCGCTGCTTCCAAGCTCGCGAGATACGCACTCACTTGATTTGGACCGAGCTCCAGTCTATGTTCGGGCGTCGTGACATCAGCTCCGTCGGCGTTCTATTCCAGGAGTACTTCTCCATCACCCTTGACACCTGCGACGGCGCAGTCGACTATGTAGGGCGCATGCAGGAGGTAGCCGATCGCCTTGCCGCTCGCCATGCAGATCCATCGTCTGCTCTTCATCCTCATGCGGGACTACAAGTCCCGCCTTCACGCCTTCACCGAGGCAAACCCCTTGGCTGGCCTCCCCGAAGTGACTCAGTGGATCATTGACACGGAGGTCAAGCTTCGCACCCCCATTGTCAACCTCGCCACCACTCACTCCTCCTCCACCTCCCTCAATGCCACGTAGCCGCGCACCTAGAGTGGTCGCAACGGTGGCGGAGGGGGTCGTGGAGGGGGCGGAGGTGGCAGTCAGGGTAGTGGCCGTGGTAGCCGTGGTGGTAGTGGTGGTGATGGTGGTTCTGGTGGCCCCACTCCCGGAGGCTCCTCTAGTGCTGGTGGAGCTGTGAGCTGTGGTGGTGGTCGCCCTGGGACTCTCCCCCCCTGCACGTACGTTCGCCGTCATGGTTCCCATGCCAGCACGCTGTGTGGTCAGACCAACCACCCCCCCTGCCACATGCTTCAAGGTGCTTGATGACGCCTGGTTTGACCGTGGCAACACTGGTACCCCTCCTCGCTGGAACAGTGTTACCCCTCGCCCCTCCCTCATGGACATTCAGACCCTCCCCTCCTTCCTCCCCGCTCACCTCAGTCTGCTCACCCCCTGCACTCGACCAACCCCAGAGGTGATTCGACAACTCTGCCAGCGGCAGTGCCGGCAGTTGCATTTCCAGCGGCTGTGGAAGTGACACCTGAAGCGTCAGCAACAGTGGAGGTTTGGTTTGCAGCACCAGCAGAGGCAAGAGCAGTGTTGGGAAACAGCGTGGCGACCGATGCTACGTTGAGTACTGTCACTGCGGGTGTGATTTTGGTGGTCGCGGCGATAGGAATTGAAACAGCAGCAGATGCATCGGCAGTGGTTCCGGTACTTGCGGCGAGAGGCGTAGGACTGTCAGATGGGGTGGCCAACTCGGTTACGGCGGCAACCGTGAAGGCCGCCGTAGAGGCCGGCGTAGTTTCCGCTGTCGTGTCAACAGGTGTTGACGATGGTCCCGCACCGTTGCTACTAGGGGTTGCTAGGATGGTGCTTAGACGACCCTTTTTCTTCTTCTTCTTGCCGAGATTAACCCTGCTCTGCTTGAGCTGCTACATGTACCCCAACATCTCGTTCAGGTTCAGCTCATCCTCACTGTCACCATCCTCCCCAGCCTCATCTGGGAGGTCCCGCTGGAGGGTGACCCCTTTGTCGCTGTCGTCCGTCATGGTTGCGACCGCAAAGATGCGCTTGTGAAATTTGATGCCACTCATATTGCACTATGTGGGTGGAAGTTGGTCGCTATAGGCCAAGTTCCAGTCGTTTATGGCATGAGATTTACAGTATGGCGTCACCTGAACGCCGCGGGCACGCCAGCTGTGCGTGGTGTATGACCACAATTGTTATAGTCACAATAGGCTTGAATGTGCCTAAAACGAAAGATAGAGAGCACAGACGGATTTCTGCACAGCGGCTTCAAACGTTGATAGCGTTCTGCTCACAGCTGCAAATGACTTGATTCAAATTGGATCTGGAGCGTCTTCACGTCGTCTACAATTAGCAATTTAGATTGCACGATTTGATAAAGAATTGACGACACAGCGTCGGTTTGAACGAACGGTACTATGGCAGCCACTATAGTCTTAGAACACAAGATAGGAAGAGTTACGAGTTGGGAATGACTCCCAGCTCCTACAAACCCCAAGAGCCGAGGTACAGTGATGTGGAACAGTGCCACACTGTCCCCAACCACGAAGGGTCTCGAAACTACCCTTCACTAGGGCCTACACCAAGTGAAATGTTACACTACACAAAGTAATGTAACTATCTTCAATATCTTGAGGTGTACCCTTTGAAATCACTTGAGGCTTGACACCAAGGCTCGGGCTCTTCATCACAAACTCATCCTTGAGTTCTTGATGGGTCTGCTGCACACACCTGCGACACGCCGAACGTTCGACACAGGACAAAATAGAAACCGCGCACGACAAAATAGAAACCGCGCGCGAGACACAAACGACCGCGTAACACGCGTCTAGCGATAACTCGCTATTGACTCGACACACACACTCGACATCATGACTCAACATTCACACACAATTATAAGCATGAAATATATATTATCCCATGCCCTCATACCATTCCATACACACACACATTCACGCATACGGACAACAAGCCGAGTGCAAACCGTAGGGTTGCTCCAACAAACTCCCCCTCGGATTGTTGGCCTTAGGATATGTTGCTCTCTCAGTTCAGAGCCATCCCAGCCAGCTTGCAACACTTCCAATGCTGCTGCTCCACCAGCCTCTTGGTCATCATGTCAGCCGGCTGCCCCGTGGTCTTCACGTAGCGCAACTCAACTTCACCCGCGGTTACCATGCTCCTCGTCCAATGCCACTTCACCCTCATGTGCTTCGTGAGTCCATGCAACACAGGGTTCTTAGCAAGAGCAATGGCACCCTGGCTGTCACAGTACAGTGGGGTAGGTCCTTGCTGCTCCTCCCCCAATTCAGCCAACAAACGCCGCTGCCACACAATCTCCCGTACGGCACGGAAGAGTGCCATGTACTCGGACTCCACCGAGCTCAAAGCTTGGTCAACCTGCTTCTTGCTCTCCCAAGGAGTTGGGCCTCCACCAACACAGCATATGAAGCCTCCCACACTTGTCATGTCCTCTGGTTCTGATGCATATGAAGCATCCGAGTAGGCGGTGAGGAACAAACGCCCGGGTTCAACACCATCCGCGCCCTTTTGGCGCCTTTGTGCCGCCGCCGAGTATTGCAGCCCAACGGTCGGTGTTTGGCCAAGATACTTGGCCACCCTCATTCCAGCTGCTACCTGCTCCTCATTAGGGCATTGCACAACCCTAGCCAGCTGCCCGGTAGCAAACGCGACGTCCGGTCGGGTGTTTACCGCCGCATACATGAGGCTGCCCACCAACGAGTGAAATCGGCGCCTCTCCTCTTCACCAACGCTCTCCTCCTCTGGTCCCTTCACACACTTGAACCCAGAGGGAAAGGGTGTAGCCACATGGCCTTCACTCTGCCCAAAGTTGGCAGCCAATGCCTCCAGGTACTTCCGTTGATGCACCCGCATGCACCGCTTCTCCACATCACGTTCAATGTGAAGCCCGAGGTAGAAGTTGACGTCACCAAGGGCCTTACACTTGAACTTGTCCTGAAGCTTCAGCATCACCTCCTTCACAAGGTCAGATGAGGGTGAAAAGATGAGGATGTCATCCACGTACACCACCATGAAGCTCCTCTGCTCCCCCTCGCCAAGCATGAACAAGGAGTGATCGGCCGTTGAGGGAGTGAAGCCGATCCCCTCCAACACTTCGCGCAGCTTCATGTACCATTGTCTAGGGGCCTGCTTCAGCCCATAGAGGGCCTTCTTCAGCTTCCACACTCTGCCACTACCATCATCAAACCCCTCTGGCTGCGCCATAAAAATCTCCTCCTCAAGGATGCCGTTAAGGAATGCCGTTACGATGTCCATTTGCTTTACTACCCATCCTTTGATGGCGGCTCCCGCGAATAGGGTTCGCAGCGTCGTCGGCTTCACCACAGGGGCAAACAGCTCCTTGAAGTCCACCTTCTCCTTCTGCTGGTACCCCTTGGCTACAAGCCTAGACTTGTAGCGCTCGATCTTGCCGTCGGCATCCGACTTGATTTTGAAGAGCCACTTGGACGTTATCGCCGTACGCCCCTCCGGTAGCTCCACCAATTCAAACGTATCATTCTCCTCGATGCTCCTCAACTCACTCTCCATGGCCTTCTTCCACTCCTCGGCATCACTACTCTCCAAAGCCTCCTTGAGAGTTGCTGGTTCTCCCGGCATCTCCACCGGAGAGAAGAACGCGAAGGCACACTCCTCGTAGTCACTCTCCTCGTCGTCTCCGACCATCATTGCCGCTCCGGCCAGGGCTGTCTTGCCCTGCTTTCCCGGCGCATCATAGGTCAGCCTATTAGGGGGTTGAACTCTCCTCTTCCCCCTTCCTTCCTCCTCAGCTGCAGGGACTTGAAGGCCTTGGTGTTGCTGCGGTGTGGCTCGAATCCGTGGAGCACTCGTAGTACGGGAAGGAAGTGACGGTGCACGCTCGCTCACTTGCTGCACCTCCTCCTCTTCTTCCTCTGCATCATTGGCCTCCTCTCCCCCATTCACAAGGGAGTATTGCCTTGTGGTTGTGCTGCCGCTGCTCAGTTCCAAAGGCAGCTCCACATGCTCCAAACCGGAACTCTTCACCTCCCCAAACCGCACGCCTATCTTCGCCTCATTCTCCGCCTTCCAATCCTTGTACATGAAGTTCTCCATAAACTTGCAGTCCCTGCTCACCAAGAACTTCTTGGTGAATGGGTCCCAAAGAAGCCATCCCTTGCTGTTTTGAGCCATGCCCAAGTGCACGGCCCACACCGCCTTGGCACCAAGCTTGTTGTGCCGAAGATGCTTAGGCACGAGCGCCATGCACATGCACCCGAACACCCGAAGCATATCCACCTTTGGCTTCCTTCCTAGCCACTCCACATAGGGCACCCATTTGTCTGCTCCCACATGAGTCAAGGCTCTGTTCTTGGCCACACACGCGCTCCGCACCGCATCAGGCCAGAAATAGTCGGGTAGCCCGGCTTCAATGAGCAACCCGCGTGCCGCCTCCGTGATTGTGCGGTTCGCTCGCTCGGCGATGCCGTTCATTGCAGGGGAGTATGGCATGGTGAGGGAGTGCCGAATACCATTCTTCTTCAGCCACAACCCAAACTCCTTGCTCAGGAACTCTCCCCCTCGATCGGTGCGGATTGACTTGACTAGACGGTCTTGTTGCCGCTCCACCATCGGGAACCAATCCGTCTTCAACGTTTCAGCCACGTCGCTCTTCTTGGCCAGCACGTACACCCAAGTCATGCGGGTGTAGACGTCGACAATGGTGAGAAAATACTCAGCTCCAGCAGCTCCAAGCTTCAGGGGGCCCACCACGTCCATCACCACCTCATCAAGCGGTGCCTTTGCCGTTGCCTCCGAACTAGGGAACGGAAACCGGGTGAACTTGGCTTGAATGCACGTCGGGCAGCCAAGCACCTCATCGGGCTCCCCCTTCACACGTATGCCAGCAACCATCTCATTCTTCACTAGCTGCTGCAATATGGGCAGGGCCACATGCCCCATGCGCCGATGCAAGGTGAGCCAATCACACTCCCCCGTAGCCGAAGTTGGATTGGAGAATGCCGCGCTCGCAATAGCGCCCCACATACTCTCTCCGTAGTCCTCCTCCGCTGCTGCCTCTGGGTTCTCCTCACCCTTTTTCTGCTCCTTGGTTGCTGCACCACTCTCCTTAGGTTCACTGAACTTGCTGGTCCCTCCAGGTTTGCTCTTCTTGAGCTCATCCTCCTTAGCGCGACCGTTCGCGCCATCGTCGCTACCGACCGCTCCATCCTTGGTGCTGATGCTTGCTGCCACTTGCCTCTCCTTAGGCATAGGGACCACTGGGATCTGCCACATCTCGTTGTAGACATCCCTGTCCTCATGAAGGTCCCAAAGAATTCGATCGCCAAGCCTTGCGGTGTAGGTCTTGGCTCCCTTCGAGTTCGTGTCCATGCCGGCCTTTGCCAACCGCCGCACGGAAATCAGGTTTGCAGCAAGGCTGGGCACCCAAAGCACGTTCTTGAGGCCCACCATCTTCCCATCAGCACCCTTGAACATGGCCTTGCCCATGCCTTTAACCTCTGCTCGCTGCCCCAAAGCCGATGTGACATGCTTCACCGGTGACGGCTCGAGTTCGGTGAGCAAGTCCGGGCGAGGTGTCATGCTATAGGTAGCGCCACTATCAATCACCCAATAGTCCAGGGGGTGTAGGGTCACCTTCCCCACAGCTGCTGGCTCCTCAAAGCCTTCATCCTTCTCTGGACCAGCCGGTACTTGCGTCGACACGAAGTAGAATAGACCCGGGTATCGATCGTCGCTCGGGTCCTTGTCGTTGTCTCCGCTCTTCATGTTTGCAGCTCCGCCACCGTGACCGCCACGGCCTCCACGGCCTCGTCCTCTCCCTCCTCCTGCTCCTCTACCCTCTTGGCCTTGAGCAGGGGTCCAACCATCAGGGAGTTTGTAGCAGTCGCGCCACATGTGTCCGCTCTTGTGGCAATAGTGACACTCGCCGTCGAATCGGCCGCGACCGCGTCCGTAGCTCTTGTCGTCGCTGCTGTAACCGCCACTCCTGCGGCCTCCACCGAAGTTTCTGCCACCAAACCTTCCTCCCCCTCGTCCTCTGCCTCTTCCTCGACCATATTCACGGCCGATGCTCGCTGCCCCAGCGCCATCCGCACTCGCCAACTCACGGCGGCGGAAATCCTCTTGAAGGATAGCTCGCTTCACGTCTTCAAGCGAGAGGCGGGGCAAGTCGCGATTAAGGTTGATGATGAGCGAGGACCATGACTCTGGGAGTAAGGCCAGCAACTTGGTCTTCTTTTGGAGCTCACTGTAGTTCAAATCAGCTCCCTCAAGCCGCGTCAACAAGTCGAAGAATTTCTGCACCCCTTCTTCAACCGCTTCGTCTTCTTCAATTCGAAGTGTCGCCATTTGCCGTTCCAACACCACCGCTACCGCCGCTGTTGCAGGAGCATGTACACCCTTGAGAGCAGCCCATGCCTTTGGTCCTTTCTCTGGTTCACGCTGGAATGGCTTGATGTGACGGATCTGACTGCTCCCCAACGCTTGCCCAAGTAAGAGATAGCCTTGTGCGCTCTTCCGCATCCACGGGCTCTTCTCCGGGTCGTTCTCGGGGCGCTTCTCTGTTCCTTCCATCACCTCCAGCAGGTCATAGTGGTCAAAGATGTTCTCCATCTTGAAGGACCATTCAGCAAAGTTGTCACCGTTGAACTTGTCAAGCCCAAACACCCTAGGCTCATCCCTAGGTGGGCCAAGACTTGGTTGCATGGGCGCCATGGCTGAATCACGGGGTTGGCCTTGAGCTTGAGCTTCTCCACTGCCACCAGCACCTCTGCCACCCCTTTCCTCAGGTCCAGACATTGTCGAAACTGTTCCAAGGGGCTCTGATACCACTTGTTATAGTCACAATAGGCTTGAATGTGCCTAAAACGAAAGATAGAGAGCACAGACGGATTTCTGCACAGCGGCTTCAAACGTTGATAGCGTTCTGCTCACAGCTACAAATGACTTGATTCAAATTGGATCTGGAGCGTCTTCACGTCGTCTACAATTAGCAATTTAGATTGCACGATTTGATAAAGAATTGACGACACAGCGTCGGTTTGAACGAACAGTACTATGGCAGCCACTATAGTCTTAGAACACAAGATAGGAAGAGTTACGAGTTGGGAATGACTCCCAGCTCCTACAAACCCCAAGAGCCGAGGTACAGTGATGTGGACGCGCCCTAAACCTCTAGGGTTACCCAACGCGCGGCTAGAGTTGACGGGGCCAACGGGGCCGAGTGGCGCGGCTAGGGGCGACGGGGCCGACGAGGCCAACGGGGCCTTGGGGCGCGGCTAGGGGCGACGGGGCCAACGGGGCCGTAGGAGCGCGGCTAGGGGCGACGGGGCCAACTGGGCCGAGGGGCGCGTCTAGAGGTTTAGGAGCTAGAGTTACGAGTTGGGAATGACTCCCAGCTCCTACAAACCCTGGTTACCCACCTGCGCTCTAGCGACGCTCGCTACCGCGCTGCCCTCCCAACCGAGTTCCTTGCAGAGAACCCGCCCCCGATGTACATCACTCTCTACTTCGTAGTCACTCGCCTTCGTGACTCCCTTCGCTCTGTCAGGGACCACTTTCTCACCCTGGACCCCACCTCCCTCACTGTTGACCTCCTCGAGCAGCATCTCCTTGCAGCTGAGACTAGTGCAGTTGCTGTAGGTGCTGCTCGTGGCACTCCGCGCTCGCCCTTCTTTGAGGGGTGCTCCCCCTCCCCCCTTTCCCCCTCCTTCGCTTCTGCTGCTGCTGCAGATGTCTCTGTTTCTAAGGACGTCGATGCTGCTTCAACTAGTGCAAAGCGCCGCAACAGCAAGGGAAAGGGTGGCCGGGGTGGTGGAGGAGGCAGCGGTGGTGGTGGAGGTGGCAGTGGGAGCGGTGGTGGGGGCAGCGGTAGAGGTGGTGGAGGCAGTGGAGGTGGTGGCAGCGGTGGGACTGGTGGCGGGAGTGGGGGCTCTGGTGGCGGCGGTGGAGGCAGCGGAGAGAGTGGCGGCAGTGGAGGCGGTGGGACTGGTGGTGGTAGGTGTGGAGGCCTTGGTGGTGGTCGGGGCCAGCAGCAGCAGCGTCGGAGCGAGACCCAGTCGCCCCAGCAGCTCCGTGAGTGGTTGGTTCAGCGTGGGCCGGGTGGGGGTAGTGAGAGCTGCCCGTATGTCATTCGCACGGGAGTCCTTGCGGGCCAGACATGCGGGAGGCTTCATACCGAGCACCGCTGCTTCGCCCGCCTTGAGGACGCCTGGCGTGCTGAGTTTGGTGACGACGTCGAGCGCCCTCGCTGGGCGGAGTTGCTTAGGTCGGGTGTTGCTATCTTTGGTACACCACGGTCTTCCCCTTGCGCAGCAAGGGTGAGGTCTCTTATGTCTTGATCCCTTGGATCCGCACAGTCCGTCTCCAGCTACGCGAACGGTTTGGTCAGGACCTCCCTGTCCTGCGTCTGCACTCTGACAGAGGTGGTGAGTTCTCCTCCGACCTCTTGCGGGACTTTTGTCGTGGGGAGGGCATTCTCCAGTCGTTCATGCTTCCGGACTCCCCTCAGCAAAATGGGATTGCTAAGCGCCGCATTGGCTTAGTCATGGAGGTCGCTCGTACCTCCATGATCCATGCGGCCACTCCCCATTTTCTGTGGCCGTTTGGGGTCCGGTACGCTGCGCATCAGCTCAACCTCTGGCCCCGTGTCTCCTTGCCGGAGACCTCGCCCACACTGCGTTGGATGAGGAAGGTTGGCGATGCGTCGTTGTTCCGGGTCTGGGGTTCTCGTGCCTTTGTTCGCGATACGTACGCGAACAAGCTCTCCGCACACGCCATTCCCTGCGTCTTCCTTGGCTTTGTCCCTGACGCGCCTGGCTGGCAGTTTTACCACCCCACCTCGCGTCGTATCGTCCCGTCTCAGGAAGTCACGTTCGACGAGTCGGTTCCCTTCTACCGTCTCTTCCCCTACCGCTCTGCCCCTCCCCCGCCCCCGCCGCTCTTCCTTGCTCCCGGTCCACCTCCGGTAGACCCCCTCCCGCCCCAGGGTCCTGCTCCCTCGGGTGTGTCTCAGGTAGACCCTCTCCCTGGTACTGCTCCTGTTCAGGTAGCTGTCGGCTCAGGTGCTGCTCCAGGTGCTGCGTCTGGGGGTGTTGCGTCTGAGGGTGCTGCGTCCGGGGGTGCGGAGCCGGGGGGTGTGGGGTCTGAGGGTGCTGGGTCTGGGGGTGCTGAGCCTGGGGGTGCTGAGCCTGAGGGTGTTGAGCCTGGAGGTGCTGAGTCGGAGGGTGCGGAGTCTGGGGGTGCTGAGGCTCGGGGTGCTGCTTCGTCTGGTGGTCTTGCTGGTGCTTCGCCGCGACTGTCCTCGCAGCAGCTGCGTGAGTGGCTTGTTCGGCACGCACACCGTCGGAGTAGAGCTCCCGGAGCTGAAGGGGCTGGAGACACTAGAGCTGGAGGTGTTGCTGTTAGTGCTGGAGCTGGCGGTACTGGTGGTGTTGGGTGCGCTAGAGCTGGAGACCCTACGGAGCCTGGAGCAGATGGCGCTGGAGGCGCTGGAGCTGGAGTAGCTGGAGTTGGAGGCCCTGGCGCAGGAGGCGCTGGGGCTGCAGGAGCTGGAGTTGGAAGCACTAGCGCCAGAGGTGCTGGGGCTGCAGGAGCTGGAGGTGCTGGAGACACTGTGCGGCCGCGACCGTACTTCGTTCCCCTGCTTCAGCAGGTTCTTGGTGTCCCGTCTTCTACTGGTCTTCCTCCTCCCTTCCTGTGTCCACCGCCTCACCAGTCGCAGCCGCCGTTACAGCCAGCCTCCCCACTGCCTACTCCCTCTCCTTACACTGAGCAGTCCGGAGGTCTTACAGAGCATCGTGAGCCTGCGTCTCGTCCTGTCTTGCCTGTTCGCACTGCTCGTCGCGCTCCTCGTTCGCGTCCTCCTCCTGTCCCCGGCACGCACACTATGGCACTCCGTCCTTCCTCTGTTCCACTGCGTATTCCTCTGCCTGATCCTCCTGAGTCCTCTCTTCCTGAGGTCCCTGACCCTGCGTCTGACCGCACGAGTGCTGCCAGTCCCACTGTCGCTCATCTCCTTGCCACTGCGTTCACTGACCCTTCCTTTGAGTCTGCTGCTGCGTCTGCTCTCGTAACTGAGCTGCTTGACTTTGCTGTTGCCTGCTGTCTTGACTACGCCTCTGCTCTAGTTGCTGAGTCTGTGCCTGCCAGTCCTCCGTCTGTCGGGGGTGAGTGTGCTCTTGGCACGGACGTCCTTGAGGACAGGCAGTAGGACTTTGAGTGGCTTGCAGCTGCTGTACCTCGTTTCGCTTCCATGCTGCTTGCCCCTGAGGGAGACCCGGATGCTCCAGACATCCCGACCCCGCGCTCTTATGCAGAAGCGATTACGGGTCCTTACTCCTCTCAGTGGCAAGTAGCTATGGATGCTGAGATGGCATCCTGGAAGTCCACAGGCACCTACGTCGATGAAGTTCCCCCGTCTAGGGCGAACATAGTTGATGGCATGTGGATTTTCAGGGTGAAGCGGCCGCCGGGTTCTCCGCCTGCCTTCAAGGCGCGCTACGTTGCTCGAGGTTTCAGTCAGCGACAGGGAGTTGACTTCTTCCATACCTTCTCCCCCACCCCGAAGATGACTACTCTTCGGGTGTTGCTGCACGTCGCTGCTCAGCGTGACTACGAGTTGCACTCCCTGGACTTCAGCACAGCCTTCCTGCAGGGCAGCCTGCACGAGGAGATCTGGCTCCTTCTACCGCAGACCCGTCGCTGTTTCTACGCACCGACACCTCGCTGCCGCCGTTCTACGTCGACGACCACGTCTTTGCCACTGCTGACACTGAGGCACTGACTCTTGTAAAGTCAGAGTTGCAGAAGAGACACACCTGCACTGACCTGGGTGAACTGCGCAGCTATCTTGGCCTGCAGATCACCCGGGACAGAGCACGGCGCACCATCACACTGACTCAGTCACACATGGTGCACCAGGTCCTTCAGCGCTTCGGCTTCCAGTACTCCTCGCCACAGCTCACTCCTCTATCTTCCAGCCACTCGCTCTCAGCTCCACGTTCGGACGAGTCCGTAGAGCCGAGTGGTCCGTACCCAGAGCTTGTGGGTTGCCTCATGTACCTGATGACGTGCACACGACCTGACCTCGCGTACCCTCTCAGCCTTCTGGCTCGCTACGTGGCTCCCGATAGGCACCGAAAGGTACACTGGGATGCTGCGAAGAGGGTACTGCGTTACCTGTGCAGTACGTCGGGCATGGGGCTTGTGCTTGGAGGACGGGGTCCAGTTGTCCTCACTGGTCACACAGACGCCTCCTGGGTTGACGACTCAGCTACGCAGCGGTCGTCACAGGGTTGCACCTTCAGCCTTGGTTCCGGCTCTGTTTCTTGGCGGTCTACCCGCTCGTCTTCGGTTCTCAGCTCCAGTTGTGAGGCTGAGATCTACCCTGGGGCCATGGCTGCTCAGCAGCTACGCTGGCTCACCTACTTGCTGACCGACTTGGGAGAGCAGCCTCGTTCGCCTCCAGTCCTATACGTAGACAACAAGGCCATGATTGCCTTGTGTCAGGAGCACAGACTGGAGCACAGAACGAAGCACATCGCTCTGCGATACTTCCTTGCTCGAGAGTTGCAAGAGCGTGGCCAGCTTCGTCTTGCGTACGTGGCCACTCGGGCCAACATTGCTAATGTATTCACCAAGGCACTTCCGCCTGGTGATCATCAACGCTTTGCTACTGTGTTAGGCCTTGTTCCCACTTTGCCTCACTTACTTACTGCTTGACTCTGCTTGTAATGTGATCTTTATATGTACTCGCATGCTTGCACTTGCTAGGGTATGATCAGTGTATTGTTTGTTCTCGTTATATAACTCTGCATGTGAACTGGCCTTGTGGCCCTTTGCTTGTGCTCGGACTGTGTGGTGACTTTGTGATCCACCCTGAGCTTGCTTTGCTTTTCTTGACTGGTGTGCTGCTTCGCTCCTAATATTATGGTCAAGCGGCGGGCAGAGAAATTTTCGCAAGCAGATCGGGAACGAAGTGTATTCACATCTTCACGC
Organism: Closterium sp. Naga37s-1; assembly: GCA_947471745.1. Classification (NCBI taxonomy): domain Eukaryota; kingdom Viridiplantae; phylum Streptophyta; class Zygnematophyceae; order Desmidiales; family Closteriaceae; genus Closterium; species Closterium sp. Naga37s-1. The sequence goes on along the minus strand of CANJKZ010000323.1, from coordinate 1,470,293 downwards.
CCGCGAAGTGGTGACGGGCTGCCATCGGCAAGTTTGGGAAACGGGCATGGTGGAAGGGTAAGTAGTACGCATGTGCGAGGCATGGGATTGTGCTGCGCGAAGCGGCTAACACACTTACATGCGGCTGGCGCACTTACATGCGGCGCAGCCTAGTACTGTTGTGTATTGACGGATGGCCATCCTTCGTGGGTGGTCTGCAATTTTCGCTGACATGGAAATTTTCGAAGGAGGCATTGTGGGACAGCACCTATAAATGGAAACTACTGCTTAGAACAAATGAGAGACAAATATCTTTAATGTGGTTTCGGTAATGTTATATATAATAATGATATTTAAAAGATAAACCTTTTGACCAACCACAGTTGGTCTCTGGCATCGGGCTGCACCAAGTCTACTGATCGCAAGATTCTTTCTTCGCTTTTGACCTGGTATCGCTGGTGTTGAAAACCCCAACGCAATTGCGCGCATCCTGTTGCCGGATCTTTGTCTGGTAGCAAACGATAGTATTTAATGTATGCGTATGGCTTCAGTTCCGTGCCATCTCTCAGCTGGAATAAAATCAGGGTCTTGGCATACCACTCTTCATTAGTGCCGTCCACCAAAGGTCCCCGCACCGCAATGTCCGAGTACCAAGGTCGCCCATAAAAGCTCGCCACTGCTTGAACCCGATGAGGTAACCGTCTGAAATCTGCATCGAGTGTTGCAGGCATAGCGAGCTCACTGTGTACCTGCAGGTCACAACATGATAACGGAAGCACGGTAAAAAGGAATATAAATGTATAAAATTATGTTAGATTTTAATTGTATGTTATTTGGAGATACTTTTTTTCGCACTGTACTCGCGTCAAACCCGAAACTGCTTTTCGGAACCACAAGGCGGAAGGAGTTGCAAAACAAAGTGCCTAGTATCGAGCAAGAAATAAGCATGAAAAACCACAACTCACATGGATGACGTGGACGTTGCTCCCGTTGCATCCAAGTGCCGCATCCAGGGCACGTCGCAGGTTCTGCAGGTCGCCTGCGAGTTGCCTGTTGAAAGCGGCGTGGCACGCAGCATCTGGCGCCACTGGTTCCACGAAAGGTGGACACGTTTGCCTCGGCAAGACCGCCAGCTTCCAATAGGATCGCGATGTCAGAATATTATGTTTCTCTAGTCTGCAGTGGGGTACTCTGTAGTGAGTACAACCCTGTTAGGGTTTGCTATATGTATCCCAATGCTTTCTAGTGCAATCATCCTCACTCATTCTCTCGTCAATTCTCTCACACGCGAGAGAATCCGCGATCATCTAGAGATCGCCTGGAAAACGTGAACAGATGAAAATGAAAGTGTAGAAACGTAAAAATCGTAAACAAGCATGAAGAAATTGGAAGCCTTGACAATTTTACAAAGTTGACTAAGTTTCCTTGCTCACCTGAAGCATCGCTGTGTCATATCGCTTCCGCTTGCTGTGCTGCGGTGCAAGTGCTTGCAACCACAGCCTATTCACCTCGGCGTTCATCACTTGGGCAGCAGCGTTGCGCTTGTTCGAAGCTCGGTACGGGTTCTTCATGTACTCGATGTGAAGATGCTGGAATAGTTGCGCGCACCAATGCTCTGGAAGTCCTGCGCGGCGGATAGCGTCGATTTCGTGGCTCACCAGATGCACCTTGATGATGTTCCAATTTGATTTCTGGGTGAACGCCTCAAGACCACGAAGCATCCCGTCGAATGGGATAAATGCGATTAATTTGTGAGAGGTGCACAATCATGTCCATAATGGCTAATTGAATGGCACAGGTAAACGTACCTGCTCGCCATGAGCTTGACTTGGTGTGAACTCTCCTCGGTATGCTCGGTGACTCGTGCACAGTATTAGTACCACTCGATGTACGCGATGATGCCTGAAATCTGATCATCACTTGCATATCCCTTAAGAAGGAATGGGAGGATTCGCATGACACTATGATGTTCGTATGCCTGATAAGATGCACCATTGCCAAAGTAAGACCTCGAGGGGAGTCTAAGATGTGGGTTGCGGTTGATACTCTTGTAGAATTTCAACAGCGTATCCAACGCTTCCCTCTGCATTTCCGTGCATTGAGCACGAATTGCATCAAAAAATGTACTATAGGATGCCCAAATCCGCTTGGTGCATAATATCCGGCATAAGGCACATATACGGGTTGAGAAGTGCATGAGACTCAAAACGCCATCCCCAAAGGAAACATTTCACGGGGTGTGTCGATAGCTCCATGTTCTCCCCCGTGGGTAAGCAACGGCGTTTTAACAAAGAAACAATCGTTCTTTGCATGGTCGACAAGCGTGGATTTGGTCGGTCAACCAAATCCTTCAAGTTTTCCTTGTACACAGCGCAAATGGAGCTTGGGTGGCTTGTGTCCCATCCTTGCTTGGTGCGCGACACCTTGCGTGTCTCCGGGTAGTCGGCAACATATGCATAGAGTGCGAGCCACGCATTGTATGACACTCCGGACACGTCCTCAATAGGAATACCATGATGTGACGCCTTGATCAAAGGCTCAAGGACGGTGTGCATGATATTTTGGAACAAAAAAAGCTTATCATCAGAGTTATACTCCGAAGGGTATTCAGGCAATAGAGCTAGCAAAACATGACCGAATGGTTTCCATCGATCATCTTTATCAATGTTGGCCAAGGTAAGATGTACCGGATGGCCTTTGGCTTTCCCCCGATGATCCAAATGCGTCTCATCACTAGCAAGGATGAGAGCACACACCACCCCATGAGGGTCCTCTTTTATTTTCTCTTTATGGAGAGCATCCCACCAATCTCCCGTCTCGGGAGTGGAGTACACATGTTTCACATTTGAGGCACGAGGGGTGGGGTGCAATGTTGGTGCAACCCTACGGTTTGCATTCGGCTTGTTGTCCGTGCGCGTGCATGCGTGTGTGCATGGAATGGTATGAGGGCATGAAATAATATATATTTCATGCTTCCAATAGTGTGTGAATGATGAGGCATGATTTTGAATGTGTGTGTCGAGTCAATAGCGAGTTATCTCTAGTCGCGTGTCATGTCGTCGTTTGCGTGTCGTGTGCGGTTTTCTATTTTGTCGTGTGTGGAACGTTCGGCGTGTCGCAGGTGTGCGCAGCAGACTTCCAAGAACTCAAGGAATAATTTACCTTGAAGAACCAGAGCCTTGGTTTCAAGAATCAATTGATTTCGAAGCTCTCCAAAAGGGTAAACTTTAAGATAGTGAGAATAGTTGCATTACTTTGTGTAGTGTAACATTTCTCTTGGTGTAGGCCCTTGTGGAGGGTAGTTTCGAGACCCTTCGTGGTTGGGGACAGTGTGGCACTGTTCCACATCACTGTACCTCGGCTCTTGGGGTTTGTAGGAGCTGGGAGTCATTCCCAACTCGTAACTCTTCCTATCTTGTGTTCTAAGACTATTGTGGCTGCCATAGTACCGTTCGTTCAAACCGACGCTGTGTCGTCAATTCTTGATTAAATCGTGCAATCTAAATTGCTTATTGTAGACGACGTAAAGACGCTCCAGATCCAATTTCAATCAAGTCATTTGCAGCTGTGAGCAGAACGCTATCAACGTTTGAAGCCGCTGTGCAGAAATCCGTCTGTGCTCTCTATCTTTCGTTTTAGGCACATTCAAGCCTATTGTGACTATAACATGCAACACAAGTTTTTGGGCCACTTTTGGGTGTGTCAAAATATCTTTGATGCCTTGGATGGCATCACTGTAGAAATATTCAACATAAGGCTTGCCCGCTAGCCGCACTTTGGCCTTTCTCCAATTCTGATGCGCATCGGGTGCGTGGTCGTCCGCATACTTCTCAACGTCTCTCATATTTTTGAGCTCGCGCAATTGCTCGAGACATGCATCGTGGTGGTTAAAAATCTGTAGCAACTTATCAACTTTCTTCTTGCTCACTCCACAAGTGAGCAACCAATGCACAAATGCATTCAAAAGGTGAACGGCGGACTCTCCCCACCATCATTTGTGCTGCCCTCAGCCGCACCATTCGTATGGGCAGAGGTGGCGTCATCGGGCAACACATCCGGCGTTGAATCCACACTATTTGAGGGAGTGGGGGCTGGATGGAATGAGTCGGGCACCATGTTGTCATGCGTGGATCCTTCATTGCCTCGTAGAGGCTCCGTACTTCGGCGTTAGGAGGAGTGGGCATGGAGAGAGTGGGAGAGGGAATGGAGGGGGTGGGAGAGGGAATAGAGAGGGTGGGGGATGGCATGGAGGCGGCATTGTGGCGGTTCATGAGGAATGGGTTGCCACTATTTGCCACAGCCGCATTACGCAAATTCCCGGGGCATCGTCCGCCATGCCGATGGTTCGTTACGTTGTCTCTTGTTGTGAAGCCCGTGGCAGGACAATCGGGGCAGCTGTACACCATTGCCCTGTACTGTTTAGAAAAAAGGAAGAGGGTGGGGCAGATAGGGAGAGGGTGGGGCAGGGATTAGTATTGTGGGGCAGGGGGGGAGAGTGTGGGGCGGAAAAACATGACCAGGAGCAGAGAGTTTCCCTGGGTGGGGCGGATCAAGATAGGGAATGGAGGCCAAAGGGAGGAAACGGAGGGCACTGAGAGGAGATGGTGGGGTGAGGGAATGGCGGGCAAAGGGAAGGAAAGGAGGGCACGGAGAGGGGATGGCAGAGAGGGGGAATGGCAGGGCAGAGAAAAGGAACGGAGGGCAGAGAGAGGGGATGGCGGGGTGAGGGAATGGAGGGCAAAGGGAAGGAAGGGAGGGCACAGAGAGGGGATGGCAGAGAGGGCAGAGCGAAGGAACGGAGGGCAGAGAGAGGGGATGGCGGGGTGAGGGAATGGAGGGCAAAGGGAAGGAAGGGAGGGCACATAGAGGGGATGGCAGAGAGGGGGAATGGCAGGGCAGAGCGAAGGAACAGAGGGCAGAGAGAGGGGATGGCGGGGTGAGGGAATGGAGGGCAAAGGGAATGAAGAGAGGGCACAGAGAGGCGATGGCAGGGTGAGGGATTGGAGGGCGGAGGGAAGGAACGGCGCGCGCCTTGAATCCGCTCGGCGCAAGGCCTGGCATGCGCCGAGCATCAACTTCACGGCGTGCCTCGCACGTGCGCCGTGAATCTGCTCAGCGCAAGGCCTGGCATGCGCCAAGCATCGGATTCACTGCGCGCGTGCGATGTGCATCGTGAATCCGCTCGGCGCAAGGCCTGGCATGCGCCAAGCATCGGATTCACTGCGTGCGTGCGATGTGCGCCGTGAATCCGCTCGGCGTAAGGCCTCGCATGCGCCGAGCATCAGATTCACTGCGCATGTGCGATGTGCGCCGTGAATCCGCTCAGCGCAAGGCCTGGCATGCACCGAGCATCAACTTCACGGCGCGCCTCGCACGTGCGCCGTGAATCCGCTCGGCGCAAGGCCTGGCATGCGCCGAGCATCAGATTCACTGCGCGCGTGCGATGTGCGCCGTGAATCCGCTCGGCGCAAGGCCTCGCATGCGCCGAGCATCACTTACCGGGTTGCGCCGAGTGTCTCATGCACGGCATGCCTCGCAATAGCGACGAGCATGTCAGAATGTGTAGTTTGTCTAGCCTGCGGTGGGGTACTCTATAGTGAGTATGGCCCCTTAGGGTTTCCTATATGTATCCACCTGCTTGCTAGTGCAATCACTTCTTTGCCTATTTTCTCTTGCCTAGCTAGCTAAACCCTAGCTATGATTCATTCCTTCCTTCACTATTCTGACAGAGCATGCGCACGGCGTGTTCACGGGGATGCGCGAAGCAATGAATGCTCGATGCGCCGAGCATCACTTGCACGGCGCGCAGCGCATCACGCACGTCGTGCATCCGCTCGGCTTGGTCATGATGAGGTGATGCGCCGAGCATCACTTGCACGGCGCGCACCGCATCACGCACGCCGTGCATCCGCTCGGCTTGATCATGATGAGGTGATGCGCCGAGTATCACTTGCACGGCGCACACCGCATCACGCACGGCGTGTTCACGGGCTTGCGCAGAGATTCTCATGCCACGGGCTCTCCGCATTCGCGCCGATCCTCAGCTATTGCTATGTTTTAGGTGCAAAACCGCTCGCGTCGCCTACGTGCCGAGAATGTGGGTTCATCATTTACATTGCAGTTTTTTCCACTAACATAGATGGTGAAAGAAAATAATGCATGAGGAGGGACTAACCTTGTAGGAGATTAATCGGAAGAGCCGAAAACGGGCACAATGAGCTCCGCAATGAGCTCCTAAAGCTCCGCCAGTGACCACAGCTGGGGCGGTGAAGGTGTCTGAATTTCACGGGGCGAGAGCTAATATTCAACTTCGAGTGGAAAAAAAAGCAGCGTGGACACACTACTCTAGAATGATGTACCGCACAATAGGCCAGGAAATTGTCAACGGGATTTGGCTCTTAGAACAGGTCCAGCAATGTAGATATTCTAAAGAATCCCTGCATAACCGTACTGGATGTCAAGTATACCGCTTTTAATACATGTATACCATTTCCAACCGCACTCGTACAATCTCGCAACATGCCCCAGCGACGACACGCACCCAATTTCGAGGTGCATTTCGTTTATGAGAGGTGCTGAATATGTTTGGAACGGTTGAAGAATCTAGCGCACCGCATCACCACAAAATGAATGTGCACATGCTGCTAACCCTGGGTTAGGGAATGCCGATGTGAATTTTAGCCCAAATTCAAACACGACTCGAGAAGATTAGCACACTACTCGAAACAAATTCAAGCCGCGAGATCCCCAAACGGCGCGTTGACCGATGGGCTTTGGTTTGACTCGCGGGAACAACGGTGAGATTGAGTTATTCTACATATACAGTACAATCAAAATTGCGCCAGTCTAAAAATACAATTTAATTGGCTTGCAAGTACAAAACCCATTAGATCACATTATGGCAAGTAAAACAGATGGAGAGCGGAAGCAAAACAAGAGGCGACGAAATCGTCTTAGGGTTGTGAAGCGTTTTGCGTAATCATATAAATTTGTACAACTTCAAATTCTATATATTATGCTGTAGTACGACACTAAGTGGTACTTCGTCTACATGCCAAAGATTAAAATTAATCGCATCCCAAAATCCAACTGGAGACCTTTCGATTCCGCGTTCAATCTCAAACGACTGCGACAGCACAGATGTTCATTTCGAATAACAAAATTATTAGGAACAAAATCTTTGCGACGAATCTGAAACTGCCTTCGGGTTTTTTCGTTCCTTTTCTCTCCCGCTCCTCCTTCTCGCTAGTTGAGCTCCCACCAGACACACCCTCTACCTACTAGTGCAAGGTAAGAACTACCCTAAATTATCATTTTGAGTCAAATTAGATCATTACAAATTAGATCGACTTGATTCTAACCTAGGACGACTTAGATCTAAACTAGGTCGGCTTAGATCTTGTTTGAAGTCATGTTTTATTTCGAAACCGTAGTTTATTGAACGCTCTCTCTATCTCTCATTCATTCTCTCTCGTTCTCTCTCTCCCTCGTTCTCTCTCTCTCTCTCTCTCTCTCTCTCTCTCTCTCTCTCTATTGGTCCGTGTATTGATATAGCCAAAGGGTACATTCATGCATAGCTATTGCTAGGATGGTTTGGAAAACAAGCAAACAAACGACAAACAACTACGTCTCTACACCTCCATAAGAGGTTCCAGCACTGCACAGCAGTCCCCAAGGTGGAGCTCGGACTGCACCCCCCCTACAGGGGGATTTTCAGCTACGGCCGCCCGAGAGGACTTGATTAAGTATCCCACCGACTGTGCTCTTTGCAGAGCCACGGACCAGCGCTGCCTGAAGAGGTGTAAGAACCTCCTCGCGTGATGGGAGGTGGGTTGGGCGTTGAAATGATGCCTAGCAGCTGTATCTGCCAATAACTTCAGAAATTTTGGGACTTCCGCGCATGGGCACCCGTATGTCTCAACTGCAAGGGGGAAGAAGCCGACCGTGTCAGGTCGATTTGCATAGTGGCTGATTTTCTTGTCCGCTTGCTCCCTTGCTGCCCATCCCCTCCCCTTTGTAGCATTGGGATCCCGAGTGCTAATGGGATCTGTGATGGTGACATCACAGGCGTATACTGCCCCCGAGCTCCTGTCCCGCATGGTGAAGTCAGCGGTCTGTTCTTCAATAGGGCAGTACGCAGCTGATTCCCTGTGAACTATGAAGCCGACATCATCCGCCATAGTAATACATGCGTCCCGCAGCTCGTTGTGGGTGTTGATTCTGTGCTTGCCTGTCCCGCAGCGGAATAAGTGGTTTGGCAGCCGTGGGTCCTTGATCTCAACACGCTTAGAGCAGTCACAGTTTTTGGGAGTAGAGAAGGGGAGCCCAAGTCTGAAGCGGACGGCATTGGCGAAGTGTTCTGGACCTACGCGGCGGGTTTGCTCTATTGGGATTGCTGTCAACCAGTCCCCCGTGCCGTAGCCTGTTAGAGAGAAAAACCGTTGGGTATGTCCTGACAAGGGATTCAGCCTCATGAGCCGTGTTGCCTGTACTTGCGCGGCATATCTGCTCCCCTGCACTCTCACCCTGAGCTCATGCTGTAGCTTTAGGTCGGATGGCTCGAGCCTTTCCTTGTCTAGGATGTCTCTGGCCTCCTGCGGCAGTGCTCTCTCACATTCGGACAGCCAGCGGTGTAGGGCGGTGGTGACATCTCGTGGTAGTCGCATGTAATTTCTAACCTCCGTCAAGGCCACCTCTGACTCCAGCGGCAGGGAACTAAGTAGCAGTGCGGCTTGTGTAAAACTGGCTAGGAAGCTGAAAGTTCCCTCCACCGTTGGGTCTGTGATTCCGATACCCCCTAGTGACGGTGGGAGTGACGACTGCTCCCAGACCCGAGTCTGTTCCGTGTCGTCCGTCGGTATGCGTATGCCGCACGCTGTAAGGAGGGTGGCCAGCAAGTCCCTACCCCACTGTGACCAGGTGTCACTGTCTAGAAGATGTAGTGGAGTCGTTCGTGTGAGATAAGCTACCCTGCGTGAGATGCAGCGGGTGAGCAGGAGAGATGCAACCTGAGGGTCCATTCGTTCTATCTGAGGTAGCGGTGTGGACATAGCCTGTAGCTGTGCAGTTAGGAAGGAGGCGGCGCCTTCTGATGTTCCTAGAAAGCTACCGAGAAGCCTAACGCCGTCAGAACTAGTTGGCACCCCAGGTGGCAGCTGCACTGCCTCGTCTATCGGCCGGTTGCACCACGCGACACATTTCCCTGGGTTGTGTCGCAGGCCTACTTGGGACAATTGGCTCGTGAAATAGGAAAAAGCAGCTACGGTTTCACGGTGGTCGCCTAGGAAGCTGACGTCGTCGGCGTATGCCAGGCACAGTACGCCGGGGTGTGCAGTAGCTGTCTCTCTTAATGCGGGGTGGATCCCAGTTGCGAATAGAAGCGGCCCCAAGGGATCCCCTTGTCGAACCCCGCGTTCACTCCTTAGTGGTGCGCTACTGAAGCTAGCGTCCAGGAACAGGGATGATGGGTGGCCGTATGTCAGTTTAACTAGAGGCTATAGTGGTGAGAGAGCCGGATCTTGTAAGGCGGTAGCTATGGCTTGCCTCGATATGCTGTTGAAGGCGTTAGAAATGTCTGTCTGTAGGACAAGGCAGTTGGGGGGTGCGTCCGTGTATGCCCGTGCGCTGTGAATGATTGCCTCCGCCCCCCCTGGCACAGCCACACCGTACTGGAGGGGGAGAAAATAACCCCGTGCCGCTTCGCCCAAGGCTGCCAGCGCAGCTTTTGCAGTCAGGCGAGTGAGGCATTCTCCAATCGCTATTGGGCGGGCCCCACCGTCTGGCTTGGCCAGGGCTATCAGTCGTGACGACGTGAGCAGTTCCGCGACTGGCTGTGGCAAATTCCCCCTCATAATCGTGTTGACTAAGGCGTGCAGATGGGTGGAGACGGCTGCGTTTGTTACTGACAAATCGCGAAGGTGTTCGAATGTCATTCCGCTCGGGCCGGCCCCAACTCCGTTCTCGCATCGGCTGAGCATCTTCGAAAAATCCGCGTAGGATATTTCGAGGCTGGGAGGTTCGGTGCTGACTGGCCAGGTCAGTGGGTCAGGGTCGGCTACGGGGTGCTTTCGGCGGAGTTCATCCAAAATCTCTGGGCAGGGCGTACAGACCGGTGTTGACTCGAGCGCCAACACGGCTCGGCGCAGGCTCCCTTTCTTCGCCAGGCCCTCTGCTCTGCTGATGGTACCCACGTCGTCAGGCCGATGACGTGGCGGGGGCGGTGTGTTGACTGCTTCGACTGCGTCCAGATACAGTTGCTGCCACTCGCCGCGTTGAAATGCACGGAGTCTGGCTTTGATTTTCGGCCAATCAGGTCGTTTCGGCGAGCCCTGACGTAGTGTCAAGCGGGGGAGAAAAAGGAGTAACTTCCATCCCGCGATGGAGTCTGGGCTTCGCGAGAGGTGCAGTAGTGGTGTCAGCACTGCGAGCGAAAAGATCTCGCACAAATTTGGCGGTAGCCGTCGTAACAGCGTGGGTTGGCGACTATCGCAGAGAGGCGTAACGTCCCAGTCCGCTACTTCGGCAAATTTGTCAGCCTGCCTCACCAGCTCTTCTGGCGAAAAATAGCGGGGGTTATGCGGCTGGCAAGCCGCCCTTGCCAGACCCCTCGCGGTCCGATTTTCTCGTCCGCGGCCCATCGTACGAGTAGGAGGCGGGGTTGGAATTGTGGCCATCCGATCGTCATCCTGTGGCCCCTCTATGTTTCCAGATTGTACCGTCGTTCCTCTCTAGCTTCCTCCCCTTCCTCTCGTCAAGTGCTCTTGCTCTTCCTCATTGTCCTCCTCGCTACTGCTGCTCGGTGCCTGAGCCTCCTCCCTATAAGAGGGGTCGTTCCGCTCCTCCGGATCACTATTCTCGTCGAGTCGAATTAAAGCCCATCGCGCCGCCGCCTGGAAAGCGTTCTCCGGTCCTCCTTCGATTCGCTGCCCTTCCCGGCGTTCTGCTCCTCGTCTCCTCCCGCCTCGCGATGGTGATTGCTGGCGACTCGTGGCCATTGGCAAAGCCCGCTGCCTCTGTGTTGCAATGAAGCCGCTAGTCCCCCCTGCCCCGAAACTAGCCCCCTTGGCCGCTGGTTGCCCTGCGCCTCCGGCTCCGGGCCTCGTGTCGTGTGAGGCGCAGGCTGCTCCATACCCTCCTGCACTCCCAACCCCAGCTGTTGCTCCGCCTGTCCCTGTGAACCCTGCGGCACCGACTGCTGCCGCTGATCCTGCTCCACCAGATGCCCCCGCTCTTGACGCCCCGATGGTCGCCGCTGCCCCTGCTGGCGCCGTGGCGTCGCAACCGGTGGTGTCCGCCACCACTGACGGCCCGGGCCAGGTAGCGGTCTCTGTTGCTCCCGTCCCTCCGACTGCGCCGCCTCCCGTGCCGGCCCCGGACGTCCAGGCGGTGCCTGATCCTGCGCCGCTCGCTGCTGTTCCCCCTGCTCAGCGTCAGCCATCTCCGGGCCGCCAGCAGCATCGACCTCACTCCCCGGCGCCACTTGACGAGCGAGCGACGACGCGGCGGCGACGCGACTCTCCTCGGCGCCGCGGTTTCCAGGCAAACTGGGCTGCGTCCCGCGGAGGTCGCGGTGGCTGGTGGGGAGGGCGCGGGCGTGGTGGTGACTGGGGGTATGATCGGACGGTGTCGATTGCCGATCTGCAGCAAGCTGTTTCCGCTGCAGTGCGCGAGGAGCGGAATGGGCAGGCGAGCCAGAGCAATTCGCCTCGCGTCGCTCCAACGCATGCGTCCCTTCCTCCTGCTGCTCCGTATGCGCCGGCGCCTCCTCTTCCCCAATCGGCTGTTCCTCCTCCTCATGCTCCTGCTGCCTCTGCTACTGCTCTGGGGAACCGTATGCGCCTGCCGTGGGTTCCTCCTGTGGCGGGTATGGAGTTTGTGAGTGCGGCAGGGGGACCCGTGACGGGTCAGTATCCATCTCTGCCGCCCGTCGCTCCCGCTCTGCTGTCTGCTGCGCTACCTCAGCAGTCGCTGGTAGGGCCCTCTCCTTCCGCTGTGGTGCCGGAGGCTTCTCTGGGGCAGCTATGGCGCCTCTCGGAGGGTCTGCGGGCTGTACACCTGATTCAGGTGTATGGTCACGCGGCTCTTGCCCAGGGTGTTCCTCTGGAGAGTGGCCATCGGGACGAGTGCCTAGATGCCACTGATCGGCTGGGCGAGCTCCTTGCGCCCGTGTTGGCTGCGCCCGCGCGGGGTGGAGTTGCGGGCGTTGGACAGCTTGGGACGGCAGTCCGTGGGCTGCGCCGGTTTTTGCGCGCAGGGACTGCAGTCGACTTGATCGGCGCAACCACTGTGGTGGTGCGCGAGCTTCATCGCTCGTTGACGGGTCTTCTCGCCGTCCTTGACGCGGATCAGATGTAGCGTCCGCCTCTTCCTGTGCCATGTTGTTGCCGTGTGTTATCCTAGGCTGGTGTAGGCGATGCCATTGCTTGTATGTCTTGTATATAGCTGCTTGTCCCTTTTCTCCCTTGCCGTTCCCTCACGCGCGGCCGAAGGCCGCGCTGTCGAGCGTCGGCCGCCGAAGGCGGCCGGCGCGAGCCGCTCGGTTGGGAGAGAGAAACCAACTTCAAACTGAATAATGAGAAGCTAGGCAAGCAACAAAGCCTTAAATACTAGGGAGGAAGGGGAAGGAGAGGCTAAGGACTAGGCCTATGCCTCTCTCTCTCTCTCTCTCTCTCTCTCTCTCTCTCTCTCTCTCTCGCTCTCTCTCAGCCGCTCGGTTGGGAGAGAGAAACCAACTTCAAACTGAATAATGAGAAGCTAGGCAGGCAACAAAGCCTTAAATACTAGGGAGGAAGGGGAAGGAGAGGCTAAGGACTAGGCCTATGCCTCTCTCTCTCTCTCTCTCTCTCTCTCTCTCTCTCTCTCTCGCTCTCTCTCAGCCGCTTGGTTGGGAGAGAGAAACCAACTTCAAACTGAATAATGAGAAGCTAGGCAGGCAACAAAGCCTTAAATACTAGGGAGGAAGGGGAAGGAGAGGCTAAGGACTAGGCCTATGCCCCTCTCTCTCTCTCTCTCTCTCTCTCTCTCTCTCTCTCTCTCGCTCTCTCTCAGTCGCTCGGTTGGGAGAGAGAAACCAACTTCAAACTGAATAATGAGAAGCTAGGCAGGCAACAAAGCCTTAAATACTAGGGAGGAAGGGGAAGGAGAGGCTAAGGACTAGGCCTATGCCTCTCTCTCTCTCTCTCTCTCTCTCTCTCTCTCTCTCTCTCTCTCTCTCTCGCTCTCTCTCAGCCGCTCGGTTGGGAGAGAGAAACCAACTTCAAACTGAATAATGAGAAGCTAGGCAGGAAACAAAGCCTTAAATACTAGGGAGGAAGGGGAAGGAGAGGCTAAGGACTAGGCCTATGCCTCTCTCTCTCTCTCTCTCTCTCTCTCTCTCTCTCTCTCTCTCTCTCTCTCTCTCTCTCTCTCTCTCGCTCTCTCTCAGCCGCTTGGTTGGGAGAGAGAAACCAACTTCAAACTGAATAATGAGAAGCTAGGCAGGCAACAAAGCCTTAAATACTAGGGAGGAAGGGGAAGGAGAGGCTAAGGACTAGGCCTATGCCTCTCTCTCTCTCTCTCTCTCTCTCTCTCTCTCTCTCTCGCTCTCTCTCAGTCGCTCGGTTGGGAGAGAGAAACCAACTTCAAACTGAATAATGAGAAGCTAGGCAGGCAACAAAGCCTTAAATACTAGGGAGGAAGGGGAAGGAGAGGCTAAGGACTAGGCCTATGCCTCTCTCTCTCTCTCTCTCTCTCTCTCTCTCTCTCTCTCTCTCTCTCTCTCTCTCTCTCTCTCGCTCTCTCTCAGCCGCTCGGTTGGGAGAGAGAAACCAACTTCATACCCTTTTCTGTTTTTTTTTTACCGACTATTTCTTTCCGATCCTCCTTTCCACTTCCTAAGCCCGTTTCTCAGGAGCCTTGCTGGTCAGGAATGCGATTTCAATCTGGAAAATGTGTATTGGTCACTGATTGGGTTTATCATATTGTCCCTTTAACGTTGATATGCATGTTATTTATTATCGCGCGTTTTTTGCTGGTTTGACGGTGTTCGTGCTTTTTATTGTGTGAATGTGTTTGCTTGTGTGAGTAACTACGTTTGGTGTATGCGTTTGTAAATGTGTGTGTGTATATGTATACGTACGTATGTGAGTCTGTCTGTATGTATGTACGTATGTATGTGTGTATTTGCGTGTGTAGGTATGTGTAAATTGATACATTGCAATAACAATGCATGTCTGTGATTTTAAACAAAAAGGCTCAAGCCTATCATTTCACAAAAGGTTCATTGGCGCACTCAGTTGTCAAACTTATATGCTGTAGCCTGTTTAGGCTGTAATGAGGTAGTTCTTATAGGGTACAAAACTTTTAGTTTTGCTACTTGTACCCACCTGCTTTCCAGTTCATCCATTCCGTTCCTGATTCTAACATGGTATCAGAGCAGGTTCCCTAGTGGGAACGTTTTTTTTTAGGGCCCACCACGAACTTTTGTTTTCCTGCCCTGCCCGAAGCGCGTTTTTGCGCCTGCCCTGTCAGAATCCCAACCACTAGACCATTGGGATAAAAGGGCTTGTTAAGTAGCGGGTCAGAGTGCGCCCATAACCCCCCAGGCGAACACGCCTGTAACCCCCCTAGGATCAATCGGGCATCCACAGTGCAGATCTACTGACACCCCCCAACACTAGGAGGCCCAGGACTGAGCACAGCGGCAACGGCCTACATGTGCATACACCGGGATTCGAACCCGAGACCTTTCTGACACCATGTTAGAATCCCAGTCACTAGACCATTGGGATAGAAGGGCTTGTTAAGTAGCGGGTCAGTGCGCCCATAACCCCCCAGGACAACGAGCCTGTAACCCTTCCCTAGGATCAATCGGGGATCACCAGTGGACCTCTGACACCCCCCCGCACTGGGATGCCCGAAGTGCACACACTGGGACTCGAACCCGAGACCTTCGCTCTGATAACATGTCAGAATCCCAACCACTAGACCATTGGGATAAAAGGGCTTGTTAAGTAGCGGGTCAGAGTGCGCCCATAACCCCCCAGGACAACGAGCCTGTAACCCTTCCCTAGGATCAATCGGGGATCACCAGTGGACCTCTGACATGCCCCTGCTGCCGTCGCGGCCCCTGCTGCCGACCCGGCCTCTGCTACCATCGCGGCCCCTACTGCCGTCGCGGCCCCTACTGCCGTCGCGGCCCCTGCTGCCGACGCGGCCGCTGCTGCCGTCGCGACCCCTGCTGCCGTCACGGCCCCTGCTACCGTCGCGGCCACTACTGCTGCGAACCAAGCAATTGGCATCGACCCAAGTATGATGGAGATTTGTTTTTCGTTCATGTTGTTGTACGAGCGACAAATACAACGGAGTTACTCCCATGAGTCTCGAAGGCTCATCTTTTGCGCGCGGAAATCAACAGCCTACCTTTGCACCGTATGTACCTCAA
Source organism: Closterium sp. Naga37s-1 (assembly GCA_947471745.1). Classification (NCBI taxonomy): domain Eukaryota; kingdom Viridiplantae; phylum Streptophyta; class Zygnematophyceae; order Desmidiales; family Closteriaceae; genus Closterium; species Closterium sp. Naga37s-1. Next base: position 1,454,893 of record CANJKZ010000323.1, on the reverse strand, counting down.
CACGGTTTAATCAGCTTCATGCCGAATCAACTCCCACCTGGACAAGAGACGAAGACACTGGATGCACTTCAGTTGCAGTCACAATTCGCACACATGCTGAAACTACAAACATCAACACCGTTTGACGGAAAGGACTTCTATACCCGGTCTTCCGAATTCGAGCTGATGATGGAAGGCGCTCAAATCCTTGGCTTCTTCGACGGCTCCCTGTCATATCCAACGTACGGGACACAGTACGACAAGCAGCAGTACACATACCAGTCATTGATGGCGTACACCATACTTCTGCGAAACATAACGGCAAACGAGCAGCAGAACATCCGGTCGTATCGCGGATACGGAAACTCTGCCGAGCTCGCGTACAACCACCTGAAGAACCTGTATGAAGCAACCGACAGCGTCAATCAAAGTCGTCTCATGGCGCAATTAACAATGGTTCAAATGCAACCCGGCGAAAAGGGAATGGCATATATCAGTCGCTGTCGTGGCCTACGTGATAGACTCCTTCGATGCGGCGGATTAATATCCGAAGATGCGTTCGTCACTGTCATCATCGAAGGTCTTGGTCCTCAGTGGCGCTCCACTCGAGCCATCCTCCGAGCCCACGGAAGAATCTCCGAAGCAAAACTCTGCACTGAAATTCATGCCGAACAACAAGACATGGACCTACATGAAGAACGACAAAGGGAAAAGATGATCAGCACTGGAATTCGCCTTTCACACTCAGTGGCACAACAACAACAACAACAACAACAACCAACAACAAGAGCACCAAGCACGAAGATACGTAAACCGTTCTGTCATCTCTGCCAAACGTCAGGACACTCTCGCATCCATTGCCCGAATCAGCAGCAATCGACACCATCACCACGTCAGCTTCGACCTTCAAGTAGTCAAGTGACCTCCAAACAACAACATCCTTCGAATCAGGCACCACCTTCATCGACAACGTCACAACCTGCACAAGGAACAAGAAACTGCATAAGCTGCATGACAAGAACAGACTCCTGCATCACTGGTTCACCACCGACCTACTCACCAGAAGAAGTGCTTAACGAAAGTACGCCTCATCGTGAATCGCTACAACCAAACCCGACATACGCGGCTATTGTCAAACATAATAGTTTAGGGGCCTAGGGTTTGACCTAGGCGAGAGTGACGAGAGAAAAAGTGCAAGCCAAAAAGAGGGGTTCAATAGTAGAGGGCATACAAGATATAGGCAAGGAATTAGGCAAATGGTACACCACCTAGCAGGAAACTAAGATAACTACACTAGACTACTGTAGGCATTTATATGAATGTATACAAATACATTTCAACAGCTATCGCACAAAGAGAACCGTCAAGTCAAGATACTTGGTTCTTGGACAACTGCTGGGGACAACATATATGCTCGTCAAATCGCTTCGTTCAATGGGAACAACGCCTCAACCGGGAAGTCGTGATCAACGTCGCCAACAACGACAAAGAATAGTTCAACTCCAGTCCCGCGAGACTAACGTCATTTTACAATTGTCAAAGGTTTTGATTGCAAAAGGATTGGGCTACAACTTGCTAGTTGTCAGCCAGCTCATGGCAAAAGGGATTCACCTTGAAGCCGACAGCACCACTCGGGAGTTCAAGCTGTATCACGGGAAGGGAGGACTTTACATCGAGAAGGAAACCCTGAAGAACAACGTCTTCGTTCTCGACTTCGTCCCAGATCAAGGAACTGCTGACAGCGACGCGATCGTCAACTTCACCACTTGGTCGCACCCACCAGATCTCGACTCAAACTTCAGCCCCGGAGGTTTCTGGTACCCGCACACCATACCTGAAGCAGAACGGACAAGGGCTTTAAGCAGTGATTCAACAGACAACAGAAGCAGAGACAACAGTAGCAGCGTCAACATCGATAGCAGCAGAGACAACAGCAGCAGATACAACAACAACAGCACCAACACCACTCGCCAGCTCTTCATCAGCACCGACACCCACTCAACAACTTACTCCCGCCCCACGCAAAGCTCAGAGAAGCACCAACATCACCGCAAGTTTTTACTCCAACTCCAATCTGTATAGACGTTCACATGGACATCGCGCCGACGAATCACTATGGCATCAAAGGTTAGGACATCCAAGCAACACAACACTGAACAACACGATAAGAGCAGGAGTGCTCGATAAAGACTCACTACATTTACCCGACGGCAAAAAACTTCAACGAGTCTGCGGAACCTGCTTTACCTACCCTGAAGCGGGCTTACCCTATCAGCCGTTTGTCTCTCACCATAACCCAAGCGCGCCAGTATACGCATCACTGGAGAAAGTCTACAGCGACATTCTGTACACCCGCGAAAGCGTTTAAGGGGCATACTACTACGTAATCACGTTCATCGACGCCGCCACCTGATATGTCTGGCACCTCAACCTTCCGAGTCGCGACATAGCCTTCGAAGCATTCGTCGCTTGGCTCCCCGTAGCGGAAAGAGAATCAGGAGTGAAGATGAAAAGCTTTCAGTCAGACGGAGGAGGAGAATATCAGTCACAGCGGTTCAAGCAATACTTGGCGGAGAAAGGCATCAAGCGATGTTAGAGGACTGACCGAATGAATGACTGAACTAGCAAGCAGGTGGGTACAAGTAGGAAACCTAAAAGTGTTGTACCCTATATGAACTACCCCACTACAACCTAGACAGACTATAGCATATAAGTTTGACACACCCCCATAGGCAAAGAGGTCACAAGACCAGTCACGAAAGGCAAAGCAAGCTCAGGGTGGATCACAAAGTCACCACGTAGTCTGAGCACAAGCAAATGGCCACAAGGCCAGTTCACATGCAGAGTTATATAAAGGAGAACAAACAATACAGTGAACACAACCTAGCAAGTGTAAGCATGTAGGTATATGTATATAGAGTACAGTACAAGCAGAGTCAAGAAGTAAGCAAGTGAGGCAGAGTAGGTACAAGGCCTAGGACAGTACAGAAACGCTGATGATCACAAGGCTGAAGTGCCTTGGTGAAAACATCAGCAGTGTTGGCCTGTGAGGCCACGTAAGCAAGACGAAGCTGGCCACGCTGCTGCAGCTCTCGAGCAAGGAAGTAGCGCAGAGCAATGTGCTTCGTTCTGTGCTCCAGTCTGTGCTTCTGACATAAGGCAAGCATGGCCTTGTTGTCAACGTACAGAACTGGAGGAGAACGAGGCGCCTCTCCCAAGTCGGTCAGCAGGTAAGTGAGCCAGCGTAACTCCTATGCAGCCATTGCCCCAGCGTAGATCTCAGCCTCACAACTAGAGCTGAGAACAGAAAAAGAGCGGGTAGACCGCCAAGAGACAGAACCGGAGCCAAGACTGAAGGTGTAACCCTGTGACGACCGCTGCGTAGCCAAGTCGTCAACCCAGGAGGCGTCAGCGTGACCAGTGAGGACAACTCGAGCCCGTCCTCCAAGCACGAGCCCCATGCCCGACGTACTGCACAAGTAGCGCAACAACCTCTTCGCAGCATCCCAGTGCACCTTTCGGTGCCTGCCGGGAGCCACGTAGCAAGCCAGAAGGCTGAGAGGGTATGCAAGGTGAGGTCGTGTGCAAGTCATCAGGTATATTAGGCAGCCCACAAGCTCTGGATACGGGCCACTCGGCTCTACGGACTCGTCCGAAGGTGGAGCTGAGAGCGAGTGACCGGTAGGCAGAGGAGTGGACTGTGGCGAGGAGTACGTGAAGCCGAAGCGCTGAAGGACCTGTTGCACCATGTGTGACTGAGTCAAGGTAATGGTGCGCTGTGCTCTGTCCCGGGTGATCCGCAAGCCAAGATAGCTTGTCAGCTCACCCAAGTCTGTGCACGTGTGTCTCTTCTGCAGCTCGGACTTCACGTGGGCGAGTGCCTCAGTGTCAGCAGTAGCAAAGACCAAGTCGTCTACGTACACGAGAACGTAGAACGGCGGCAGAGTGGTGTCAGTGCGTAAAAACAGAGACGGGTCAGCAGTGGAAGGAGCAGAACCAAGAGCAGCAAGAGTCGTCCTCAGTGTGTCGTGCCACTCACAGGGTGCCTGGCGGAGACCATAGACTGGCCGCCGGAGGCTCCATGGGTACCAGCAGGAAACGACCCAGTGAAGCCAGGTGGGCGGCGCAGCCAGATCTCCTCGTGCAGGCTGCCCTGTAGGAAGGCTGTGCTGAAGTAAAGCGAGTGGAGCTCGTAGTCACGCTGAGCGGCGACGTGTAGCAGTACCCAAAGAGTGGTCATATTGGGGGTAGGGGAGAAGGTCAGGAAGAAGTCAACTCCCTGTCGCTGACTGAAGCCATGTGCAACGTAACGCGCCTTGAAGACAGGCGGAGAACCCGGCGGCCGCTTCACCCTGAAGATCCACATGCCACTGACGATGTTCGCCCCAGGCGGGGGAACCTCGTCGACGTAGGTGCCTGTGGACTTCCAGGAAGCCATCTCGGCGTCCATGGCTGCCTGCCACTGAGAGGAGTAGGGACCCTCTATCGCCTCTGCGTAAGAGCGCAAGGTCGGGATGTCTGGTGCATCCGGGTCTCCCTCAGGGGCAAGCAGCATGGACACGAGATAAGGTACAACAGCGGCAAAGCACTCAAACTCCTCCTGTCTGTCCTCAAGAACGTCCGTGCCAAGCGCACACTCACCCCCGACGGACGGAGGACAGACAGATGCAGACGCAGACTCAGCAACAAGACTAGTGTCGAAGTCTAGGCGACAGGCTGCAGCAAAGTCAACAAGCTCAGCAACGAGAGCAGATGCAGAAGTGGACTCAAACAAAGGGTCAGTGACAGTAGTGGCCAGAAAGCGCGTGACATTAGGACTAGTAGCACGAAGGGAGTCAGACTCCGGGTCCGGGCCGTCAGGAAGAGAGGACGCAGGAGGAGACGGCAGAGGGACACGCTGTGGAGCAGTGGAAGGACATAGTGTCATAGAGTGAGTGCCAGGGATAGGAGGAGGACGCGGACGCGAAACACGATGACCAGCGCGAACAGTGCGGACAGGCAACGCAGAACGAGACTCAGGTGACGCAGGACGAGACTCAGGCGACACAGGACGCGACTCAGGCTCACGACGCTTCGTAAGACCTCTAGTCGGTCCAGAGTAAGGAGAAGGACCAGGCAGTGGAGAGGTCGGCTGTAACTGCGACTATGACTGGACAGGCGGTGGACTAAGTAAAGGAGGAGTAGGACTAGGAGAAGGCGGGAGACCAAGAACCTTCTGAAGGAACGGAACGTAGTACGGCCGCGGCCGCGCAGCGCCTCCAGAAACACCAGAGACAGCACTAGTACCCTCAGCTCCAGGGTCGCCAGCTACAACTCCCGCAGCACCACCAGCTCCAGTACCTCCAGCAGCTCCAGCTCCAGAAGCACCTCCAGTAGCAACAACTCCAGCACCTACAGCTCCAACTCCTGCAGCACCACCAGGCCCAGCAGCTCCAGTACTTCCAGTACGAGCACCTCTAGGACCAGCTACTCTAGCACCTCCAGCAGCTCCAACACCAGCAGGACCTCCAACAGCACCAGTATCTCCAGTAGCACCTCCAGCAACTCCAGCACCAGCAGCACCTGCAGCAGCTCCAGCACCAGCAGCACCTCCAGCAGCTCCAGCAGCACCTCCAGCACCAGCAGCACCAGCAGCACCTCGACAGCGCCAAGCGTACCACTCACGAAGCTCCTTCGGAGAGAGGGGCTCCCGCCACGACTGGACACCCGGAGGATCTCCAGACGCAGCACGCGCAGGCTCAGCACCCCCAGGTTCAACACTCCCAGACTCAGCACCCCCAGGCTCCACACGCTCATGTCAGAATGTTATATTTGTCTAGCCTGCAGTGGGGTACTCAATAGTGAGTACAGCCCAATTTAGGGTTTGCTATATGTACTCAACTGCTTGCTAGTTAAACCTCTCTTCTCTGTTTCATTCATCCCGTTCCTCATTCTAACATGGAATCAGAGCAGGTCGACCCTCCCGGGTCGATCCTGTGCTTGGACCCACCTGCTTCCGCTGCTGTCCGGCCTGTCGCGCGCCCCGTGGCGCGCGACGTTTTTTCTTCCCGCCACGCGCTGCCCGCCGTGCGCCCCGAGGCGCGCGGCGGTTTTCTGCCCGCCGTGCGCCCCGAGGCGCGCGGAGGTTTTCTGCCTGCCGAGCGCCCCGCGGTGCCCTAGGGGCCCACGAGCTGCCCTGCCCGTCGCCCGTCGCGGAGCTCTGTGGGCCCGCACGTCGCCCCCCCCCATCCCGTAGCCCGTCGCGGCGCCCCGGGGGGCTCGGGCGCGGCCCTCCCGTCGCCCGTCGTGACGCCATTGGGGGCCCGCGCGGCCCCCCCTTCTGTCGCCCAACGTGGTGCCCTCGGGGGGCCGCGCGCGGCCCCCTCCTGTCGCCAGACGAGGCGCCGTCGGGGGCCAGAGCGCGGCCCCCTCCTGACGCCCGTCGTGGCGCCCTCGGGGGCCAGAGCGCGGCCCCCTCCAACCGACCGTCGTGGCGCCCTAGGGGGCCCGAGAGGCCCCCACCCCAGTCGCCCTTCGTGGCGCCCTTGGGGGCTCGCGCTGCCCCTTCTACAGCCCGCGCTACCCCTTCTGCAGCCCTTGCACCCCGTGTGCCGCCCCAGTGTCCCGCTCCTGCCACGTGCTCCCGGTGTACGGGTTTGGGGGTGGCGCGTATGGGGGTGTCTAGTGTGTGCGGACTCCCTTACTCCTCCTCCGCTGTCTCCCACTGCTGCAGCTGCCGCTGAGGGGGGTGCATGTGTGGGAACTGTCGGAGTAGTACTACGGGGGGTGGCGTGTGAGCAGAGTTAGAGGTGCAGCAGGGGGTGTGTGAAAGGGGGGTGGGACAGTTTTTAAATGTTGGGCGGAGGCAGCCGTCTTGTCGCCCGCAGCACCTGTAGTCCGGGGCCTGTGCTGCTGGTAGCTCAGAGAGCCTGCTGTGCCTGTCGCCCGTGGGTCCGTTGCTCCTGCCGCTCGTCTTAGCCGCAGAGCCAGTTACTCCTGTAGTCCGGGGCCGTTGCTCCGGTAGCCACTGTGCGCGCCGCTCCTAATGCCCGTGTGTCTGCAGCTTCAGCCGTTGCCTCCTATCTCCTTTCCTATCAGTCCAGCCTCCTCCTCCTCACTTGCCCTGTGTCATAGCCTCTAGCTTTACTTATTACTGTGAACTATAGACTGTTGCTTCTTGTACTTGTGCTCAGAATGTGTGGTGACATTGTGATCCACCCTGAGCTTGTTTTTGCTTTGCTTGTTGTGCTGATTAAACCCCACTTTGGCTATGGGGGTGTGTCAGAATGTTATATTTGTCTAGCCTGCAGTGGGGAACACAATAGTGAGTACAAACCAATTTAGGGTTTGCTAAATGTACTCAACTGCTTGCTAGTGAAACCTCTCTTCTCTGTTTCATTCATCCCGTTCCTCATTCTAACAGCTCAGGCTCAGCACCCCTAGGCTCCACACGCTCAGGCTCAGCACCCCCAGGCTCCGCACCCTCAGACACAGAAACCCCAGGCTCAGCACCCCCAGTCCCCGCACCCGCAGGCTCAGCACCCCTAGCAACACCTGAGTCGACAGCCACCTCGACCGGCTCGGCAGGGTCTACCTGGGACACACTTGAGGGGGCAGGACCCAGAGGGGGGAGGGGGTCTACCGGAGGAGTACCTGGTGCTAGGAAGAGTGGCTGGGGGGTAAGAGAGGCAGTGCGGTAGGGAAAGAGACGGTAGTAAGACACCGACTCGTCAAACGTGACGTCCTGAGAGGACAGAACACGACGCGAGGTGGGGTGGTAGAACTGCCACCCGGGTGCGTCAGGGGGGAAGCCAAGGAAGACACAGGGAACAGCACTGGAGGACAGCTTGTCCGTTGAAGTATCGCGGACAAAAGCTCGAGATCCCCAGACACGGAACACAGACGCATCGCCAACCTTCCCCGTCCACCGCAGAGTAGGTGTGGTCTCCGGCAAGGAGACACGAGGCTGAAGGTTGATCTGATGCGCAGCGTACTGAACTGCGAACGGCCACAGAAAATGGGGAGCAGCCGCATGGATCATGGACGTACGAGCGACGTCCATGACCATGCCAATTCGGCGCTCAGCAATCCCATTTTGCTGCGGGGAGGCCGGAAGCGTGAACGTCTGGCGGATGCCCTCCGCACGACAGAAGGCCCTCAGAAGGTCGGAGGAAAACTCACCACCTCTGTCTGAGTGCAGACGTAGAACAGGAAGGTCCTAGCCGAAACGCTCACTGAGCTGGCGACGGGCACCGCGGATCCAGTCGATCAACACCTCAGTGACCTCACCCTTGCTGCGCAAGGGGAAGACTGTGGTGTAACACGAGTAGTCGTCAACGACCAGCAGGAAGTAACGCTCGTGACCCTGTCCACGGACGCGGGCTGGGCCCCACACGTCCATGTGAAGAGTCTGCAGGGGAGCCTCCGTCGGAGGGAACGCGGAGGAGTGAGGAGCGGCACGCTGCCGGCCCTCGACACACGGAACACAGGTAGGGGCAAGCCCCAGAGGAAGGGGAGGGAGGGACCGGGGGAGACCCGAGACAAGGGTACGAGAGGCCATACCTCGAAGACGAGGCAGGGAGGGGTGACCAAGGCGGTGGTGCCAAAGGAGAGTCTCGTGTGACAGAGGACGACACGAGCAGGGGGCAGACGCTGGACTAGACCTGGACGTGATTGCAAACACCTGACCCGACGCGGCTACCTGACCAGACGCAGCAACCGGAGGAGACGCAGTAGTCAGTGTGTACAGGCTCGACCCAGGCCGACGGGTGAATGTGGCCAGGTGGCAGCCCGTCCGAGAGCAAGTGCAGTGGGTCACACGCTGACCTCCAGGGGTGAACTGGTCAACCCACACGTCCTGAAGGTCAGCTCCACTCACCAAGTTCGTAGAGAACGAGGGGAGGTGGAGTCCCGACAGCAAGCCCGACGGGGCCGCAGGACACGGTAGAACCGTGGAAGAGTGCGCAAGGACAAGGCCCCTAGAGGGGTCAGCCAGGGAGACTACGACAGGCCGATTGAGCGGCGTGACTGTGGTGCTGTCGCGAAAGAAGGAGCGCGAAGCACCAAAGTCAAGCGTGAAAGTGTGCATGGCCTCAGTAGGTGCAGTACCAGAGAGATCAGACTCACCAGCACCTGGAGCAGCAGACTCACTAGTACCTGGAGCAGCAGACTCACTAGTACCTGGGGCAGCAGACTCACTAGCACCTAGAGCAGCAGCCTCAATGCCCGGGTCGGGTGGGACACTCAGGTAACAGTCACCCTCAGCACTATCAGTCACAGCATACATGGCAGCAAGGATAGCATCGAAATCAAGATCAAAGATAGCAACATTCTGCCTAAGCAGATCACCCCAGCGAGGGAGCTCAACAGCGTCAGGAAACTGGGCGCGCCAGGCGTCAGTCAGGCGATCGAAGCAGCGCTGCGCAGTGTGTGGCAGCCCGCACGTCTCCCCACGACAGCCGCCGGTGCGAAGAACGTAGGTGCAGGGACCAGCACCCCCAGACCTCCCACGTCCAGCATACCACTCACGAAGCTGCTGGGCCGACGGGGTCTCACGGGAACGCAGCTGCTGCTAGCGCTGGCTACCACCAAAGCCTCCACGCTGCACGGCTGCACCTCGACCAGCACCACTGCCGCCGCCATCTCCACCACCGCTGCCGCTGCCTCCAGCGCCGCCGCCGCTGCCTCCACCACCTCCACTGCTGCCACTGAAGCCCCCACTCCCGGCACCACCCCCACCTCCACCGCCACCCCCTCCGCCTCCTCCACCGCCTCCGCCACCGCCCCCGCCGTCCCCTCCACCACCCTTGCTCCCCTTGCCCTAGCTGTTGCGGCGCCTCCCACTGGGAGCAGACGCAGCCCCGACCTCCTCAGTGCCAACGAGGTCGACAGCAGCAGCAGAAGCAACAGAGGGGAGAAGGGGGATAGCGGAACACCCCTCAAAGAAAGGGGTGCGACGGTCGCCGCGAGAAGCACCTACAGCTAAGATACTCTTCTCAGCTGCAGCGAGGCACTCCTCTAGCAGGTCGACAGTGAGCTCGGTGGGGCAAAGGGAGAGAAAGTGGTCCCTGACTGAAGAAAGGGAGTCAGGGAGGCGGGTGACTAGGTAGTAAAGGGTGATGTACATGGGGGGGGGGGTTCTTGGCACAGAACTCAGTGGTAAGTGCAGCGTGGTAGCGGGCGTCACTAGTGCGGAGGTGGGTAATGAGGTCAGCGACTGTGGCAAAGGCGGCAAGGTCAGGGAAAAGGTACGGCAGCATGAGGCGGCTGAGGGCAGCAGTGGCAGGGGAGGAGTAGCGCGCAACTACAGCGTCGTACAAAGACTTAGCAGTCTTGTACTGGCCAAAATGCGCGCGCTCAGCAGACGGCAGGTGACTACGAACAGCAAGGCGAGCAACAGCGTCACGAGTGGTCCACTGCGAGCGAACCGTATAGTCAGCAGTGGCAACAGGTGGAGTAGAGTCACCGGACGTGTGATCGAAAAGGGATACCCCATCCCTAGAGTCACACTGAAGAAAGAGCTGCAAGTCGTCAACCCATACGTCAAAGTCAACTGCACGTCCTTCAGCATCAAAGGTGAGAACAGTAGGGCTAGCCATAGCAGCAGTAGCAGCAGTAGCAGCAGTAGTAGCAGTAGCAGCAGTAGCAGTAGTGGCTGCAGAAGCAGTGCAAGCAGAAGGGCAGCGCGGCTTGGCAGAGCAGCGCGACTCGGCTGGGCGGCGCGGCTCGGTGGGGCGGCGCGGCTCGGCAGGGCGGCGCGGCTCGGTTCCTGGCGGCGCGGCGTGGCAGCAGGCGGCGCGGCGCGGCAGGGCAGCGCGGGTGCTTACCAGGGGCGGGTGCAGGGCGGAGCCGCAGCTGGCTGTTTAGGTCAGGGCCGCGACCGGGCCGGCAGCAGGGCAGGGCCGCGACAGGGGCGGCAGTAGGGCAGAGGCCGCGACGGGCGGCGAAGACAGGGCCGCGACAGGGGCGGCAGCAGGGCAGGGCCGCGACAGGGGTGGCAGTAGGGCAGGGCCGCGACAGGGGCGGCAGTAGGGCAGGGCCGCGACAAGGCGGCTGCAGGGAAGAGGCAGCAACGGGCGGCGAAGGCAGGGCCGCGATTGGGGCGGCAGCAAGGCAGGGCCGCGACAGGGGGCGGCTGCAGGGCAGTGGCCTCGTTAGGGCGGCCGCTGGGCAGAGGCCGCGACGGGCGGCATACGGACCGATGACGGGCGGCAAAGGGCCAACGACGGGCAGCAAGGGGGCCGGAACGGGCCAGCGACGAGCCGGGACGGGCCGGAACGGGCCTAGACGGGCCAGCTAGAGAAGGGCGCGCGACCGCGCAGGTAAGGCAGGCGCGAGGCGCGCTTCGGGCAGGGCAGGAAAAAAAAAGTTCGTGGTGGGCCCTAAAAAAACGTTCCCACAAGGGAACCTGCTCAGAATACCATGTTAGAGGATTGACCGAATGAATGACTGAACTAGCAAACAGGTGGGTACAAGTAGGAAACCTAAAAGTGTTGTGCCCTATGAGAACTACCCCACTACAGCCTAGATAGACTATAGCATATATGTTTGACAAGCGACTCATTTCTCTTCCCTACGCTCATCAACATCAAGGCGTGGCAGAAGGAATGAACAGGACCCTTCAGAACACCATGCGCAAGCTGCTACGTGGCAAGCGACTACCCAACCATCAGTGGCCTGAGGCGATGGACCACGCTGTGCTGTTGCACAACTTGCTTTCGTCATCCTCGCTTCTGAACAACGCATCACCGCATCTGCTGTGGACAGGAAAATTGGGCAATACAAAAATGTTACGAGTTGTTGGCTACATGATACAGTACCGACCACACACTGCATGAGCTGGACGATTCTCACAACGCGCATAGTGGGGACTTTACCTGAGCATCGAAAAACATTACAACGTATGGAAATTTATGACGTCCACTCGAAGAAAACAGTAGCAGCACGTGACGTGATTTTCTACGAACGACTCACTCTTCAAACATACGTGGACAACTTGGCAGCAGAACGAGACCTCATGGGCGGCTTCCGTGGCAACCGAGCCTTCGCCTCGCCAGCAGATGAGGCTGACTAGGATGAACAAAACGTGGACGGAGCATCGGAGGAAGCCGGACCTCTTCCCTACTGTTCGGTACCCATTCTGATGGACGACAAAAATCCTCGCGAAAGCATCAACGCCGAAGTCTACTCCGACTTCGCCTACAACGGTTACGTTACACCACAGGCGGTCAACACAAACGTTTTAGAACGCATAGGCCCCAACTTCTTACCTGATCCAGAAGCGGGAGACGAAGTAGTTTATTCCGAGGACCCAAAACTCCCTCGCTACACACAGAGTGGGCTGCATATTCTTGGACTCGTCAGCGCAGTCCATGGCGCACCAGTGCCGTGAGATCCTGCTACGGTTCAGCAGGCTCTGGGGGGGGGGGAACACAAGGAAAAATTGCGAGAAGCCATGGACAGGGAGTTAAAAGCGCTGGAAGAGAGAAACACCTGGAAGATAGTACCCATCGGAGTGGCACACAACAAAACCGTCCTCACGGGAAAGTGGGTCTTCCGCGTGAAAACGAAAGCTGACGGGACAATCGACAAATTCAAAGTACGATGGGTCGTACGCGACTTCGATCAAGAACACGGACGAGACTTCACCAAGACTTTCGCTCCAGTCAGCCGACATACCTCCCTGCGAATTCTCCTCGCAATAGCTGCCATGAAGCAGAAGAAGCTCCGCCAAATCGACGTAGCCAACGCATTCCTCTACACTCTCATCGACGCCAAAATCTTCGTCGAGCAACCACACGGGTCCAACACAGACCCTAATCAAGTATGTCAGCTGGTGAAATCCCTGTATGGCATCAAGCAAGCTCCACGACTGTGGCAGCAGTACCTACACGCCCGACTAATCCGCATCGGCTTTCAGCAATTGCCACACGACCAGGGCATGTACAGGCTCAGAAAGGAAGTTGAGTAAATTCTACTCATCGTGTATGTAGACGACCTACTCGACATAGGCTCCACCAACGACATCACCAACTGGTTTGAAGGGGAGCTGCAACAGGACCTCTCACTCACGATTTCTTCTACCGTGACCCAGTACCTCGGACTCAACATTCTAGACGGAGAGAACGCGATCTACCTCAGCACCGCAAAATACACCGACACCATCGCAAAACGCTTTAGATTGACGCCAACCCCCATTTCCACGCCCTACCGCTACACCACCGGAAATCACAAGGAAAAATCCAACCTGCTTGAAACTGCCGGCCTACGCGACTACCAGCGAAAACTGGGCTGTCTACTCTTCGCAGCCGTCACCTGCCGACCGGATCTATCATACTGAGCGAGTCAGCTTGCTACCCACCTCAAGTGGCCCGAAGCAGAGCATATGGCCGAACTCGACCGCGCCTTACACTACCTCGTCAGCACGCCAACGATCGGCCTAACCTACCACAAGACCGGAACCACTACTCCAAAGCTAATCGGCTACGTGGACGCTGACCACGCAGGCAAATCTGACAACAGGCGATCACGCACCAGCTACATCTATCGACTTGAGCCCGTCGGGCCTATCTTGTGGCAGTCGAGCAAACAAGAACTAATTGCACTCTCCTCTACTGAAGCCGAATACATAGCACTCTGCTCAGCCACCAAGGAAGGACTGTACCTTCGCGAACTACTGGAAGAAGCAAAGCTGGCTCAGTTACCCAGCTTCTCCCTCTTCTGCGGCAACTAATATGCAATTCGCATAGCGAACAAGAGTGGGTTCGCGAACCGAACGAAGCACATTGCCCTACGCTACTTCTTCGTGAAGGACGAGATCGAGAAAGGGAGACTCGAGCTATCCTACCGCCCCACGTCCGAGATGACAGCAGATTATCTGACCAAGAAACTTGGAAAGCAGAAGTTCGAGTACTGCATGCTACTGACTGGACAGAGCCACGTCATCAACAACGAAGGCGATGACACTCCAGAAGCGAAGGGGAGTGTTGGAAACATTTAGTTTACGCTTCTGAAGTATCGAACACTATAACAAAAGGAGAAGTACACTCACAGCAAAGCAACTACGAGTCAACCAAAGCGGTTGACTAGGCGACAACAACAGGAGGTTGAAGCGAAGGTCAAAGATTAGCGACCTTTGACTTGACAAAGGCAGCGCGTCAGCAAGGACAAATAACTGACTCGTTATTGAGCAGTTACCCGAGTCGTCGCTGTATCGAACTGCAACAGCAGTTACAGTTAAACCTTTCGTATTCCTTGTAATCATACATATATCCTTGTATCTCTTTGCTTTAATCAATTCATCTTGTTCTCATATACTAGTACAAGGTGGTTCACTCAAATCCACTATTACGCTTCCGCTAAATTCATCACTGCTCTGAGAGTTTAGTCTTGAACGATCCTAAGGATTTTTTTCAGCCCAACAAGTCGCACAAAACAGGTTCATAGTATCGTGAGAGAATAGCTGGAAATCAAAGGAATATTCTATCAAACAACGATTGTGCGATACCGTATCGCCCCGGATATAACCGCAGGCCTATTATAAGTGCATGCGCTTATATATGGAGCAATGCGCTTATGGCCGATCCTCAATTAGAAGCGCACCCCTTATAAAATCGTTACTTATGCGCACTCTTCCAGTAAAAAATATATATACTTGATGAATATTTGTCATTATTGTTAGAGCTCAAGCAAGGCTAGCCTTCATTAGTTGTAATTTTGCACTAGCTAAACGTTTCACATACAATAGGGTGACTATTGTCCTAGCCTAAACACCATCTTGCCTAGTCTAGCCTTAGGCCTCCACTTCCTCCACGTCCGATTCAGGCTCCATGGCGTTGTTGCCCCAGAACCCGTCTGCTTGGATGTCGTCATCTACCTCTACCTCGTGGCTCAGCTGGCTTCTCCGATGCGCCATCACCATATGGTCTTCGCTCCCATCAAGGGCATTGCTGATGCCGCATGTGAGGAAGGATTTCTTAATCAAGTCGGCGGGCACGGCCTTCCACGCCCGTGAAATCTACTTGAGCACCACCGCCGGGGGTGGTTTCTTGAGGTTCCCTGCACCACATGAAAGGGAGTGGGGAACACATTAGTCCACAAGCAGGCAGACAAGCACACAAAGGGGAGACAGGAGGACATGTCCTCGCTCACCTGCAGGTGTCAGAATGTGCCGTCCGCCTCAAACCAGGACTGGTACTGCTGGCGAACACTTGCTTTGAAGCTCTTGTTCACCGACACATCGAGCGGCTGCACGTCTGCCGTGCATCCCGCCGGGATGACCGCCAGCACGATGTTGAGCGCCACGAATCTCGCCTTGACTTCCTTGGTAAGGTGACCACGGTAGGAGTCAAGTACTAGCATGGCGCTCCGACTCTGCACGCCGAATTTCGGTTTCAGGAACGGCACCACGCCCTCATCGAGCCATTGGATGACGCCCGTGGCCTCCATCCACCCGTTCGCTTGGCAGCCGACCACGACATCTGCACACAAGCAAGCGGTCGTTAGTCCCCCCCCTTTTTTTTAACGTCCAAAACACGCACAAGAACATGTGCTTACCATTCGGGAAGTCACCCTTGGGCAGTGTCTTGCGCTTGAAAAACACCCATGGCTTAAACTTCTCGCCCGTCGCCGTGCACGCCAGCATCACGGTGACTCTTTCTTTCTGGTAACCAGCGCTGCGGATGGGCACCGACTTCACGCCCGTCTGCTCCACGGTGGTAGTGGCCGGCATCTCCAACCAAAGAGGCGTTTGGTCGGCGTTGATTATGTATCGATTGTCGATCGCGTACTCGTTGCGTGCGTCGCGGACGAACTGCCAAAATTCTTTGCACTGCGTCGCCACGTCTGCACAAGGGGAGGGAAGGACAGATAGGAAGAAGGATGAGTACCGCTACAAGATAAAGATAGGAAGTGAAGGAGCAACAACTCTTAAACCATGCAAATTCGCTCGAGGTAAGTGGGAAACAAGGCACTTACGCTCCTGCGTTTCCTGCGCCACCTTAGTTTTCATGCGCACACTGAGGTTCCACCGTTTGCGGAACCGCTCTGACCACCACTGACTCCCTTTCCACTTGAATTCCGGGAACAGCACCTTCATCACTTCGCGTGACCATGTCAGAATGTATTTGCTGTCTAGCCTGCAGTGGAGTACTCTGTAGTGAGTACAACCCAATTTAGGGTTTCCTATTTGTATCCCAACTCTTGCTAGTGAAAACACTTTTCCTCATTTTCTCCTTCTCGACTTTTCTATCGATACTCAACTCTCTCGACATCCATGCTAGCACCTATCCTCCCTAGCCATGGCTCCTAAGTCCTAGCTAGGATTCTAACATGCTATCAGAGTAGGTCGTTCCTAGGACCTCACATTAATGGGCCCACCACCTAATGCCCTGCTAGCCTAGGCCCCGGCCCATCGCCCCTTGGTGTCGCCCCTAGCCCCTAGGCTCGGCCCCTTGGCCCCGTCGCCCCTAGTTGTGCCCCTCAGCCCCGCTGGCCCCGTCGACTCCGTCGCCCCGCGCCCGGCCCGTACCTAGCCCGCGACCGGCCCGTACCTAGCCCGCGATCGGCCCATACCTAGCCCGCGCCCGGCCCGTACCTAGCCCGCGATCGGCCCGTACCTATCCTCGCGCCCGGCCTCCGTTCCGCACCCAACGCCCGGCCACGTACCTAGCCTGCGCCCGGCCCATACCTCGCCCGCGCCTGGCCCCGTACCTAGCCCGCGCCCGGCCCGTCCCTAGCCCGCGCCCGGCCCGTAGCAAGCCCGCGCCTGGCCCCGTCCTTCGCCCAGCGCCCGGCCCCGTCTCTTGCCCACGCCCGGCCCCGTAACCAGCTCGCGCCCGGCCCGTACCTATCCAGCGCCCGGCCCGTACCAAGCCCACGCCTGGCCCTGTACCTCGCATGCGCCCGGCCACGTACCTAGCCCGCGCCTGGCCCCGTACCTAGCCCACGCCCGGCCCAGTACCTAGCCCGCGCCTGGCCCCGTACGTAGCCCACGCCCGGCCCAGTACCTAGCCTCGCGCCCGACCCCGTTCCGTACCCAGCGATCGGCCCGTACCTAGCCCGTGCCCGGCCCAGTACCTAACCCAGCGCCCGGCCCCGTACCTGCCCAGCGCCCGGCCTCGTCCCTAGCCCAGCTCCCGGCCACGTACCTAGCCCACGCCCGGCCCAGTACCTAGCCTCGCGCCCGGCCCTGTTCCGCGCCCAACGCCCGGCCCCGTACCTGCCCAGCTCCCGGCCCCGTCCCTAGCCCAGCGCCCGGCCCCGTACCTAGCCGCACTCCTCGGCCCCACTGGCCTCGTCGCCCCTAGCTATGGCCCCTCACGACCTGCAGCCCCTCACCGCGGCCCCGTCGCCTCTCGCCTCGGTCCCTCACGACCCGTTGCCCCTAGCCGCGGCCCCGGTGCCCTGTCGAGTCATGAAGGGTAAGGGGGTGGCAAGAGGGGGTTCCTCCTACCCGCGTGCCCTGCAGTCGCACGCCAGCTCCGCCCCCGCCCCCCTCCCCCCCCTCCGTGGGGACGGGGGGGAGAGGGTGTGAGGGGGTGGCGGATGTGGGAGGCAGGAGGGGATCTGCAGTACCAACCCCCCTCCGCCCCCCCCCTTCTCCTCCATCTCTCTGCTGCGGGTGCAGCAGTTGGGGGGAGGGTATGGGGATGGTGGGTGTGGCGCACATCGGGTTCATGCCCGTCGCGCGTCCTGCTGTCGCCCGAGCGGCTCCTGCACCGCCCCCCCCTTCCCCACCTTTCTCCTCCATCCCCCTGCTGTGGGTGCGGCAGTGGGGGGGAGGGGATCTGCAGTACCAGCCCCCTCCGCCCCCCCTTCTCCTCCATCTCTCTGCTGCGGGTGCAGCAGTGGGGGGAGGGTATGGGGGTGGCGGGTGTGGCACGTCTTGCTGTCGCCCGAGCGGCTCCTGCACCGCCCCCCCCTTCCCCCCCCCTTTCTCCTCCATCCCCCTGCTGCGGGTGCGGCAGTGGGGGGGAGGGGATCTGCAGCACCAGCCCCCCTCCGCCCCCCCCCCCCCCCCCCTCCCTCCCTTCTCCTACCTCCCCTTGCTGCGGGTGCAGCAGTGGGGGAGAGGGGATCTGCAGCACCAGCCCCCCCCCCGCCCCCCCCCCCCCCCTCCCCTTCTCCTCCATCCCCTGCTGCAGGTGCAGCAGTGGGGGAGGGTATGGGGGTGGCGGGTGTGTGAACCGTCCCCTCCTCCTCCTCCTCCGTCTCCCACTACTGCAGCTGCCGCTGAGGGGGGTGGGTGTGTGGGAACCGATGGAGTGGTGCTAGGGGGGTGACGTGGGAGTGGAGCTAGGGGTGCAGCAAGGGGTGTGTGAAAGGGGGGTGGGACAGTCGGGGGAGGTTGAGCGGAGGTTGCCGTCTTGTCGTCCGCAGCACCTGTAGTCCGGGGCTCTGCTTCTGGTAGCTCAGAGAGCCTGCTGCGCCTGTCGCCTGTGGGTCCGTTGCTCCTGCCGCTCAGAGTTAGCCGCAGAGCGAGTTACTCCTGTAGTCCGGGGAAACGGCTTCGGTAGCCACAGTGCACGCCGCTCCTGTTGTCCGTGTGTCTGCAGCATCAGCCGTCGCCTCCTATCTCCTCTCCTCTCATAGTCCAGCCTCCTCCTCCTCACTTGCCCTTTGTGAATGCCTCTAGCTTTGCTTGTACTTGTGAACATGCTCTATGACTGCTCGCTCTGCTGATTATACCCCACTTTGACTATGGGGTGTGTCAGAATGTATTTGCTGTCTAGCCTGCAGTGGGGTACTCTGTAGTGAGTACAACCCAATTTAGGGTTTGCTATTTGTATCCCAACTCTTGCTAGTGAAAACACTTTTCCTCATTTTCTCCTTCTCGACTTTTCTCTCGATACTCAACTCTCTCGACATCCATGCTAGCACCTATACTCCCTAGCCATGGCTCCTAAGTCCTAGCTAGGATTCTAGCAGACCAATCTTGGAGCCGGCCGACTGAAACTGCAACACCGCGGCTTCGCCAGTCGAGGAGTTGAGAATACACCTTTAACTCCATGGGTCTGTACCAAGAAGACCTTCCGCGCCCATGAAGTCGACACCGTGCGACATGTGAAGCCTTGAGCTCCTCTGCTTGGGTTTTCCACTCCGTCAGGCATTTGCGGTGTATGCCGCACTCCCGCGCGACCTCGCGTATCGATGCCGCCAGCTCCAGCTGCACGAGCCACCTGAGTTTCTCCTGGGAGGTATAGGACTGCCGTTTATGTTGAGACGGCTTGTGCCTGGGAGAGGGGAGGCGGGCATCTCGGTTCTGGGACGAGGGGTGGGGTCGTTTTTTGTTAATCGGCGGATACGTCGATATCGGCATCTTCTCGCGTGGTGCGTCGCGCCACCATGACTCCACACCGTCGTCGTCCTCGGCACTTGCACCACGATCTGGGAACACATCCTCCTCGTCGCCCGCTTCACCGTCGCCGACACCGTCGCCGTCTCCTCTGTTTTTTTTATCGGCGGCCACGTCATCGTCGGCGCCCACAGCCGACTCGTCCTACGTGCAGGCTTCTGGCTGTCCCCACCGTGGTGCAGGCGGCGGAGCCTGGATGAACACATCAGGGGCCTTGGGTGTGTCCGGTTCAGACAGCCACTCGTCGAAAGTGGCTGGTAAATACAGCTGGAGCACGGGCCGTTGGTGAGCACTGGCACCGATATCAGGCGGATTTGGAGGAGCGGGAGGTGCGGGAGGAGCAGGAGGAGCAGGAGGTGCAAGAGGAGCAGGAGGAGCAGGGGGCGCAGGGGGTTCAGGTGGCACTGGAGGCGCTGGTGGCTCACGGGTATACCACCTGTCGTCGGTAAGTCGCCATGGGCGAGCTGGTTTTTTCTTGAAGAGGAAGTGCGTCCCGCTGAATTCCGCCATGGCTTCGCCAGCCAGGCGGCCTACACCGGAATCTGAATGAAAATAATGAGAACGAGGGTGCACAAATGGGCAACGAAGGGGACCCTGTAAGGTTGGCGCTTCGAGGTCCTCGTCAATGATAGGCGGGAAACCCCCGCCTACCCCCGTAGAGGACCCTGCGTGGCAGCATAAACGCTGCGCTGGCAGGGAATATTCCCCACCCTTCGAGAGGGTTCGGAAGAAATGCACATGCCACGCAATGCATGCGACTGTGATTGGGCCGCACGGCAACATCCCCGTCACTGCTGTCACGATCGATGGTTCTAGACAAAACCGTGCGGTGGGAAACCGAACCGCTGCTGTTTTTGTCTGGAAACCATGCACGATCCCACGTGTTGCATGGTCGGTTGAATTCGCCTTATTGCGGGCTTCAATTTGGTATGTTTAAAAGTGATTTCTTTTTTCCTATTACAAGCGCATGCGCTTATAAACATGACTCGATTAGAAGCGCACCCCCCTAAAAAACACTGTTTTATTATAAGCGCACCTGCACTTCTATCCGGGGTAATACGGTAATGTATCGCACACAACTGTTGAAGAATTACAATCTTCCTGCATCATTTTTATTGATAAAAAACTTGGCAATTGGAGATACACAGAAAACTAGAAGGAATTAAAAGTCATAACTGTGGTCAAACTTTGGTGCGTACTGTACCGAGACGTTCGCGTCAGGTGGTTCGGAAATCAAACCGCGCCAAACCACCCCCGATCGCCCCCGCACCTTTCGCCAAACTTCCGAGCCTCGTTTTCCCTAGGTCCTCGCCTAGCTAGGGTTTCCCGTATATCACCCCGTCATTTCAATTCTATCGTCACTCTCTCTGGGCGATGTTCGGCAGGCCAGGGAATACAGGGGGGGTTGGGGCGAGGGATCCAAAATGACCAGCCTCGCCCCTAGTTGGATGGGTCAACTTGTCAAACATATGTGTATATATGTTATAGGTTGGTTAGGCTTAGTGGGGTACTCACTGTGGGGTACAACCCCTTAGGTTTCTCCTTTGTACTTTTTCCCTCGATAGTCGACACTCACTTCTCCCGTAAGATTCTAACATGGTA
Source organism: Closterium sp. Naga37s-1 (assembly GCA_947471745.1). Taxonomy (NCBI): domain Eukaryota; kingdom Viridiplantae; phylum Streptophyta; class Zygnematophyceae; order Desmidiales; family Closteriaceae; genus Closterium; species Closterium sp. Naga37s-1. The sequence continues at coordinate 1,433,979 of CANJKZ010000323.1, read as the reverse complement.
TAGAGCATAGGTCCTTAGGACCTAGGATTAGGGCCCACCACGCTTGCCTGCCTCGTCTAGTGCCTACGCGCGCCTCGGCTGCCTGCGCGCGCCTCGGGCGATCCAATTTTTTTTTCCCACGTGCGCCGTTTCAGCAGCCCGCGCAGCCCGTTTCGGCCCCACCTGTGCGCCCCTTAAGCCGCCCGCGCGCATTCTGGATAGGTCACGCCAGCGCGGCCCGTCGCCCAGCGCAGCCCACATTTAGCGACCAGCCCGCAGCCGCGCATGTGCGGCCCGTCGCCCAGCGCAGCCCGCAAACGCACGCAGCTTGCAGCCGCGCACGCTGCCTGTCGCCACGCGCAGCCCGCAGCCCACGCAGTCCGTCGCCGCACGCAGCCTGCGGCCGCGCGCGCTGCCCGTAGCCTCGTGCAGCAAGTCGCCACACGCAGCCAGCAGCCTCACGCAGCCCTCAGGCCGCGCCTGCTACTTGCTGCCTGCTGCCACCTGCCTGCCGCCTGCCTGCAGCCTGCCTGCTGCCTGCTTGCTGCCGCCTGCCTGCTTGCTGCCTGCTGCCGCCTGCCTACAGCCTGCCTGCTGCCTGCCTACTGCCTACCTGCTACGTGCTGCCTGCTGCCGCCTGCCTGCTACTTGCTGCCTGCTGCTGCCTGCCTGCCGCCTGCCTGCTGCCTGCTTGCTGCCTGCAGCCTGCCTGCCTGCCTGCTTGCTGCCTGCTGCCGCCTACCTGCAGCCTGCCTGCTGCCTGCCTGCTGCCTGCCTTCTACTTGCTGCCTGCTGCCTGCCTGCTACTTGCTGCCTGCTGCCACCTGCCTGCCGCCTGCCTGCAGCCTGCCTGCTGCCTGCTTGCTGCCTGCAGCCTGCCTGCCTGCCTGCTTGCTGCCTGCTGCCGCCTGCCTTCAGCCTGCCTGCTGCCTACTTGCTGCCTGCAGCCTGCCTGCCTGCCTGCTTGCTGCCTGCTGCCGCCTACCTGCAGCCTGCCTGCTGCCTGCCTACTGCCTGCCTGCTACTTGCTGCCTGCTGACTGCCTGCTACTTGCTGCCTGCTGCCGCCTGCCTGCAGCTTGCCTGCTGCCTGCCTGCTGCCTGCCTGCTGCTTGCTGCCCCTGCCTCCTGCCTCTGCCTCCTGCCTCCTACCTGGTGCCTGCTGCCTCTGCCTGCTGCCTGCTGCCTGCTGCCTCCTGCCTTAAGCCAATATGGCGACGCCTAATGTTCTAGCGTTCGAGCCTGACGGTCGTCCCATCGAGTTCACTGTATGGTTAGACGATCTCCAGCTTTTCCTTCTGACTGATGCCAAAGATGGCGTTTCCCTGTTTGATTACGTCTCTGGCACTGCCGTTGCTCCTGCTGCTGATGCTCCTGCTCTAGAATGCTCCCAGTGGCAGACTCGTGATGGTGCTGCACGCCTAGCTATTAGGAACCACCTGCCGGTTACTGAGCGAGCACATTTCAGCCAGTACAGAACTGCTAAGACACTGTACGACGCTGTAGTTGCGCGCTACTCCTCCCCGGCCACTGCAGCCATAGGTCGAATCATGCTACCGTATCTGTTCCCCGATCTTTCCTCGTTCACCACTGCTGAGGACCTAGTTTCTCACCTACGCGCTACTGACTCTCGCTTTCGTGCCGCCCTTTCAGCCGAGTTCTGCACCGCAAACCCCCCCCCGATGTACTTCACTCTTTATTTCCTCGTCACCCGCCTCCCTGATACTCTTAGCTCTGTCCGGGACCACTTCCTAGCGCTAGACCCCACCACTCTCACTGTCGACGACTTCGAGAAGCACCTCCTCGCAGCAGAGAAGAACATCCTCGCTGTAGGTGCTGCTCGTGGCACTCCTCACTCTCCCCTCTTTGAGGGGTGCTCCCCCTCCCCTCTCACCCCCTCCTACGCCTCCGCAGCTGCTGCTCACGACTACCTTGGTGCTGAGGGGGTCGGAGCTGCTTCTGCTCCTAGTGGGAAGCGTCGCAGCGGCAGGGGCGGCAGGGGTGGTAGGGGCGGTGGGGGTGGCGGTGGAGGTGGCAGTGGTGCAGGCGGCGGGGGAGGTGGAGGTGGTGGGGGTGGTCGTGGGGGTGGAGGCGGTGGAGGTGGTGGTGGGGGCGGCGGAGGCACTGGGAGCGGTGGAGGCGGTAGCAGCGGCGGTGGGGGAGGAGGGAGCGGTAGTGGCATTGGTGGTCAGGGCCAGCAGCAGCCGCAGCAGCAGCCGCAGCAGCAGCAGCAGCAGCAGCAGCATCAGCGTCAGCGCCAGACCCCCACTTCCCAGCAACTTCTTGACTGGTATGCCGGGCGTGGGGCTTCTGGGGGTCCTGGTCGCTGCCCCTATATCATCCGCACAGGTCCCCGCGCTGGTCGCCAGTGCACAGGTTTTCACACTGAGCAGCGCCGCTTCGCTCGGCTTAGCGACGCCTGGCGCGCCAAGTTTCCTGATGCTACTGAGTTCCCGAACTGGGCAGACTTACTTAGGCGTGATGTACCTATCTTTGATCTTGACTATGAGGCAATTCTTGCTGCTATGTATGCCTTGTCTGTTAGTGCTGAGGGTGACTGCTACTTGTGTGTGCCGCCGGATCCTGGTATAACCCCTGGTATAGCCCCTGCAGCACTAGGTGCTTGTGAGTCTGCTCCCCTTGGTACTGCGCCTGCACAGGCTTTGCACACCTTTACACTTGACTCTGGTGATTCGCGCTGTTTCTTTCGCGACAGTACCACAGTCACTCCCCTCCCTGCACCTGTTCCTGTCTCACTGGCTGACCCCTCTGGGGGCCCAGTGCTTGCACGGTCTTCCACTGTGCTTCCGTGTCCGGCGGTCCCGTCTGGTGAGCTGTCTGGTCTCCACCTCCCCTCGTTCTCTACGAACTTGGTGAGTAACGCTGTCCTCCAGGATGCGGGGGTTGACACCTTCACCCCTGGCCGGCAGCGTGTGGCGATTTGCACGTGCTCCCAGACTGGTCGCCACCTGCCCACGTTCGCTCGTGCGCCAGGGTCCAGTCTCTACACCCTCACCACTGCTTCACGCTCCACCCCTTTGTCTCCCCAGCTGCACGCGTCTGCTCAGGTAGCTACACAGTGTGAGTGTCGCCGGCTGTCGCACGACACTCTCCTGTGGCACCACCGCCTTGGTCACCCCTCCCTGCCTCGCCTACGCAGCATGCACTCCCGCTTCCTGGTTTCTGGTCTTCCCAGGTCTCTGCCTCCCCTCCCTCCCTCGCCTGCGCCGCCCTGCATTCCCTGCGTCGAGGGGCGGCAGCGCGCCGCTCCTCACTCCTCCTCGTTCCCTCCCACAGAGGCTCCACTGCAGACTCTCCACCTGGACGTGTGGGGCCCAGCCCGCGTCCGTGGACAGGGCCACGAGCGGTACTTCCTGCTGGTTGTCGACGACTACACGCGCTACACCACGGTCTTCCCCTTGCAGCGCAAGGGGGATGTCCCTGATGTTTTGATCCCCTGGATCCGCGCTACTCGTCTCCAGCTCCGCGAGCGGTTCCAGTCGGACTTTCCTGTCCTGCGTCTGCACTCTGACAGAGGTGGTGAGTTCTCCTCAGACCTCTTGGCAGCCTTCTGTGCGGAGTACGGCATCCGCCAGACTTTCACGCTTCCGGCCTCTCCGCAGCAGAATGGGGTTGTTGAGCGCCGCATTGGCTTAGTCATGGAGGTCGCTCGTACCTCCATGATCCATGCGGCTGCCCCCCATTTTCTGTGGCCGTTTGCGGTCCGGTACGCCGCGCATCAGCTCAACCTTTGGCCCCGTGTCTCCTTGCCGGAGACCTCGCCCACACTGCTGTGGACGGGGAAGGTTGGCGACGCGTCGCGTTTCTGGGTCTGGGGTGCTCGTTTCTTTGTCCGCGATACCACCGCGGACAAGCTCTCCCCTCGCGCCATTCCTTGCGTCTTCCTTGGCTTTGTCCCTGACGCGCCTGGCTGGCAGTTTTACGACCCCGCCTCGCGCCGTGTCTTTGCGTCTCAGGACGTCACCTTTGACGAGTCGGTCCCCTTTTACCGCGTCTTCCCCTACTGCACTGCTCCTCGCCCCCCCCCGCCGCTCTTTCTCGCCCCAGGTCCTCCCCAGGTAGACCCCCTCCCCGCGCCAGGTCCTGCTCCTTCAGGTGTCTCTCAGGTAGACCCCCCTGCGCCTGCGCCTGTTGAGGTCACTGGTGACTCCGGACCTGCTGCGAGTGGTGCTGTCCTTGGGGGTGCGGAGCTTGGGGGCGCTGAGCGTGTGGAGCCTGGAGGTGCTGCGTCTCGGGGTACTGCGTCTGGAGGTGCTGCGTCTGGGGGTGCTGAGCCTGTGTGTGCGGAGCCTGGGAGTGCTGAGTCTGGGGGTGAGTTGCCTGAGGGTTCTGAGACTGCTGTTACGCGGTCTCCTTGGAGTAGCCGTCTTCGTCCGCGTGTGCCCCTCACCTCCCAGCAGCTGCACGACTGGTACGGTCGCCGTCGGCGTCCCACCTCTGCACCTCAGGGCTCTCCTGCTGGAGGTTCTTCTGCTGGTGTCGCTGGTCCCGGAGGTGCTCGTACTGGGAGTACTGGAGCTGCTGGGGCTGGTGGTGGTGCTGCTGAGGGTACTGGAGCTGCTGGAGGTGCTGGAGGTGCTGGAGCTGTTGGAGGTGCTGGAGCTGCTGGAGGTGCTGGAGCCGTTGGGGGTGCTGGAGCTGCTGGAGGTGCTGGAGCTGCTGGGGGTACTGGAGCTGCTGGTGGCACTACTCAGCCGCGCCTGTTCTTTGCTCCGCCGTCTCCGTCGTCTCAGCCACCACCTGACTCTGCACTTCGCCAGGTTCTCAGTCTTCCCTCGTCTACTGGTCTTTCGTTACAGCCTGGCTCACCGCTGCCTGCTCCTTCTCCGTACACAGAGCAGCCTGGTGGCCTTGCAGAGCGTCGTGAGCCTATGTCGCGTCCTGTCTCCCCTGTCAGTTCCGGTCGTCGTGTTCCTCTGCCGTCTCCCCCTGCGTCCTCTCTTCCTGTCGTTGCTGACCCTGCGTCTGACCGGTTTCGTGCTGAGCACTCTACTGTCACGCGTCTGCTTGCCACTGTTGTCACTGACCCGTCGTTTGAGTCTGTTGCTGCGTCTGCCTTAGTCGCTGAGCTTGTTGACTTTGCTTCTCACTGTCGTCTCGACTACGCCGCCAGTGTTGTTGCTGAGTCTGAGTCTGTCTGTCCTCCGTCCGTTGGGGGTGAGTGTGCTCTTGGCAAGGACGTCCTTGAGGACAGGCAAGAGGACCTTGAGTGTCTTGTAGCCGCTGCGCCTCATCTCGTGTCCATGCTGCTTGCCCCTGAGGGAGACCCGGATGCACCAGACATCCCTACCCCGCGCTCTTACGCTGAGGCGATTGCGGGTGAGTACTCCTCTCAGTGGCAGACAGCCATGGACGCAGAGATGGCATCTTGGAAGTCCACAGGCACCTACGTCGACGAGGTTCCCCCTCCTGGGGCGAACATTGTCAGTGGCATGTGGATTTTCAGGGTGAAGCGACCTCCAGGTTCTCCGCCTGTCTTCAAGGCTCGTTACGTGGCTCGAGGCTTCAGTCAGCGAGAGGGAGTTGACTTCTTCCATACCTTCTCCCCCACCCCGACGATGACCACTCTTCGGGTGCTGCTGCACGTTGCCGCTCAGCGTGACTACGAGCTTCACTCTCTTGACTTCAGCACAGCCTTCTTACAGGGCAGCCTACACGAGGAGATTTGGCTGCGCCGCCCTCCTGGCTTCACTGGGTCGTTCCCTCCTGGTACCCAGTGGAGCCTCCGGCGGCCGGTCTACGGTCTCCACCAGGCGCCACGTGAGTGGCACGACACACTGAGGACGACACTTGCGGCTCTTGGGTTTGCTCCGTCGACTGCTGACCCGTCGCTGTTTTTGCGCACCGACACTTCGCTGCCGCCGTTCTACATTCTCGTGTACGTCGACGACTTGGTCTTTGCCACTGCTGACACTGAGGCTCTCGCCCTGGTGAAGTCGGAGCTGCAGAAGAGACACACGTGCACAGACCTGGGTGAACTGCGCAGCTACCTTGGCTTGCAGATCACCCGGGACAGAGCACGCCGCACCATCACACTGACTCAGTCACACATGGTGCAGCAGGTCCTTCAGCGCTTCGGTTTCACCTGGTCCTCAGCACAGGCCACTCCTCTGGCTACAGGTCACTCGCTCTCAGCTCCACCTTCGGACGAGTCCATAGAGCCGAGTGGTCCTTACCCAGAGTTAGTGGGCTGCCTCATGTACCTGATGACTTGCACTCGTCCTGACCTTGCGTACCCTCTTGGCCTTCTGGCTCGCTACGTGGCTCCTGGTCGGCACCGAAAGATGCACATGGATGCTGCGAAGAGGGTGTTGCGATACTTGTGCAGTACATCGGGCATGGGGCTCGTGCTTGGAGGACGGGGTGACGTTGTCCTCACAGGTCACTCGGACGCCTCTTGGGTTGACGACCAGGCTACGCAGCGGTCGTCACATGGTTACACCTTCAGCCTTGGCTCTGGTTCAGTTTCTTGGCGTTCTACACGCTCGTCTTCAGTTCTCGGCTCCAGTTGTGAGGCTGAGATCTACGCCACAGCCATGGCTGCACAGGAGCTTCGCTGGCTCACCTACCTGCTGACTGACTTGGGAGAGCGGCCTAGTTCTCCTCCAGTGCTGTACGTCAACAACAAGGCCGCCATTGCCTTGTGTCAGGAGCACAGACTGGAGCACAGAACGAAGCACATCGCTCTCCGTTACTTCTTGCTCGAGAGCTGCAGCAGCGTGGCCAGCTTCGTCTTACCTACGTGGCCACTCGGGCCAACACTGTTGATATATTCACCAAGGCGCTTCCGCCTGGTGATCATCAGCGTTTCTGCACTTTGTTAGGCCTTGTGCCCACTCTTCCTCACTTGCTTTAGGCTTTGTTTGTACCATGATTTATATGTATTCCTGCATGCTTGTTCTTGTAGGTAGATATCACTGTACTGTTGTTGTTACATATATATTTCTGCATGTGAACTGGCCTTGTGGCCTTCTTGCTTGTGCTCAGACTGCGTGGTGACGTTGTGATCCACCCTGAGCTTGCTTTGCACTTCCTGATTGGTCTTGTGACCCTCTGTTCTCCCCCACTTTGCCTATGGGGGTGTGTCAAACATATGTGTATATATGTTATAGGTTGGTTAGGCTTAGTGGGGTACTCGTTGTGGGGTACAACCCCTTAGGTTTCTCCTTTGTACTTTTTCGCTCGATAGTCGACACTCACTTCTCCCGTAAGATTCTAACACAACTCTGGGTCCACCAGAGTTGACCCCACGTCCGAGGTCTTGGCGCAAGCGGAGAGTCGGGGGGAGCTCGCGGGATGGAAACAACGAGATGGCGGGGGGGGGGGGGTGGAAGCTGCACCGTACAGGAAGAGAAACTTCCACCCTACAAAAGGGTTGTCGCATGCCAAAAACAAATGCCCGACACACTGTACGCATGGGTGAAAAGGGTAAAAACTGGATTTTAAAAAAAGGGGAAGAACAGTGAGGTGTGAGCGTCCCGCTGAACCAAACGCATGGGAAGATTAGAAACAGATGGCAAATGACGAATATAGCCTTGCTGATAAATAGGGATGGAAGGAGATAAGTGCGGTAGAGGGAGCGAAGTTGAGAGATAGATGTCGAGTGGCGAATGTTGAGAGGGAAGTTGGGTGGGATACCTTTTTGTTTTTGACTTTCTTTTCAGGGTAATGCCATGTTTGATAGGAGGGGATTGACCGCGGGATCTGGCTGGATTCTTCGGTTTTGAGCGGCAGGCCAGGGAATCCAAGTTTCATTCCCCCCCTCCAGTGCGGAGGCTTTCCGCCAAGGGGGGGTTTGTGGGGGGGATGCGGCGCGGGCGACACTCTATCATGGGGTTCGCGTCGCATTGAAGGCCCACGTTCGGACTGTTTTTCACATTTTTCTTGTCCTGACCGCACTGTTTTGCCTTGTTCTCCAAGGTCGAACCTGGTGGCCCGGCATTTTGATCCTCCCTCAAACCCTCTCCCCTGGCTGCCGAACATCGCCCTGTTATCGCACTCCCGATATTCACTGATTCCGCGCACTATCCACAATCGTAAGCCCGCTTCTAGCGAGAATCGTTTCACACTCATGGCGAGCACAGCAGGGGATCGCAAAGGACAGGTGGAAAAAGCTGGCAGCACGTTCTTTCGATTGAAGAACCAGCGACTAGTTCAGTATTTACGATAGACCAGGGTCAGTTTCGTTGGGGAATATAGATGGTGCGCGCTGGTCCAGTCACAGCGGCAGCAGCGTCACGCGGTGCACGTCGGTGCTGCGCGCCTCGCCTGGCGCGCGCCCACCGCCCTTCCGCCAGGCTCGCCTGCAGCCGCGTGGGCGGAACTGAAGCGGCAGGTGTGCTTGTGACGAGGCGGGTGAGATGCGCGCCACCACTGGTGGAGGGATGCGTGGGACTGCGGTGGCACGGAGTGATGCGAGGTGATAAAGGAAATAGGCAGGCGGAAATAGGGACGGGAAATAGGCAGGCGGAAATAGGGACGATGGAAGTATGCACGGAGAGAGTAGGTACGGGGAGAGTAGGGACGGGGAGAGTAGGGACGGAGAGAGTAGGGACGGGGAGGGTAGGGACGGGGAGAAGAGAATAGGGACGGGGAGAGGAGGGACGGGGAGAGTAGGGACAGGGGGAGTAGGGACGGGGAGAAGAGAATAGGTACGGTGAGAGTAGGGACGGGGAGAGTAGGGACGGGGAGGGTAGGGACGGGGAGAGTAGGGACGGGGAGAGTAGGGACGGGGAGAGTAGGGACGGGGAGAGTAGGGACCGGGGAGAGTAGGGACTGGGAGAGAAGGGAGGGGGAGAGAAGGGACGGGGAGAGTAGGGAGGGGGAGAGTAGGGACGGGGAGAGTAGGGACGGGGAGAATTGGGCCTGGGAGAGTAGGGACGGTGAGAGTAGGGACGGGGAGAATAGGGACGGGGAGAGTAGGGACGGGGATAGTAGGGACGGGGAGAGTAGGGACGGGGAGAGTAGGGACGGGGAGAGTAGGGACGGGGAGAATAGGGACGGGAAGAGTAGGGACGAGGGAGAGTAGGGATGGGGAGAGTTGGGACGGGAAGAGTAGGGGCGGGGAGAGTAGGGACGGGGAGAGTAGGGACAGGGAGAATAGGGACGGGGAGAAGAGAATAGGGACGGGGAGAGTAGGGACGGGGGGAATAGGGACGGGGAATGTAGGGAGCGAGGGGAGGGGCAGGGAGAAGGGGTTTGCAGTGGTGGAGGATGAGGAGAGGGAGACGTTTTCGCACCTGGATGATGAGAGCTCCAGTGAGTGCACTCAGCTGTTCAAGAGAGTAAGTCACTGCGATTTTTCTCTTACCCATTGTTTTCCCATTGTGTTGTGTTTCTGCATGCCTGTAGTCTACGGCTTGGTTGATTGTACTCTGAGTGGCTCTTCTCTGGCACCTGCACCCTGCCTCACCGGGATGATGCTTCGCACCCACCGCTGCACCACCGATGGACCATTACCAGCGGCGCCTCTGCCAGAAACACAATGATTGCCCCACCAGCTGTGCGCCTGCGTCTCCTGCATCCCCACTTGTCACCTGCCTGCCTGCCTCCCACATGTCCTCTGCCAACCAGAACCCTCACAGATGACTTTTGAGTCGACTCAAAACTCAAGAGTCGACTCAAAACTCAAGAGTCGACTCAAAACTCAAGAGTCGACTCAAAACTCAAGAGTCGACTCAAAACTCAAGAGTCGACTCAAAACTCAAGAGTCGACTCAAAACTCAAGAGTCGACTCAAAACTCAAGAGTCGACTCAAAACTCAAGAGTCGACTCAAAACTCAAGAGTCGACTCAAAACTCAAGAGTCGACTCAAAACTCAAGAGTCGACTCAAAACTCAAGAGTCGACTCAAAACTCAAGAGTCGACTCAAAACTCAAGAGTCGACTCAAAACTCAAGAGTCGACTCAAAACTCAAGAGTCGACTCAAAACTCAAGAGTCGACTCAAAACTCAAGAGTCGACTCAAAACTCAAGAGTCGACTCAAAACTCAAGAGTCGACTCAAAACTCCTCTGCCAACCAGAACCCTCACAGATTTCGAGTCGTCCACTTGCCTGAGCCCTCATTCATTGCACTCGCTGCTCTTGCTCCAGCCATTTCTCTTATGGTCACTCTTTGGAGCAAGTTCTCACCATTGTGGCCCGCTGTGCTTGCTTCATGCGCGGGCCCTTGTGCCTATTTTTTCGAGCTTCAATCTCATACCCTTGTGCCCAATTTTGTTCGCTTCACTTGCGTCCCCTTGTGCCCATTTTTACTCGCTTCACTGCCTCTTTTGTTCGCTTCACTGCCTCTTTTACTCGCTTCACTGCCTCTTTTCACTCGCTTCACTGCCTCGTTTCACTCGCTTCACTCACAGACCCTTTGTGCCTTTTCTTGCTTGCTTGACCCACGCTGTCCAACAGGTGTGCCTCCCTGCATGTGAGCAGCTCACAGCACTGGAGGTTGCTGCTGCTTAAGCCCATCTGACACGGTACCCACCTGTTGATTCAACAAGTCATGAGTCGCCCAACTCATCGCTGCCACATACGGCCTGGCAGCATGGCAGAGCCATGATGAGAGTACGTTTATGCGAGAAGTGGGTGCATGCAGACGAGGAGGGAGGAATGGAGGGTGTCGAGAGAAGCAGCAGACCTGATATGACTTACGTGTAAGAGGGCATTAGCTGCACGCTGCTCATATGCTGAACATAGGGGGCTTTAGGTTGCACGCAAAGAAATGAAGAGGTGAACACACATGGCATCATCACATGCCATCACTGCGAATGGTTTTTCAGCTGAAGGCAGGCAGGGCAACGTGCAAAAACGGAGGTGAAAGAAGCCAAATAGGTGCAGGAATCTGAATCACTTGTTCATTCTATCTCTCTTACTTCATTCATCCATTTTGCTGGTTGTCCGTCTGTCCTTTGCTCCCAGTATGTTGCATTTGACGCGACTTTGCTAGTGGATAAATGAGTGTTAGCGGTACTTCTCCAAGTACAAAATCATCAGCTCTTTTCCACTCCCCCTCCTCATGCGGCTGTGCGTTCCTACTCTTTGCCCTTCCCCCGATCCACTCTCCCCCCACTCACTTCCCCTCCCCACGCCAACAGCACCTGTCTTGTGCTAGCTGCAAGAGCGTGAGTTCGGGATACGGAGTCGAGGAGTTGCATTTGGTGAGAACTTGCTCCAAAGAGTCGAGGAGTTGCATTTGGTGAGAACTTGCTCCAAAGAGTCGAGGAGTTGCATTTGGTGAGAACTTGCTCCAAAGAGTCGAGGAGTTGCATTTGGTGAGAACTTGCTCCAAAGAGTCGAGGAGTTGCATTTGGTGAGAACTTGCTCCAAAGAGTCGAGGAGTTGCATTTGGTGAGAACTTGCTCCAAAGAGTCGAGGAGTTGCATTTGGTGAGAACTTGCTCCAAAGAGTCGAGGAGTTGCATTTGGTGAGAACTTGCTCCAAAGAGTCGAGGAGTTGCATTTGGTGAGAACTTGCTCCAAAGAGTCGAGGAGTTGCATTTGGTGAGAACTTGCTCCAAAGAGTCGAGGAGTTGCATTTGGTGAGAACTTGCTCCAAAGAGTCGAGGAGTTGCATTTGGTGAGAACTTGCTCCAAAGAGTCGAGGAGTTGCATTTGGTGAGAACTTGCTCCAAAGAGTCGAGGAGTTGCATTTGGTGAGAACTTGCTCCAAAGAGTCGAGGAGTTGCATTTGGTGAGAACTTGCTCCAAAGAGTCGAGGAGTTGCATTTGGTGAGAACTTGCTCCAAAGAGTCGAGGAGTTGCATTTGGTGAGAACTTGCTCCAAAGAGTCGAGGAGTTGCATTTGGTGAGAACTTGCTCCAAAGAGTCGAGGAGTTGCATTTGGTGAGAACTTGCTCCAAAGAGTCGAGGAGTTGCATTTGGAGAACTTGCTCCAAAGTAGGGATGAGCAAAGAAACGAACGAGGCGAACCGAACAGGTTTTGTTTTTCAGCTTAAATCGTTCGCCCGAACGTGTTCGAGGTTCCCCCAAACACGCCTCCACAGGCGAACGGCGAACACCTGTTTTTGCCTAAACTGTTCGCCGAACCGAACAGTGTCCGGTTCGGCAAAAGGGCGTGTTTGAGAGTTCGTGTTCGCCCTTAGCTCATCCCTAGGTACAAGGGAGAAGAGGAAGCAGTAGGAGGTGAAGGAAGAGAGAAGGAGGAAAAGAGTTGAGAGAAGTCGGAGGGAGTGAAGGAACAGATGAGGTGTTGGTGACGGCGGCAGGTGCTGGCATGTCCAACAGAGATGTGTCGAGACCGCAACAGTTGCAATGCATGCTGCTTGTTAGTACTCCTGCCATGATGCCTCCCTCCGTTGCACCTTTGCCCACCCGTGAGAAGCGTCAAGGGCAGCTTCAAAACCGTTTTCCACGGACAGGTGGACGAGTGGCTGGGAGAGCTGGTACGTGGCAGCAGGAGAGAGGTGGCGGTGAAGGTACGTCCCACGGAAAGCATGAAGGCGTTTGATGACTGCCTGGTGAGGGGAGAGTGAAAGGAAGGAATGAGTAGGGGGGAGTGGGGAGAGTGAGCTAAAAAGGGGGGAAATATGGAGGAAGAGGGAAGTGGATGGGCTTGGGGGAGGGGGCGTTGAAGGTGCTTCATACTGACAGTGTCAAGGCGACTGCCTGGTGAGAGGCGAGAGTGGAATGGGTGTGGCAAGTGAGGAATTGGCTTCGCACTGAGTGACAGCGTGAAGGCGTTTGATTGGTCGGGACTTCCAAGGCGCCTCACAAAACGTTTGATGTGTCCATCTTTCGATGTTTTATTGAATATAAAGCTGGCAACCCCTGTCTCCTCTCACTCCTCCCCCTACACACTGTGCATCTCCTGTCTCACAGGCGGAGATCCTAGTGCTGGACGATCTGACCACCGCAGCCTGGTGCGGCTGTTGGGTTACTGCATTGAGGACAACACTGCTGCGCTCCTCTCCCTTGCATCCCCACCCTTTCCCTATTCTCTCATCGCGCACCTCTCATCTCCCTCGCCCCTTATTGTGCACCTTTTGCACCACAGGCGGAGATCCTAATACCTGGCAATCTGAGCCACCCCAACCTGGTGCAGCTGCTTGGGTACGGCATAAAATACTGCACTGCTGTGTTCCTCCCTTGCACCCTCCCATTCCCCTTCCTTTCCCCCCTCACTGCACATACCCATTCCTCTCCCTCTCCTCCCACCACAGGCGGAGATCCTAGTGCTGGGCGATCTGAACCACCCCAACCAACCTGGTGCGGCTGCTGGGGTACTGCATTGAGGGCGACTGGACGATTCTGGTGTATGAGCTGGTGGAGAGGGGCAACCTGCACCACAGGCTGCACCCCAACGGTGAGTTTCCACTTTGATGATTGGAAAGAAGAGGATGAGAGTGGGGGAGTGTAGGTTCACTTGAAACTGTTCTGGTGTACGTTCGGGGGAGAGAGGAGATGGCCACCGCTGGTTAAGGGGATGGGGAGGAAGGTGAAACGCGTGGCGGAAATGGGAAGGGGTATGGGAAAATGCTCAACGGGTCTGGCCTGCAAAAAAAATCACAACAAGACTTCCTGTGCCAGCCGGGAATCGAACCCGGGTCTGCACCGGGCTCATGGCAGGGTGCTATTCTACCTCTTCATTGACACTATAGTAACCGAAGGTTTCGATGACAAGGGGAAACAGTTTGACGTCTGGACGGTCACGAAGTGCTGCAGCATAGTGGGTGGTCTTCTCACTTTCACGAGTGGCTGCTGCTGAACCAATCACCGTAGCTGCGTTGGAGTGTGGAAACCCCTTTTGTGGATCAGCAATAGAAACATCCAAGGCCCAGGTGGTACCAGAGCTAATGTCGTGGCAGGGTGCTATTCTACCACTAGACCACTGGCACACATTTGGACATAAAAGTAATTGAATTGTGTAGTGTTGGTTGCCTATCAGCGTGGACAAGCTGGTCATGCCAAGCTGATGCCCTCATTGGGAAACAATTGGCCTGCATGGTGCCAGGCCGCATAGTACCAGGCCGCATAGTACCAGGCCGCATAGTACCAGGCCGAATAGTACCAGGCTGCATAGTCAGGGGGCGCACAGTCAGGGGGCGGTGACGGGCTGGTTCATGCCCTCATTGGGAAACAACTGGGCTGCATGGTGTTGGGGGATGGTGCTGGGATGCATGGTGCTGGGATGCATGGTGCTGGGATGCATGGTGCTGGGATGCATGGTGCTGGGATGCATGGTGCTGGGCGGCATGGTGCCGAGCGGCATGGTGCTGGGCGGGATGGTGCCGGGCGGCATAGTGCTGGGCGGCATGGTGCTGGGCGGCATAGTGCTGGGCGACATGGTGCTGGCCGGCATGGTGCTGGGCACCATGGTGCTGGGATGCATGGCGCTGGCCCCCCCGTCCGTCAGCGCTGATAGGCCAGTCCACGCGGAGTTGATGCCCTCCTTCCTTGGGGAAGGGTTGGGCTGCATGCATGGTGCTGGAATGAATGGTCAAGACTCAAGGGTTGGTGAACGACGCATGCGGCCTGTTGACGCCAAGCTGATGCTTTCATTGCAAAAGAATCGGGTCCGTTCAGTGTGTTTTTATTAGTGTGTGTAAGCTGGTATGTCGCGAGCTGGCTAAAGTTAGGATGACGTTTTTCCTTTTCTCCCTCCATTCTGTCTCCTTTCCATACCTTTCCCCTCCCCTTCCCTCTCCTCCTGTGTCCCGTTTCCCTCCCCTTCCCCTGCCCTTTCCCTCCAATTTCTCTCCCCTTTCCCTTCCCTTTTCCTTCCCTTCCCCTTCCCCACTCCTTCCCCTCCCCTTTCCTCCCCCTCCCCTCCCCTTCCCCTTTCCTCTCTTTCTGATCCCCCTCCCATTCCCAATCCCTTCCCGCTCCTCTTAGATGGCAAATACGCATTGAGGATGGTGGCGTATCACGTATCTACGATTTCATTATTACAAGTTACTGTAGAAATCGCCAAAAACTGGTCGGGCAGCCTAAAAAAGAAAAAGAAATAAAAAAGTTTTGTATATCTCAACAATTTGCGATGTCAAAAGTTGTTACCTCGACATCGCAGAGGGATCAACGCCGATCTGAAATTCAAATATCGAACTCCAAGCCCTACCCCTCAACCATACACCACCCAGCTCAATCTCCCAAACGCAACCTTCCCTTCACCTTTACTTCTCCACAACTCAGGTCCACAAATGTTGCAAAGCTCATTCACTCCGGCATTTCTCGGCTTCCGATTCATATATGTCCGCTCAATCAGCGTGGCCTTAGCATTAATTGTTGCACACCATGGCGAGATCCACTCCCTCAACATCCAACAATGGAACGTCAGTCGAAGGATCTAGTGACAGCCACAAGGCCGTTGATGCGAATCTCACGCATTTTAGGAAATTGCAGGACTTATGCGAAGAAATTGAAATCTGTGTCGTTTGATATGGATAGTTAAGTTTTTGGGAAGGGTCTTCTTGTTCCACTACGCCACAACCCTACAACAGGTTTTTTCCCCCCTGCCCGGAAAGCGTTTTTTTTCTGCCCGCTCCAGTGAATTTTCGCATGTTTCAAAACTGGACAACTAGCGAATAGCGCTTATACGCTTGCGTATTATACGAGAAATGCGAATCTGCCAACGTAGCCACTCTCCTCCCCACTCCCCTCCCCTCTCCCCCCTCCCCTCTCCCCTCCTACCCTCCTACCCTCACCCCCCTCTCCCCTTGCCCTTCCCCTCCCCTTTCCGTCCCCTTTCCCTCCCCAGCCACGCGTGGTGGGAGTGGAGGAGCTGCTACTCAGCACACCCGTGACATGCAAGCAGTGTGTGTACATGCTGGACAATCATCATCCACACATCAGCGCACAATCATCATCCACACATCAGCGCACAATCATCATCCACACATCAGCGCACAATGCCCTCAGACACATATCAGCGGACAATGCCCTCAGAATCTCCTCCGATGTGCTGAACTGACCAAGATAGAGAGCCACTGGAGGGTGTGCTCGTCTGCCTCGCCACGCGTATCAAGGAAGAGCCTTGAAGATAGAGAGCCACTGGAGGGTGTGCTCGTCTGCCTCGCCACGCGTATCAAGGAAGAGCCTTGAAGATAGAGAGCCACTGGAGGGTGTGCTCGTCTGCCTCGCCACGCGTATCAAGGAAGGAGACCACAATTCTGCCTACGTTGCTGCAGCAGAGAGAGCCTTGAAGTTAATGTGAGTGGGGTTTGTGAGTCATTTGCTGAAACGGAAAATATGGGGCCATTCATATGGATGTGAGGGAGCATTGATTTGATAAGCAGTGTCGGCCTTCTCTACCAGCTATCATCGCTCCCCTCTTATCACCCTTACTTTTGATATCACAATCCCCTTCCCCTTCCCCCTCCCGCTTCCCTCCCCTCCCCCCCTCCCTCCCCACCAGCACACACTTCTGTCTAACCTTCACTCCACTCCCCATTTCGCACCCATTTATCCTCCCCTCCTCCCGTTCTGCCCGCCCTCCCTCCATCTCCCTTCTCATATCAGCTCGATCCACGGAGTTGTTCACTTATAGTAGAAGGGAAAATTGACGACCACCACCTAACCAACTGGGCCGCTGCAGCTGCATTGACCTGCACATGCCTCAATGCAGGGACAGTGCAGCAGATCATTTTGAGGCATTATCATTCTAAGAGATTATTTATCTCCTACCTGCCTCCTGCATGCCAGTGAATGGTCCGTATGGGTGGGTGATGGAGCAGCATGTGTAGCTTCTATCTTTTCCAATGCAGGCACAGTCCCACATCTTCTTCACCTCTGCCCTCCATCCCATGGATCATACCATGCAACCCAGCGTAGCCATAAAAAAGTCCCCTGGCAAGCTGTTGCATGCATGCCTATGTTTTGATACGAATGATTGTGGTGGAAATTTTCAGGCATATGCAATCGTGATTACGCTATATCAGCCGTGCATCGTGGTGAATAACTTTGGAGCATTTCAAATTGGACAACAAAAACAGTGGTGCATATACTACAAGCTTCAGTACGATCCAAGCTCAATGTCACCCGTGTGCAACTTGCCTGAGATGTTTCATACAGCGCTGCAATCTTAGGTCAAAGCACAAGTTCATTCTACCATCTGCTCAGGCAAGCCTCATCAAGCCCCAACTTTCTTCAGTACAATCGCAAGATTTCCAATATGGTGCCATCTTCATCATACTCTCTTCCACCCACTCCCCTTCTCTTTGCACACTCAACTACCTCGCGGCAACAGTAGGGACCTCAGATTTCACAATATTCCCTGGCCCTCGTGCCATCCAGGTCCAGGCTCTCAGGCCCAATATTTGCCATCTCAACATTGCCCAGTGGGTATTATTGGAGCAGATTTTACTAAGGTGCAATGCCTTACAGCTCCGTCACACCCTCAGCTCCATCAGCTCCTTGAAGATTTTACAGACATTACCCTCTCCTCTGTGAAGATATGTGTACACCCTGCACCCACACAGCCAGCAATTCATATGCAGCTCCCCTCTTGCAACCACACGAGACATTACTCACCCCTGAACCTGCCCGTCGCTGCTTCTGCTGCGTGCCACTGCTGCTGCCTCTGCTGCTGCCCCTGCTGCTGCCCCTGCTGCTGCCCCTGCTGCTGCCCCTGCTGCTGCCCCTGCTGCTGTCACTGCTGCTGCCTTTGCTGCCACCACTGCTGCCACCACTGCTGCTGCTACCACTGCAACCACCACTTCTACTGCCACCCACCATACTCGCCTCCCTCACTTCTCCCTTTCTCGCCCTTGTCCCCAGCTTCCCCCCCTCCCCTCCCCTTCCCCTCCTGCTCCGCCTCGCCTCCCCCCTCCCCTTCCCCGTCAGCCCTGCTGATGAGCGTTTCCCCTTCCATCATAAACAAAGAAAGGCAGGAAATTCCTATGCAGCTCCCCTCAAGCACACAGTGGTCTGTTGCCCAGCCAGCCCTGCACCTTATTCTGTCCACCTGCAAGGCACAAGCCAGTTGACCATTCTCCAACGCTCTGCAGCATGCAAGTTGAGCCGTGCACAACCACCATTGCATGCCTCACTCCTCCGCATAAATGCCTCCCCTCACTCTAACACCCCTTCCCTCCACGCTTCTCCTCAGCCTTTCCTAGACAGTCTCAGGCAACTCCTCCCTCACCTCACCTCCCTTTCCATCATCACTCCCTGCCACCCTACCTGCCTATCTGCCTGCGTACGGCAGCGTTAATAATCGTACCCCCTTCTGGCGGAAAGAGAGTTGTCAGCTTGGTCAGGGCAGTCAGCCTGTAGAGGTGCTTGATGCCCTCTGCACTGAAGCCTGAGCTAGATTTCAAGTCAATTCTCGTCGGATGCGACATTGTGGACACATGGGCGAGCAAATCGTCTGAGAGGCCGCAGAGATTCTTTAGCTTCATAAATGACCTCTGTGATGCCGACTTGATTGCCTGGATGGAATGCGTGGGTTGGGGAAAACATGACAAGGGGATGGATGACCACGGCGATAAGAAGAATCAGGAAGCAAGGCATCCTCTCACCAGTGAAATACTTCTCTCAACCCTCACCTGCCATGCAGCCTCCCGGTCGCCTTTACTCTGGCTCATTTCCAACTCGACATTCAATTTCAGGTCTTCTATCATCTGCTGTTCCTCACAAGCTGCTACCTCCTCCATGGCACGCGGCTGATTCAACTCCTGCACCTCGTCGCGTTATTAACACTTAGCTGGCAACTAAGTGTGAATTCCACAGCAGCCAAGGTGAGGGTGTACTATAGTTTATCGCTTTTGTACTCTAATTTCATTTGTGTGCTTGGAGTGTATCGTACTGTACTGCAGAGCCGATTAGCTGGGGAATTTGAGGTGTTTAGTGGGAGGCGAATTCAAGGTGGCTGGTGGAGGCGAATTCAATTCCAGCCTGTGAATTCAATTTCGAAGTCACCAGGCTGGAAGGCGAATTCAATGACAGCCTGGGAATTCAATTCGAAGTCACCAGGCTGGAAGGCGGTGCATGCCTAGTGGGCCCAGTGGGAACCCAGCTAGCACCTTGGAGACCTCGCGAGCAGCTCGGCTGACTTGCTTGGTGCACAGGAGCTTGCTTGTGGAGGAAGCAACCTAGGCAGGGGGTGGGAATAGATGTAGGCAGGAGTAGCACTCGGGGTTCTTGCTTTTTGCTTGTATGTTTCTCTTTTACTGCAATTAAGCTTTCCTAATCCAGAGGGAACTAGCAGTTGGAGGAGCTATAAGCAATTTGACGGAGTCCTAAGGGGAGTGACATGCTTGCTACATACAAGCAGAAAGGTTGTTGACTGTCTAAAGTACAGGAGATACGCTTAGTTGCCTGGAGTCGCTCACGGTGATGCGCCGTGAGGAATGAGTAGGCACGATCAAGAACTTCACACTCATCAACTGCGCTCGGGACTTCGTTTCCCTGCAAGGACGATGGAGGGACAAGGTCTGCCGATCAGGACGCCTGGATTTCGGGTCGAGGAAGGCGATGCTAATGCTCGCGGGAGCCAAGGATCAGATCGAGAGAAGGAAGGCGGCGGGCAGGGAGAGCAGCCGCCTAGCTCTGCTTGTGAATCACCCGCCGGTGGGAGTGGAATCCGCCCTGTGGGGAGTGGATCTCGAGGAGGTACTTCTGCTTGGGGAGGGGAAGAGTATCGAGAAGAGCGTCGCAGTCAGCGCGAGGAGGATGAGCATCACGAAGAAAGACGCAGTCAGAGAGGGGAAGAGGCGTACCACGGCTTCTCGGCGGGAGGATACGAAGCTATGGAGGCTGGA
The DNA here is from genome assembly GCA_947471745.1 of Closterium sp. Naga37s-1. NCBI lineage: Eukaryota > Viridiplantae > Streptophyta > Zygnematophyceae > Desmidiales > Closteriaceae > Closterium > Closterium sp. Naga37s-1. Next base: position 1,414,272 of record CANJKZ010000323.1, on the reverse strand, counting down.
AGAGGTGGTCTGCCTGCGGAAAGTGGGGATAGAGGGACCACAAGCTGGGGAACAGGCCACACGATGAGCGCAGCTCTACCAAAGATTAAGGTGTCGGACCGTTTCTCGAGGACGCCAGGGGAAGAACCCACGCTCAAGAACTACCTGATGATGATAGACGACCTGCGTTATCTCTGGGAGAGGGAAATATTGGACCCCATCGAATTCTTCAGAGGTTTGGGGAGGACCCTTAAGGGCGAGGCTTTGACTCATTACCGTGTGGAAAGGCAGGGGCTTTTGATGTAGTGCAAGAGAGGAGATTTCTTACCTGCGGCGATTACGGACCGATTCTTGGAGAGCTTGCAAGAGCAATTCCCGGGGCACTCGGCAGAGCGGATGACAGAGTTTCAGAACTTCATGCGCGTTGCTTCGGAGTCGCTGCTAGCCTATTACAATAGACTGCTGGAACTGGCGGAGGATATGGGGTGTATGGAAGAACGCCTCTTGGTGACTACGTTTGTCAACAGGATGGACAAGGACCTGATAGGTGATATGAGGAGCCAACTATACGCCCTGGGAGTATGAGCGATGCTCCGGCAAGTATACAAAGTGGCAAAGGAAGTGGAGGAAGGGAAGAGATTCTATCATGGCATACAGGGGTCGAGTTCCAGCCGACCAAACGAGCGGAGATGACCTGACTAGGCAGCGGTGGAAGGCAGAAGGGCAGAGGAAGAGCGGAAGGAAAGGCCGTCAGAAGATCAAGACGCTGCCATAAATGCGGAGAGCAAGGACATCTTCGAAGGGACTGTACGGTGGGGATAATATGCGACACCTGCGGAGAAAAGGGACATTTCAGGCGCGACTGCCCCAAGGCGCCGACCTGAATACGGGACCATGGCTATGCCACCAAGAGAGCGGGGAGATCTGGGGTTACGCAGCGGAGGGGTGGATGGCAGAGCGGAGCAGAAACCACAGGAGCGGAGAAATTTCAGGCGGCCAGAAGGGAAAGGGAATGCTAGCACCGCACGGCGTCACCCAGAGGAAAGTCTCGTCTGTCAGCCCACGGCCCTGGTGGTGGAACCAAAAGCAGTGGCAGTCAGAGGAATCTTAGTAGAGAACGAGGTGGTAGATACAGGAGCGCAGAGTGTCTTGATCGGGAGGAAGCTGACGGAACAGCTGCGAGCGCAAGGGAACCTAGAGACAGTGAGTAAGGGCATACTGATCATGACTGCAGAAGGCGGGGCCCCCAAGTGGATGCCGTGCACCAGAGATCTGATAGAGATAACCTTACAGCCGGGAGAGAAGGGAGAGACGACCATCAGGGTGCAGTGTGGGTTAACTGAATCAGAAGACTACGATATTCTACTGGGAATGGAGCTGCTGTTTAAGATAGGCACTACTATTTGTACCTGGCAAGAGCAGGTGCTTTACCGTTCGGACTTTTGGGAGGAAGGAAAGGAGCTGAGTGAACTACTTGTACGGATTGTCAAGACAGAACCTAAGAAGGCATGGAGAGCAGAGGGACTAAGAAAGGACAGCGGGAGGAGTGGAAGTGCTGGGAAGAGTAAAGTCAGCGCTCACCTGGATCAGTATTGCGTTACATTAGTGGAGCTGTTCGGGGGAATAGGAGCAGGCTTGGCAGCAGCCTTGGAAGCAGGCCTGAGGGTAAAGAAGTGGGTATACGTAGAACTGGACCCAGAAGTGAGGAGGATGGCATGGAAGCATGCTCAGATGTTACAAGACGAGGTCGTCGACGTAGATGAGGACGTAGAACGGCGGCAGCGACGTGTCGGTGCGTAGAAACAGCGACGGGTTAGCAGTAGAAGGAGCAAACCCAAGAGCCGCAAGTTTGGTCCTCAGTGTGTTGTGCCACTCGCAAGGCGCCTGGCGAAGACCGTAGACAGGCCGCCGGAGGCTCCACTGGGTACTTGCAGGAAACGACCCAGTGAAGCCAGGTGGGTGGCACAGCCAGATCTCCTCGTGCAGGCTGCCCTGCAAGAAAGCTGTACTGAAGTCCAGAGAGTGCAACTCGTAGTCACGCTGAGCAGCGACGTGCAGCAACACCCGAAGAGTAGTCATCTTCGGGGTGGGAGAGAAGGTCTGAAAGTAGTCGACCCCCTGTCGCTGACTGAAGCCTCGAGCAACGTAACACGCCTTGAAGGCAGGCGGATAACCCAGCGGCCGCTTCACCCTGAAAATCCACATGCCATCGACTATGTTCGCCCCAGGTGGGGGAACCTCATCGACGTAGGTGCCTGTGGACTTCCAGGATGCCATCTCGGCATCCATGGCTGCCTGCCACTGAGAGGAGTAAGAACCCGTAATCGCCTCTGCGTAAGAGCGCGGGGTCGAGATGTCTGGTGCATCCGGGTCTCCCTCAGGGGCAAGCAGCATGGAAGCGAAACGAGGTACAGCAGCTGCAAGACACTCCAAGTCCTCCTGCCTGTCCTCAAGGACGTCCGTGCAGAGAGCACACTCACCCCCGACGGCCGAAGGACTGGCAGACTCAGACTCGGCAACAAGAGCAGTGGCGTAGTCTAGACGACAGGCAGCAGCAAAGTCAAGCAGCTCAGCAACGAGGGCAGACGCAGCAGCAGACTCAAAAGAAGGGTCAGTGACAACAGTGGCGAAGAGACGAGAGACAGTGGGACTGGCAGCATGAGCGCGGTCACACTCAGGGTCAAGGACCTCAGGAAGAGAGGACTTAGGAGGAGCAGGAAGAGGAACACGCAGTGGAACAGAGGAAGGACGGAGTGTCATAGTGTGTGTGCCAGGGACAAGAGGAGGACGCGAACGAGGAACTCGACGAGCAGTGCGAACAGGGGATGCAGGACAAGACGCAGGCTCACGCCACTCTGTAAGACCGCCGAACTGCTCAGTGTAAGGAGAAGGAGCAGGCGGTGGGGAGGCTGGCTGTAACGGCAGCTGCGACTGGTCAGGCGGGGGACACAGGAGGGGAGGAGTAAGGCTAGTACAAGATGGGACACCAAGAACCTGCTGAAGCAGGGGAACGAAGTACGGCCGCGGCCGCACAGTGCCTCCAGGATCAACAGCTCCAGCTCCTCCAGCTCCAGTGCCTCCCGCACCAGTGCCTCCAACTCCAGCGCCTCCAGCTCCAGTGCCTCCAGCGTCAGTGCCACCAGCTCCAGCGCCTCCCACGCCAGTGCCTCCAACTCCAGCTCCTCCAGCTCCAGCGCCTCCAGCGCTAGTGCCACCAGCTCCAGCTCCTCCAGCTCCAGCGCCACCAGCGCCAGAGGCTCCAGCTCCAGCAGCTCCAGGCTCCGTAGGGTCTCCATCTCTAGCGCCCCCAACACCACCAGTCCCGGCAGCTCCAGTACCCCTGGTACGAACACCTCCAGGACCAGCAGCCGCAGTACCTCCAGTACCACCAACTCCAGCAGTAACTCCAGCACCTCCAGCTCCAACGGCTCCAGCACCTCCAGCTCCGGTAACTCCACTCCGAAGGCGTGCGCGCCAAACAAGCCACTCACGCAGCTGCTGCGGAGACAATCGCGGCGAAGCACCAGCAGGACCTCCAGACGAAGTAGCACCCCGAGGCTCAGCACCCCCAGACTCCGCACCCTCCAACTCAGCACCCCCAGGCTCAACACCCTCAGGCTCAGCACCCCCAAGCTCCTCACCCCCAGGCTCAGCACCCCCAGACCGAGCACCCTCAGACTCCGCAACCCCCGGCACCGCACCCCCAGACGCAGCACCCCCAGACTCAGCACCTCGAGCAGCACCTGAGCCGACAGCTACCTCAACAGGCGCAGTACCAGGGAGAGGGTCTACTTGAGACACACCTGCGGGAGCAGGACCCTGGGGGGGGGAGGGGGTCTACCGGAGGGGGACCTGGAGCAAGGAAGAGCGGCGGGGGTGGAGGAGGGGCAGAGCGGTAGGGGAAGAGACAGTAAAAGGGAACCGACTCGTCAAAAGTGACGTCCTGAGAGGGGAAGACACGGCGAGAGGTGGGGTGGTAAAACTGCCAGCCAGGCGCGTCAGGGGAAAAGCCAATGAAGACGCAAGGAATAGCGTGGGCGGAGAGCTTGTCCGCGGACGTATCGCGAGCAAAGGCACGAGAACCCCAGACCTGGAACACAAACGCATCGCCAACCTTCCCCGTCCAACGCAGTGTAGGCGAGGTCTTCGGGAAGGAGACACGGGGCCAAAGGTTGAGCTGATGCGCAGCGTACCGGACCGCAAATGGCCACAGAAAATGGGGAGCAGCCGCATGGATCATGGAGGTACGAGCGACCTCCATGACTAAGCCAATCCCATTTTGCTGAGGGGAGTCCGAAAGCGTGAACGACTGGAGAATGCCCTCCCCACGACAAAATTCCCGCAAGAGGTCGGAGGAGAACTCACCTCCTCTGTCAGAGTGCAGACGCAGGATACGAAGGTCCGCACGGAACCACTCGCGGAGCTGGAGACGGACTGCGCGGATCCAAGGGATCAAGACATCAACAACCTGACCCTTGGTGAGACCGTGGTGTACCACGTGTAGTCGTCAACTACCAGCAAAAAGTAGTGCTCGCGGCCCTGTACACTGACGCAGGCTGGGTCCCACACGTCCATGTGGAGAGTCTTCAGGGGAGCAGTCGTCGCGGGAAACAAGGAGGAGTGAGGAGTGGCGCGCTGCCGCCCCTCGACGCAAGGAAGGCAGGGCGGGGCAGGCGAGGGCGGTAGGGGAGGCATAGTCCTGGGAAGACTAGAGACAAGGAGACGGGAGTGCATGCCACGAAGGCGTGGCAAAGAGGGGTGACCCAGGCGGTGGTGCCACAGAAGATTCTGGTGCGGCAGGAGGCGACACGAGCAAGGGGGTGCTACCTGACTTGACGCGGACACCGGAGCAGACGCAGCTACCTGAGGAGGCTCGGTAGCCAGTGTGTACAGACTCGACCCTGGCCGACGAGTGAACGTGGCCAGGTGACAACCCGTCTGTATACACGTGCAGATCGACACACGCTGCCGTCCAGGAGTGGTGGTAGTGACCATCGCGTCCTGGAGGGCAAGGGTACTCACCAAGTTCGTAGAGAATGAGGGGAGGTGAAGACCTGACAGTGAGCCGGACGGAACCGCCGGACACGAGAGGACAGTGGAGGAACGGAAAACGACCGGCCCCCCGGAGGAGTCAGCCAGTCTGACCGGGACAGGTGCAGGGAGAGGAGTGAGGGTGGTGCAGCCACCAGGCCACGGCACCGCAAAACAGGGCGCGAGCCACCGGGCGACGGCACCGGAAAACAGGGCGCGAGCCACCGGGCGACGGCACCGGAAAACAGGGCGCGAGCCACCAGGCCACGGCACCGCAAAACAGGGCGGGAGCCACCAGGCCACGGCACCGCAAAACAGGGCGCGAGCCACCAGGCCACGGCACCGCAAAACAGGGCGCAAGCCACCAGGCCACGGCACCGCAAAACAGGGCGCGAGCCACCAGGCGACGGCACCGCAAAACAGGGCGCGAGCCACCAGGCCACGGCGCCGCAAAACAGGGCGCGAGCCACCAGGCCACGGCCCCCCAAAACAGGGCGCGAGCCACCAGTGGCAGGGGAGGAGTAGCGCGCAACTATAGCGTCGTACAAAGACTGAGCAGTCTTGTACTGGCCAAAATGTGCGCGCTCAGCAGACGGTAGGTGACTACGAACAGCAAGGCGAGCAACAGCATCACGAGTGGTCCACTGCGAGCGAACCGTACTGTCAGCAGTGGTAGCAGGTGCAGTAGAGACACCGGACGTGTGATCAAACAGGGATACCCCATCCCTAGAGTCACACTGAAGAAAGAGCTGCAGGTCGTCAACCCACACGTCAAAGTCAACTGCACGCCCCTCAGCATCAAAGGTGAGAACAGTAGGGCTAGCCATAGCAGCAGTAGCAGCAGTAGCAGCAGTAGCAGTAGTAGCAGTAGTGGCAGCAGAAGGGCAGCGCGGCTCTGCAGTGCGGCGCGGCTCGGCTGGGCGGCGCGGCTCGCTGGGGCGGCGCGGCTCGGCTGGGCGGCGCGGCTCGGCAGGGCGGCGCGGCTCGGTTCCTGGCGGCGCGGCGCTGCAGCAGGCGGCGCGGCGCAGTAGGGCAGCGCGGGTGCTTACCAGGGGCGGGTGCAGGGCAGGGCTGCAGCTGGTGGTTTAGGTCAGGGCCGAGACAGTGGGCGGCAGCAGGGCAGGGCCGCGACAGGGGCGGCAGTAGGGCAGTGGCCGCGACGGGCGGCGAAGGCAGGGCCGCGACTGGGGCGGCAGCAAGGCAGGGCCGCGAGAGGGGGCGGCTGCAGGGCAGGGGCCGCGACGGGCGGCGAAGGCAGGGCCGCGACAGTGGGCGGCTGCAGGGCAGGGCCCGCGACAGGGTGGCTGCAGGGTAGAGGCCGCGACGGGCGGCGAACGGGCCGACGACGGGCGGCAAAGGGGCCGGGATGGGCCGGGACGGGCCGGCGACGGGCGGCGAAGGGCAGCATGGGGCCGCAGTGGGCGGCTAAGGCAGGGCCCCAGCGACGGGCAGCTACGGGCCGGGACGGGCCGGCTGAGGCAGGGCCGCGATAGGCCAGCTAAGGAAGGGCGCGCGACGACGCAGGTAAGGCAGGCGCGAGGCGCGCTTCGGGCAGGGCAGGAAAAAAAAATGTTCGTGGTGGGCCCTAAAAAAAAACGTTCCCATGAGGGAACCTGCTCAGAATACCATGTTAGAATACTGACCGAATGAATGACTGAACTAGCAAGCAGGTGGGTACAAGTAGGAAACCTAAAAGTGTTGTACCCTATATGAACTACCCCACTACAGCCTAGATAGACTATACCATATAAGTTTGACACAAACAGGGAATTACATTTCTTGGTGTATTAAATTAATTTAGCCTTTAATTACGCCCGTTAAATTCACCCTTAACGTTTAGCCAGAAATAAAATAATGAATTCATCAACCACAAAAACTTTTATGAACATGTCAAAATAATTATAATATAATCAGCAATTATACAACAAGCGAGACACTAGCATTCGAAATACAATTGTTTTATGAATATCTCAATATACTTCAGATTATAATTCCAAGCGGGATGACACAAAAAATTACCACTACCTATTTCAATTTAATAGCACTGTTTGTTACAACTGTTAACGGGAGTAGAGTGTTGGCCCCGCCCTTGCTTGGGCAACGCCGACGACTCTCTTCGCTCTGTCAGGGACCACTTTCTCTCACTTGACCCCACAGTCCTCACTGTTGACCTACTCGAGCAACACCTCCTTGCAGCTGAGACTAGTGTAGTCGCTGTGGGTGCTGCTCGTGGCACTCCGCGCACGCCCTTCTTTGAGGGGTGCTCCCCCTCCCCCCTTGCCCCCTCCTACGCCTCTGCTGCTGCTGTTGACGTCCTTGGTGCTGAGGACGTCGAGGCTGCTTCTGCTAGTGGGAAGCGCCACAGCAGCAGGGGTGGTGGCGGTGGCAGCAAGGGTGGTGGTGGGGGCAGCAGTTGAGGTGGTGGAGGCAGTGGAGGTGGTGGCGGTAGTGGGAGTGGTGGTGAGAGTGGGGGCTTTGGTGGCGGCGGTGGTGGCAGCGGTGGGGGTGGCGGTAGTGGCGGCAGTGGGAGTGGTGGCGGTCGGGCTGGAGCTACTCAGCGTGGAGGTTTTGGCGGTGGCCTGAGGCAGCAGCAGCAGTGTCGGAGCGAGACCCCGTCGCCCCAGCAGCTTCGTGAGTGGTTTTCTCAGTGTGGGGCGTCTGGGGGTAGTGGTAGCTGCCCGTAAGTCATTCGCATGGGTGACCATGCTGGTCAGACATGCGGGAAGCCTCACACTCAGCACCGCTGCTTCTCCCGCCTCGACGACGCTTGGCGCACAGAGTTTGGTGACAAGGCCGAGCGCCCCCGCTGGGGAGAGCTGCTTAGGTTTGAAGTTGCTATCTTTGACCTAGACTATGATGCTATCCTTGCTGCTATGTATGCCTTGTCTGTTAGTGCAGAGGGTGACTGTTACCTGTGTGTGCTGCCTGACCCAGGTAAAGTGGCTACTGATCTAGGTGCTAGTGAGTCTGCTCTCCCTGGTACTGCGCCTGCTGAGGCCTTGCACACCTTCACGCTGCTTCTTTCGCGACAGCACCACCCTCCTGTGGCACCACCGCCTTAGTCACCCCTCCCTTCCACGCCTTCGTGGCATGTGTCAGAATAGTGAAGGAAGGAAAATGAAATAGAGAAGAGGTTTCACTAGCAAACATTGGGATACATATAGCAATCCCTAACAGGGCTGTACTCACTATAGAGTACCCCACTGCAGGCTAGACAAACTACACATTCTGACACACCCCCATAGTCAAAGTGGGGTATGATCAGCACAACAAGCAGCAGTTTATAGTTCAAAAATATAAGCGAAGCTAGAAGCTATCACAGAGGGCAAGTGTGGAGGAGGAGGGACTATGAGAGGAGAGGAGGTAGTGGGCGGCAGCTGAAGCTGCTGGCACACGGCGCAACTGGAGCAACTGGCACACGGGCAACTGGAGCAACTGGCACACTGGGAACTGGAGCAACTGGCACACGGGCTACTAGAGTAACTGGCTCCGCGGCTAGACGAGCGGCAGGAGCAACTGACTTTGAGCGACTGGAGCAACGGCTCACGGGCAACTGGAGCGATGGGCTCACGGGCGACTGGCGTAACTGACTCTGCGGCTAGGGGGGGGGGGGGGGATGAAGCCGCCCTGCAGCAGCACGAGGGCAAGGGGCGGTGCGCTGCTCCACAGGGCAGCGCGCGCGGGTCCACGGGACAGGGCGCGCGGGTCCCCTGGGGCGACGCGCTGGTCGATGGGGGCAGCGCGCGGGTCGACGGGGCCACTCGCGCGGGTCCCCTGGGGCCACGCGCGGGTTGACGGGGGGCGCACGCGGCTCCCACGGGACGGCACGCTGGTCGACGGGGCAGCGCGCGGGTCCATGGTGCAGCGCGCGGGTCCAGCGGGGGCGACACGAGGGTCAACGGGGGGCGCGCGCAGCTCCCCGGGGGCAACGCGACGAGCAGGGCAGGGTGTCGCGCGGCTAGCAGGGCAGCGCGACAGGCAGGGCAGAGCAGTACGCGACCAGCATGGCGGCGCGACGGGCAGAAAACCGCCGCGCGCCCCGAGCGCGCGGCAGGTAGAAAACGTCGCGCGCCCAGGGCGCGCGACAGACAGTACAGCAACGGAAGCATCGGGTGGGCCCATCCACAGGATCGACCAGAGAGGGTCGACCTGCTCTGATAGCATATCAGAATAGTGAAGGAAGGAAAATGAAACAGAGAAGAGGTTTCACTAGCAAACATTGGGATACATATAGCAAACCCTAACAGGGCTGTACTCACTATAGAGTACCCCACCACAGGCTAGACAAAGTACACATTCTGACAGCATGCACTCTTGCCTCCTTGTCTCTTGTCTGCATCCTCTCCCGCCCTCGCCTGCCCCGCCCTGCCTTCCTTGCGTCGAGGGGCGGCAGCTCGCCGCTCCTAACTCCTCGTTTCCCTCGACGAGTGCTCCCCTGCAGGACGTGTGGGGTCGAGCCCGCGTCAATGGACAGGGCCGCGAGCGCTACTTTCTGCTGGTTGTTGACGACTACATGCGTTACACCACGGTCTTCCCCTTGCGCACCAGGGTGAGGTCCCTGATGTCTTGATCCCTTGGATCCACGCAGTCCGTATCCAGATACGTGAGCGGTTCTACCAGGACCTTCCTATCTTGCCTCTGCACTCTGACAGAGGTGGTGAGTTCTCCTCCGACCACTTGCTGGACTTTTGTCGTGGGGAGGGCATTCTCCAGTCGTTCACGCTTCCGGACTCCCCTCAGCAAAATGGGATTGCTGAGTGCCGCATTGGCTTAGTCATGGTGGTCGCTCGTACCTCCATGATCCATGCGGCTACTCCCCATTTTCTGTGGCCATTTGCGGTCCGGTATGCTGCGCACCAGCTCAACCTCTGGCCCCGTGTCTCCTTGCCAGAGACCTCGCCAACACTGCGTTGGACGGGGGAGGTTGGCAATGCGTCGGTGTTCCGGGTCAGAGGCTCTCGTGCCTTTGTTCGCGATACGCCCGCGGACAAGCTCTCTGCCCGCGCTATTCCCTGCTTCTTCCTTGGCTTTCCCCCTGACTCTCCTGGCTGGTAGTTTAACCACCCCACATCGCGCCGTGTCTTTCCCTCTCAGGACGTCACGTTTGATGAGTCAGTTCCCTTTTACCGTCTCTTCCCCTACTGCTCTACCCCTCCCCCACCCGCGCCGCTCTTCCTTGCTCCAGGTCCCCTTCCGGTAGACCCCCCCCCCCCCCCCCCCAGGGTCCTGCTCCCTCAGGTGTGTCTCAGGTAGACCCTCTCCCTGGTACTGTGCCTATTGAGGTAGCTGTCGATGCAGGTGCTGCTCGAGGTGCTGCGTCTGGGGGTGCTGCGTATGGGGGTGCTGAGCGTAGGGTTGCGGAGCCTTGGGGTGCGGAGCCTGGGGGTGCTGAGTCTGAGGGTGCCGGGTCTGTGGGTGCTGAGCTTGGGGGTGTGGAGCCTGGGGGTGCTGAGCCTGCGGGTGTGGAGTCTGTAGGTGCTGAGCCTGAGGGTGTGGAGCCTGGGGGTGCTAAGTCTGAGGGTGCGGGGTCTAGGGGTGCTGAGCCTCGGGGTACTGCTTCTTCAGGAGGTCCTGCGGGTGCTTCGCCACGACTGTCTCCCCGGCTGGAGCCTCTCTCCCCGCAGCAGCTGTGCGAGTGGTTTACTCAGCGCCCACGCCTTCGGAGTGGAGCTGCCGGAGCTGGAGACTCTGCCGCTGGAGACATTGGAGTTGGAGGTGCTGGAGTTGCTGCTGGAGCTGGTGGTACCGGAGGTGCTACAGCTGCTGGTCCTGGAGGTGCTCGTACTAGGGGTAATGGAGCTTCCGGGACTGCTGGTGTTGGGGGCGCTGTAGCTGGAGACCCTACGGAGCTTGGAGCTGCTGGGGCTGGAGGCGCTGGAGCTAGAGGCACTGGCGCTGGTGGCGGTGGAGCTGGAGGAGCTGGAGCTGTTGGCGCTGGAGCCGGAGGAGCTGGAGCTGTAGACCCTGGAGCTGGAGTTGCTTTGTCTGGTGGTACTGGTGCTGGAGGCAATGTGCGGCCGCGACCTTACTTTGTTCCCCTGCTTCAGCAGGTTCTTGGTGTCCCCCTTCAACTGGCCTTACTCCTCCCTTACTGTGTCCACTGTCCGACTAGTCGCAGCCGTCATTTCAACCAGCCTCCCCACTGCCTGCTCCTTCTCCTTACACTGAGCAGACCAGCAGTCTTACAGGGCATCGTGAGCCTGCGTCTTGTCCTGCCTCCCCTGTTCATACTGGTCGTCGCGTTCCTCGTCCGCATCCTTCTCCTGTCCCCGGCACACACGCTATGGCACTTTGTCCTTCCTCTGTTCCATTGTGTGTTCCTGTGCAGCCTCCTCCTGGGTCCTCTCTTCCTATCGTCCCTGACCCTGAGTCCGACTGCGCTCGTGCTGCCAGTCCCACTGTCTCTCGTCTCCTCGCCACTGTTGTCACTGACCCTTCTTTTGAGTCCACTACTGTGTCTGCCCTCGTTGCTGAGCTGGTTGACTTTGCTGCTGCCTGTTGTCTAGACTACGCCATTGCTCTTGTTGCTGAGTCTGAGTCTGCTAGTCCTCCGTCCGTCGAGGGTGAGTGTGCTCTTGGCACGGACGTCCTTGAGGACAGGCAGGAGGAATTTGAGTGTCTTGCAGCTGCTGTACCTCGTTTCGCTTCCATGCTGCTTGCCCCTGAGGGAGACCCGGACGCACCAAACATCCCGACCCCGCGCTCTTACGCAGAGGCGATTACGGGTCCTTACGTAATGGCAGGTAGCCATGGATACCGAGATGGCATCCTGGAAGTCCACAGGCACCTACGTCGACGAGGTTCCCGCACATGGGGTGAACATAGTCGATGGCATGTGGATTTTCAGGGTGAAACGGCCGCCGGGTTCTCCGCCTGCCTTCAAGGCGCGTTACGTTGCTAGAGGCTTGTGTCAGCGACAAGGGGTCGACTCCTTCCAGTCCTTCTCCCCCACCCAAAGATGACTACTCTTTGGGTGTTGCTGCATGTCGTTGCTCAGCGTGACTATGAGTTACACTCTCTGGACTTCAGTACAGCTTTCTTCCAGGGCAGCCTGCACGAGGAGATCTGGCTGCGCCGCCCACCTGGCTTCACTGGCTCGTTCCCTGCAGGTACCCAGTGGAGCCTCCGGCGGCCAGTCTACGGTCTCCGCCAGGCGCCTCGCGAGTGGCACAACACACTGAAGACTACACTTGCAGCTCTGGGGTTTACTCCTCATCAGCCCCCTCCTCCTCATCCCCCTCATCCCCCTCATCCCCCTCATCCTCCTCCTTTGCATCAACAGGGTCTTTTTCGCCACGTTTTGGCCTCTTCCCTCTCGCTGCTTGCTTGCCCCTCCTTACACCAGATGTTTTCCTCGCTATGGGTTGGCCCTTCTGGCGCAATGCATGACCCATCGCCTTTCCACTATCTTACCTGGTGCCTCACGTTGTCCCAACTTCCGCACCACCGGCGTCATCAGCACTGCCTGTCAGCTGCCGCCTCTTTGCCCGCGTAGTGATGTCCCTAGCCACGGCGGTGTCATATTCTTCCTCGGCCTACGCCTCACACGTCCTCCAAAAGAAGAGCCACCGACGTCAGCGATGCCGTGTTTAGGATCCTCCATAGAATCGTGCTCCCCCACTTTGTCCTTATCTACCACAGTAGCAATACCTTCGACCACGGTTAGCTGGAGCAGCGTCAGATGGTGTTGCGATGCCTCCGCCTCGGACTCCTGGGTTGCAGCATGCTCGGCGCGGGGAGTGTCACCGTGGTTTCCCCCTGTCGCCGAGCCCTCTCTCTCCACCGACGGGACTGCAAGTCTCATGCTCCCTCGCTTCGGATCTTCTTTGCCGCCAATGGCACCGTCGTTAGTCGGACCGGGCTCTGTTCCACCAGAGGCGACATTCGCATCTTTTTTCACGGTAGAAACACGCTTGCGTGGCGTTGGTTGCTTCCCCTTGTCTTCCGCCTTCTTCCCTGACATCTCGTGTCCAAGCACGGCCTTTTCTCCTGCCACTTTTTTTCCGTAGACTGCCACACATTAGTAGCTTTAGATCCGCCACCACACCCCGATCGGTCTGAAAAGACACCCTCCTTGTCGCACGTCGTCCGGCCTTTTCCTCTTCCTTTTCTTTTTGCCGAGTTGCACGTGTCATGCTTGTAGTACGAATGCTAATTTCTAACGTGCGGAACGGTTGAGCCGGTTTCCTAGGGGAACCGCAAATGAATGCAACGAAGGGAGCCTTGACGGTCTATTCAATCATCTGTCTCCGAAACTCCACTTCAATGAAAACTGAAATAGTAGTCACTAAGCACAGAGCTACGGCCCATTACTTAGTCGACTCGTGAGTCACGGGCGATCAGGAAACGCTTGCGTCAATCAGCGAGCAGCGTTAAAGTTGTGGGCCAGAGGGTGACGGAAGCAGGTGGGTGGGGCACAAGGGTGGTTGGGGTGGCTTGCGAGACTAGAGAGATGACTGTAATCAGATCAGGCTAGATTGGACGGTGTACGATTAGCCACCCCAACATAAACCCACTCACCGCTCGATCATAGACGCTTCAATGGCGGATGTACCGCTTGGAAGGTGCTTGTGCTGCAGGAGGGGCCCTTCGAGATGCGTCTGTCAAACATATACATGCTATAGTCTGTTTAGGCTGTAGTGGGGTAGTCCTTAGAGGGTACGACACTTTTGTGTTTCCCACTTGTACCCATCTCCTTTCTAGTTCATTCATTCCTCTTGTTATTCTCACGTGGTATAGAGCAAGTTCCCTAGTGGAACTGTTTTTTTAGGGCCCACCACTAGGAACTTTTTTTTTTCCTTACCTGCCCGAAGCGCGCGTCGCGTCTGTCCTATCTGCGCCCCGTGCGCCTGCCCTTCGAGGCCCTTCGCGGCCCATAGCGGCCCCTTCGCGGCCCTTATAGGCCCCTTCGTGGCCCTTTGTGGCCCCTTTCGCGGCCCTTCGCGGCCCCTTTCGCGGCCCTTCGCGGCCCCTCGCGGCCCTTCGCGACCCCTCGCGGCCCTTCGCGGCCCCTTATGAGGCCCTTCGAGGCCCCCCCTAAACCCCTTCGCGGCCCTTCGCGGCCCTTCGCGGCTCCGTCACGGCCCTTCAGCGGCTCTTTGCGGCCCCTTCCGGCCCCTTCTGGCAAGCCCCTTCTGGCGAGCCCCTGCTGGCGGGCCCCTACCGGTCACTACTGGCGCGGCCCCTCCTGGCGCGCCTCTTCCGGCCCCTGCTGACGCGCCCCTGTTGGCGCGCCCCTACCGGCCCCTGCTGACGCGCCCGTGCCGGCCCCTACTGGCGCGCCCCTGCCGGCCCCTGCTGCCGAGCCCCTGCCGGCCCCTGCAGTCACGGCCCGCCCCTGCACCCGTCCCGGTAAGCCGAGCCGCGCAGCCGAGCCGAGCCGCGCCGCCCAGCCGAGCCGCGCCGCCCAGCCGAGCCGCGCCGCCCAGCCGAGCCGCGCTGCCCCCCACCGAGCCGCACTGCCCTACCGAGCAGCACTGCTGCTACTGCTTCTACTGCTGCTACTGCTTCTACTGCTGCTACTGCTTCTACTGCTGCTACTGCTTCTACTGCTGCTACTGTTGCTACTGCTGCTATGGCTAGTCCTACCGTTCTCACCTTTGATGCTGAGGAACGTGCAGTTGACTTTGACGTGTGGGTTGACGACCTACAGCTCTTTCTTCAGTGTGATTCTAGGGATGGGGTATCCCTTTTCGATCACACGTCCGGTGTTTCCACTGCTCCTGCTGCCACTGCTGACAGTACTGTTCGCTCGCAGTGGACCACTCGTGACGCTATTGCTCGTCTTGCTGTTCGTAGTCACCTGCCGCCTGCTGAGCGCGCACACTTTGGCCAGTACAAGACTGCTCAGTCTCTGTACGACGCTGTAGTTGTACGCTACTCCTCCCCTGCCACTGCTGCCCTCAGCCGCCTCATGCTGCCGTACCTTTTCCCTGACCTTGCCGCCTTTGCCACAGTCGCTGACCTAGTTGCTCACCTTCGCACTAGTGACGCCCGCTACCGCGCTGCCCTTCCCACTGAGTTCTGTGCCAAGAACCCCCCCCCCCATGTACACCACCCTTTACTACCTAGTCACCCGCCTCCCTGACTCTCTCTCTTCAGTCAGGGACCACTTTCTCTCCCTTTGCTCTACCGAGCTGACTTTCGACCTGCTAGAGGAGCGCGTTGCTGCAGCTGAGAAGAGTATCTTAGCTGTAGGTGCTTCTCGCGGCGACCGTCGCACCCCCTTCTTTGAGGGGTGTTCCCCTGTCCCCCTTCTCCCCTCTGTTGCTTCTGCTGCTGCTGTCGACCTCGTTGGCACTGAGGAGGTCGGAGCTGCGTCTGCCCCTAGTGGGAGACGCCGCAACAGCAAGGGCAAGGGGAGCAAGGGTGGTGGAGGGGGCGGCGAGGGCGGCGGCGGAGGCGGTGGAGGAGGCAGAGGGAGTGGCGGTGGAGGTGGGGGTGGTGCCTGGAGTGGGGGCTTCAGTGGCGGCGGTGGAGGTCGTGGCGTCGGTGGCGGAGGTGGTGGAGGCAGCGGCAGCGGTGGTGGAGGTGGAGGCAGCGGTGGTGCTGGTCGAGGTGCAGCCGCGCAGCGTGGAGGCTTTGGTGGCAGCCAGCGCCAGCAGCAGCTGCGCACCCGTGAGACCCCATCGGTTCAGCAGCTTCGTGAGTGGTACGCTGGGCGTGGGAGGTCTGGGAGTGCAGGTCCCTGCACTTACGTTCTTCGCACCGGCACTCGTAGTGGGGAGGTGTGTGGGCTCCCACACACCACGCAGTGCTACTTCGGTCGCTTGACTGACGCTTGGCGTACCCAGTTTCCTGACGCTGTTGAGCTCCCTCGATGGCATGATCTGCTTCTGCAGAATGTGCCTATCTTTGATCTAGATTTTGATGCTATCCTTGCTGCCATATATGCTCTTGCTGATATTACTGAGGGTGACTGTTACATGAGTGTCCCGCCCGACCCAGGCACTGCGGCTGCTGCTCTAGGTGCTAGTGCGGCTGCTGCTCTAGGTGCTAGTGCGTCTGCTGCTCCAGGTACTTGTGCGTCTGCTGCTCCAGGTGCTGGTACGTCTACTCTCTCTGGTACTGCACCTACTGAGTCCTTGCACACTTTCACACTTGACTCTGGTGCTTCGCGCTCTTTCTTTAGAGACAGCACCACGCTCACGCCGCTCAGTCGGCCTGTTGCGGTCTCCCTTGCTGACCCCTCAGGGGGCCCAGTCCTTGCACACTCCTCTACAGTTTTACCGTGTCCTGCGGCCCCGTCGGGCTTGCTGTCGGGACTCCACCTCCCCTCGTTCTCTACGAACTTGGTGAGTGGAGCTGACCTCCAGGACGCGTGGGTTGACCAGTTCACCCCTGGAGGTCAGCGTGTGATCCACTGCTCTTGCTCTCGGACGGGCCGCCACCTGGCCACGTTCACCCGTCGGCCAGGGTCGAGTCTGTACACACTGACTACTGCGCCTCCTCGGGTCCCTGCGTCTGGTCAGGTAGCTGCGTCTAGTCAGGTGTTTGCTGCCGCGTCCAGGTCTAGTCTTATGTCTTCCCCTTGCTCGTGTCGTCCTCTGTCGCACGAGACTCTCCTTTGGCACCACCGCCTTGGTCACCCCTCCCTGCCTCGTCTTCGAGGTATGGCCTCCCGTGCCCTTGTCTCTGGTCTCCCCAGGTCCCTCCCTCCCCTTCCTCCGGGGCCTGCCCCCACCTGTGTTCCTTGTGTCGAGGGCCGGCAGCGCGCCGCTCCTCACTCCTCCTTGTTCCCTCCGACAGAGGCTCCTCTGCAGACTCTTCACATGGACGTGTGGGGCCCAGCCCGCGTCCGTGGACAGGGTCACGAGCGTTTCTTCCTGCTGGTGGTTGACGACTACTCGCGTTACACCACAGTCTTCCCCTTGCGCAGCAAGGGTGAGGTCCCTGAGGTGTTGATCGACTGGATCCGCGGTGCTCGTCGCCAGCTCAGTGAGAGTTTCGGCTCGGACCTTCCTGTTCTGCGTCTGCACTCAGACAGAGGTGGGGAGTTTTCCTCTGACCTTGTGAGGGCATTCTGTCGTTCGGAGAGCATCCGCCAGTCGTTCACGCTTCCGGCCTCCCCGCAGCAAAATGGGATTGCTGAGCGCCGCATTGGCATGGTCATGGACGTCGCTCGTACGTCCATGATCCATGCGGCTGCTCCCCATTTTCTGTGGCCGTTCGCGGTTCAGTACGCTGCGCATCAGATCAACCTTCAGCCTCGTGTCTCCTTGCCGGAGACCACACCTACTCTACGGTGGACGGGGAAGGTTGGCGATGCGTCCGCGTTCCGTGTCTGGGGATCTCGAGCTTTTGTCCGCGATACTACAGCGGACAAGTTGTTCTCCCGTGCCGTTCTACCACCCTCCTGACGCACTCGGGTGGCAGTTCTACCACCCTACCTCGCGTCGTGTTCTGTCCTCTCAGGACGTCACGTTTGACGAGTCGGTGTCGTACTACCGTCTCTTTCCCTACCGCACTGCCTCTCCCCCCCCCTCGCCGCTCTTCCTCGCATCAGGTACTCCCCCGGTAGACCCCCTCCCCCCCCAGGGTCCTGCCCCCTCAGGTGTGTCCCAGGTAGACCCTGCCGAGCCGGTCGAGGTAGCTGTCGACTCAGGTGCTCCTAGGGGTGCTGAGCCTGTGGGTGCGGGGACTGGGGTGTCAGAATATTATGTTTCTCTAGTCTGCAGTGGGGTACTTTGTAGTGAGTACAACCCTGTTAGGGTTTCATATATGTACTCAATTGCTTTCTAGTGAATCCATTCCTTCTCAATATTCTCACATGGTATAGAGCAATATCGATCCTTCCAAGGGCCCACCACGTTTACACTGAATTTTTTCCTACCCTAGGCGCGCGTCGCGCCTGCCCTTAACGGCCCTTCGCGGCCCCTCGTAAGGCCCTTCGCGGCCCCCCGTGAGGCCCCTTCGCGGCCCCCTCGTAAGGCCCCTTCGAGGCCCCTCGTAAGGCCCCTTCGCGGCCCCTCGTACGGCCTCGTACGGCCCCGTAAGGCCCCGTTAGGCCCCGTCCGCGGCCCGTTAGGCCCCTTCGCGGCCCGCCCCGGCCCTTCCTCGGCCCCGTCCCGGCCCTGTCCCGGACCTGCCCCGACCCCGGCCCTGCCCCGACCCTGTCGCGGCCCGTTAGGTCCGTCGCGGCCCCCCTTCGCGGCCCGTTAGGCCCCTTCGCGGCCCGCCCAGGCCCTTCCCCGGCCCCTTTCTCGGCCCGTTAGGCCCCGTCGCGGCTTGTCGCGGCCCCTTCGCGGCCCGGTAGGCCCCTTCGCGGCCCGCCCAGGCCCTTCCCCGGCCCCTTTCTCGGCCCGTTAGGCCCCGTCGCGGCTTGTCGCGGCCCCTTCGCGGCCCGTTAGGCCCCTTCGCGGCCCGCCCCGGCCCTTCCTCGGCCCCGTCCCGGCCCTGTCCCGGACCTGCCCCGACCCAGGCCCCGCCCTCATGCCGGTCGTGGCGCACCAGGGGCCCGTGCACCGCCCCCCCCCCGCGCCCCCCCCCCCCCCCCCCCCCCCCCGCTCTCCACGCAAGGCGACGGGAGGGGCGACCTGGGGGGGGGCGCGTCGCCCCTTCTTCCGCCTGCTCTGGCGCCCTGGGAGGCCGCGCGTCGGCCCTCGTACTCCTCCCCCCCCCCCCCCCCCCCCCCCCCCCTCAGGTCGCCTCAACAGGCAACGGGAGGGGCGACCTGGGGGGGGGGCCACGCGTCGGAGCAGCCGCCCCTGGTGCAGCCGCCCCTGGAGCAGCCGCCCCTGGTGCAGCCGCCCCTGGTGCAGCCGCCCCTGGAGCAGCCTCCCCTGGTGCAGCCGCCCCTGGAGCAGCCGCCCCTGGTGCAGCCGCCCCTGGTGCAGCCGCCCCTGGAGCGGCCGCCCCTGGTGCAGCCGCCCCTGGAGCAGACGCTCCTGGACCTCAGCAGCCGCCCCTGGCCCCTGGCCCCTGGAGCAGCCACCCCTGGACCCCGCGCCGCCGCCCTTTTCTCCTCTCCCTCCCCCTGCTGCGGGTGCAGCAGTGGGGGGGAGGGGATCTGCCATCCCCCTGGTGCGGATGCGGTAGTGGGGGGAGGGGACCTGCAGCACCTGCCTGCCCCCCCCGCTCCCCCCCCCCCCATCTCTCTGCTGCGGGTGCAGCAGTGGGGGAGGGTATGGGGGTGGCGGGTGTGGCCAACCCGCCAGCCCTGCTGCGCCCCGCGCGCCTTGCTGCCCTGTGCGCCCCGTGCGCCCTGCTGCCCTGCTGCCCTGTGCGCCCCGCGCGCCCTGCAGCCCTGTGCGCCCCGCGCGCCCTGCTGCCCTGCTGCCCTGTGCGCCCCGTGCGCCCTGCTGCCCTCTGCACGCGCCATGCACAGCACCCCCCCCCCCCCCCTCTCCTCCATCCCCTGCTGCAGGTGCAGCAGTGGGGGAGGGTATGGGGGTGGCGGGTATGGGGTGATGGGTGGTATGGTTCCCTTCCCCTCCTCCTCCTTTGTCTCCCACTGCTGCAGCTGCCGCTGAGGGGGGTGGATGTGTGGGAGTCAAAGGCGTGGTGCTAGGGGGTGTGGTGTGAGTGAACCTAGGGGTGCAGCAGGGGGTGTGTGAATGGGGGGTGCGGTAGTAGAGGGAGGTTGAGTGGAGGTAGCCGTCGTGTTGCTAGCACTGCCAGTAGTCCGGAGGTGCGCTTCCGGTAGCCCAGTGATGCCGCTGCGCCAGTCGCCCGTGGGTCCGTTGCTCCTGCCGCTCGTCTTAGCCGCGGAGCCAGTTACTCCTGTAGTCCGGAGGTGCGCCTCCGGTAGCCACAGTGCGCGCCGCTCCTGTTGCCCGTGTGTCTGCAGTTTCCGCCGTTGCCTCCTCTCTCCTCTCCTATTAGTCCAGCCTCCTCCTTCTCACTTGCCCTCTGTGATAGCCTCTAGCTTTGCTTATTTATTGTGAACTTTAAACTGTTACTTTGTACTTGTGCTCAGAATGTGTGGTGACATTGTGATCCACCCTGAGCTTGCTTTGCTTTGGTTCTTGTGCTGATCATTCCCCACTTTGACTATGGGGGTGTGTCAGAATATTATGTTTCTCTAGTCTGCAGTGGGGTACTTTGTAGTGAGTACAACCCTGTTAGGGTTTCATATATGTACTCAATTGCTTTCTAGTGAATCCATTCCTTCTCAATATTCTCACATGGGGGTGCGGGGCCTGGGGGTGCTGTGCCTGAGCGTGTGGAGCCTGGGGGTGCTGAGTCTGGGGGTGCTGAGCCTGGGAGTGTTGCGCCTGCACGTGCTGCGTCTGGAGGTGCTCTAGGTTTCCCGTTGCGGCAGGAGCCTCTCTCTCTTCAGCAGCTTCGTGAGTGGTACTCTCGGCGCTGTCGAGGTGCTGCTGCTGCTGGTGCTACTGGAGGTGCTGCTGGTGCTGGAGCTGCTGGAGGTGCTGCTGGTGCTGGAGCTACTGGAGGTACTGCTGGTGCTGGAGCTGCTGGAGGTGCTACTGGTGCTGGAGCTGCTGGTGGTGCTGGAGCTGCTGGAGGTGCTGTTGGTGCTGGAGCTGCTGGAGGTGCTACTGGTGCTGGAGCTACTGGAGGTACTGCTGGTGCTGGAGCTACTGGAGGTGCTGCTGGTGCTGGAGCTGGTGGGGGTGCTGCTGGGACTAGAGACCCTGGGGCTGAGGGTTCTATCTCTGCTGTTTCTGGAGGCGCTGCGCGGCCGCGGCCGTACTACGTTCCGCTTCTTCAGCAGGTTCTTGGCTCCCCGCCTTCTCCTGGTCCTCCTCCTCCTTTCCTGAGTCCACCACCTGTCCAGTCCCCATCGCAGTTCCCGCCGGCCTCTCCACTGCCTGGTCCTTCTCCTTACTCTGGACCGACTAGAGGTCTTACGGAGCATCGTGAGCCTGAGTCTCGTCCTGTGTCGCCTGAGTCTCGTTCTGCGTTGCCTGTTCGTTCAGTTCGCACTAGTCGGGGTTCGCGTCCGCGTCCTCCTCCTGTCCCTGGCACTCACTCTATGACTCAGCGTCCTTCCACTGCTCCACAGCGTGTCCCTCTGCCGTCTCCTCCTGCGTCCTCTCTTTCTGCCAGTCCGGACCCTGCGTCTGACTCCCTACGTGCTGCTAGTCCAGCTGTCACGCGTTTTCTGGCCACTGCTGTCACTGACCCCTTGTTTGAGTCCGCTGCTGCGTCTGCTCTTGTTGCTGAGCTTGTTGACTTTGCTGCAGCCTGTCGCCTAGACTACGCCAATAGTCTTGTCGATGAGTCTGCGTCTGCGTCTGTCTGTCCTCCGTCCGTCGGGGGTGAGTGTGCTCTTAGGACGGACGTTCTTGAGGACAAACAGGAGGAGTTTGAGTGCTTTGCCGCTTCTGTACCTCATCTCGTGTCCATGCTGATTGCCCCTGAGGGAGACCCGGATGCACCAGACATCCCGACCCCGCGCTCTTACGCAGAGGCGATAGAGGGTTCCTACTCCTCTCAGTGGCAGGCAGCCATGGTCGCCGAGATGGCTTCCTGGAAGTCTACAGGCACCTACGTCGACGAGGTTCCCCCGCCTGGGGCGAACATCGTCAGTGGCATGTGGATCTTCAGGGTGAAGCAGCCGCCGGGTTCTCCACCTGTCTTCAAGGCGCGTTACGTTGCACGTGGTTTCAGTCAGCGACAGGGAGTTGACTTCTTCAAGACCTTCTCCCCTACCCCAAAGATGACCACTCTTCGGGTACTGCTGCACGTTGCCGCCCAGAATGACTACGAGCTCCACTCGCGTGACTTCAGTACAGCCTTCCTCCAGGGCAGCCTACACGAGGAGATCTGGCTGCGCCGCCCACCAGGCTTCACTGGGTCGTTTCGTGCTGGTACCCAGTGGAGCCTCCAGCGGCCAGTCTACGGTCTCCGTCAGGCACCCCGTGAGTAGCACGACACTCTCAGGACGACTCTTGCTGCTCTTGGCTTTGCTCCTTCCACTTCTGACCCTTCTCTGTTCTTACGCACTGACACTACTCTGCCGCTGTTCTGCGTTCTCGTGTACGTAGACGACCTCGTCTTTCCTACTGCTGACACTGAGGCACTCGCCCACGTGAAGTCCGAGCTGCAGAAGAGACACACGTGCACAGACCTGGGTGACCTGACAAGCTATCTTGGCTTGCGGATCACCCGGGACATAGCACAGCGCACCATTATCTTGACTTAGTCACACATGGTGCAGCAGGTCCTTCAGCGCTTCGGCTTCATGTACTCCTCACCACAGTCCACTCCTCTGCCTACCGGTCACTCGCTCTCAGCTCCACCTTCGGACGAGTCCGTAGAGCCGAGTGGCCCGTATCCAGAGCTTGTGGGCTGCCTCATGTACCTGATGACTTGCACACGACCTGACCTCGCATACCCTCTCAGCCTTCTGGCTCGCTACGTGGCTCCCGGCAGGCACCGAAAGGTGCACTAGGATGCTGCGAAGAGGGTGTTGTGATACTTGTGCAGTACATCGGGCATGGGGCTCGTGCTTGGAGGACGGGCTCGAGTTGTCCTCACTGGTCACGCTGGCGCCTCCTGGGTTGACGACTTGGCTACGCAGCGGTCGTCACAGGGTTACACCTTCAGTCCTGGCTCCGGTTCTGTCTCTTGGCGGTCTACCTGCTCTTCTTCTGTTCTCAGCTCCAGTTGTGAGGCTGAGATCTACGCTGGGGCCATGGCTGCACAGGAGCTACGCTGGCTCACCTACCTGCTGACCGACTTGGGAGAGGCGCCTCGTTCTCCTCCAGTTCTGTACGTCGACAACAAGGCCATGCTGGCCTTGTGTCAGGAGCACAGACTGGAGCACAGAACGAAGCACATTGCTCTGCGCTACTTCCTTGCTTGAGAGTTGCAGCAGCGTGGCCAGCTTCGTCTTGCTTACGTGGCCTCTCAGGCCAACACTGCTGATGTTTTCACCAAGGCACTTCAGCCTTGTGATCATCAGCGTTTCTGTACTGTGTTAGGCCTTGTACCTACTGTGCCTCACTTGCTTTCTTCTTGACTCTGCCTGTACTGTACTCTTTATACATATACCTGCATGCTTACACTTGCTAGGTTGTATTCACTGTTTTGTTTGTTCTCCTTTATGTACCTCTGCATGTGAACTGGCCTTGTGGCCATTTGCGTGTGCTCAGACTGCGTGGTGACTTTGTGATCCACTTGTTTTGTCTTTCTTGACTGGTCTTGTGACCTCTTGTTCTCCCCCACTTTGCCTATGGGGGTGTGTCAAACATATACATGCTATAGTCTGTTTAGGCTGTAGTGGGGTAGTCCTTTGAGGGTACAACACTTATGTGTTTGCTACTTGTACCCATCTCCTTTCTAGTTCATTCATTCCTCTCGTTATTCTCACAGCGTCGGCATTGGCAATCAGTGTTCGCATCAATCACTGCACATGCTAGAACGGTTTCTGAACCACTAGAGCGAATGTAACCTAAACCCTGCAAATAAAAGTGCTGACACGAACGAACAACGTTGCAGATACAAGCTAAATAAAATCCAAAACCACAACAAATACAATCAGTATCAGCACCAAGGGTGAAGCGGCTGGTAGCGGCAATGGCGCAAACGGTCGCGCTAAGAGATTGATTCCAAGAAGTGCAATCTTGGAGGGACCAGCAAGCTCGGTGAACATGAGGAGAGTGGTGCAGCAGCTCAGAAGCAGCACAAGGGTGAGGAGAACCCCAAGGCAGCAGTGGAGAAGGACTACGGAGAGAGCATGTGGGGCACTATTGCGAGTGCGGCATTCTCCAATCCGACTTCGGCTACGGGGGAGTGTGATTGGCTCACCTTGCATCGGCGCATGGGGCATGTGGCCCTGCCCATCTTGCAGCAGCTAGTGAAGAATGAGATGGTTGCTGGCATACGTGTGAAGGGGGAGCCCGATGAGGTACTTGGCTGACCGACGTGCATGCAAGCCAAGTTCACCCGATACCCGTTCTCTAGTTCGGAGGCAACGGCTAAGGCACCACTTGATGAGGTGGTGATGGACGTGGTGGGCCCCTTGAAGCTTGAAGCTGCAGGAGCAGAGTACTTCCTCACCATTGTGGACGTCCACACCCGCATGACCTGGGTGTACGTGCTGTCCAAGAAGAGCGACGTGGCTGAATCGGTGAAGACCGATTGGTTGCCGATGGTGGAGCGGCAACAAGACCGGTTAGTGAAGGCAATTCGCACCGATCGAGGGGGAGAGTTCCTGAGCAAGGAGTTCACATTGTGGCTGAAGAAGAATGGCATAAGGCACTCCCTTAGCATGCCATACTCCCCTGCAATGAACGGCATCGCCGAGCGAGCGAACCGCACAATCACGGAAACGGCACTCGGGTTGCTAATTGAAGCCGGGCTACCCGACTACTTCTGGCCTGATGCGGTGCGGAGTGCGTGTGTGGGCAAGAACAGAGACTTGACTCATGTGGGAGCAGGCAAATGGGTGCCCTATGTGGAGTTGATTGGAAGGAAACCAAAGGTGGATATGCTTCGGGTGTTCGGGTGCATGTGCATGGTGCTCGTGCCTAAGCATCTTCGGCACAACAAGCTCGGTGCCAAGGCGATAAGGGCTGTGCACTTGGGCATGGCTCAAAACAGCAAGGAGTGGCTTCTTTGGGACCCATTCACCAAGAAATTCTTGGTGAGCAGGGACTGCAAATTCATGGAGAACCTGATGTATAAGGATTGGAAGGTGGAGAATGAGGCTAACATAGGCGTGCGGTTTGGGGAGGTGAAGAGTTCCGGCTTGGAGCATGTGGAGCTGCCCTTGGAGCTGAGCAGCGGCAGCACCACCACAAGGCAATCTTCCCTTTTGAATGGGGGAGAGGAGGCCAACGATGCAGAGGAAGAAGAGGAGGAGGTGCAGCAAGTGAGCGAGCGTGCACCGACACTTCCTTCTCGCACTACGAGTGCTCCCACGGATACGCATGAGAGCCTTCATGTCCCTGTAGCTGAGGAGGAAGAAAGGGGCAAGAGGCTGACCTATGAGGCGCTGGGAAAGCCAGCTAAGTCAGGCTTGGCCGGAACGGCAATGATGGTTGGAGATGACGAGGAAAGTGAGTACGAGGAGTTTTCTTTCGCGTTCTTCTCTCCTATTGAGATGCTAGGGGAACCAGCAACTCTCAAGGAGGCCTTGGAGAGTAGTGATGCTGAGGAGTGGAAGAAGGCAATGGAGAGAGAGCTGAAGAGCATTGAGGAGAATGGCACGTGGGAATTGGCGGAGCTACCGGAGGGGCGTAAGGTGATTACGTCCAAGTGGCTCTTCGAGATCAAGTCCGACGCCGACGGCAAGATCGAGTGCTACAAGTCTAGGCTTGTGGCAAAGGGGTACCAGCAGAAGGAGAAGGTAGACTCCGACGGAGTTATTTCCTCCTGTGATGAAGCCGACAACGCTGCGAATCCTACTCGCGGGAGCTACCATTAAGGATGGGTGGTGAAACAAATGGACGTGACAACCGCGTTCCTCAACGGCATTCTCGAAGAAGATATTTTCTTGGCGCAGCCAGACGGGTTTGATGATGGTAGTGGCAGAGTTTTGAAGCTGAAGAAGGCCCTTTATGGACTGAAGCAGGCCCCTAGGCAGTGGTACTTGAAGCTGCAAGGAGTTTTGGAGGAGATCGGCTTCACTCCCTCAACGGCCGATCACTCATTGTTCATGCTTGGCGAGGGGGAGCAGAGGAGCTTCATGGTGGTATACGTGAATGACATCCTCATCTCCTCACCCTCCTCTGACCTTGTGAAGGGGGTGATTCTGAAGCTTCAGGACAAGTTCAAGTGTAAGGCCCTTGGTGACGTCAACTTCTACCTCGTGCTTCACATTGAACGCGATGTGGAGAAGCAGAGCATGCGGGTGCATCAACGGAAGTACCTGTAGGCATTGGCTGCCAACTTTGGGCAGAGTGAATGCCATGTGGCTACACCCTTTCCCTCTGGGTTCAAGTGTGTGAACGGTCCAGAGGAGGAGAGCGTTGGTGAAGAGGAGAGGCGCCATTTTCACTCGTTGGTGGGCAGCCTCATGTATGCGGCGGTAAACACCCGACCGGACGTCGCGTTTGCTACCGGACAGTTGGCTAGGGTTGTTCAATGCCCCAATGAGGAGCATGTAGCAGCTGGAATGAGGGTGGCCAAGTAACTTGGTCAAACACCAACCGTTGGGCTGCAATACTCGGCGGTGGCGCAAAGGCGCCAAAAGGGCGCGGATGATGTTGAACCCGGGCGTTTGTTCCTCGCCGCATTCTTAGATGCTTCTTATGAATCGGAACCAGAGGACATGACAAGTGTTGGAGGGTTCATTTTCTGTGTTGGTGGAGGCGTAGCTGCTTGGGAGAGCAAGAAGCAGGTGGATCAAGCATTGAGCTCGGTGGAGTCCGAGTACATGGCACTCTTCCGTACCGTACGGGAGATTGCGTGGCAGCGGCGTTTGTTGGCTGAATTGGGGGAGGAGTAGCAAGGACCTACCTCACTCTACCGTGACAACCAAGGTGCCATTGCTCTTGCTAAGAACCCTGTGTTGCACGGCCTCACGAAGCACATGCGGGTGAAGTGGCATTGGACGAGGAGCATGGTGGCCGCGGGTGAAGTTGAGTTGCACTACGTGAAGACGACGGGGCAGCCAGCTCACATGATGACCAAGAGGCTGGTTGAGCAGCAGCATTGGAAGTGTTGCAAGTTGGCTGGGATGGCTCTGAACTGAGAGAGCAAGATCCTAAGGCCAACAATCCGAGGGGGAGTTGTTGGTGCAACCCTACGGTTTGCATTCGGCTTTTTGTCCGAATGCGTGCATGCGTGTGTGCATGGAATGGTATGAGGGCATGAGATAATATATATTTCATGCGTACAATAGTGTGTGAATGATGAGGCATGATTTTTTAATGTGTGTGTTGAGTCAATAGCGAGTTATCGCTAGTCGCGTGTCACGTCGTCGTTTGCGTGTCGTGTGCGGTTTTCTATTTTGTCGTGTGTAGAACGTTCGGCGTGTCGCAGGTGTGCGCAGCAGACTTCCAAGAACTCAAGGAAGAATTTATCTTGAAGAACCAGGGCCTTGGTTTCAAGATTCAAGTGATTTCGAAGCTCTCCAAAAGGGTAAACGTCAAGATAGTGAGAATAGTTACATTACTTTGTGTAGTGTAACATTTCTCTTAGTGTAGGCCCTTGTGGAGGGTAGTTTCGAGACCCTTCGTGGTTGGGGACAGTGTGGTACTGTTCCACATCACTGTACCTCGGCTCTTGGAGTTTGTAGGAGCCGGGATTCATTGCCAACTCGTAACTCTTCCAAAATTGTGTTCTAAGTCAACAGTGGCTGCCACAGTGCCGTTCGTTAAAACCAACGTTGCGTCATCAATACTTAATGACATTGTGCAATCTAAATTGCCTAATATAGGCGAAGTTACGACGCTCCAGATCCAATTTGAATCAGGTCATTTGAAGCTGTGATCAGAACGCTATCAACTTTTGAATCCGCTGTGCTGAAATCCAACTGTGCACTCTATCTTTCGTTTTAGGCACATTCAAGCCTATTATGACTATAACATTGGATTGGCCTCAATTCTTGCGTGGACCTTCAACAAGGTGCATCAAGGGGGTAGTATGAACCACAGGGCTAAAGCACAAGCGGTGATGCATTATGGACAGCCATGTTTTGACAGGGTGACATCGCAGCGGTCAGGCCCATGTGTTGCGCAACATGGTGAAACCGTTGTGATATGGTATTGGATTGGCCTTAGTTCTTGCGTGGAACTTCAACAAGGTGCATAAAGACCCGGGTATGATGCACAGGGCTAAAACACAATTGGTGATGCGTTATCGACAGCCATGTCTCGACAGGGCGACGTTTTAGCGTGGAGGCCGATGTGTTGCAAGTCATCGTGAAACCGTTGTGGTATGTTATTTGATTGGGCTCAATTCTTGCATGGACCTTCAACATGGTCCATAAAGGGTGGGGTGTGAACCCAACGGCTAACGCACAAGTGGTGATGTGTTGTCGACATCTATGTTTCGACAGGGCGATGATGCAGCAATCAAGGGTTTGTTTGGATCCAACGCTGAAACCGTTGTGTTATTGGATTGGATTGGGCTCAATTCTTGCATGGACATTCAGCAGGGTGCATAAAGGTCCACTAAACCTCTTGAGAAGTGACAATATACATATTCGGTTCATGCACCAATCTTACGTTAGGACACGGAGTTCTTGGGTACTTCCCATATGTTTCCAGACCACACTAGAGAACGGGGAGGGTTTACAAATACTGACGTTCTCAATTAGGGGTTGGTTATGAGCAGGCCCTAAATTATGGCTGTAAAATAATAATAAATGAATTGAGTTTCTATGTAAAATGTAACTGTACATTGTCATTACCTGGTTTGGATCAAGGCTCTAGAGGTGCGCACCACTTTGGGCTCACCTACATGATTGCGTTTTCCCACCTATAGCAACTCTCGAAAGAATCACAGCACCAAACAGATCTCTTCCCTCTCTTCCTCATCCCCCTCGACTCTCACGCACGATTAAAAAACCCAGGTTTTGAATCAAGAGGCACGTACTTCTCGCCGTGCTCGCGACGCACACTCGCGACCGAGCGTGCTATACTCCAGTGCATTAGGCCCTGCTCTCGTCATGGTTGCTCTAAAAGGGGTTGACACGCCTTGTAGGAAAGGGAAATGCTGTGCTGTGGGCGGTCTGTATCGCGCCTTGTCACGGCCGCGCTTCTCGACCATCGTTAGCCAGTCCCTAACACCAGCGCCACGCTCAAGTGCCAGTCGCGCAGAGATACAAGCTGCCATGGACAGTTCGCGCTTTGGCAATGACCGTGTTGCAGTCAAAGCCTTCTTTGACCGTGTACTTAATACGTTCACAAACTTCAAACTGGCTAGTTGCTCCATACTGTATTTCTCCACTCTTAGACGGATCCGTAATACATGGGCTCTTTGCCAGGCGTTGTCTACGAGTTCTGCAATAGATGGTTCCCCAACCCCCAAGTTTATGGCGGCCATAAGTCACGGCGGAACCCTTATCAAGGGCTTTCCGCCGTGGCAAGGCCCTCGCGATCTGTACCGTCCGCCGGTCTACACGCACTGCTATTCGTCCATGACATTCTCTCTGATGCTCCCGCTGCTCCCGCTTCACCTACCGCGTCTAACGCATCCAGCACCATCACTGTGAGCGGTCCTCCTCCCGTGCCTGAAGCTAACGAAGTTGAAACACCCTTGGCTGTGAACGAGGGAGCTCCTGAAGATGAACATCAACCGCCACCAGGAACACCTACAGCTGTTACGAGTGAGCATCCTGAGAGCCAATTTGAAGGGAGTCATGCCTCGCCGCCGACAAGCATCTCGGGACAGAGCGATGCCACGCCCCTCAATCCGCTCGCGTTGAAACTGCTGCATAACGTTCGGCGTGTGAATGGCGGAATGGGAATGGCGGAGGTTCACATCAATGGCCTGCTTCAGCTCATGGTAGAGCTCGGCCTTGCGCCTCTTATGACCACGGAGCTTTGGAACTGCAAGTTTCTGGAGCAGTTCAAGATGGAGCGCTTGGCAGGGCTCAATCGCGGATGGTCGGTGGCGACCTTCGAGATTGACGGTCATCCGCCACAGCGCCAGATCTTCCAGAACTCAGCTCAGGTAAGCCGACTCTGTATCCTTGGCAGTGAAATGCTGATGCGGCAACCATGTGGTGCTTGCCGTAAGTTATCTTCGTTATCCTTGTATTAACCCTAGACCCAGCTTCAACGCCACTAACCATGCCCCTTTACACCACGTATTCGCTGAAATGTTTGTTGGAATTGAGAATGATGCATTAGGTGAAAGGGGGAGGGTACAAGTAGAATGTCGAGAGAAATGCTGTACCACCTAAGGCTAAACCCACTACAGCCTAGAGAAATATAAACACATATGTTTTGACACACCCCCATAGGCAAAGTGGGGGATAGCAAGAGCAAGCAATGGTCAGAAGACCAGTCAAGAGAAGAAGCAAAGCAAAGCAAGCTCAGGGTGGATCACAAAGTCACCACACAGTCCGAGCACAAGCAAAGGACCACAAGGCCAATTAACATGCAGTGTTATATAAAGAGAACAAACAATATAGTGATCATACCCTAGCAAGTCTAAGCATGCAGGTATATATATAGATCACAGTACAAGCAGAGTCAGGCAGTAAGAAAGTGAGGCAAAATAGGCATAAGGCCTAACACAGTAGAGAAACGCTGATGATCACCAGGCGGAAGTGCCTTGGTGAATATATCAGCAGTGTTGGCCCTAGTGGCCACGTACGCAAGACGAAGTTGGCCACGCTGCTGCAACTCTCGAGCAAGGAAGTATTGCAGAGCGATGTGCTTCGTTCTGTGCTCCACTTTGTGCTCCTCACACAAGGCAATCATGGCCTTGTTGTCTACGTACAGAAATGGAGGCGAACGAGGCTGCTCTTCCAAGTCGGTCAGCAAGTAGGTGAGCCAGCGTAGCTCCTGTGCAGCCATGGCCCCGGCGTAGATCTCAGCCTCACAACTGGAGCTGAGAACCGAAGACGAGCGGGTAGACCGCCAGGAAAAAGAGGCGGAACCAAGGCTGAAGGTGTAAGCCTGTGACGACCACTGCGTAGCTCAGTTGTCAACCCAGGAATCGTCTGCATGACTGGTGAGGACATCTGGACCCCGTCCTCCAAGCACAAGCCCCATGCCTGACGTACTGCACAAATAGCGCAGTACCCTCTTCGCAGCATCCCAGTGCACCTTTCGGTGGCTACCGGGAGCCACGTAGCGAGCTAGAAGGCTGAGAGGGTATGCGAGGTCAGGTCGTGTGCAAGTCATCAGGTACATCAAGCAACCCACAAGCTCTGGGTACGGACCACTCGGCTCTACAGAGTCGTCCGAATGTGGAGCTGAGAGCGAGTGGCTGGTAGCCAGAGGAGTGGGCTGTGGCGAGGAGAATTGGAAGCCGAAGCGTTGAAGGACCTGGTGCACCATGTGTGACTGAGTCAGGGTGATGGTGCGCCGTGCTCTATCCCGGGTGATCTGCAAGCCAAGATACCCGCGCAGTTCACCCAGGTCAGTGCAGGTGTGTCTCTTCTGTAGCTCCAACTTCACAAGGGTCAGTGCCTCAGTGTCAGCAGTGACAAAGACGTACATGAGGACATAAAACGGCGGCAGCGAGGTGTCGGTGCGTAGAAACAGCGACGGGTCAGCAGAAGCAGGAGCAAACACAAAAGCCGCAAGTGTAGTCCTCAGTGTGTTGTGCCACTCGCGAGGCGCTTGGCGTAGACCGTAGACTGGCCGCCAGAGGCTCCACTGAGTACATGCAGGAAACGACTCACTGAAGCCCGGTTGTTGGCGCAGCCAGATGTCCTCGTGCAGGTTGCCCTGCAAGAAAGCTGTACTGAAGTCCAGAGAGTGCAGCTCATAGTCACGCTGAGCAGCGACGTGGAGCAACACCCGAAGAGTAGTCATCTTTGGGGTGGGGAAGAGGGTCTGGAATTAGTCAACCCCCTATCGCTGACTAAAGCCTCGAGCAACGTAACGCGCCTTGAAGGCAGGCGGAGAACCCGGCGGCCGCTTCACCCTGAAAATCCACATGCCATCAACAATGTTCGCCCCAGGTGGGAGAACCTTGTAGGTGCCTGTGGACTTCCAGGATGCCATCTCGGCATCCATGGCTGCCTGCCACTGAGAGGAGTAAGGACCCGTAATCGCCTCTGCGTAAGAGCGCGGGGTCGGGATGTCTGGTGTATCCGGGTCTCCCTCATGGGCAAGCAGCATGGAAGCGAAACGAGGTACAGCAGCTGCAAGACACTCAAAGTCCTCCTGCCTATCCTCAAGGACGTCCGTGCCAAGAGCACACTCACCCCCGACAAACGGAGGACTGACAGACTCAGACTCAGCAACATGAGCAGTGGCGCAGTCTAGACGACAGGCAGCAGCAAAGTCAAGCAGCTCAGCAACGAGAGCAGACGCAGAAGCAGATTCAAAGGAAGGGTCAGTGACAGCAGTGGCGAGGAGACGAGCGACAGTGGGACTAGCAGCACGAGCACGGTCAGACTCAGGGTCAGGGACCTCAGGAAGAGAGGACCTCAGGAAGAGAGGACCCAGGAAGAGGCGGCAGAGGAACACATAGTGGAACAGAGGAAGGACGAAGTGCCATAGCGTGCGTGCCGGGGACAGGAGGAGGACGCGAAGGAGGAACGCGACGAGCAGTTCGAACAGGCGAGACTGGACGAGACACAGGCTCACGACACTCTGTACGACCGCCGGACTGCTCAGTGTAAGGAGAGGGAGCAGGCAGTGGAGGACCGGCTGCAACGGCAGCTGCGACTGGTCAGGCGGTGGACACAGGAGGGGAGGAGTAAGGCCAGGAGAAGACGGGACACCAAGAACCTGCTAAAGCAGGGGAACAAAGTACGGTCGCGGCCGCACAATGCCTCCAGCACCTCCAGCTCCAGGGTCAATAGCTCCAACTCCTACAGCTCCAGCGCCTCCAGCTCCAGCGCCACCAGCGCCAGTGCCTCTAGCTCCAGCAGCTCCAGGCGCCGTAGGGTCTCCAGCTCCAGCGTCCCCAACAATACCAATCCTGGCAACTCCAGTACCCCTGGTACGAGCACCTCCAGGACCAGTAGCCGCAGTACCGCTAGTACCACCAGCTCCAGCAGTAACCCCAGCACCTCCAACTCCAGCTTCTCCAGCGCCTCCAGCTCCGATAGCTCCACTCCGAAGGCGTGCGCGCCGAACAAACCACTCACGTAGCTGCTACAGAGACAGTCGCGGCGAAGCACCAGCAGGACCTCCAGATGAAGCAGCACCCCAAGGCTCAGCACCCCCTGACTCCGCACCCTCAGATTCAGCACCCCCAGGCTCAACACCCCCAGTCTCCACACCCGCAGGCTCAGTACCCCCAGGCTCCTCACCCCCAGGCCCAGCACCCCCAGACCCAGCACCCTCAGACTCCGCACCCCCTGGCTCCACACCCCCAGACGCAGCACCCCCAGACGCAGCACCTGGAGCAGCACCTGAGCCGATAGCTACTTGAACAGGCGCAGTACCAGGGAGAGGGTCTACTTGAGACACACCCGAGGGAGCAGGACCCTGGGGCGGGAGGGGGTCTACCGGAGGAGGACCAGGAGCAAGGAAGAGCGGCGGGGGTGGGGGAGGGGCAGAGCGGTAGGGGAAGAGACGGTAGAAGGGAATCGACTCGTGAAACGTGACATCCTGAGAG
Source organism: Closterium sp. Naga37s-1 (assembly GCA_947471745.1). NCBI lineage: Eukaryota > Viridiplantae > Streptophyta > Zygnematophyceae > Desmidiales > Closteriaceae > Closterium > Closterium sp. Naga37s-1. The sequence continues at coordinate 1,381,152 of CANJKZ010000323.1, read as the reverse complement.
GGGAAGACACGGCGCGAGGTGGGGTGGTAAAACTGCCAGCCAAGGAAGACACTGGGAATAGCACGGGCGGAGAGCTTGTCCGCGGACGTATCGTGAACAAAGGCACGAGAGCCCCAGACCCGGAACACCGACGCATCGCCAACCTTCCCCGTCCAACGCAGTGTGGGCGAGGTCTCCGGCAAGGAAACACGAGGCCGGAGGTTGAGCTGTTATGCACCGTACCGGACTGCAAACGGCCACAGAAAATGGGGAGCAGATCCATGGATCATGGAGGTACGAGCGACCTCCATGACTAAGCCAATGCGGTGCTCAGCAATCACATTTTGCTGAGGGGAGTCCGGAAGCGTGAACGACTGGAGAATGCCCTCCCCACGACAAAGGTCCCGCAAGAGGTTGGAGGAGAACTCACCACCTCTGTCAGAGTGCAGTCGCAGGACAGGGAGGTCCGAACCGAACCGCTCGCGTAGCTGGAGACGGACTGTGCGGATCTAAGGGATCAAGACATCAGAGACCTTACCCTTGCTGCGCAAGGGGAAGACCGTGGTGTACCGCGCGTAGTCGTCAACAACCAGCAAAAAGTAGTACTCGTGGCCCTGTCCCTTAAAACGGGCTGGGCCCCACACGTCCATGTGGAGAGTCTGCAGGGGAGCAGTCGTCGGGGGAAACGAGGAGGAGTGAGGAGCAGCGCGCTGCCGCCCCTCGACACAAGGAAGGCAGGGCGGGGCAGGCGAGGGCGGGAGGGGAGGCAAAGACCTGGGAAGACCAGAGACAAGAAGACGAGAGTGCATGCCACGAAGGTGTGGCAGGGAGGGGTGACCGAGGTGGTGGTTCCACAGAAGAGTCTGGTGCGACAGGAGGCGACACGAGCAAGAGGTAGCTACCTGACCCGACGCGGACACCTGAGCAGACGGAGTTACCTGAGGAGGCTCGGTAGCGAGTGTGTATAGACTCGACCCTGGCCGACGAGTGAACGTGGCCAGGTGACGACCCGTCCGTGTACACGTGCCGATCGACAGACGCTGACCCCCAGGAGTGGTGGTAGTGACCATCGCATCCTGGAGGGCAGCGGTACTCACCAAGTTTGCTGAGAAGGAGGGGAGGTGAAGACCGGACAGTGAGCCGGACGGAACCGCCGGACACGGGAGGACAGTGGAGGAACGGGCAACGACCGGGCCCCCAGAGGGGTCAGACAGTCTGACGGGGACAGGTGCAGGGAGAGGAGTGAGAGTGGTGCTGTCACGAAAGAAACAGCGCAAGGTGCCTGAGTCCAACGTGAAGGTGTGCAAGGCCTCAGCAGGCACAGTGCCAGGGAGAGTACCAGACTCACTAGCACCTAGAGCAGCAGCAGCTATACCTGGGTCAGGCGGCACATACTGGTAACAGTCACCCTCAGCACTAACAGACAAAGCATACATAGCAAAAAGAATAGCATCAAAGTTTAGGTCAAAGATCGAAGTCCTAGACCTAAGCAGATCTGCCCAGCGTGGGAGCTCGACGTCGTCATCAAACTCAGCACGCCAAGCGTCGTCGAGGCGGGATATGTAGCGGTGCTGAGTGTGAAGCTTCCCGCATGTCTGACCAGCACGAACACCCGTGCGAATGACATACGGGCAGCTACCCCCAAACGCCCAACGCAAAAACCACTCACGAAGCTGCTGAGGCGACTGGGTCTCGCTCTGACACTGCTGCTGCTGACGCTGGCCACCTCCAGAACCAACACGTTGAGCTCCAGTCCCCCTGCCACCAGCCCCACCGCCGCCACTGCCACCACTCCCACTGCTGCCTCCACCGCCGCCACCATAACCCCCACTCCCTCCACCAGTCCCACCGCCGCCACCACCTCCACTGCTGCCCCCACCACTGCTCCCGCTGCCACCTCCACCACTACCGCTGCCACCCCCACCACCCTTGCCACCCTTGCCCTTACTCCTGCAGCGCTTTGCACTAGCAGAAGCAGCCCCAACGTCCTCAGCAACAGAGACGTCTGCAGCAGCAGCAGAGGCGTAGGAGGGGGTAAGGGGGGAGGGGGAGCACCCCTCAAAGAAAGGCAGGCGCGGAGTGCCACGAGCAGCACCTACAGCAACTGCACTAGTCTCAGCTGCGAGGAGATGCTGCTCGAGGAGGTCAACAGTGAGGGAGGTGGGGTCAAGAGAGAGAAAGTGGTCCCTGACAGAGCGAAGAGAGTCAGGGAGGCGTGTGACTATGAAGTAGAGGGTGATAAACATCGGTGGCTGGTTCCTGTCAAGGACCTCAGCGGGGGCGGCAGCGCAATAGCGAGCGTCGCTAGCGCGAAGGTGGGAAACCAGGTCCTTGACTGTGGCAAAGGCAGACAGCTCGGGGAACAGGTAGGGCAGAAGCAGGTGGCCTAGAGCAGCAGTGGCACGGGAGGAGTAGCGAGCAACTACAGCGTCGTACAGTGCCTGTGCGGTCCTGTGCTGTCCGAAGTGAGCGCATTCGGCTATCGGCAGGTGGTTGTGAATGGCTAAGCGGGCAGCAGCGTCTCGGGAAAGCCACTGTGAGCGAGTTGCACTGTCAGCTGTGGCGGGAGGGGCAGTAGCGGCACCGGACACGTGGTCAAATAGAGAAACACTGTCCTTAATATCGCTCAGTAGGTACAGCTGCAGGTCGTCGAGCCACGTGTCGAACTGAACCGGTCTACCCTCATGATCGAACGCGAGAACTCGAAGCGAGGCCATAGTGGCACAGTATGCAGGAGCAGCAGTAGCAGCAGTTGCAGCAGTAGCAGTAGTAGCTGTAGGAGCCAAGGGGCCAAGGGGCCGAGGGGCCAGGCCGAGGGGCCTAGGGACCAAGGGGCTGAGGGGCAGAGGGGCCGAGGGGCCTAGGGGCCGAGGGGCCATACACGAAGGGTGGGGGGGGGGCCGAGGGGCCTAGTGGCCGAGGGGCCAAACACGTAGGGTGGGGACCAAGGGGCCGAGGGGCCTGGGGCCTAGGGGCCAAGGGGCCGAGGGGCCGAGGCTAGGGGCCGAGGGGCCAAACACGAAAGGGGGGGTCGGGGGCCTAGGGGCCAGGGGGCTGAGGGGCCGAGGGGCCGAGGGGCCGAGGGGCCGAGGGGCCGAGGGGCCAAGGGGCCTAGGGGCCGAGGGGCCAGGGGGCCGAGGGGCCGAGGGACCAAGGGGCAGAGGGGCCTGGGGCCTAGGGGCCAAGGGGCCGAGGGGCAGAGGTGCCGAGGGGCCTAGGGGCCGAGGGGCCAAACACGAAGGGTGGGGGGGGGGGGGGGGCGAGGGGCCTAGGGGCCGAGGGGCCTAGGGGCCGAGGGGCCTAGGGGCCGAGGGGCCAAACACGTAGGGTGGGGACCAAGGGGCTGAGGGGCCAGGGGCCTAGGGGCCAAGGGGCCGAGGGTAGGGGCCGAGGGGCCTGGGGGCCGAGGGGCCAAACACGAAAGGGGGGGGGGGGCGAGGGGCCGAGGGGCCTAGGGGCCGAGGGGCCAAACACGAAGGGGGGGGGGGGCTAGGGACCGAGGGGCCGTGGGGGGCCTAGGTCGACAGGGCCGCGGGGCCTAGGGGCGCGCGATAGGCAGCGGAAGGGGGGCCAGTGGAAACCCTACTTTAGAGACCTATCTGCTCTTAATACCATGTTAGAATCGAGAATGATGCATCAGGTGAAAGGGGGAGGGTACAAGTAGAATGTCGAGAGAAATGCTGTACCCCCTAAGGCCAAACCCACTACAGCCTAGAGAAATATAAACACATATGTTTTGACAATGTTTGGGCATCCCAACAATGCGCCCGGCTTCAAGCTCAAGGCGCATGTCGATGAGGACCCTGACACAGGCGACCGTCGCTATACCACGCCTGAAACAGGAACGTGGTGGAATGATGCTCAAGTAAGGAAATACCCCGGTTCCACCCAAAACCCGATCCGTGCTCATGCCTCCATTGCTGCGCTGATGTGTCTGGAGCATCTTGAGTGTGTCATGTTCGTTGCATATGCTATGAAGGTAGTCTAATCCGCCACGCGACAAGTTATCATGGTGGTGTTTGACCGTGTGTCCGTTGCCGCCTTGTCGTGCATTGCAGGAACACTTCGGATGGACCGAAGTCGTAGGGGGAATCATCCTATATTCGGATGTGACGCACATGAGCAACAACGGCCGGAAGGAGGCGTGGCCGCTCATGATGACGCTTGCCAACATCTCCCAGGCCAAGCGATGGGGGAAAGCCGGGCACACGCTACTTGCCCTCCTTCCTATCCCCCCTTTTGCAATGTCTGCCGTGGAGAAGGTGATGCTCTTCCAGCGATGCGTCATCATCGTGCTGCAGCCGCTTCTCGATGGCATGGAAAGGTCCGTACTCGGTTTGCATCTTGCTATGTCGTCACCCAATCACCTGCGTAGTACACAAAGCATCTCTGTATGTAGCAGTCCCCTTTGCCCCTCTTTGTACATGCACAAAGTCGTCCTCCAAATTCCTGTTGCCACTCTACCTGTTCCTTGCAGCGGGTTCCGTCTCAGGGACCCTTTTGGTGATTGGCAAACCGTGCGGCCCCTGCTGTACGCCTGGGTGTGCGACTACCCCGAGAGCGGCAAGATCAGTTGCACACTCACGCATGGATCACGGATGTCGTACAGCATCTGCTATGCTGCAAAGTTGAGGTTACATGCCATGTGCGTGCTTTCAAATACATTGTCGTTTTAATGTCGCTTGATAGAACCCATAAACTTACCACCCATACCTTTGTATCCCATCCCACACCCCCGTGCTACACCAAGAGCATCTGGTTGCTGTCAAGGTACGGAACACGCTGCACACGCCTGAACAGCAGCAATGGATTGTTAACGAGGCAGCTGGGATGACAACTAACCAGCACAACCCGTGCAAGACCTACTTGACCTACCCTGTCGAGGTGAGGAACCTCCTGCCCGGGCTACTGAGAAGTCTATGCACTCCAAAACCACCAGGAATGGTCAGATGTGCTCTGCCCTGTTGAAATCACCCCACACGTGTTGGTGCAACCCTACGGTTTGCATTCAGCTTGTCGTCCGTGTGTGTGCATGCGTGTGTGCATGGAATGGTATGAGGGCATGAAATAATATATATTTCATGCTTACAACAGTGTGTGAATGATGAGGCATGATTTTGAATGAGTGTGTCGAGTCAATAGCGAGTTATCACTAGTCGCGTGTCACGTCGTTGTTTGCGTGTCGTGTGTGGTTTTCCATTTTGTCGTGTCTGGAACGTTCGGCGTGTCGCAGGTGTGCGCAGCAGACTTCCAAGAACTGAAGGAAGAATTTATCTTGAAGAACCAGAGCCTTGGTTTCAAGATTCAAGTGATTTCGAAGCTCTCCAAAAGGGTAAACTTCAAGATAGTGAGAATAGTTACATTACTTTGTGTAGTGTAACATTTCTCTTAGTGTAGGCCCTTGTGGAGGGTAGTTTCGAGACCCTTCATGGTTGGGGACAGTGTGGTACTGTTCCACATCACTGTATCTCGGCTCTTGGGGTTTGTAGAGGCTGGGAGTCATTCCCAACTCGTAACTCTTCCTAATTTGTGTTCTAAGACTATAGTGGCTGCCATAGTGCTGTTTGTTCAAACCAACGTTGCCTCATCAATACTTGATGAAATCGTGCGATAAAAATTGCCTATTGTAGGCGATATCAAGAAGCTCCAGATCCAATTTATAGCAAGTCATTTGAAGCTGTGAACAGAACGCTATCAACGTTTGAAGCCGCTGTGCAGAAATCTGACTGTGCACTCTATCTTTCGTTTTAAGCATATTCAAGCCTATTGGGAGTGGTGGCGGTCGGACAGGAGCTCAGCGTGGAGATTCTGGAGGAGGCCAGAGGCAGCAGCAGCAGCGTTGGAGCGAGACCCCGTCGCCCCAGCAGCTTCGTGAGTGGTTTGCTCAGCGTGGGGCGTCTGGGGGAAATGTTAGCTGCCCGTATGTCATTCGCACGGGTGACCGTGCTGGTCAGACATGCGGGAAGCCTCACACTCAGCACCGCTGCTTCTCCCGCCTCGACGACGCTTGGCGCGCAGAGTTTGGTGACGAGGCCGAGCGCCCCCGCTGGGCAGAGCTGCTTAGGTCTGGAGTTGCTATCTTTGACCTAGACTATGATGCTATCCTTGCTGCTATGTATGCCTTGTCTGTTCGTGCTGAGGGTGACTGTTACCTGTGTGTGCTGCCTGACCCAGGTATAGAGGCCGCTGCTCTAGGTGATAGTGACTCTGTTCTCCATGGTACTGCGCCTTCTGAGGCCTTGCACACCTTCACACTTGACTCAGGTGCTTCACGCTGTTTCTTTCGCGACAGCACCACCCTCACTCCTCTCTCTGCACCTGTACCGGTCAGGCTGGCTGACCCCTCCGAGGGCCAAATCCTTGCCCGTTCCTCCACTGTGGTCCCGTGTTCGGCAGTTCCGTCCGGCTCACTGTCAGGCCTTCACCTCCCCTCGTTGTCCACAAACTTGGTGAGTACCGCTGCCCTCCTGGACACGATGGTCACGACCACCACTCTTGGGGGTCAGCGTGTGTACACGGAAGGGCCGTCACCTGGCCACGTTCACTCGTCGGCCAGGGTCGAGTCTGTACACACTGGCTACCGAGCCTCCTCAGGTAGCTGCGTGTGCCCAGGTGTCCGCGTCAGGTCAGGTATCACCCCCTTGCTCATGTCGCCTCCTATCGCACCAAACTCTTCTATGGCACCACCGCCTGGGTCACCCCTCCCTGCCACGCCTTCGTGGCATGCACTCCCGCCTCCTTGTCTCTGGTCTTCCCAGGTCTCTGCCTCCCCTCCCGCCCTTGCCTGCCCCACCTTGCCTTCCCCCGACGACTGCTCCCCTGCAGACTCTCTACATGGATGTGTGGGGCCCAGCCCGCATCAGTGGACAGGGCCGTGAGCACTGCTTTCTGCTGGTTGTTGACGACTACACCGCGTTACAGCAAGGGTCAGGTCCCAGATGTCTTGATCCCTTGGATCCGCACAGTCTCTCTCAAGACAGAACCTTCCTGTCTTGCGTCTGCACTCTGACAGAGGTGGTGAGTTCTCCTCCGACCTCTTGCTGGACTTTTGTCGTGTGGAGGGCATTCTCCAGTCGTTCACGCTTCCGGCCTCCCCATAGAAAAATGGGATTGCTGAGCGCCGCATTGGCTTAGTCATGGAGGTTGCGCGTACCCCCATGATCCATGCGGCAGCTCCCCATTTTCCGTGGTCGTTTGCGGTCCGGTACGCTCCGCATCAGCTCAACCTCTGGCCCCGTGTCTCCTTGCCGGAGACCTCGCCTACACTGCGTTTGACCGGAAACTTTGGCGATGAGTCGGTGTTCTAGATCTGGGGTTCTCGTGCCTTTGTTTGCAATACATTCGCGGACAAGCTCTCCGCCCGCGCTGTTCCCTTCGTCTTCCTCGGCTTCTCCCCTGACGCGCCTGGTTGGCAGTTTTACCACCCCACCTCGCGCCGTGTCTTCCCCTCTCAGGACGTCACGTTTGACAAGTCGGTTCCCTTCTACTGTCTCTTCCCCTACCACTCTGCCCCTCCCCCACCCCCGCCGCTCTTCCTTGCTCCACGTCCCCCTCCGGTAGACCCCCTCTCCCCCCAGGGTCCTGCTCCCTCAGGTGTGTCTCAGGTAGACCCTCTCCCTGGTACTGCGTCTGTTGAGGTAGCTGTCGGCTCAGGTGCTTCTCGAGGTGCTGCGTCTGGGGGTGCTGCGTCTGGGGGTGCGGAGCCCGGAGGTGCTGAGTCTGAGGGTGCGGGGTCTGGGGGTGCTAAGACTGGGGGTGCTGATCCCGCGGGTTCTGAGCTTGCGGGTGTGAAGCCTGGGGGTGCTGAGCCTGAGGGTGTGGAGCCTGGGGGTGTTGAGTCTGAGGGTGCGGAGTCTGGGGTTGTTGAGCAGCGGGGTACTGCTTCTTCTGGAGGTCTTGCAGGTGCTTCCCAATGACGGTCTCCCCGGCTGGAGCCTCTCTCCCCGCAGCAGCTGCGCGAGTGGTTTGCTCAGCGCACTTGCATTCGGAGTGGAGCTGCCGGAGCTGGAGACTCTGCAGGTGGGGACACTAGAGCTGGAGGTGCTGGAGCTACTGCTGGAGCTGGTGGTATAGGAGGTGCTGCATCTGCTGGTCCTGGAGGTGCTCGTACCAGGGGTACTCGAGCTGCCGGGGCTGGTGGTGTTGGGGGAGCTGGAGCTGGAGACCCTACGGAACCTGGAGCTGCTAGGGCTTGAGGAGCTGGAGCTGTTGGCGCTGGTGCTCAAGGCACTAGCGCGGGTGGCGCTGGAGCAGGAGGAGCTGGAGCTGTTGACCCTGAAGCTGGAGGTGCAGGAGACAATGTGCGGCCGTGACTGTACTTTGTTCCCCTGCTTCAGCAGGTTCTTGGTGTCCCGTCTTCTACTGGCCTTACTCCTTCCTTACTGTGTCCATCGCCTGACCAGTCGTAGCCGCCGTTACAGCCAGCCTCCCCACCGCCTGCTCCTTCTCCTTACACTGAGCAGACCAGCGGTCTTACTGATCGTCGTGAGCCTGCGTCTCGTCCTGTCTCGCCTCTTCGCACTGCTTGTCGCCTTCCTCGTTCGCGTCATCCTCCATACCGCGGCACACACGCTATGGCAATTCGTCATTCCTCTGTTCCACTACGTGTTCCTCTGCCGCCTCCTCCTGAGTCCTCTCTTCCTGCCGTCCCTGACCCTGAGTCTGACCGCGCTCGTGCTGCCAGTCCCACTGTCTATTGTCTCCTCGCCACTGTTGTCACTGACCCTTCTTTTGAGTCCACTGCTGCGTCTGCCCTTGTTGCTGAGCTGGTTGACTTTGTTGCTGCCTGTCGTCTAGACTACGCTACTGCTCTTGTTGCTGAGTCTTCCTCTGCGTGTCTTCCGTCCGTTGAGATGAGTGTGCTCTTGGCACGGACGTCCTTGAGGATAGGCAGGAGGACTTTGAGTGTCTTGCAGCTGCTGTACCTCGTTTCGCTTCCATGCTGCTTGCCCCTGAGGGAAACCCGGATGCACCAGACATCCCGACCCCGCGCTCTTACGCAGAGGCGATTACGGGTCCCTACTCCTCTCAGTGGCAGGCAGCCATGGATGCCAAGATGGCATCCTGGAAGTCCACAGGCACCTACGTGGACGCACTTCCCCCGTCTCGGGCGAGCACAGTCGATGGCATGTGGATTTTCAGGGTAAAGCGGCCGCCGGGTTCTCCGCCTGCCTTCAAGGCGCGTTACGTTGCTCGAGGCTTCAGTCAGTGACAGGGGGTCAACTACTTCCAGACCTTCTCCCCCACCCAAAGATGACTACTCTTCGAGTGTTGCTGCACGTCGCTGCTCAGCGTGACTACGAGTTACACTCTCTGGACTTCAGTACAGCATTCTTGCAGGGAAGCCTGCACGAGGAGATCTGGCTGCACCGCCCACGTGGCTTCACTTACTCGTTCCCTGCTGGTACCCTGTAGAGCCTCCGGCGGCCAGTCTACGGTCTCCGCCAGGCGCCTCACGAGTGGCACGATACACTGAGGACTACACTTGCGGCTCTCAGGTTTAATCCTTCTACTGCTGACCCGTCGCTGTTTCTACGCACCGACACATCGCTTCCGCCGTTCTACGTCCTCGTGTACCTCGACAACCTCGTCTTTGCCACTGCTGACACTCAGGCACTGACCCTTCTGAAGTCCGAGCTGCAGAAGAGACACACCTGCACTGACCTGGGTGAACTGCACAGCTATCTTGGTTTGCAGATCACCCGGGACAGAGCACGACGCACCATCACACTAACTCCGTCACACATGGTGCACCAGGTCCTTCAGCGCTTCGGCTTCCAGTTCTCATCGCCACAGCCCACTCCTCTATCTACCAGCCACTCGCTCTCAGCTCCACCTTCAGACGAGTCCGTAGAGCCGAGTGGTCCGTACCCAGAGCTTGTGGGTTGCCTCATGTACCTGATGACGTGCACACGACCTGACCTCGCATACCCTCTCAGCCTCCTGGCTCGCTACGTGGCTCTGGATAGGCACCAAAATGTGCACTGGGATGCTGCGAAGAGGGTACTGCGTTATTTGTGCAGTACGTCAGGCATGGGGCTTGTGCTTGGAGGACGGGGTCCAGTTGTCCTCACCGGTCACGCAGATGCTTCATGGGTTGACGACTCAGCTACGCAGCAGTCGTCATAGGGTTACACCTTCAGCCTCGGTTCCAACTCTGTTTCTTGGCGGTCTACCCGCTCGTCTTCGGTTCTCAGCTCCAGTTGTGAGGCTGAGATCTACGCAGGGGCCATGGCTGCACAACAGCTACGCTGGCTCACCTACCTGCTGACTGACTTGGGAGATGGAGCAGGCAGTCGAGAGGCCGGCTGTAACGGCGGCTGCGACTGGTCAAGCGGGGGATATAGGAGGGGAGGAGTAAGGCCAGTAGAAGACGGGGTACCAAGAACCTGCTGAAGCAGGGGAACGAAGTACGGTCGCGGCCGCACAGCGCCAATAGGGTCAACAGCTCCAGCTCCTCTAGTTCCAGCACCTCCAACACCAGGGCCTCCAATTCCAGCACCTCCAGTGCCAGTGCCTCCAACTCCAGCTCCTCCAGCTCCAGCGCCACCAGCGCCAGAGCTGCCAGTACCAGTAGCTCCAGACTCCGTAGGGTCTCCAGCTCCAGCACCCTCAACACCACCAGTCCCGGCAGCTCAAGTACCCCGGGTACGAGCACCTCCAGGACCAGTGGCCGCAGTACCTCTAGTGACACAAGCTCCAGCAGCAACTCCAGCACCTCCAGCTCCAGCACCTCCAGCATCTCCAGCTCCGGTAGCTCCACTCCGAAGGCGTGCGTGTCGAACAAACCACTCACACAGCTGCTGCGGAGAGAGTCTCGGTGAAGCACCAGCAGAACCTCCAGACAAAGCAGCACCCTGAGGCTCAGCACCTCCAGACTCCGCACCCTCCGACGCAGCACCCCCAGGCTCAACACCCTCAGACTCAGCACCCCCATTCTCAACACCCCCAGACGCAGCTGTTGGTGCAACCCTACGGTTTGCATTCGGCTTGTTGTCCGTGAGCGTGCATGCGTGTGCGCATGGAATGGTATGAGGGCATGAAATAATATATATTTCATGCTTACAATAGTGTGTGAATGATGAGGCATGCTTTTGAATATGTGTGTCGAGTCAATAGCGAGTTATCGCTAGTCGCGTGTCACGTCGTCGTTTGCGTGTCGTGTGCGGTTTTCTATTTTGTCGTGTGTGGAACGTTCTGCGTATCGCAGATGTGCGCAGCAGACTTCCAATAACTCAAGGAAGAATTTACCTTGAAGAACCAGAGCCTTGGTTTCAAGAATCAAGTGGTTTCGAAGCTCTCCAAAAGGGTAAACTTTAAGATAGTGAGAATAGTTGCATTACTTTGTGTAGTGTAACATTTCTCTTGGTGTAGGCCCTTGTGGAGGGTAGTTTCGAGACCCTTCGTGGTTGGGGACAGTGTGGCACTGTTCCACATCACTTTACCTCGGCTCTTGGGGTTTGTAGGAGCTGGGAGTCATTCCCAACTCGTAACTCTTCCTAATTTGTGTTCTAAGTCTATAGTGGCTGCCATAGTGCCGTTCGTTCAAACCGACGCTGTGTCGTCAATCCTTTATGAAATCGTGCAATCTAAATTGCTTATTGTAGGCGACGTTAAGACGCTCTAGATCCAAGTTGAATCAGGTCATTTAAATCTGTGACCAGAACGTTATCAACGTTTGAACCCGCTCTGCAGAAATCCGTCTGTGCACTCTATCTTTCGTTGTAGGCACATTAAAGCCTATTGTGACTATAACAAGTGGTATCAGAGCCCCTTGGAGCAGTTTCGACAATGGCTGGACCTGAGGAAAGGGGTGGCAGAGGTGCTGGTGGCAGTGGAGAATCTCAAGCTCAAGGCCAACCCCGTGATTCAGCCATGGCGCCCATGCAACCAAGTCTTGGCCCACCTAGGGATGAGCCTAGGGGGTTTGGGCTTGACAAGTTCAACGGTCACAACTTTGCTGAATGGTCCTTCAAGATGGAGAACATTTTTGACCACTATGACCTGCTGGAGGTGATGGAAGGAACGGAGAAGCGCCCCGAGAACGACCCGGAGAAGAGCCCGTGGGTGCGGAAGAGCGCACAAGGCTATCTCCTACTTGGGCAAGCGTTGGGGAGCAGCCAGATCCGTCACATCAAGCCATTCCAGCGTGTACCAGAGAAGGGACCAAAGGCATCGGCTGCTCTCAAGGGTATACATGCTCCTGCAACAGCGGCGGTAGCGGTGGTGTTGGAACGGCAAATGGCGGCACTACGAATTGAAGAAGACGAAGCGGTTGAAGAAGGGGTGCAGAAATTCTTCGACTTGTTGACGCGGCTTGAGGGAGCTGATTTGAACTACAGTGAGCTCCAAAAGAAGACCAAGTTGCTGGCCTTACTCCCAGAGTCATGGTCCTCTCTCATCATCAACCTCAATCGTGACTTGCCCCGCCTCTCGCAAGAAGACGTGAAGCGAGCGATCCTTCAAGAGGATTTCCGTCGCCGTGAGTTGGCGAGTGCGGATGGCGCCGGGGCAGCAAGCATCAGCCGTGGATATGGCCGTGGAAGGGGCAGAGGACGAGAAGGAGGAAGGTTTGGAGGCAGCAACTTCAACGGAGGCCGCGGGAGTAGCGGATACGGCAATGAAAACAAGAACAACGGACGCGGTCGCGGACGGTTCGACGGCGAGTGTCATTTTTGCCACAAGAGCGGACACATGTGGCGCGATTGCTACAAACTCCCTGATGGATGGACTCCTGCTCAAGGCCAAGAGGGTAGAGGAGCAGGAGGAGGGAGAGGAAGAGGCCGTGGAGGCCGTGGCGGTCGCGGAGGTGGTGCTGCAAGTATGAAGAGTGCCGGCAACGAGAGCGAGTCGAGGGACGATCGCTTCCCGGGTCAATTCTTCTTCGTGTCCACGCAAGCACCGGCTGGTCCAGAGAATGATGAAAGCTTTGAGGAGACAGCAGCTGTGGGGAAGGTCACCCTACACTCCCTGGACTATTGGGTGATCGATAGCGGCACTACATATAGCATGACACCTCGTGCGGACTTGCTCACCGAACTTGAGCCGTCACCGGTGAAGCATGTGACATCGGCTTTGGGGCAGCGAGCAGAGGTGAAAGGCATGGGCAAGGCCATGTTCAAGGGTGCTGATGGGAAGATGGTGGGCCTCAAGAACGTGCTTTGGGTGCCCAACCTTGCTGCCAACCTGATTTCCGTGCGGCGGTTGCAAAAGGCCGGCATGGACACGAGCTCGAAGGGAGCTAAGACCTACACCGCGAGGCTTGGCGAGCGGATTCTTTGGGACCTTCATGAGGATAGGGATGTCTACAACGAGATGTGGCAGATCCCTGTGGTCCCCATGCCTAAGGAGAGGCAAGTGGCAGCAAGCATCAGCACCAAGGGTGAAGCGGTTGGTAGCGGCGATGGCGCGAACGGTCGCGCTAAGGATATTAAGTCCAAGAAGTGCAATCTTGGAGGGACCAGCAAGCTCGGTGAACACGAGGAGAGTGGTGCAGCAGCCAAGAAGTAGCACAAGGATGAGGAGAACCCCAAGGCAGCAGCGGAGGAGGAGTACGGAGAGAACATGTGGGGCACTATTGAGAGTGCGGCATTCTCCAATCCGACTTCGGCTACGGGGGAGTGTGATTGGCTCACCTTGCATCGGCGAATGGGGCATGTGGCCCTGCCCATCTTGCAGCAGCTAGTGAAAAATGAGATGGTTGCTGGCATACGTGTGAAGGGGGAGCCCGATGAGGTACTTGGCTGCCCGACGTGCATGCAAGCAAAGTTCACCCGTTACCCGTTCTCTTGTTCGGAGGCAACGGCTAAGGCACCACTTGATGAGGTGGTGATGGACGTGGTGGGCCCCCTGAAGCTTGGAGCTGCTGGAGCTGAGTACTTTCTCACCATTGTGGACGTCTACACTCGCATGACTTGGGTGTACGTGCTGTCCAAGAAGAGTGACGTGGCTGAAACGGTGAAGACCGATTGGTTGCCGATGGTGGAGCGGCAACAAGACCGGCTAGTCAAGGCAATTCGCACCGATCGAGGGGGAGAGTTCCTGAGCAAGGAGTTCTCATTGTGGCTGAAGAAGAATGGCATAAGGCACTCCCTTACCATGCCATACTCCCCTGCAATGAATGGCATCGCCGAGCGAGCGAACCGGACAATCACGGAGACGGCGCGTGGGTTGCTCATTGAAGCCGGGCTACCCGACTACTTCTGGCCTGATGCGGTGCGGAGTGCATGTGCAGCCAAGAACAGAGCCTTGACTCATGTGGGAGCAGACAAATGGGTGCCCTATGTGGAGTGGATTGGAAGGAAGCCAAAGGTGGATATGCTTCGGGTGTTCGGGTGCATGTGCATGGCGCTCGTGCCTAAGCATCTTCGGCACAACAAGCTCGGTGCCAAGGCGATATGGGCTGTGCACTTGGGCATGGCTAAAAACAGCAAGGGGTGGCTTCTTTGGGACCCATTCACCAAGAAATTCTTGGTGAGCAGGGACTGCAAATTCATGGAGAATCTGATGTACAAGGATTGGAAGGCGGAGAATGAGGCGAAGATAGGCATGCGGTTTGGGGAGGTGAAGAGTTCTGGTTTGGAGCATGTGGAGCTGCCCTTGGATCTGAGCAGCAGAAGCACCACCACAAGGCAATCTTCCCTTGTGAATGGGGGAGAGGAGGCCAAGGATGCAGAGGAAGAAGAGGAGGAGGTGCAGCAAGTGAGCGAGCGTGCACCGACACTTCCTTCTCGCACTACGAGTGCTCCACGGATCCGAGTCACCCCGCAGCAACGCCAAGGCCTTCATGTCCCAGCAGCTGAGGAGGAAGGAAGGGGCAAGAGGAGAATTCAAGCCCCTTATAGGCTGACCTATGATGCATTGGGGAAGCCAGCCAAGTCAGCTCTGGCCGGAGCGGCACTTATAGTTGGAGATGACGAGGAGAGTGACTACGACGAGTGTGCCTTCGTGTTCTTCTCTCCGGTGGAGATGCCAGGAGAACCAGCAACTCTAAAGGAGGCCTTGGAGAGTAGTGATGCTGAGGAGTGGAAGAAGGCAATGGAGAGTGAGCTGAAGAGCATTGAGGAGAACGGCACGTGGGAATTGGTGGAGCTACCGGAGGGGCGTAAGGCGATTACGTCCAAGTGGCTCTTCAAGATCAAGTCCGACGCCGACGGCAAGATCGAGCGCTACAAGTCTAGGCTTGTGGCCAAGGGGTACCAGCAGAAGGAGAAGGTGGACTATAAGGAGTTGTTTGCTCCTGTGGTGAAGCCGACGACGCTGAGAACCCTACTCGCGGGTGCTGCCATCAAAGGATGGGTGGTGAAACAAATGGACGTGACAACCGCATTCCTCAACGGCGTCCTAGAGGAAGAGATTTTCATGGCGCAGCCAGAGGGGTTCGATGATGGTAGTGGCAGAGTTTTGAAGCTGAAAAAGGCCCTTTATGGACTGAAGCAGGCCCCTAGGCAGTGGTACTTGAAGCTGCGAGGAGTTTTGGAGGAGATAGGCTTCACTCCCTCATCCGCCGATCATTCCTTGTTCATGCTTGGCGAGGGGGAGCAGAGGAGTTTCATGGTGGTTTATGTGGATGACATCCTCATTTTCTTACCCTCTTCTGACCTTGTGAAGGAGGTGATGCTGAAGCTTCAGGACAAGTTCAAGTGCAAGGCCCTTGGTGACGTGAGCTTCTACCTCGGGCTTCACATTGAACGTGATGTGGAGAAGCGGTGCATGCGGGTGCATCAACGAAAGTACCTGGAGGCATTGGCTGCCAACTTTGGGTAGAGTG
This sequence comes from Closterium sp. Naga37s-1, assembly GCA_947471745.1. Lineage (NCBI taxonomy): Eukaryota > Viridiplantae > Streptophyta > Zygnematophyceae > Desmidiales > Closteriaceae > Closterium > Closterium sp. Naga37s-1. The sequence continues at coordinate 1,365,404 of CANJKZ010000323.1, read as the reverse complement.
AAGGCCATGTGGCTACACCCTTTCCCTCTGGTTTCAAGTGTGTGAAGGGACCAGAGGAGGAGAGCGTTGGTGAAGAGGAGAGGCGCTGTTTTCACTCGTTGGTGGGCAGCCTTATGTATGCGGCGGTAAACACGCGACCGGACGTCGCGTTTGCTACCGGACAGTTGGCTAGGGTTGTTCAATGCCCTAATGAGGAGCAGGTAGCAGCTGGAATGAGGGTGGCCAAGTATCTTGGCCAAACACCGACCGTTGGGCTGCAATACTCGGCGGCGGCACAAAGGCGCCAAAAGGGCGCGGATGGTGTTGAACCCGGGTGTTTGTTCCTCACCGCATTCTCGGATGCTTCTTATGCATCGGAACCAGAGGACATGACAAGTGTTGGAGGGTTCATTTGCTGTGTTGGTGGAGGCCCAACAGCTTGGGAGAGCAAGAAGCAGGTGGATCAAGCATTGAGCTCGGTGGAGTCCGAGTACATGGCACTCTTCCGTGCCGTACGGGAGATTGTGTGGCAGCGGCGTTTGTTGGCTGAATTGGGGGAGGAGCAGCAACGACCTACCCCACTCTACTGTGACAGCCAGGGTGCCATTGCTCTTGCTAAGAACCCTGTGTTGCATGGCCTCACCAAGCACATGAGGGTGAAGTGGCATTGGACGAGGAGCATGGTGGCCGCGGGTGAAGTTGAGTTGCACTATGTGAAGACGACAAGGCAGCCAGCTGACATGATGACCAAAAGGCTGGTGGAGCAGCAGCATTGGAAGTGTTGCAAGCTGGCTGGGATGGCTCTGAACTGAGAGAGCAATATCCTAAGGCCAACAATCTGAGGGGGGGTTTGTTGGTGCAACCCTACGGTTTGCATTCGGCTTGTTGTCCGTGTGCGTGCATGCGTGTGTGCATGGAATGGTATGAGGGCATGAAATAATATATATTTCATGCTTAAAATAGTGTGTGAATGATGAGGCATGATTTTGAATGTGTGTGTCGAGTCAATAGCGAGTTATCGCTAGTCGCGTGTCACGTCGTCGTTTGCGTGTCGTGTGCGGTTTTCTATTTTGTCGTGTGTGGAACGTTCGGCGTGTCGCAGGTGTGCGCAGCAGACTTCCAAGAACTCAAGGAAGAATTTACCTTGAAGAACCAGAGCCTTGGTTTCAAGAATCAAGTGATTTCGAAGCTCTCCAAAAGGGTAAACTTTAAGATAGTGAGAATAGTTGCATTACTTTGTGTAGTGTAACATTTCTCTTGGTGTAGGCCTTGTGGAGGGTAGTTTCGAGACCCTTCGTGGTTGGGGACAGTGTGGCACTGTTCCACATCACTGTACCTCGGCTCTTGGGGTTTGTAGGAGCTGGGAGTCATTCCCAACTCGTAACTCTTCCTAATTTGTGTTCTAAGTCTATAGTGGCTGCCATAGTGCCGTTCGTTCAAACCGACGCTGTGTCGCCAATCCTTTATGAAATCGTGCAATCTAAATTGCTTCTTGTAGATACGCTAATACGCCAACCGACGTTAATACGCTCCAGATCCAAGTTGAATCAGGTCATTTAAAGCTGTGACCAGAACGTTATCAACGTTTGAATCTGCTCTGCAGAAATCCGTCTGTGCACTCTATCTTTCGTTGTAGGCACATTCAAGCCTATTGTGACTATAACAGCAGCACCCCCATTCTCAGCAACCTCAGACTTTGCACCCCCAGGCTCCACACCCCCAGACGCAATACCCCCAGACGGAGCACCTCGAGCAGCACCTGAGCCGACAGCTACCTGAACAGGCGCAGGACCAGGGAGAGGGTCTACCTGAGACACATCTGAGGGAGCAGGACCCTGGGGCGGGAGGGGGTCTACCGGATGGGAACGGGAGCAAGGAAGAGCAGCAGGGGCGGGAGAGGGGCAGAGCGGTAGGGGAAGAGACGGTAAAAGGGAACCGACTCGTCAAAAGTGACGTCCTGAGAAGAGAAGATACGGCGCGAGGTGGGGTGGTAAAACTGCTAGCCAGGCACGTCGGGGACAAAGCCAAGGAAGACGCATGGGATAGCACGGAGGGAGAGCTTGTCTGCGGACGTATCGCGAACAAAGGCACGAGATCCCTAGACCCAGAACACCGATGCATCGCCAACCTCCCCCGTCCAACGCAGTGTGGGCGAGGTCTAAGGGATTCAAGGGAGACGGACTGTGCAGATCCAAGGGATCAAGACATCAACGACCTGACCTTTGCTGCGCAAGGGGAAGACCGTGGTGTACCGCGTGTAGTCGTCAACCACCAGAAGAAAGTAGCGCTCGTGGCTCTGTCCACTGACGCGGGCTGGGCCCCACACGTCCATGTGGAGAGTGTGCAGGGGAGCAGTCGTCGGGGGAAACGAGGAGGAGTGAGGAGCGGCGCGCTGCCGCCCCTCGACGCACGGAAGGCAGGGCGGGGCAGGCGAGGGCGGCAGGGGAGGCAGGGACCTGGGAAGACCAGAGACAAGAAGACGAGAGTGCATGCTACGAAGGCGTGGCATGGAGGGGTGACCCAGGCAGTGGTGCCACAGAAGAGTCTGGTGCGACAGGAGGCAACACGAGCAAGAGGCGGCTACCTGACCTGCCGCGGACACCTAAGCAGACGCAGCTACCCGAGGAGGCTTGGTAGCCAGTGTGTACAGACTCGACCCTGGCAAGGTGAGGCCCCGTCCACGTGCACGTGCAGATCGTCAGACGCTGACCCCCAGGAGTGGTGGTAGTGACCATCGCATCCTGGAGGGCAGCGGTACTCACCAAGATTGCTGAGAAGGAGGGGAGGTGAAGACCGGGCAGTGAGCCGGACGGAACCGCCGGACACGGGAGGACAGTGGAGGAACGGGCCACGACCGGGCCCCCAGAGGGGTCAGCCAGTCGGACCAGGACCGGTGTAGAGAGAGGAGTGAGAGTGGTGCTGTCACGAAAGAAACAAGCAGAGGCGCCTGAGTCCAGCATGAAGGTGTGCAAGGCCTGAGCAGGCGCAGTACTAGGGAGAGTACCAGACTCACTAGCACCTAGAGCAGCAGCAGCTATACCTGGATCAGGCGGCACACACCAGTAACAGTCACCCTCAGCACTAACAGACAAAGCATACATAGCAGAATGAATAGCATCAAAGTCTAGGTCAAAGATAGCAATCCTAGACCTAAGCAGATCTACCCTGCGAGGGAGCTCGACGTCGTCACCAAACTCAGCACGCCAAGCGTCGTCAAGGCGGGAGAAGCAGCGGTGCTGAGTGTGAAGCCACCCACAAGTCTGACCAGCACGGTCACCCGTGCGAATGACATACGGGCAACTACCCCCAGACGCCCCACGTAAAAACCACTCACGAAGCTGCTGGGGCGACTGGGTCTCGCTCCGACGCTGCTGCTGCTGACGCTGGCCACCTCCAGAACCAACACGCCAAGCTCAATTCCCACCACCACCAGTCCCACTACCGCCACCGCCACCACTCCCACCGCTGCCTCCACCGCCGCCACCAGAGCCTCCACTCCCTCCACCAGTCCCACCGCCGCTACCACCTCCACTGCCGCCCCCACCACTGCTCCCGCTGCCACCTCCACCATCCTTGCCACCCTTGCCCTTGCCGCTGCGGCGCTACGCACTAGTAGAAGCAGCCCTTACGTCCTCAGCAACAGAGACGTCTGCAGCAGCAGCAGAGGCATAGGAGGGGGCAAGGGGGGAGGGGGAGCACCCCTCAAAGAAGGGCGGGCGCGGAGTGCCACGAGCAGCACCTACAGCGACTGCACTAGTCTCACCTGTGAGGAGATGCTGCTCGAGGAGTTCAACAATGAGGGAGGTGGGGTCAAGAGAGAGGAAGTGTTCCCTGGCAGCGCGAAGAGAGTCAGGGAGGCGAGTGACTATGAAGTAGAGTGTGATGAACATCGGGGGCTGGTTCTTGTTAAGGAACTCAGCGGGGACGGCAGCGCGGTAGCGAGTGTCGCTAGCGCGAAGGTGGGAAACCAGGTCCTCGACTGTGGCAAAGGCAGACAGCTCGGGGAACAGGTAGGGCAGAAGCAGGCGACCTAGAGCAGCAGTGGCAGGGGAGGAGTAGCAAACGACTACAGCATCGTACAGTGCCTGTGCGGTCCTGTGCTGTCCGAAGTGAGCGCATTCGGCTAACAGCAGGTGGTTGCAAATGTCTAAGTGGGCAGCAGCGTCGCGAGAAAGCCACTAGGAGCGAGTCGCACCGTCAGCTGTGGTGGGAGGGGCAGTAGCGGCACCGAACACGTGGTCAAACAGTGAAACACCGTCCTTAATATCACTCAGTAGGTACAACTGCAGGTCGTCGAGCCACGTGTCAAACTGAACCGGTCTACCCTCTTGATCGAATGCGAGAACTCGAAGCGAGGCAATAGTGGTGTCAGTAGATCTACACTGTGGATGCCCGATTGATTCTAGGGGGGTTACGGGCGCGTTCGCCTTGGGGGTTATGGGCGCACTCACCCGCTACTTAACAAGCCCTTTTATCCCAATGGTCTAGTGGTTGGGATTCTGACATGGTATCAGAGCAAAGGTCTTGGGTTCAAATCCCAGTGTGTGCACTTCGGGCATCCCAGTGCGGGGGGGTGTCAGAGGTCCACTGGTGATCCTCGATTGATCCTAGGGAAGGGTTACAAGCTCATTGTCCTGGGGGGTTATGGGCGCACTGACCCGCTACTTAACAAGCCCTTCTATCCCAATGGTCTAGTGACTGGGATTCTGACATGGTGTCAGAAAGGTCTCGGGTTCGAATCCCGGTGTATGCACATGTAGGCCGTTGCCGCTATGCTCAGTCCTGGGCCTCCCAGTATGGGGGGGTGTCAGTAGATCTGCACTGTGGATGCCCGATTGATCCTAGGGGGGTTACAGGCGCGTTCGCCTGGGGGGTTATGGGTGCACTCTGACCCGCTACTTAACAAGCCCTTCTATCCCAATGGTCTAGTGACTGGGATTCTGACATGGTGTCAGAGTGGTCTCGGGTTCGAATCCCGGTGTATGCACATGTAGGCCGTTGCCGCTGTGCTCAGTCCTGGGCCTCCTAGTGTGGGGGGGTGTCAGTAGATCTACACTGTGGATGCCCGATTGATCCTAGAGGGGTTACAGGCGCGTTCGCCTGGGGGGATTATGGGCGCACTCACCCGCTACTTAACAAGCCCTTTTATCCCAATGGTCTAGTGGTTGGGATTCTGACAAGTGGCACAGTATGCAGGAGAAGCAGTAGCAGTCAAGGGGTCTAGGGGCCTGAGGCCTAAGGGCCGAGGGGCCAAACACGAGGAGCCAAGGGGCCGAGGGGCCTAACACGAGGGGCCAAGGGGCCAAGGTGCCAAGGAGCGAGGGGCCGAGGGGCCGAGGGCCTAGGGGCCGAGGTAGGGGCGAAGGGGCCGACGGGGCCAATGGGCCGGGGTGACGTGGCCGAGGGGGGGGGGGGGGGGGGGGGGGGGCGAGCTAGGAGCGACGGGGCCGAGGGGCCAAGTGGCCGAAGTAGGGGCGACGGGGCCTGCGGAGCCGAGGGGCGCGGCTAGGAGCGACGGGGCTGACGGGGCCGAGGGGCCGAGCTAGGGGCGACGCGGCCAACGGGGCCGAGCTAGGGGCGACGGACCAACGGGGCCGAAGGGTCGAGCTAGAGGCAACGGGGTCGACGGGGCCAAGGGGCCGAAGTAGTGGCGACGAGGCCTACGGGGCCGAGGGGCGCGGCTAGGAGCGACGGGGCCGACGGTGCCGAGGGGCCGAGCTAGGGGCGACGGGGGGCGCGACTAGAGGCGACGGGGTCGACGGGGCCGAGCTAGGGGCGACGGGGTCGACGGGGCCAAGGCTAGGGGTGGCGACGGGCCGGGGCCTAGGGGCAACGGGTGCGGGCCTAGGGTTTAGCAGGGTGCGGGTACAAGTAGCCTACACAAATGTAAAAGCTATAATGTTCTGACACAGCAGACTTCCAAGAACTCAAGGAAGAATTTATCTTGAAGAACCAGAGCCTTGGTCTCAAAATTCAAGTGATTTCGAAGCACTCCAAAAGGGTAAACTTCAAGATAGTGAGAATAGTTATATTACTTTGTGTAGTGTAACATTTCTCTTGGTGTAGGCCCTTGGAGGGTATTTTCAAGACCCTTCGTGGTTGGGGACAGTGTGGCACTATTCCACATCACTGTACTCGGCTCTTGGGGTTTGTAGGAGCTGGGAGTCATTCCCAACTCGTAACTCTTCCTAATTTGTGTTCTATGTCTATAGTGGCTACCATAGTGTCGTTCGTTCAAACCAACGTTGCGTCATCAATACTTAATGAAATCGTGCAATGTAAAATGCCTTGTGTAGGCAACATCAGGACGTTCCAGGTCCAATTTGAATCAAGTTATTTGAAGCTGTGAGCAGAACGCTATCAACGCTTGAAGCCGCTGTGCAGAAATCCGACTGTGCACTCTATCTTTCGTTTTAGGCACATTCAAGCCTATTCTGACTATGACATTCCTCTCTTGGGCGGAGCCGACCTCGTGGTCGGGTGTACGGGGGAGTGCAGCCGACCTGTAGTAGTGGGCGAGCTGGGTGACAAGGGTGGTCAACCTGCGCGGGGGCCCCTGCACTGGTGCCGACTTATGGGCGCCGACTATGGGCGCCGACTTTGGGTTGGTCGACCTGTTGGTCGACGACGGAGGGGCCGATGTCGACCTCGACAGGGGAGGCTGGGGACGTCGAGCTGGAGGGCGTCAAGTAATAGGATGCCGAGCAGCTGGGCGTCGAGCAGCAGGGCGTCGGGGTGGAGGGCGCCGAACTTGGGGACGCCGAGCTTGTGCAGCCGGCTACCGATTGGAGGTGGTCGTCGACCTGTGTGGTCGACGGGCACATGAAGGAGGACCTGGTCGACGAGGTGGTTGCCTGGTTGACCAGGTTACCCAGGCGACGGGTTTCTGCGGAGGGACGCGACAGTCGCCCAGGCATCAGTGTCGAGGCTGACCTCGGTGTGGTATCCCGAGGTCGACGTGGCTGGTGGGCGCAGTCGCTGGCGTGGACTCCGCCGAGCGTCTGCGCTGTGCCCATGAGAAGGAGTTGCGCACCAACCAGCTGCACGCGCCTGCGAAGCAGGTGCATCATTCTTCTGCGGGTGCAACGCTCTGCAGCCGACTTGCTGCAGCGTTGGCTCACCGTAGACTTGCAACGTTGGCAAACCGCTAATTTGCAACGCTGGAGCGGTGCGAGCTCTGCTGCGCTGGAGGTCGACCAGCAGCCTAGCTAGCTCTGATGTAGTCTGTGTTGCCAATCTTGTTCCTACCATTGTTGTCAACTTTTCCTGGTAAAAACTCTTGCCAATTCTCCCCGTGAACTAGCAAGTAGTGAGCACACAAGGAAATGACTAAGTGAATGAATGCAGAGATCACTCAAGCCCCGTGCCTAGCCCCTAGTCTATCTCCCGTTGAAGTAGTTATCTCCGCATGCTGCGGTGAGCGTGCAAGGCACACGACTTGCCGTTCAGTTAGGTTGATGTAGTTGTCACTTACCTAATTTGTATTTGTAGGCCAGCAGCTGTGCAATAGTCACTATGGTAGACGCCGTAGTTGACACGGGGTTGGTGGACACCCTAGAGGAACGGCTGGAGAACGCGAGGAGACATCACGAGGCTAACGAGTATGGCGACCTGCCCTGGGCGGTCGTCGAGGCTAGCATCCGTGCTGTGTGGGCGACGGAGCATCCTTCTCGGCCTGCCTCTCCTCGACTGGTGAACAAGGGCGACGTCGACGTGGGCGTCAACGCTGGTGACCAAGCCGGCTGTAGTGCGGGAGGCACGTCATCAAGGCAGCGAGGAGTGATACACGGCGATGAAGTCGGCGGCGTTCAGGCGCGAGGGATGCAGTCGTCGGCGGCTGCATGCACCTCGCAGGGCGATGTCGGAGGACGTCGAAGCGATTTGTCGCCGATGTCGGCGACCCACGTGGGCAGGATAGCACCGAGCTACGGCTACTTCAAGTTTACGCCGGATAGAATCTCAATCACCCCTCTGCTCGTCGGTCGACCCGACATACTCACCTGGAAGGAAGCCATCGAGCCCCAGCTGGAGATGGCCGGGCTGATCGGCTTCGCCCGAGGCACCATGGAGACGCCGTCGAAGCACTATCCCGAACTGCGTGCGGAGTTTCGCGTTGTGCAGTTGCTTACCTTCACGGTCATCTCGCGGTGCTGCTCGCCAGGCGTGCAGATCGCCTTGAAGCCGTGCAGGGACTACTTGGACGCCGGCCACAAGGCGTGGCACTTCATCGAGTCGACGTACCAGGTCACCGACGACCTGTATATCGGCTAGCTCGAGGAGCAGATGACGCATCTGCAGATGGGCGACCAGGAGACGGCGACCGACTACTGCAGCCGGGCTCGGCGACTTCTCGCCACCATGAGGATGTCCGGCGTGCAGTAATCCATGGCGTAGTAGATCACCCATGTCTTGAAGGGGCTGCCGAGCAGCTACAACCTGATGAAGCGGCTGTCAGTGGTGCCGAGCACGCGGGTGACGCTCAACGAGGACTCCCTGACCTCGTACATTCTGTGGGACGAGGCAATGTAGGAGGCCGAGCGGTCCTTGGAGCTCCTGCCGCAGGCGAACTACGTCCCTCCGGCGAAGCAGAGAGGCCGACCGGGGCAGCGCGGACAATCTGGTGGTGGTGGTAGCAGTGGCTGGAAAACGGCCAAGGACGCCGACAAGAAGAAGTCAGCAAAGGAAAGTGGTCGTGGAGGAGGAAGTCGACGTCGGGAGTACTGGCTGTGCGGCGACCCCGACCATCTCTCTTTCAAGTGCCCCAATCGCAGTGACTCGGACGATGACGATGACAAGGGTGGCCGAGGGAGGTCGGCTGGGCGTCGCCCTTGCTGGGAAAGTAGGCCGCGCAGGGAGAAGCAGTCGACCAAGTCGTCAACCTCGGCGAAGGAAACCAACTCCTCTGCAGGCGGCAAGGGGCGAGATGACAAGGAGGCGTCGTGCTCGCTGGTCGGCGTCGTGAAGCCGACCGTCTCGCTGGCGCTGGAGGCCAACGAAGATTACCAGGCAATGGCGGCGGCCGTGCAGGCAAACCCGGCGGTGGTCCTGCTCCACAGCGGTTGCTCGCACCACCTGATGGGAACAAAGGAGGTCTTCGTCGACCTGCAGCCGAGTGGCGACGTCAAGCACGCGCAAGGCTTTAATGGGGCACTGCACGACGTCTGCGACTGTGGCACCGTTGACCTGCAGGGAAACACAGGGAAGCACGTGCTCATCCCCGACGTGCTCTACGTTCTGGGCGTGCACGCGAACCTGCTGTCGGCTGACCAGCTGAAGGAGAACGGTGTGAAGCTGAAGGAGGACGGCGACGGCATGTTGCTCGTCACGGCGGCAGGGGACGTCCTCGGTCGGGCGTCCTACACCGGCCGGGTCCTCTGCACCGACTTGTGTCCCTGCTCGACGAAGTTGACGACGCCCATGACAAAGGTGGTGGTTCTGCGGGCGATAGTCTCGGCGACGAAGTCGACGCCGGACAGGCTGCATACGAGGCTCACAAACGTTGGCATGAACTCCATCAGGAGCTCGGCGAAGCACGAAGTCGCCACTGGGCTGGACCTCAAGTCGGCGTCTGGCGCCGACTCACCGTGTGTCTCGTGCGTCGGCGGGAAGCTGGTGCGGCACACCTTCCCCGACCAGGGCTTCGACGCCGACGACGTGCAGGCTGTCGTGCACATCGACCTGTGTGGACCGTTCTGCGTGGCTGCCAAGGACGGCAGCCTGTACTTCTTGCTGCTGAAGGACCGCAAGACCCGCTACGTGTGGGTGAGGCCGGTCGCCAAGAAGTCGGACGTGCTGCAGGAGTTCGTGCAGTCACTAGTAGTGGCTGAGCGGCAGACGCAGCGGTCGGTGCTGATGCTACGCTCCGACAGAGGAGGGGAGTTCCTCGGGAAGGAGTTCACCTCCTTCGTGGACAGCAAGGGGATCATCCACGACCTGACCTGTCCGTACACCCCGCAGCAGAATGGCATGGCAGAGCGGGAGATGCGGACGGTGGTGGAGTCGATGTGGACGGTGCTGCTGCATATGCTGCGGCAGGCCGTCTGGGTCCGCAACTGCCTAGAGAGGTCGACACTGCTGCCGGGGACGACCCCGTACCAACTGCTCACCGGAAAGAAGCCCGACTTGTCGCTGGCACGGGTATGGGGCTGCATGGCACAGTTCTTGGTCCCCGAGCAGCAGCGTGGTGGGAAGCTGAAGCCGAAGGCCAGGTGGGGCCTTCACCTTGGCGTGTCGCAGGAGAGCAAGGGCTGGGAGCTCCTCAACGTCGTCGACAATCGGGTGGTTACCACGTCGGACGTGGTGTTCTACGAAACAATGTTGCTGGAGGTGTGGAAGTCGGAGCATGGCCCGGTGTCGGGACGGACACCGGTCAACCCGCTGACGGACGCCTCGATGGCAACGCTACCCCTACTCGCCGAGGTCGGTGAGCTTACTGATGCGGATGCCGAGGTCGTCCGCCCTCGTTCCCCTACCCCTGCCCCTCCTACCCCTCCCCTTGTTGCCGACCTGCGTGAGCTGCCTCCCGTGTCGGCCTCCGGCGATGAGGGGAGACGTGGGGCGTTGCCTATGGCGCCGAACAAAAGCATCGCCGGTGGCCGACGTGACTTCCAGCCAGTCGGCGTGGGAGTAAAGTCGACGTCGACAGGGGAGGAGCAGGTCGAGGAGGTGCACCCGACTTTGGTGAAGCCGGCATAGAAGGCACCAGCAGGGCAGCAGCCGACAGTGGAGCAGGCAGCAGCGAAGCCGACCAAGGAGCCGTCGGCGACCGGACAGTCGGCAGGGGAGCCGACCATAGGGGACCCGTCGGCGAGGATGCCGACCGTGGTGCAGCAGGACGCTGAGGGCAGCGACGCCGTTGACAAAGGAAGGGACGCCAAGGAGTCCACCGACAGTGATGTGGTGGAGGTCCAGACTGGACAACGGCAGTCAGGCCGAATCCGGAGGCCGCCCGACTTCTACGTACTGGCTGCCTTCACCACTGCGTACGACGGGGTCCATGACAACCTGCTGTACAACGACGCCGAGGAGGACGAAGACCTGCCAGAGCTCGACCCCAACATGCACGCCGACCCCGAGCACCGTTGGGACATTGCGACAATGACGGTGAAGGAGGCGTTGGCGAGCTGGAAGGGCAAGGTGGTGAAGACCGCCATGGAGGAGGAGATCCACAGTCTCATCGGCATGTGGACCTGGGAGTTGGTTGAGCGCCCACCCAGAGTGAACATAATGAAGAACCGGTGGGTGCTGACCACGAAGTACCACATCGACGACACCGTTGAGCGCGAGGAGGCGAGTCTGGTCGTGAAAGGCTTCACGCAGGTGTATGGCGCCGACTACGACGAGACGTATGCGCCGGTGAGCAGCTACGTCATGCGGAGGATTTTCCTCAGCATTGTCACCGTCCTCCACCTCAACCTGATGCAGCTCGACATGAAGAACGCCTTCCTGCAGAGCAAGATCGACTGGGTGTTGTACATGTACCAGACGGACTACTTCAACGACGGGACCGGCCGGGTGTGCAAGCTGCTGAAGAGCCTCTACGGACTGAAGCAGTCGCCGCTGCTGTGGTACAAGGCTCTCAACGATGTGCTGGTCAGCGTCGGGTGGAAGAAGAGCCAGGTCGACACTGCGCTCTACTTCAAGGTCAGCGATGACAAGGTGACCTGCTCAGTGCTGGTCTACATCGACGACTTGCTCGCCGCTAGCAGCACCACCGAGATGCTGAAGGAGCTGAAGGAGCTGCTCGAGGCCGCCTTCGAGCTGCGTGAGATCTTGCCGGTGCAGAAGTACCTCGTGCTGGAGATCGTGCGCGACAGATGCTGTGGCTGCACCAGCAGGGCTACGTCGACAAGCTGCGTAGGCAGTTTATTGACGAGGAGCAGACCGGGCGCACCCCGAAGACGCCGGTCTCCGTCGATGCCTACGCCGAGCTCACATTCGACGACGAGGAGGTGCAGGCTCACCAGGAGGAGGAGTACCGGCAAAAGGTCGGCTCACTGCAGTTCGCGGCGACGACGACGAGGCCTAACATTGCCTCCGCCTGCAGCAAGCTGGGGAGTGGCCTCACGGTGAGGAGCGACCAGCACTGGCGTGAGGTTGACCGTTGCCTCGCCTACCTTGCCAACACCTATGACACTGCCCTAAAGTTTGGCGGTGGGCCAGAGTCGCTGTAGCTGGTCCGCTTCGTGGACGCCGACGACGCTGGTGACAAGCAGAAAAGGACAAGCATGGGAGGCTACGTGTTCGTCTACGGAGGGGCCGTGGTCTCCTGGTCGAGCCAGCACATCAAGTGTGCGACGCTGTCGTTGTCCGAGTCGGAGTACGTGGCGGCCACTGAAGCCGGCAAGGAGGGACGCCGTCTTCGCTTCCTTCTTGCAGAATTCCGGCAGCTGGATATCGGGAAGCCGACCGTCCATCGGGTGGACAACAAGTCGGCCATCACGGTCGCTGAGGGCATGGGGTTGACGGGCAACCTCAAGCACATGGAGCGGTGACAGGTCTGGCTACAGCACATGGTGAAGCGCGGGAAGTTTTCGCTGAAGTACATCCTGACCGCTGAGCAGCCAGCCGACTTTCTGACGAAGGCGCTGCACTATCCGGCCTTCAACCGGTGCTCTATCACAATCAGCCAAGTGTGCCTAGCCGACGTGGGCAACAACGACGACGACGTGCAACAGTAGGTGCCATGCCCTCTTGCATGGCTGGTGCGGTGCCCGGCGTGCTGTATGTTGGGTGCACGCCGACGAGCTATTCTCCAAGAATTACTTCCGTGTGGGCTGGGGCAAGGGAGTGTCAACGGGAGTTGGGTGTGGCCTCATCCTCGCTTGGGCAAAGCCGACCTCGTGGTCGGTTGTACAGGGGAGTGCAGCCGACCTGTAGCAGTGGGCGAGCTGGGTGACGAGGAGTGGCGCACCAACCAGCTGCACGCACCTGCGAAGCAGGTGCATCGTTGTTCTGCGGGTGCAATGCTATGCAGCCGACTTTCTACAGCGTTGGCACACTGTGGACTTGCAACGTTGGCGAACCGCTACTTTGCAAAGCTGGAGCGGTGTGAGCTCTGCTGCGCAGGAGGTCGACCAGCAGCCTAGCTAGCTCTGGTGTAGTCTGTGTTGCCAATGTTGTTACTACCATTGTTGTCAACCTTTTCTAGTAAAAACTCTTGCCGATTCTACCTGTGAACCAGCAAGTAGTGAGCACACAAGGAAACGACTAAGTAAACGAACGCAGATATCACTCAAGCCTCGTGCCTAGCCTGTAGTCTAGCTCTCATTGAAGTAGTTATCTCCGTAGTCACAAGGCTTCAGTCAGCGTGAGGGGGTCGACTTCTTCCAGACCTTCTCCCCCACCCCGAAGATGACCACTCTTCGGGTGCTACTGCACGTTGCAGCACAGCGCGCCTATGACCTACACTCCCTCGACTTCTTGACAACCTTCCTGCAGGGTAGCCTTCACGAAGCTATCTGGGTGCACCGCCCACCTGGCTTCACTGGGTCGTTTCCTGAGGGTACCTAGTGAAGTCTTCGGTGACCAACCTACGGCCTACGACATGCGCCCCGTCAGTGGCATGACACACTGAGGACTACACTTGCGGCTCTTGGCTTCGCTCCCTCGACTGCTGACGCTTCGCTATTTCTGCGCACAGACACTTCTCTACCGCCGTTCTACGTTCTCGTGTACGTTGACGACTTGGTTTTTTCTACTGCTGACAATGAGGCTCTGGCTTTAGTGAAGGTGAGACACAACTGCACTGACCTAGGTGAGCTGCGGATCTATCTTGGCTTGCAGATCACCCGGGACAGAGCACGCCGCACCATTACCCTCACTTAGTCACATCTGGTGCAGCAGGCCCTTCAGCAATTCGACTTCTCGTGGTCCTCGTCACAGCCCACTCCTCTGTCTACCGGCCTCTTGCTCTCAGCTCCATCTTCGGACGAGTCTGTAGAGCCGAGTGGTCCATACCCAGAGCTTGTCGGTTGCCTCATGTACCTGATGACGTGCACACGACCAGACCTCGCATACCCTCTCAGCCTCCTGACTTGCTACGTGGCTCTCGGTAGACACCGAAAGGTGCACTGGGAAGCTGCGAAGAATGTATTGCAATACTTGTGCAGCACATCGGGCATGGGGCTAGTGCTTGGAGGACGGGGTTCAGTTGTTCTCACCGGTCACTCAGACGCTTCTTGGGCTGACGACCAAACGACTCACCGGTCGACACAGGGGTACAGTTTCAGCCTCGACACTGGTTCTGTCTCATAAAGGTCCACTCGCTTTTCTTTTGTACTTAGTTCCAGCTGTGAGGCCGAGATCTACGCTGGGGCTATGGCTGCACAGGAGCTCCGTTGGCTGACCGACTTGGGTGAGCGGCCTCGTTCTCCTCCAGTTCTGTACGTCGACAACAAGGCCATGCTTGCCTTTTGTCAGGAGCACAGACTGGAGCACAGAACGAAGCACATTGCTCTCTGTTACTTCCTCACGCGAGAGCTGCAGCAGCGTGGTCAGCTTCGTCTTGCTTACATGGCCACAGAGGCCAACACTGCTGATGTCTTCACCAAAGCCCTTGGGTTTAGTGATCATCAGCGTTTTTGCACTGCACTTGGGCTCTTGCCCACTCTGCCTCACCTGCTTGTCTCTTGATCTTGTTTTTTACTTTGATATATAAACGTGTGTGCTTCACGTTGCTAGGTTGTAATAAGTGTACTACTTGTGTTGTTATCGTACTGCATGTGAATTGGCTTTGTGGTCGCTTGCTTGTGCTCAGAATGTTTGGTTATCTTGAGATCCACCCTGAGCTTTGCTTTGCTTTGCTTCTTCTCTTAACTGGTCTTGTGACCCTTTGTTGGTCATGCTATCCCTCACTTAGTCTATGGAGGTGTGTCAAACATATCTGTATGTTACTCTGATAAGCTGTAGTGATGCTAGCTATGGGGGGTACAACCTTAAAAGGGTTGTACTTGTTTTGTCTTGTTCCTAGTCATTCACCATTCCTGTTTCCATATTCTAACAGTTTTGCACGTGGGTCTCCTGTTCCCCTGCCATAACGCAACGACCCCAGTGGCATCGGATCAGCCCTCTTCCCAGCAGGCAGAACCAGCCCTCTCAACGCACCGTATGGGTTATCGCGAGCCTCATGCTATTGCTAGGCTTGTTCTTGAAAATGAAGAGGGCTTGCTGGAGAAGCTACGCCCATCTCCGCATAGAATTTCAGATCTTGCTTCACGAGGAATGCACACCGCGAATCTTAGCTTTGAACCAAGGTCGATTGCTCGTGCTATGTGGATTTGAACGATAATCCTATTTCTTTCCTACCAAAATTGTTGACAGTATTTTGTTGCGTTCATGTGTTGCTTTGTTTTGTATCCTACGTTGCTCCTCATTGCATTAGTAATGCATTTCTGCACATTTCAAAGAGGATTGTTGCCGATCATCGTCACAAAAGGTTCAATGAGGTACCACTATGACAGTGAAGCCATTTCGAGCTGGACTAGGTCGGTGTAGACTTTCCATGCCACGTTTGTTCCATTCATCAAGCCATCACGCTGTATCATATTTATATCTTTTATTTTATTAACTCAACCAAGCAAAAACGGTTTTTTTTTCGTCTTCATCATCCCTACTTTGAGCTTCACCGCATACAAACGATTCAACCTCATTCCTCCTAAGTGTAAACATTAAATCACTCTCCTTCAGTACCAACGTTTATTCCCCTTCCCCACCTTCCTACGCATAAGGTAACACCCAACCCATTTTCCAACCCATGTGCATAATCAAATGGTCCAACTCTAGAAGATGTCATGCTTCATAACTCATTTTTCGAAGTCATAAGAATAGTTGCGAACGGGCGGACGGCGTGGGAGCTGCCATGCGCTGGCTTGCGCGGGCGCAGGCGGGCGCTGGCTTGCGCGGGCGCGGGCGGGCGCGGGCGGGTGCGGGCGGGCACGGGCTCGGGCGGGCGCGGGCGCGGGCAGTGTTGGAAACAACAGTTGAAAGTTAGAAACGAGAAAGAGGGGTTGCACTAGCAAGCAGTTGAGTACATATAGCAAACCCTAAATTGGGCTGTACTCACTGTTGAGTACCCCACTGCAGGCTAGACAAACATAACATCCCGACACACCCCCATAGCCAAAGTGGGGTGTAATCAGCACAACAAGCAAGCAAAAACAAGCTCAGGGTGGATCACAATGTCACCACACATTTTGAGCACAAGTACAAGAAGCAACAGTTTATAGTTCACAGCAATAAGTAAAGCTAGAGGCTGTCACAGAGGGCAAGTGAGGAGGAGGAGGCTAGACTGATAGGAAAGGAGAGAGGAGGCAACGGCTGAAGCTGCAGACACACGGGCAACAGGAGCGCGCGCACTGTGGCTACCGGACGCGCACTGTGGCTACCGGAGGCGCACCTCCGGACTACAGGAGTAATTGGCTCCGCGGCTAAGACGAGCGGCAGGAGCAACGGACCCACTGGCGACTGGCGCAGCAGGCTCGCTGGGCTACCGGAGGCGCACCTCCGGACTACAGGCGCTGCTGACGACACGACGGCTACCTCCCTTCAACCTCCCCCACTGTCGCAACCCCCTTTCATACACCCCCTGCTGCACCCCTAGGTTCACTCACACTCCACCCCCTAGCACCACTCCGTCGACTCACACACACCCACCCCCCTCAGCGGCAGCTGGAGCAGTGGGAGACGGAGTAGGAGGAGGAGCAGGGGATGCCACACACCCGCCACCCAGCTTTCACCCCCATACTCGCCACCCCCAAACCCCAACACAGGGTAGGGCCGCGACGAAGACGGGGGCAGGGCCGGGCAGGGCAGGGCCGGGACAGGGCCGGGGACGGACGGCAGGGCCGGGCAAAGCAGGGCCGGGCAGGGCCGCGACGAAGACGGGAGGGGCCGATGCGTGGCCCCCTTCTGTCGCCCCTCCCGTCGCCTGTCGAGGCGACCCTGGGGGGGGCCGTGCGCGGGCCCCCAAGGGCGCCCCGTCGGGCGACGAGGGGGGGCCGCGCACGAGCCCCCCGGGGCGACGAAACCGTCGTGCGCCCCGAGGCGCGCGACGGGCAGGGCACCGTCGCGCGCCACGGGGCGCACGACGGGCAGATCAGGGCGTCGCGCTGCCCCCAGGGCGGCGCGACGAGCGGAAAACCGCCGCGCGCCCCTAGCGCGCGGCGGGAAGAAAAAAGGCCGCGCGCCATGGGCGCGCGGCAGGCAGGAACACAGTGCGCGCCCGAGGCGCGCGATAGGCAGGACAGCAGCGGAAGATAATGGTGGGCCCATGCACGGGATCGACCCAGAAGGGTCGACCTGCTCTGATTTTTGTTGGAAACAACAGTTGAAAGGTAGAAACGAGAAAGAGGGGTTGCACTAGCAAGCAGTTGAGTACATATAGCAAACCCTAAATTGGGCTGTACTCACTGTTGAGTACCCCACTGCAGGCTAGACAAACATAACATTCTGACAGGCGGGCGCAGGCGAGGGCGGAGGGTTCAACAGTGTTCAATCGCCCCCTCACGAACATGACCTTCTGTCGAACCGAACAGTGTTCAATATAGTCACATTAGTCCGAATACGAATTTGGGGGTGCAGGATGATAGCAAAGGGGGTGCAAGGTGTATACGCGTTCATGAAACACACCAACAACTACAACATCATGTTCTGTGTAAGGAAATGTCTAAGTCATACTGGACTAGGTCGGTGTAGACTTTCCATGCCACGTTTGTTCCATTCATCAAGCCATCACATTGTATCATATACCAACGTTTATTCCCCTTCCCCACCTTCCTACGCATAAGGCAACACCCAACCCATTTTCCAACCCATGTGCATAATCAAATGGTCCAACTCTAGAAGATGACATGCTTCATAACTCATTTTTCTGAAGTCATAAGAATAGTTGCGAACGGGCGGACGGCGTGGGAGCTGCCATGCGTTGGCTTGCGCTAGCGCAGGCGGGCTCTGGCTTGTGCGGGCGCGGGCGCGGGCGGGCGCGGGTGCGGGCGCGGGCGGGCGCGGGCGGGCGCGGGCGCGGGCGGGCGCGGGCGGGCGCGGGCGCGGGCGGAGGGTTCAACAGTGTTCAATTGCCCCCTCACGAACATGACCTTCTGTCGAACCGAACAGTGTTCAATATAGTCACATTAGTCTGAATACGAATTTGAGGGTGCAGGATGATAGCAAAGAAGGTGCAAGGTGTATACAGGTTCATGAAACGCACCAGCAACTACAACATCATGTTCTGTGTAGGGAACATACTAATTCATACGCCATGGCGCCACTGCTACTACCAACAACAGCATCCCCTCCACCAGCTGCGTCTGCCTCCACCCCCTCCTCCTCCTCCTCCTCCTCGTCTTTCTCCAACCCCTCGCCCTCAATGGCGAACTCTGGTGGTGCGACTCCTCTCGCTCGGCGGCCCTCGCCGATCCTCTGGCCAGGGTGTGAACTGTACCATGATCTGAGAATCATGACAGCTCGCGTCCTCTGAGAGGCCAAGCAGTGCCGCTTCCAGGAGATGAGGTTGCGACCAAGAGAGAACACCCGCTCGCTCGAAGCGGACGTGGCAGGGATGGCGAGATAATCCCGGGCCATGCGCCTCAGCGTCTGGATGTTGGTGGCGGTGCGCCAGTACTCTAGCGCTGTCACGTCGCACCGCACCCTCTCGGACAAGTACCTGCTAACCTCGTCATCCTGCACCATCCCACCCCCTCCTGCCTCCTAGCTCGCCGACAGACGTGCCGCAAGTCGTCGACGACTAGGGAGAAACTGCGTGTCATCGTCGTCCTCCACCTCGTCTCCCTCTTCCTCCTCCACAACGGGGGCAAGTGGGGTCGGCCGGGGAGCCAGCTCTGCAGCCCGGGCCTGGTACTCGGCCACGTGGTCGCGCACCAACTTGATCACCTCGCCAGACGCTGGACGCGGCCTCACCCTCCTGTCGGTCCCGGGATGCAGCTTCTCCCAGTGCGCGTCGTCGAACCACGCCGCCTTCATGGATGGGTCCAAGAAGGTGGCGATCCAGTACTCGTTGCTGGTCATGTAGTCGAACGATAAGCGCCATAGGGATGCGATTAGTAAGCAGCCAGGTCAGCGTTTGGGCACCTCTCGTCTCGAAGGATTAAATGACATTCCAAAGCTTGCGAATTCGAATTTCGAAAATTCCAACCGACAATCTTCACCGCTCGATGAGTACATCCTCGCACCGCCTATCGCACCGCCATCTTCTCAACTGTCGCCCATGATACTAGACGGTAACAGGCAGCCGAAAGCATTTCCTACGAAGTCAGCAGCTCGGAAAACATCAGCCACCCAGTGAAGATAGTACATGCACGTTCAGCAGCAGATAACACTTTAGTCCCACCTCCATCATCTCTAAATCTAGCAACACCTGCATCTGCTATCCGTCCCACTAACCAGAACCCTCTCCTTCCTACTCATACAGCAGCTATCCCACCACCTCATGACCCAGGACTCTCAGCTCTTACGGCACCACCATCCACAGAGGCGTCACCACCCACAGCTACACCCGAATTTCCTTGTCGCCACTGCCCCAAACAGTGTGTCACATCACAAGGTCGAGCATGCCATGAGAAAGTGTGCAAAGCTGCGGCTTCACAGCACAAGGCTCACATGGAGGCTCAGCTCACCCCAGTACCATCTACAGCACCTCACACTCACCACACTACCACGGAGGACGCATGGCTGGCCGCGGCTTCTTGGTCGTGGGATAGATTTTTTGCACCACCGTTGATCAGAAGGATCCCGGATCGAGCGCGTGTCCCTATCATCGAAGCGCTTCTCCCAGTACTGCAGTGCCTCAAGGACAACCCTCTTAACGACGGAGCTACTTTCCTCCTCCTTGCCTTTCCTCGCTTAGTCCTCTGCAAGCTAGAAATTGACAGCCTTGCACCATGACGCTGGGGGCAGTAGCAGGGCACTCTGGATGGATGGCAGAACACCTACGATACATTTTCCTCGCTCATCCCTCCTTCCTCCCCTTCCTCCTCCCTGTGTTAAATGATTGGCTGGCTGGCAAGGCTTCTTCACGCTTCGCTAATTTCCTAACAGCATCCATACTCATTGCTCTCAAAAATTCAAACGCAGATGTCCGCCTTATAGCAATTGGTGAAGTGTTCGTTCGCCTTCTTTCTCGTTGCGTCGCTTTGATGTTCGAGCAAATGCAGTCCCAATTTCTTCCTGATCTGCAGCTAGGGGCCGGAGTCTCCGCGGGCATTAGTTCCCTGGTTTTGGCATTCAGTCGTCCCTTGAGCTCCATCTTGACTGGGCTGTCCTAAACGTCGATGTTGCAAATGCATTCAATTCTTTTCACCGCGCATCCATGTTCACTGCCCTTCAATCTTCAGGTTTTTCATGCCTCATCCCATTCTTCCAACTTGTCTACTCCAGTCCCTCACCTCTCCTTTTCCACTCAGGCCCACTGCTTCACACACTTCAGTCACAGCGAGGGGTCTGCCAGGAGGATCCCTGCGGTCCTTTCCTCTATGCAATCACGCAGCAGCTAGCTATCCGCACCATCCGCACCGCCTTCCCCGATATCCTGTGCATGTCATACGCCGATGACTTGTACCTACTAGGACCCCCGCATCGCCTTGTAGCAGTTTTCACCGCCCTGCAGCAGCAGTTTGCAAAGCTCGGCCTCAGTGTGCAGCCCGCAAAATGTCATGTGTGGGCACCGCAGGGCTGGCCAGACCCGATTCAGCTGCCCCCTGGTGTCGCTCTCCAAGAAAAGGGCATCATTGTTGCACGGGTTCCTGTAGGCGAGCCAGATTTCATCACTGCTGAACTACGCAAACGGCTGGCCTCCCTCAGAACTGCAGCCCCTTGGCTTCCTCGCCTAGAAAACCCGCAAGTTGCTGCCCACCTACTGACTGTCTGCCTTTCAGTGAAACCCTCTTACCTCCTCCGCACAGTACCACCGACCAACAGTACAATGACTGGGACGATCATCTTCTGGACACACTGATTTCTCTCTTTCCGCCAGACGTTTGGGATCTTGACACCGGCGAGGGACAGTTAGCAAGGTCACAGGCGTTCCTCCCGATCAGATTAGGAGGGCTCGGCATTCAGAGCGCACGAAAGCATGCTTCACGCAGTTACATCTGCAGCTGGACTCAGGCGGTCCCAATGTTAGCAACCAACTGCTGTATCGAGAGCGACTGCTTCCTCCGTCTCTTCTTAGCCACCGACACACTCGACCGCCTAGACCCACAGGCTGCTCGCGCTCTAGCTGCCCTTCCTGATGACCTCCGCCACCTTGTTCCCCCCTGGTCCGCCTTCCTAGCAGGTTACCCAAACCGTCTCTTCTCTGCCTTAGCCCAGCGCATCTCCGCACACGCAGCAGAGCAACTGCAAGCAGCCGCTACCCAGCACCACCAGATGGTCCGCTTAACCTCCCTTACCCGTTTGCTGGCGCGTGGCTCACATCTGTCCCATCTGCTCCCCGTTCTCAGCTGGAACCTGCTGACTGGCTTAGAGCGCCAGAGTTGCGCCTAGGCATCCCTAACCCTCACCTCCGTAACCTTGAAACAGCCCCACCATGCTCACGCGGCCACACTTACACCGATCCTACACTCCCTTCTCATGCTCTTCGCTGCCCTGACCTCCACGAGCCCACTCACGTGCACAATGCAGTAAAACACGAAGTGGCAAGGATAACTAGGGAGCTAGGCTACACGGTGCGAGTAGAGGATCACATGATGCTGCCGGATGCCATTCCTAACGTTACTTGCATTGATCCTTGCGCGGGAATCAAATGGGCGTTATATGTTTCCGTAGCCGATCCGCAGCTGCCATCCGCTCCACCAACAGTTGCACATACAGCTGGCGTAGCTGTAAGACAGCGAGAAACATAAAAATAGACTCACTACGCTTCAGCACTGCGCGCTCGGTCTGCTGTTTCTACGCACCGACACGTCGCTATTGCCGTTCTACATCCTCGTGTACGTTGACGACCTCGTCTTTGCCATTGCTGATACTGAGGCACTGGCCCTTGTGAATTCGGAGCTGCAGAAGAGACACACCTGCACTGACCCGGGTGAGTTGCGCAGCTATCTTGGCTTGCAGATCACCCAGGACAGAGCACGGCGCACCATCACCCTGACTCAGTCACACATGGTGCACCAGGTCCTTCAGCGCTTCGGCTTCCGGTACTCCTCGCCACAGTCGACTCCTCTGCCTACCGGTCACTCACTCTCAGCTCCACCTTCGGACGAGTCCGTAGAGCCGAGTGGCCCGTATCCAGACCTTGTGGGCTGCCTCATGTACCTGATGACCTGCACTCGACGTGACCTTGCCTACCCTCTTAGCATCCTGGCACACTATGTCAGAATGTTATAATTGTCTAGCCTGCAGTGGGGTACTCCATAGTGAGTACAGCCCAATTAGGGTTTGCTATATGTGTCCAACTGCTTGCTAGTGAACCTCCTCCTTTCTTCATTCTTACTTTCTACTGCTAGATTCTGACATGCTATCAGAGCAGGTCGATCCCCTTGGGTCGATCCTGTGGGTGGGCCCACCAGCTCACTGCTTCCGCTGCTACTGCTACTCTGTGTGTTGCACGCCCCGTGGCGTGCGACGGATTTTTCATCCCGCCGCGCGCTCGGAGCGTGCGGCGGTTTTCTGCCCGCCGTGCGCCCCGAGCCGCGCGGCGGCTTTCTGCCCCGTCACTCCGCGCGTCGCTCCCGGGAGGCGCTGCGACGGGCGACGGGGACCCGCGCGTCGCCCCCCGTCGCCCGTCGCGGCCTGCGCGACCTGCGTAGGGCCCGCGCGCGGCCCGTACAGCCTGCGCGCGGCCCGTACGGGCTGCGCCAGGCCCGCGCGCGGCCTGTACGGGCTGCGCCAGGCCCGCGCGCGGCCCGTACGGGCAGCGCCAGGCCCGCGCGCGGCCCGTACGGGCTGCGCCAGGCCAGGGCGCGCCTCGGGCCGCCCGCATGCGGTTCGTACGGGCTGCGCCAGGCCCGTGGGCGCCCTGTTTCCTCTTCCCCTGCGCTGCCCGCTGTCCCCCGTGCTTCTGACGGCGCCCCACCCCTGCTGCTGCCCGTTCTCCTGAATTAGGGTTTGGGGGTGGGGGGTATGGGGGTGCAGTTTCTGTGCGTCGTCCCCTGCTCCTCCTCCTCCTCCGTCTCCCAGTGCTGCAGCTGCCGCTGAGGGGGGTGGGTGTGTGGGAGCCGAAGGAGTGGTACTAGGGGGGTGACGTGCAACTGGAGTTAGGAGTGAAGCAGTGGGTGTGTGGGGGGTGTGTGGGACAGTTGGAGGAGGTTGAGCGGAGGCTGCTGTCTTGTCGTCCGCAGCACCTGTAGTCCGGGGCGCACTGTCCTGGTAGCCCAGAGAGTCTGCTGCGCCTGTCGCCCGAGGGTCCGTTGCTCCTGTAGCTCGTCGTAGCCCGTGAGCCAGTTACTCCAGTACTCCGGGGCGCACTGTCCCGGTAGCCACTGTGCCAGCAGCTCCTGTTGCCCGTGTGTCTGCAGCTTCAACCGCCGTCTCTCATCTTCTCTCCTCTCACAGTCCCTCCTCCTCCTCACTTGCCCGCTGTGATTATAATTGTCAACTATTACTATGCTTGCTTGTTGTGCTGATTACACCCCACTTTGGCTATGGGGGTGTGTCAGAATGTTATAATTGTCTAGCCTGCAGTGGGGTACTCCATAGTGAGTACAGCCCAATTAGGTTTTGCTATATGTGTCCAACTGCTTGCTAGTGAACCTCCTCCTTTCTTCATTCTTACTTTCTACTGCTAATTCTGACTCACTATGTTGCGCCCGGGAGACACCAACCAGAGCACTGGGAGGCCGCTAAGAGGGTGTTGCGCTACTTGTGCAGTACGTCGGGCATGGGGCTCGTGCTTGGAGGACGGGGTCCAGTTCTCCTCACTAGACACGCAGACGCTTCTTGGGTTGACGACTTGGCTACTCAGTGGTCGTCACAGGGTTATACCTTCAGCCTTGGCTCCGGCTCTGTTTCTTGGCGGTCTACCTGCTCGTCTTCTGTTCTCAGCTCCAGTTGTGAGGTTGAGATCTACGCAGGGGCCATGGCTGCACAGGAGCTACGCTGGCTCACCTACATGCTGACCGACTTGGGAGAACGGCCTCGTTCTTCTCTAAATCCGTACGTAGACAACAAGGCCATGATTGCCTTGTGTCAGGAGCACAGATTCGAGCACAGAACAAAGCACATCGCTCTGCGTTACTTCCTTACTCGAGAGTTGCAGCAGCGTGGTCAGCTTCGTCTCGCTTACGTAGCCACTAGGGCCAACACTGCTGATATATTCACCAAGGCACTTCAGTCTGGTGATCATCAGTGTTTCTGTACTGTTTTAGGCCTTGTGCCTACTTTGCCTCACTTGCTCACTGCTTGACTTTGCCTGTACTGTGATCTATATATATACCTGCATGCTTACACTTGCTAGGGTATGATCACTGTACAGTTTGTTCTCTTTTATATAACACTGCATGTGAACTGGCCTTGTGGCCTTTGCTTGTGTCAGGAGCACAGACTGGAGCACAGAACAAAGCACATCGTTTTGCGTTACTTCCTTGCTCGAGAGTTGCAGCAGCATGGTCAGCTTCGTCTTGCTTACATGGCCACTAGGGCCAACACTGCTGATATATTCACCAAGGCACTTCAGTCTGGTGATCATCAGCGTTTCTGTACTGTTTTAGGCCTTGTGCCTACTTTGCCTCACTTGCTCGCCGCATGACTTTGCCTGTACTATGATCTATATATATACTTGCATGCTTATACTTGCTAGGGTATGACCACTTGTTCTTCCCCATTTTGCCTATGGGGGTGTGTCAAAATGTGATATTGCTTACTTTGTGTAGGCTATAGTGGGGTAGCCCATAAGGCGTACAACCCAATTTGGGTTAGTACTTGTACCCAACTTCTGTTCAATGCATCCATTTTGGTTCAGTATTCTGACACGTCCAAGTGGCGAGCTGACTTTTGAGTCGACCCGAAGGTCAGGTTGGATGGCGGCGGGTACACGCGCAACGTCCAAGTGGCGAGCTAGATTTTGAGTCGACCCGAAGGTCAGGTTGGATGGCGGCGGGTACACGCGCAACGTCCAAGTGGCGAGCTGACTTTTGAGTCGACCTGGATGTCAAGTTGGATGGCAGCGGGTACACGCGCAATTTCCAAGTGGCGAGCTAGCTTTTGAGTCGACCGGAAGGCCAGGTTGGATGGCAGCGGGTACAAGTCGACTCCAAGGTCGGGTTGGATGGCGGCGGGTACATGCGCAACGTCCAAGTGGCGAGCTGACGTTTGAGTCAACTCCAAGGTCAGGTTGGATGGCGGCGGGTACACGCGCAACGTCCAATTGGCGAGCTGACTTTTGAGTCGACTCTGTTATGTGATGCTATCATTTGCATTCACGTCTGTCTGCCTCCCATCATATGTTCGTGTGTTTCATGCGTGGTGTGAGCGTGTGCAAGAATTTGTGTTTGGTGTTGTTTGGATTTTCTGAGTGTGTGTGAATGTTATTTGGCTTGAGCAGATATCTGAAGTGACTCCTCTGCTCAAGAGCTTCCCGACGAACCGAGAGTCGCTGCGATCGGAGCAAGAACGCGAAAGATATGATCGTTCGAAGTTTTGATTGAGATGCGGCGACTATGGGAATTTGCGGGTTGACTCAATATGGGGTACAGACTTTTGGGGGTTGGGAAATTCGTCACCATCACTGTAGATGATGCCAAGTGGTTGGGAGAAGCCAAACCAGGTTGGCAAGTGTGGCCAAATTGGGTGAGGTGGATGGCATGAGTTGGGAAAATGACAAATATCAAAGTTGGGGTGCCTATAGAGAGGGGAATTGTGTGGTATGGGGTTTCCTTGGTTGGGGACTCCCTTGGGACCTTCCCTCTCGTCCTCCTCATCCCCTCCTACCTGGTTCTAATGCTACTCCAACTTTATTGTGTGAACTTGTGAGATAATTGTGATTGAGTTACGTTTTCTATGGCAGCATACCCCCTAGTGCGCCGAAATTCATAACTCGAGTTATACTCCATATTTGGATACTATTCAAATTGAGAAAGATAGCCACGGTCAAGGGCTACAACATACTTGGTCAAGAATTCTAACTGTGCATGAATCGTCGACGACGTTTCTTGTGACGACGATATTTCTGTCCAGAATTGTAGTTGACGATTTTGAGATATTTCAGCCCCTAATCTTCATAGACTCCGTCCTTAGTCGCTAACAAGTGGTATCAGAGCTGATTAAGGACTTTGTGGAGAGTCTACTGAAGTGTGAAGACCCTTCTAGACCCATCATAGCCTGTGGGCGTGCCTAAGTGGAGTTCTGGAGGTTGCATGTGACTTCCACTAAGAGGAAACTCTGCCGAAATTTCGTTGGCGCCGACACTTGTGGAAATTGAGTGGGACTTCGGTGTGGACAGCAAAGGGGGAGCTGGAACCTGTGTTTGGGAGCAGAGGAAATGAGTCAAGGGAGTGGAGATGCAGCTGAAAAGAGGAATGAGCCGCCACCATCCGAGATCCTTTTCTTTGATGGCTCCAACTATGAGGAATGGAGCGGGCGGCTGCGGAGTGCATTTAAGCGCTACAAGCTGCTGAAACTTGCGATGGGAGAAGAGAAGATGCCAGAGGAAGGCGACGCCCGCGATCGGTGGATTGAGAAGAGTGCGGTGCTGTACGACCTAATCCTCCAATCGGTCAACAACGATATGTTCCAACACATCAAGGATTTGGTGGAGTTGGATGATTCCGGACCAAAGGCGTGGAAGCTACTGCGCGACGTGGTTCAGCCCAACACGATGCCGATGGTGATTGTGTTGGAGAAGGAGCTGGCTGCCCTCTCCATGCGACCGGGCGATGATGTGAAGCCGGTCCTTGACAAGATCAAGGACACCTATGCGAGGATGGCAGCGGCGGGCAGCAATGTGTCGCAGATGCAGCAATGCACCAAGATTATCTCGGTGCTTGACAACTCGTGGGACAACCTCATCCCCACCCTCAACACTCAGCAGGACCAGTGGACACCTGAGTGGCTACGGCAGCAGATTCTGCAGGAGGACTTCCGCAGGCGCCACGTTGGTGGTGGTGCTGCCAACAAAACTGCTGAGGAGTATGGAGATGCAGGAGGCAGCAGCGGAAGAGGGGGAGGGAGAGGCCAAGTCCGTAGGAGAGGCTTTGGCAGAGGGAGAGGCCGAGGTGAGTACAATGAGGGGCATGGGAGCTCTGGTGGCAGGGGGAGCACCCGAATGGAGGGTGCGTGTTGGTACTGCAAGAAGGCTGGACACCCGTGGTTCAAGTGCTTTAGCCGACCTGAGGCATGGGCGCCTCCAGGCATGAAGCTGCCAAGTGGTGAACGTGCACGAGGTGGCGCTGTGCAAGGTTCAGGTGCACAAGGTGAAGGTGCACAAGGTAAAGCCAACCCTGGAATGTTCCTCATGGTTGAGGATGTGAAAGGGAGTGAGAGTGATGTTGGCTTAGTTGGGAAGGTTGTGATGCACCCCCTCACTCACTGGGTGATAGAATCAGGTTGCACAAGTCACATGACCCCACGGCCAGATTTTCTTGATGAGGTAAAGCCCCCTGGGAAGATTAAGTTTGTGGCTGGCGCTTCAGGTGCTTTGCTCCCTGTGATTGGTGTTGGGAATGCCAAGGTGATGGGAGCCAATGGGGGGCTTGTGGGGCTGGGGAATGTGTTGTTGGTTGAAGGCTTGTCCGCTAACCTTCTTTCTGTGCGCCGGCTGCAGAAGAGCAAGGCAAAAGTGACCTTTCACCCAACTTGCTGCCGTGCAAAGCTTGAAAAGCTGCTGCTATGGAACCTGGAGGAGAAGAGCAGCTGTATCAAGGACCTGTGGCAGCTGCCCATCATCCCTTGGAACGGGAAACCTCCAGCAACGGCAGCGGCAGCAGCAACGGCAAAGGCAACTGCAGGAGGAGAGGAGACTGCACCAACTGATGGGGCCCTGGATGCAGTCAAGAAGGTGCAGCAGCCACAGCAGCCACATGGTGAGGTGCTTACTGGTGTGGATGCGACAGCTGTATGGGCAAAGGCTTCATCTGGGAGTGGTGAGGCTGATTGGGAGACGTGGCACGAGAGGCTGTGTCATGTGAATTTTTCTATGCTTCAGAAGTTAGTGAAGGATGGGAGATTGAAGGGGTTGGAGTTGAAGGGGGCAGCAAAGGAGGTTGGGAGCTGCCCTACATGCCTTGAGACCAAGTTCACAAAGTTTCCCTTCAGCAGCGGCACGGGACCAGCCAAGGCCCTGCTCGCACTTGTGCACACGGATGTGGTGGGCCCTACGAGGGCCCCTTCTCTCTCGGGCAGCCGCTACTTCTTAACCATTGTGGACGACCACACGCGTGCCGTGTGGGTGTACCCTCTCCAGACTAAGGGGGAGGTGGCAGCGGCTGTTCTTAAGGAGTGGATGCCGAGAGCTCAAAGGGAGAGCGGACACAAGGTGAAGGTGATCCGCACTGACAACGGGGGAGAATTCATTGGCGCTCATTTTGAGGCGGTTCTGAAGAAGAAGGGCATTCAGCATCAGCTCACAGTGCCCTACAACCCTCAGCAGAACGGCGTGGCTGAGCGCTTCAACCAGACCCTGCAGGAAGGTGCTCGAACTCTCCTTGGGCGTGCAGGGCTGCCGGATCCGTTTTGGGTGACTGCATGTGAGAATCGAGAATGGAAAATGGATGAACTAGAAACGAGATGGGTACAAGTAGAGAATACAAAAGTGTTGTACCCTCTAAGAACTACCCCACTACAGCCTAAACAGACTATAGCAGATATAAGTTTGACACACCCCCATAGGCAAAGTGGGCGAGAACAAGAGGTCACAAGACCAGTCAAGAAAGACAAAACAAGCTCAGGGTGGATCACAAAGTCACCACGCAGTCTGAGCACAAGCAAATGGCCACAAGGCCAGTTCACATGCAGAGTTATATAAAGGAGAACAAACAATACAGTGAATACATCCTAGCAAGTGTAAGCATGCTGGTAAATGTGTAGAGAGTACAGTACAGGCACAGTCAAGAAGAAAGCACGTGAGGCACAGTAGGTACAGAAACGCTGATGATCGCAAGGCTGAAGTGCCTTGGTGAAAACATCAGCAGTGTTAGCCTGAGAGGCCACGTACGCAAGAGAATGACCACGCTGCTGCAACTCTCGAGCAAGGAAGTAGCGCAGAGCAATGTGCTTCGTTCTGTGCTCCAGTCTGTGCTCTTGACACAAGGCCAGCATGGCCTTGTTGTCGACGTACAGAACTGGAGGAGAACGAGGCGCCTCTCCCAAGTCGGTCAGCAGGTAGGTAAGCCAGCGTAGCTCCTGTGCAGCCATGGCCCCAGCGTAGATCTCAGCCTCACAACTGGAGCCGAGAACAGAAGAAGAGCGGGTAGACCGCCAAGAGACAGAACCGGAGCCAAGACTGAAGGTGTAACCCTGTGACGACCACTGCGTAGCCAAGTCGTCAACCCAGGAGGCGTCAGCGTGACCAGTGAGAACAACTCGAGCCCGTCCTCCAAGCACGAGCCCCATGCCCGATGTACTGCACAAGTATCGCAACACCCTCTTCGCAGCATCCCAGTGCACCTTTCGGTGCCTGCCGGGAGCCACGTAGCGAGCCAGAAGGCTGAGAGGGTATGCGAGGTCAGGTCGTGTGCAAGTCATCAGGTACATGAGGCAGCCCACAAGCTCTGGATACGGGCCACTCGGCTCTACGGACTCGTCCGAAGGTGGAGCTGAGAGCGAGTGACTGGTAGGCAGAGGAGTGGACTGTGGTGAGGAGTACGTGAAGCCGAAGCGCTGAAGGACCTGCTGCACCATGTGTGACTGAGTCAAGGTAATGGTGCGCTGTGCTCTGTCCCGGGTGATCCGCAAGCCAAGATAGCTTGTCAGCTCACCCAGGTCTGTGCACGTGTGTCTCTTCTGCAGCTCCGACTTCACGTGGGCGAGTGCCTCAGTGTCAGCAGTAGCAAAGACGAGGTCATCTACGTACACGAGAACGTAGAACGGCGGCAGAGTAGTGTCAGTGCGTAAGAACAGAGAAGGGTCAGCAGTAGAAGGAGCAAAACCAAAAGAAGGAGCAAGAGTCGTCCTGAGTGTGTCGTGCCACTCACGGGGTGCCTGGCGAAGACCATAGACTGGCCGCCGGAGGCTCCACTGGGTACTAGCAGGAAACGACCCAGTGAAGCCAGGTGGGCGGCGCAGCCAGATCTCCTCGTGCAGGCTGCCCTGTAGGAAGGCTGTGCTGAAGTCAAGCGAGTGGAGCTCGTAGTCACGCTGAGCAGCAACGTGCAGCAGTACCCGAAGAGTGGTCATCTTCGGGGTAGGGGAGAAGGTCTGGAAGAAGTCAACTCCCTGTCGCTGACTGAAGCCACGTGCAACGTAACGCGCCTTGAAGGCAGGCGGAGAACCCGGCGGCCGCTTCACCCTGAAGATCCACATGCCACTGACGATGTTCTCCCCAGGTGGGGGAACCTCGTCTACGTAGGTGCCTGTGGACTTCCAGGAAGCCATCTCTGCGTCCATGACTGCCTGCCACTGAGAGGAGTAGGGACCCTCTATCGCCTCTGCGTAAGAGCGCAGGGTCGGGATGTCTAGTGCATCCGGGTCTCCCTCAGGGGCCAGCAGCATGGAGACGAGATGAGGTACAGAAGCAGCAAAGCACTCAAACTCCTCCTGTCTCTCCTCAAGTACGTCCGTGCCAAGAGCACACTCACCCCCGGAGGACAGACAGACACAGACGCCGACGCAGCAACAAGACTAGCAGCGTAGTCTAGGCGACAGGCGGCAGCAAAGTCAACAAGCTCAGTAACAAGAGCAAACGCAGCAGAGGACTCAAACAGAGGATCAGTGACAGCTGTGGCCAGAAAGCGCGTGACAGCTGGACTAGCAGGAAGAGGGGACGCAGGAGGAGACGGCAGAGGGACACGATGTGGAGCAGTAAAAGGACGCAGAGTCATAGAGTGACTGCCTGGGACAGGAGGGAGACGTGGACGCGAAACACGACCAGCGCGAACAGTACGGACAGGCGACACTGGACGAGACTCAGGCTCACGACGCTCCGTAAGACCTCCAGTCGGTCCAGAGTAAGGACCGGGCAGTGGAGAGGCCGGCTGCAACTGTGACTGGGACTGGACAGGTGGCGGACTCAGGAAAGGAGGAGGACCAGGAGAAGGCGGTGAGCTAAGAACCTGCTGAAGGAGCGGAACGTAGTACGGCCGCGGCCGCGCAGCGCCTCCAGAAATAGCAGAGATAGAACCGGTACCCTCAACCCCAGGGTCTCCAATCCTAGCAGCACCTCCAGCACCTCCAGCAGCAGCAGCACCTCCAGCAGCGCCAGCACCTCCAGCAGCTCCAGCAGCAGCAGCACCTCCAGCACCACCAGCACCACCAGCACCTCCAGAAGCTCCAGCAGCACCTCCAGAAGCTCCAGCAGCACCTCCAGCACCAGCAGCACCTCCAGCAGCACCTCCAGCAGCACCAGCACCAGCAGCACCCCCAGAAGCCCCAGCAGTACCCCGACAGGTACGGGACCGGGCGCTGGGCAGGTACGGGGCCGGGCGCTGGGCTCTGTATTGGGGCCGAGGGGCCTAGGGGCCGAGGGGCCAAACAAGGGGCCGGGGGGACTAGGGGGGGCCGAGGGGCCAAACACGGGGCCGGGCGCAGGGCTAGGTACGGGGCCGGGCGCGGGCTAGGTACGGGACCGGGCGCTGGGCAGGTACGGGGCCGCGCGCTGGGCTCTGTAGTGGGGCCGAGGGGCCAAACAAGGGGCCGAGGGGCCGAGGGGCCGAGGGGCCAAACACGGGGCCGGGGGGCCTAGGGGCCGAGGGGCCAAACAAGGGGCCGGGGGGGCCTAGGGGGGGGCTGAGGGGCCAAACACACGGGGCCGAGGGGCGGGGCCGAGGGGCCAGACAAGGGGCCGTGCGTAGGGCTCTGAGTTGGGGCCGAGGGGCCTAGGGGCCGAGGGGCCAAACAAGGGGCCGGGGGGCCTAGGGGGACCAAGGGGCCAAACACACGGGGCCGAGGGGCCAAACAAGGGGCCGGGCGCAGGGCTAGGTACGGGGCCGGGCGCGGGTTAGGAACGGGGCCGGGCGCTGGGCCGGTACGGGGCCGGGCGCTGGGCCTGAATGTGGGCCGAGAGACTGGGCCGGGCGCGGGCGTTAGGTGCGGGGCCAGGCGTTGGGCTAGGAACGGGGCCTAGCGCTGGCTAGATACGGGGCCGGGCGCGGGTGTCGACGGGGTGCTGGTTTGGTACGGGGCCGGGAACGGGTGTCGACAGGGCGCGGGCATAGGTACGGGCCGGTCGTGGGCGTCGACGGGGCGCGGGCAAGGAACGGGGCCTAGCGCGGGCTAGGTACGGGGCCGGGCGCCTGTGTCGACGGGGTGCTGGCTAGGTACGGGGCCGGGCACGGTTATCGACAGGGCGCGGGCTAGGCAAGGGGCCGGGTCGCGGGCTAGGTACGGGCTGGTCGCGGGCGTCGACGGGGCGCGGGCTTGGTACGGGGCCGGGCGCGGGTGTCGACGGGGTGATCGCGAGCTAGGTACGGGGCCGGGTCGTGGGCTAGGTACAGGCCGGTCGCGGGCGTCGACAGGGCGCGGGCTAGGGACGGGGCCAGGCGCGTGTTGGTGCAACCCTACGGTTTGCATTCGGCTTGTTGTCCGTGTGCGTGCATGCGTGTGTGCATGGAATGGTATGAGGGCATGAAATAATATATATTTCATGCTTACAATAGTGTGTGAATGATGAGGCATGATTTTGAATGTGTGTGTCGAGTCAATAGCGAGTTATCGCTAGTCGCGTGTCACGTCGTCGTTTGCGTGTCGTGTGCGGTTTTCTATTTTGTCATGTGTGGAACATTCGGCGTGTCGCAGGTGTGCGCAGCAGACTTCCAAGAACTCAAGGAAGAATTTATCTTGAAGAACCAGAGCCTTGGTTTCAAGAATCAAGTGATTTCGAAGCTCTCCAAAAGGGTAAACTTTAAGATAGTGAGAATAGTTGCATTACTTTGTGTAGTGTAACATTTCTCTTGGTGTAGGCCCTTGTGGAGGGTAGTTTCGAGACCCTTCGTGGTTGGGGACAGTGTGGCACTGTTCCACATCACTGTACCTTGGCTCTTGGGGTTTGTAGGAGCTGGGAGTCATTCCCAACTCGTAACTCTTCCTATCTTGTGTTCTAAGACCATGGTGGCTGCCATAGTACCGTTCGTTCAAACCGACGTTGTGTCGTCAATTCTTGATTAAATTGTGCAATCTAAATTTTTTATTGTAGACGACGTAACGACGCTCTAGATCCAAGTTGAATCAGGTCATTTGAAGCTGTGACCAGAACGCTATCAATGTTTGAAGGTGCTGTGCAGAAATCCGTCTGTGCACTCTATCTTTCGTTTTAGGCACATTCAAGCCTATTGTGACTATAACAAGTGGTATCAGAGCCCCTTGGAGCAGTTTCGACAATGGCTGGACCTGAGGAAAGGCGTGGCAGAGGTGCTAGTGGCAGTGGAGAAGCCCAAGCTCAAGGCCAACCCCGTGATTCAGCCATGGCGCCCATGCAACCAAGTCTTGGCCCACCTAGGGATGAGCCTAGGGTGTTTGGGCTTGACAAGTTCAACGGTGACAACTTTGCTGAATGTGTCAGAATCCCAACCACTAGACAATTGGGATAAAAGGGCTTGATGTTCACGGATTTGGAGTTCTCATTTTGGCTGAAGAAGAATGGCATAAAGCACTCCCTTACCATGCCATACTCCCCTGCAATGAACGGCATCGCCGAGCGAGCGAACCGGACAATCACGGAGACGGCGTGCGGGTTGCTCATTGAAGCCGGGCTACCCGACTATTTCTGGCCTGATGCGGTGCGGAGTGCGTGTGTGGCCAAGAACAGAGCTTTGACTCATGTAGGAGCAGACAAATGGGTGCCCTATGTGGAGTGGATTGGAAGGAAGCCAAAGGTGGATAAACTTCGGGTGTTCGGGTGCATGTGCATGGCGCTCGTGCCTAAGCATCTTCGGCACAACAAGCTCGGTGCCAAGGCGATATGGGTTGTGCACTTAGGCATGGCTCAAAACAGCAAGGGGTGGCTTCTTTGGGACCCATTCACCAAGAAATTCTTGGTGAGCAGGGACTGCAAATTCATGGAGAACCTGATGTATAAGGATTGGAAGGCGGAGAATGAGGCGAAGATAGGCGTGCGGTTTGGGGAGGTGAAGAGTTCCGGTTTGGAGCATGTGGAGCTGCCCTTGGAGCTGAGCAGCAGCAGCGCCACCACAAGGCAATCTTCCCTTGTGAATGGGGGAGAGGAGGCCAAGGATGCAGAGGAAGAAGAGGAGGAGGTGCAGCAAGTGAGCGAGCGTGCACCGACACTTCTTTCTCGCACTACGAGTGCTCCACGGATCCGAGTCACTCCGCAGCAACGCCAAGGCCTTCATGTCCCTGCAGCTGAGGAGGAAGGAAGGGGCAAGAAGAGAATTCAAGCCCCTAATAGGCTGACCTATGATGCATTGGGAAAGCCAGCCAAGTCAGCTCTGGCCGGAGCGGCACTTATAGTTGGAGATGACGAGGAGAGTGACTACGACGAGTGTGCCTTCGCGTTCTTCTCTCCGGTGGAGATGCCGGGGGAACCAGCAACTCTCAAGGAGGCCTTGGAGAGTAGTGATGCTGAGGAGTGGAAGAAGGCAATGGAGAGTGAGTTGAAGAGCATTGAGGAGAACGGCACGTGGGAATTGGTGGAGCTACCGAAGGGGCGTAAGGCGATTACGTCCAAGTGGCTCTTCAAGATCAAGTCCAACGCCGACGGCAAGATCGAGCGCTACAAGTCTAGGCTTGTGGCAAAGAGGTACCAGCAGAAGGAGAAGGTGGACTATAAGGAGTTGTTTGTTCCTGTGGTGAAGCCAACGGCGCTGCGAACCCTACTCGTGTGAGCTACCATCAAAGGATGGGTGGTGAAACAAATGGATGTCACAACGGCATTCCTCAACGGCGTCCTTGAGGAAGAGATTTTTATGGCGCAGCCAGAGGGTTTTGATGATGGTAGTGGCAGAGTTTTGAGGCTGAATAAGGCCCTTTATGGACTGAAGCAGGCCCCTAGGCAGTGGTACTTGAAGTTGCGAGGAGTTTTGGAGGAGATCAGCTTCACTCCCTCAACGGCCGATCACTCATTGTTCATGCTTGGCGAGGGGGAGCGGAGGAGCTTCATGGTTGTGTACGTGGATGACATCCTAATTTTCTCACCCTCCTCTTATCTTGTGAAGGGGGTGATGCTGAAGCTTCAAGACAAGTTCAAGTGCAAGGCCCTTGGTGACGTGAGCTTCTACCTTGGGCTCCACATCGA
Organism: Closterium sp. Naga37s-1; assembly: GCA_947471745.1. Classification (NCBI taxonomy): domain Eukaryota; kingdom Viridiplantae; phylum Streptophyta; class Zygnematophyceae; order Desmidiales; family Closteriaceae; genus Closterium; species Closterium sp. Naga37s-1. The sequence continues at coordinate 1,330,132 of CANJKZ010000323.1, read as the reverse complement.
ACGAGATGTGGAGAAGCGGTGCATGCGGGTGCATCAACGAAAGTACCAAGAGGCATTGGCTGCAAACTTTGGGCAGAGTGAAGGCCATGTGGCTACACCCTTTCCCTCTGGGTTCAAGTGTGTGAAGGGACCAGAGGAGGAGAGCGTTGGTGAAGAGGAGAGGCGCCGTTTTCACTCGTTGGTGGGCAGCCTCATGTACGCGGCGGTAAACACACGACCAGACGTCGCGTTTGCTACCGGACAGTTGGCTAGGGTTGTTCAATGCCCTAATGAAGCGCAGGTAGCTGCTGGAATGAGGGTGGCCAAGTATCTTGGCCAAACAGCGACGGTTGGGCTGGAATACTCGGCAGCGGCGCAAAGGCGCCAAAAGGGCGCGGATGGTGTTGAGCCCGGTCGCTTGTTCCTCACCGCATTCTCGGATGCTTCTTATGCATCGGAACCAGAGGACATGACAAGTGTTGGAGGGTTCATTTGCTGTGTTGGTGGAGGCCCAACTGCTTGGGAGAGCAAGAAGCAGGTGGATCAAGCATTGAGCTCGGTGGAGTCCGAGTACATGGCACTCTTCCGTGCCGTACGGGAGATTGTGTGGCAGCGGCGTTTGTTGGCTGAATTGGGGGAGGAGCAGCAAGGACCTACCCCACTCTAATGTGACAGCCAAGGTGTCATTGCTCTTGCTAAGAACCCTGTGTTGCATGGCCTTACGAAGCACATGAGGGTGAAATGGCATTGGACAAGGAGCATGGTGGCCGCGGGTGAAGTTGAGTTGCACTACGTAAAGACCACGGGGCAGCCAGTTGACATGATGACCAAGAGGCTGGTGGAGCAGCAGCATTGGAAGTGTTGCAAGCTGGGTGGGATGGCTCTGAACTGAGAGAGCAAGTTCCTAAGGCCAACAATCCGAGGGGGAGTTTGTTGGTGCAACCCTACGGTTTGCATTCGGCTTGTTGTCCGTGTGCGTGCATGCGTGTGTGCATGGAATGGTATGAGGGCATGAGATAATATATATTTCATGCTTACAATAGTTTGTGAATGATGAGGCATGATTTTGAATGTGTGTGTCGAGTCAATAGCGAGTTATCGCTAGTCGCGTGTCACGTCGTTGTTTGCGTGTCGTGTGCGGTTTTCTATTTTGTCGTGTGTGGAACGTTCGGCGTGTCGCAGGTGTGCGCAGCAGACTTCCAAGAACTCAAGGAAGAATTTATCTTGAAGAACCAGAGCCTTGGTTTCAAGAATCAAGTGATTTCGAAGCTCTCCAAAAGGGTAAACTTTAAGATAGTGAGAATAGTTGCATTACTTTGTGTAGTGTAACATTTCTCTTGGTGTAGGCCCTTGTGGAGGGTAGTTTTGAGACCATTCGTTGTTGGAGACAGTGTGGCACTGTTCCACATCACTGTAACTCGGCTCTTGGGGTTTGTAGGAGCTGGGAGTCATTCCCAACTCGTAACTCTTCCTATCTTGTGTTCTAAGACCATGGTGGCTGCCATAGTACCGTTCGTTCAAACCGACGTTGTGTCGTCAATTCTTGATTAAATTGTGCAATCTAAATTGATTATTGTAGGCGACGTGAAGACGCTCTAGATCCAAGTTGAATCAGGTCATTGGAAGCTGTGACCAGAACGCTATCAGCGTTTGAAGGTGCTGTGCAGAAATCCGTCTGTGCACTCTATCTTTTGTTTTAGGCACATTCAAGCCTATTGTGACTATAACAGCGCGGGTGTCGACGGGGCAATCGCGGGCTAGGTACGGGCCGGGCACGGGCGTGAGAAAGGGCCGAGCGCGGGCGCGGGCTAGGTACAGGCCTATCGCGGGCGCGGTACGGGCGGGGCGCGGGGCTAGGAACGAAGTAGCAGGTGGTGGGCCCAATAGTAACCTACTCTAATACCATGTTAGATAGTAGCGAGAATGACGAGAGTGGTTTACTAGGAAGCAAGGAAGGGTACAAGTACAATGTCGAGAGAGATTGTGTACCCCCTAAGGCTAAACTTACTATAGCCTAGATAACTGTAAACACATAAACACATATGTTTGACACTTGTGAGATAATTGTGATTGAGTTACGCTTTCTATGGCAGCATACCCCCTAGTGCGCCGAAATTCATAATTCGAGTTATACTCCATATTTTGATACTATTAAAATTGAGAAAGATAGCCACGGTCAAGGGCGACAACATACTCGAGTTTGAGAGAATTCTAACTGTGCATTAATGGTCGACAACGTTTCTTGCGACAACGACTTTTCTGTCCAGAATTGTAGTTGACGATTTTGAGATATTTCAGCCCCTAATCTTCATAGACTTTGTCCTTAGTCTCTAACCGACTCAAAGGTCAGGTTGGATGGCGGCGGGTCCACTCGCAACCTCCAAGTGGCGAGCTGACATTTGAGTCGACTCAAAGGTCAGGTTGGATGGCGGCGGGTGCACGCGCAACGTCCAAGTGGCGAGCTGACATTTGAGTCGACTCGAAGGTCAGGTTGGATGGCGGCGGGTGCACGCGCAACGTCCAAGTGGCGAGCTGACATTTGAGTCGACTCGAAGGTCAGGTTGGATGGCGGCGGGTGCACGCGCAACGTCCAAGTGGCGAGCTGACATTTGAGTCGACTCGAAGGTCAGGTTGGATGGCGGCGGGTGCACGCGCAACGTCCAAGTGGCGAGCTGACATTTGAGTCGACTCGAAGGTCAGGTTGGATGGCGGCGGGTGCACGCGCAACGTCCAAGTGGCGAGCTGACATTTGAGTCGACTCGAAGGTCAGGTTGGATGGCGGCGGGTGCACGCGCAACGTCCAAGTGGCGAGCTGACATTTGAGTCGACTCGAAGGTCAGGTTGGATGGCGGCGGGTGCACGCGCAACGTCCAAGTGGCGAGCTGACTTTTGAGTCGACTCGAAGGTCAGGTTGGATGGCGGCGGGTGCACGCGCAACGTCCAAGTGGCGAGCTGACTTTTGAGTCGACTCGAAGGTCAGGTTGGATGGCGGCGGGTGCACGCGCAACGTCCAAGTGGCGAGCTGACTTTTGAGTCGACTCGAAGGTCAGGTTGGATGGCGGCGGGTGCACGCGCAACGTCCAAGTGGCGAGCTGACTTTTGAGTCGACTCGAAGGTCAGGTTGGATGGCGGCGGGTGCACGCGCAACGTCCAAGTGGCGAGCTGACTTTTGAGTCGACTCGAAGGTCAGGTTGGATGGCGGCGGGTGCACGCGCAACGTCCAAGTGGCGAGCTGACTTTTGAGTCGACTCGAAGGTCAGGTTGGATGGCGGCGGGTGCACGCGCAACGTCCAAGTGGCGAGCTGACTTTTGAGTCGACTCGAAGGTCAGGTTGGATGGCGGCGGGTGCACGCGCAACGTCCAAGTGGCGAGCTGACTTTTGAGTCGACTCGAAGGTCAGGTTGGATGGCGGCGGGTGCACGCGCAACGTCCAAGTGGCGAGCTGACTTTTGAGTCGACTCGAAGGTCAGGTTGGATGGCGGCGGGTGCACGCGCAACGTCCAAGTGGCGAGCTGACTTTTGAGTCGACTCGAAGGTCAGGTTGGATGGCGGCGGGTGCACGCGCAACGTCCAAGTGGCGAGCTGACTTTTGAGTCGACTCGAAGGTCAGGTTGGATGGCGGCGGGTGCAGGCGCAACGTCCAAGTGGCGAGCTGACTTTTGAGTCGACTCGAAGGTCAGGTTGGATGGCGGCGGGTGCACGCGCAACGTCCAAGTGGCGAGCTTACTTTTGAGTCGACTCAAACGGAATGCCGCCTCCTCCCTACGACGAATTGACCTGGCCTGCGCACGTTGCAGGGCTATGGAGACACAAAGGGTGTAAGAGCTCTCAAAATTAGTTGATTGTGTAGGTGGTTGTGTTATTTTTCTCTAGCTGGTTGTGGGCTAAGGGTTTGGGCAAAATATGATTGCTAGACTTGTTACGGGCTGGATTTGATCTCGCACCAAACAAGCACCAACAAACCTTTGCTACCCACTACAACACCTTTGGTGTTGTTAGTTTGGAATTTTGAGTTCTTGATGATTGTTGTATGGCGAGGGTTGGGATGGTAGGGTTTGTCAAACTCGTCACTTTTCAGATCCGAACTCTAGCTTAAGCTATTCGTATATCTAATCCATGGCTGCAAAGTAATTCCGCCAGGACACCCCGTCGCACTTAAATCGCGATAGCGATCGGCCTAGATCTTGGTTGAAGGCGGGCGTTACCATTCTGAAAATTAGAGATTAAGAAGTTTTCAACGCGTACCTGCTCATAGTTTAAGGTTACGTGAGCTGCACGCAATGTTCCGTCGAAGTCGCCGGACTTAATCTCTTGTACGCTCTCCAGATTCGCGCGCATTCCATCAGTGGTATCAGAGCTTGTTAGGCCTGCGACATTCCCTCTTTTCATCAAATTTCGAATTGGTTTAAGGACCTCCAGATCTAGGGTTGGTCATGGCCCAGAAATTTTTTAGGTTCATCGGCTCAGATTTTTCGCTATGGCGGTTCCAGTTTACGCTTTGGCTATGTATCTAAGACCTAGAAGGCGTTTTGGAGGGATCGGAGTAAAGACCCGGAGCTGATGAAGCAGAGGTATTTGCTGGAGTGTCTAGCTAAGAGGGATCAGGGGCTGGGGGAGCCTCTAGCTCATCTATATGTGAGGGAAGTGGAGATGGATCAGCAGCACCGCGAACCGGAAGGCACCGGCTTAGTGCGGAGGAGCTACTTAAGGCACAGGAAGCATGGGACCGCAAGGACAAGCAAGCGTTCCAGTACCTGTGTTGGGCTTTGGAAGGCCAACTAGAGCTCCTAAAGATGCTGATTGACCTGAAGGGGAAGCAAGGAGCAGCTGCCCAAGCATGGAAGAGAGTTCAAGTTCGACATTTGCAAAAAGGGTTGCTAAGCATACTCACCTGGAGGAAGCGGTTCTACACCATGGAACGCAACTACGGTGATGGAGAGACCATGGTGCAGTATCTCCAGAGGGTGGATGAGTATGTGAGGGTCTTCGAGGAGTTGAACTACAAAGTAGATGAGAAAGAGATAATCTACACCACACTCCAGGGGCTGGACCAAGAGGCGAACGAGGCCCTACTGTAGTACCTTCACCTTGAGCAGCAGAAATGGACCAAGGCCTGGATATGGAAGGTTTTGGTTTCTGATGAGGCTCGAAAACGTGATGCTAGAAGAGGAATTGAAGGGGGAATGGGGGCAGGTGATAGGGCTGCCTCCAACAAGTACCAGCAGCGGCAAGGAGGTGGGGGGAAGAAGAAGGAGCTCGACAAGTGCCTCGTCCCTGGATGCAACCGAAAGCACTCTTGGAAGGAGTGTTGGAGCCAACCAGATGGGTGGAAGCCTCAAGGGTACCTAGGAGAGGCCCCACCTGTCACTAGGCCTGAGTGGGTGGAGAGGAGGATGAAGAATGGAGCATGGAACAAGAAGGGCAGCAAAGAGAAAGCGGCAGCAACGGCAGCAAACGAGGATAAGAAGGGAAAGGAGGAGTCATCGGATGATGGTTTCTCCTTCTTATCCTTGGAGAAGGAGACGGCGCTTGCTAGTCGTGTGTTGGCTGACCCCAATCAGCTCATTCTATACTCTGGGGCAACCTGTGGAATGGTACCTCGGCACGGCCTCTTCACCACCTATCACTCCCTCCCACCTAACTCCAGAAATGTGATTGTGGGGAGCGGAGATACGCTGCAAGCAATCGGCATCGGCACCATCACCGTCAAGGGGAAGGAGGGGGAGGTGCTGAATGTGAAGGGTGTGCTTCATGTTCCTAGATTGGCAGCCAACCTCCTCTCATGCTCTCAGCTTGCGAGGCAAGAATACATATGCACCTTCACCATAGGAGGGTGCACGGTTCGCAAGGGTGGAGCTGTGGTGATGGAGGCCAAATTAGAGAAGGGTTTATACCTTGTTCCAGTGTGTGTGCCTCACCTCACGTGGAGAAGGCACATGGGGTTGAAGCCATGGATGCCGCTTGCAGCACCCGTTGGAGGGATGTGGAGCAGGTGACGGCAGATTTGCTGCACCTACGCATGGGGCATGCGGGGAGGCAGCAACTTGTGGAGTGTGTGAAGAAGGGGGAGCTGAAGGGTGTGGAGATCAAGGAGGGTGGTGGGCAGCCAAGCAAGTTACCTGTTTGCACGACCGGGAAGCTACCAAGGACCTCCTTCCCTACCTCTACCACTAGAGCCTCCGCACCTCTTTAGTTGGTGCACACGGATGTGTGTGGCCCCATGCAAACACCGGATAGGGAGAAGGGCAGCAAATACTTCATCACCTTCTTGGATGACTTCAGCCGCCTAAGTTGGGTTACCTTGGTGAAAACCAAGGATGAGGTGGCCAAGGTCTTCAAGCGTTGGATACGCTATGCGGAGAGGGAAGCTGGGGCCAAGGTGAAAATACTTAGGTCTGACTAGGGTGGGGAGTAGATGGGGAAGGATCTGGAGTCTTTCCTTGGAGACAAGGGCATCACCCACCAGCTTTCAGTTGCCTACACGCCGCAGCAAAATGGGGCCGCAGAGTGGCTAAACCAGACCCTCATTGACCTTGCCCGAGCCATGCTTGCTCATGCGCAGCTGGACCATACTTGGTGGGGGGCAGCAGTGCAATATGCCAACTGGGTTAATAACCGGATGGGCAGCAAGGGGCTAGGGGGCAAGAGCCTATACTTCATGTGGACCAGGAAGGTGCCTAGTGTGTCGATGGCACGAGTGTGGGGGTGCATGGCGCAGTACAAAGTGCCCGACCAGCAACGGAGGAAGCTGGATCCCAAGGCACAATGGGGCATTTTCCTTGGGGTGTCGGAGAGGAGCAAAGCTTGGATGTTGTGGAGTGTGGCGGTTCAGCGGGTGGTGGAAAGCCGAGATGTGGTTTTCCACGAGGGGCTGAGCTACAAGGGGTGGAAGAAGCGTGGTGCTAGTACAGTTGGGAGCTCCCTCCAGGATCCGTACACCTCTTCCATCTTTGAGAGGGCATGGGAGGACCCTGGAGAGGAGGTACAAGAGCAGCAAGAGGAACAAAATGCAGCTGCACCTCACCATGAGTAGTCACCAACTGCTGGTTCTACCCCTGACCCTAACGCACCAGCCCATGACCCGAAGCAGCCACAGGGGCAGCAGCAGCAACAAGAGAAGCCGCAGGAGCCACCATAGCAGCATACACCGCCTGTTCCTGTGGGTTGGTGGCAGAAACTACTGTAGCAGCAGCTGTCCAAGTCACCACGGTCCCCCATGAAGAGAGTGACTTGGAGGGAGAAGCTGCAAAGTTTGGAGCAGGGGGAGGCATCACCTTTGCGCCGCACCACATGTATCTCCCAGCCACCTGAGAGGTTCACACCAAGTGCACAGTATGCTTGCATGCATGATCATGAGGTGCATGATTTGGAGGAGTGCATGCTTGTGGATCCTGATGGGGGTGCGCATGGACTTGATTTTTGTCTTATGGGTCAGGTACATGAGCCTAAGTCAGTCAAGGAGGCCTTGTCCCGTCCTGAGTGGGTCGAGTCCATGCGCGAGGAGCTTGAGTCTCATAAGGTGAACGAGTCCTTTGAGATGGCTGATCCAGCTTGTGTGCCACCTAGTATGGAGGTATTGAGGTGTCAGTGGGTGTGGGAGTACAAACACAAGGCTGATGGTAACATTAAGAGGCCTAAGTCCAGGTTGGTGGCCATGGGGAACACTCAAACACGGGGTGTTCACTATGACCAGGTGTTTACCCTGGTAGGTAAGCCTACTACCCTGAGAGGCTCTCTTGGGATGGCAACCTCCTTGGGGTTTCACATCCATCACATGGATGTGACCACTGCCTATCTTCATGGGGTCTTGAAGGAGGAGCTTTACATGAGGCAGCCCCCTGGTTTTGATGATGGGTCCGGCAGAGTTTGCCAACTCAGAGAATCAATCTATGGGCTTAAGCAAGCTCCAAGGCAGTGGTACCTCAAGTTTGATGAGGCGCTGATGGATTTTGGCTTTGAGAGGTTTGAGTGTGACCCTCCCTTGTACCACTTGGTGAGTGATGAGGGCATGTTGTCCCTTTACCTCTATGTGGATGACATTCTGGTCATGTCTTTGAGCATGGTCTTGCTGGACAAGGTGAAGGGTCTCTTGTCCTCTCGTCTCTGCATGAAGGACTTGGGGGAGGCTAAGTACTATTTGGGGGTGCAGATTGAGCATGATGAGAGTGGCATCTTGATTCATCAGGAGAGGTACATTCTCAACATGCTTGAGTCCTTTGGCCTTTCTGAGGCTAACCCCGTGCGTACCCCTCTCCTATAGGGTTCGACGTGCATGCACATGCTGAGGAGCCCTTGCTGGAAGATGAGCTGGTCCAGCTCTATCAAAGCATTGTGGGGTCTCTCATGTATGCAAGCACGACCACACAGACCCAGATTGCTTATGCAGTGTCACAGCTGTCCAAGGTGATGTCTTGTCCCAAGGCATTTCACCTACAGGCTGCTAAGAGAGTGCTAAGGTACCTGAAAGGTTGTGTCAAGTCAGGTATATTCTACCCCGCACACAGCAAGCCTCAAGTTCAGTTGGTGGGGTTTAGTGATGTTGATTATGCTGGAGATTCAGCTGATCGCAAGAGTCACACCGGCTATGTCTATTGCCTTAATGGTGCAGCCATCTCTTGGCAGAGCAAGAGGCAGCCGGTGGTTGCATTGTCCACCATTGAGAGTGAGTACATCAGTCTGTGTCAGTGCATTCAGGAAGGTGTGTGGCTGAAGCGTTTGTTTGGGGAGTTTGGGCATGAGTTTGCTGGTGGTGTGCCTGTGTTTGTGGACAACCAACCTGCCATTGCCCTTGCACAGAATGCATGCTTGCATGGCCGCACCAAGCACATGCAGGTTCGGTGGCATTTCATCAGGGAGATGGTGGCAAGCGACGAGGTGATCCTCCGGTGGTGCCCAACCAACTGTCAAGCAGCAGACATACTCACCAAACACCTTCCTTTTGAGTAACACGGTGTGTGCATGTCCTTGATGGGGGTGCAGCCCCATGTTGGCATGGTGCCTGAGCAGGATGTGGGAGGGCTGGTGCTTCTCTGCCTTGACGACATCATGCTGTGGATGGCGCCCCTCCTTGGGCAAGGGGGGGTGCAGTGAAGGATTTTGCCCAGTGGTGTTCAGCCACCTCCAGCACGAGCAAGGGGGAGTGTTGATTGTGTAGGTGTTTGTGGTATTGTGCTCTAGCTGGTTTTGGGCTAAGGGTTTGGGTAAAATATGATTGCTAGACTTGTTACGGGCTGGATTTGATCTCACACCAAGCAAGCACCAACAAACCTTTGCTACCCACTACAACACCTTTGGTGTTGCTAGTTTGGCATTTCAGGTTGTTGAGGATTATTTTATGGCGAGGGTTGGGATGGTAGGGTTTGTCAAACTCGTCACTTTTCAGATCTGAACTCTAGCTTAAGCCATTCGCATATCTAATCCATGGCTGCCAAGTAATTCCGCCAGGACACCCCGTCGCACTTAAATCGCGATAGCGATCGGCCTAGATCTTGGTTGAAGGCGGGCGTTACTATTCTGAAAAGTAGAGATTAAGACCTTTCCAACGCGTACCTGCTCATAGTTTAAGGTTATGTGAGCTGCACGCAATGTTCCGTCGAAGGCGGCGGACTTAATCTCTTGTACGCTCTCTCCAGATTCACGCGCTTTCCATCAAGGATGAGGAGGATGAGAAGGAGAAGGAGGGGAAGGAGGAAGAGGAGGACGAGGAGGAGGAGGAGGAGGAGGAGGGGGACAACGAGGATGAGGAGGAGGATGATGATGAGGAGGAGGAGGAGGAGGAGGAGGAGGAGGAGGAAGAGGAGGAGGAGGAGGAAGTGGAGGAGGAGGAAAGGGCGGAAGAGGAAGAGGAGGAGGATGTGGCGGCAGTGAAGGGATGGGGCGGGCGAGGCAGACGGGGGAGTGGTACAGGGAAGCTGGGGCGCCGGACTCGCCATTCCCGAAAACGCGGGGCAGTTGACGCCCCGCGTGGCGAAGCAGCGCTCAAATTGAAGGCGCGTAAAGTGAAGGTCGAAACTAAAGGGGGTGGTAAAAAACAAGGGAGGCAGGGCGCAAAAGGGGATGGAGAAGGAAAGGGTGGCCGCGCCAAAGGGGTTCCAGTGGGTTCCGGCAAGAAAGAACCTGCCGGTAAACGTCGAAGCGGCCGCCAAAGCACCCCGCGGAAAGGTGGCAACGAGAAGGCGCAGGCAGCAAAAAACCAAAGGGACAGCAGTGAGGTAAGCACTGTAGCCCATACACATGGCGTAGCTGTATTACTCTCTACTCAACCATGCCAAATAACACCATTCTTCACATTGTTTCTCCACCGCAGGGAAGGAGAAGGTCGACGAATCTGCAAAGCAAGGTAATGCCTCTTGTTACAAAACAGTACCCTGCTAAATCGATTTAGACTCAATCCGCTGCTCGTATGCATGCATGTGTGCCCCTGTATTGAACGTAATGAACGTAATAGTTGGAGTCCAGATTGTGCTCCTGCTCCCTATGAATCTCAGCCCCTCGTGTTACAGGCATTGGGCCACCAGTAAGTGTGCAACGGATGCAGCTAACGAAGGGGGCCGGAAGAGCGAGTGTTACACCACTATCCACAAGAGCCCCAAGGTTCTACACGCCATAATTCGGCCCGTCTAAAGTCGTTGCTACAGCACCCGGCGCACCAAGAGCAGAGGAATCCGAATCCCCTCCACCAGGCCACGTCACGCACTCCCCACTTGCCTCACCCTCATTCCCATATCGGCAGCTCCACGCTTCTCCTGTCTGGGGCAGGGCCGTCTCCCCCCTCGCCGGTCCTTTGCGCGGGCATCAGCCAAGCACTTCTGCCAATCCCTTCCCTGAGCTGCCCTTTTCCCGTTAGCGTGATCGTGTGAGGGCACACGGGACTGCTGTAGAAGACGTTGATCCCCTTGGCCAGAAAAAGGGATTCTTCACACCCTTTTCCCAATCTCATGGGTGTCCTAGGTGAAAGTGCGGAGCACGAGCAGTTTGTTACACGGGAGGAGTTCTAGGCGCTATGGTATGAGGTGTACGCCATGTTTGCTCAGCTTGGCCTGCATCGTGGAGCACCTGCCAGTTATGCCGGGGGGTCCGCAGTGGTGCCTATGGCTGGTACCCTGCCGCCGATGAGTGCCGTGGACAAGGCACAAGTGCTAGTGTTGCAGGAGACAAACCCATTCCCGGTATGTGGCGGGCCAAATGGGGCGGGTTGGGGTTGACGTGGCAACCAGGGTGGGGTCGGGGATGTCGTGGTGGTTTGGATGGGTACATGTGAGCGGCGCATCACGAGACGACGCATGTCAGGCGGGTGGGGGGTGACGTGGCTTGGGGTGGGGTAGGGTGGCGTGGCAAGTGGGGCGAGTTGTTGGTGGACGTGGCGGATGCCGGAGGGTGTGATGTGGCGGAAGGTGAGGGTTGGGGATGACGTGGCGGTTTGAGGGAGCAGCGCATGACGAAGCGAGGCGTGTCAGGTGGGTGGGGGGTGACGTGGCTTGGGGTGGGGGGGTATGACGTGGCAAGTGGGGTGGGTTGTTGGTGGACGTGGCAGATGCAGGAGGGTGTGACATGGCAAAAGGTGAGGGTTGGGGATGACGTGGCGGTTTGAAAGGGTATACGGGAGCGGCGCATGACAAAGCGAGGCGTGTCAGGTGGGTGGGGGTGACGTGGCTTGTGGTAGGGGGGTGTGACGTGGCAAGTGGGGCGGGTTGTTGGTGGACGTGGCGGATGCAGGAGGGTGTAACGTGGCGGAAGGTGAGGGTTGGGGATGACGTGGCGGTCTGGATGGGTACAAGAGAGCAGCGCATGATGAGGCGACGTATGTCAAGGGGGTGGGGGGTGACGTGGCTTGGGGTTGGGGGGTGTGACGTGGCAAGTGGGGCGGGTTGTTTGTGGACATGGCGGATGCAGGAGGGTGTGACGTGGCAAGTTCACACAGTGTTGCTAATCACCATCCTGTGGACACGCGGCCACAATCATAACTGCTGGTTTCTCTCTCCCATGTCGTGTTGTATACCCTACACTCCTGCGCAGAACAAAGCCTACTTAGTGTGCTCTTAGCTCATGTTTCTGAACCCGCCGGAAAAAAATACAGTACAACCCTGCCCCGGAGGAAGTGTTCGATACGTTCTCTGTCCACTTGTTTGCAAAAGGGCTCGAGTCAATGAAGCTGCTGTGGTTGCACAATGACAAGTCAACCATGGGAGTCTTCAACCACCAGATGTCGTCAACAAGGTCAACAATCAACTCCACCCTCAGGCCAGCAGCATACACCGGCATGGGCCTTGCCGATTACAGCCATCTCGTGGATAGCCTGCCCACTAAGCTTCACCCAACGAGGTGGTTCGACGACGAGCAACTCCTAGCCGAGTACAGAGATTGTATGTGCAACTAGAAAACACCATATGCTCCACCATATGCCAGTTGGCAACTACATATCATCGTGCGATGTGGCTCACCCTGACTCTCATCCCCCCACTTGATTTCTCTACACCCCCTTTCCAACCCATACCCTCCCTGCCAAAATGCCGAACAGTGGACCCTCAACTGGCACTTTGACAAGGCCATCGGGACGCCCTTCAGCAACCCCTTGTTTGCTTATGCATTCAAGATCTCCTTCAAGAGGGGCAGCGTTGTGTTCACCTAGTTCAAGAGCCGCATGGTGGCATGGGGCCTGTTTTTGGTAAGGATGTACATATGTGTTTGTACCCCCATGCCTCATCCCCTTAACCCCTTGCCTGTACTTCAGCTAAATCCTAGGTCGATTAAGCCTTTGCAGTTACGTAGATAGTGACGACTGAGTCACCGCTTTCAGTTGGCTCCTTTACCCGTAACCCCCCCTCCTCATAAACCATCCACCCAACCCTACACCACATTGCAGATCGAATGGCCACTTCTGCAGGATAAGCGTCGCAAGCGAATTAGTAGCCAACTGGAACAAAACAGGCCAGACTACGAGGAGTGGTGCGAAAAGGTCAAACAGATGATCCACTTTGCTGTCGTGGAGCGGAGGATCCCCCACGATCCGGCTATGGGTGCGTTCGTCTTCCCGAACAAGTTCCTCATCGACGATGGCGACCTTGGAGAGGTCGTCCTTGCCCACCGGGCGCTTGCAAGGCCCGGCAGTGCGTAGGCTATTTGACCTGGTGCTAAGACTGCTCGTTGCTAGAATGCTGAATAATGGTTGTTGGAAACCGGAATAATAAATGTAATTTTGAAATCCTCAATATCCAAAATGAAAAAAAACAAAATGTAGTTTTGAATAATTTGGTCACGAATTTGCACCAAAACGGATTGCGCCCGAATGTCATCCGGAAAAGCTCGCGTGCCAAATTGGAACTTGACCCGAGCCAAACGTTATCACGAGATGTGTCTCGGAACTCCTATCAAATGACTCCATCCGTCGGTCCGAATTGGCTCCGGATTTTTTTACGCGAAGACAATCGAAATCAAAATTCGTCCAAACTTGGCATAGGGTTTTTGTGGTGTAGCGGTAGCAACTGTAGGAGCGTGCTCAGGCGGTAGCGGCAGTTGGCGGTACGCTCGGGGCAGGGCAGGAGCGCGCAGGCAGCGCGAGCATGCAGGGCAGGTCAGCACTGGGCAGCATGCAGGGCAGCTCTGGCAGCAGCCAGGCAGGGCAAGGCAGGGCTGGGCAGCGTGCAGGGCAGCGCTGGCGTGGACAATGTAGGGCGCTGGCGCGGGCAGGGGAGGGCACTAGCGCGCGCAGGGCAGGGCAGGGCGCATGGCACGCTGGCAAGGCAGGGCGCGTGGCGCGCTGGCAGGGCAGCAGACGGTGCGCACTGGCGCAGGGCAAGGCGCTTGGCGTGCTGGCGCAGGGCAGGGCGCATGGCGCAGGCAGAGCAAGGCACGTGGCGCGCTGGCAGGGCAAGGCGCGTGGCGCAGGCAGGGCAGGGCGCGTGGCGCGCTGGCAAGGCAGGGCGCGTGGTGCGCTGGCAGGGCAGCAGACGGTGTGCGCGCGGGTAGGTGCAGGGCGCACTGGCGGGGCAGCGTGAGTGCGGGGCAGGGCAGTGCGTGGGTGGGCAAAGCGCACGGGCGGGGCCGGCAAAGCTCGTGCCAGCAACGCGCGGGTGGGCAGCAGGGTGCGCATGCAGTGCGCGCGGGCAGGCAGGGCGGCGCAGCTGCAGGCAAAGCGCGCGCGGGCAGGGCGGCGCTCAGATAGGGCAGTAAGGCGCGCGATGGCGCTAGGCAGCAGGGCATGAAAAAAAAATTTACAAGCCTGGGCAGGGACGAACGTTCGGTGGGCCCTAAGGAACGAGCCTACTCTAATACCATGTTAGAACATGGAAACAGAAATGGTGAATGTCTAGGAACAAGGCAATACAAGTACAACTCTAAAAGGGTTGTACCCCCCATAGCTAGCATCACTATAGCCTATCAGAGTAACATACACATATGTTTGACAAAAACATATGGAGGTCTGGGGTCCACCGGTTTACGTTAAAGTTGAAGGGGCACCTAAGCGGCACGAAAACTCGGCGGCCGCATAGCCAATGGTGGCGTGGCAGGTAGGTGTGTTGGCTAATGCCATGGGTGGATATGAAGGAGGTACGAAAGGGTCTCCGTAGGATGTACCGGACCGAAGGAGAGACGTCTACCTCTCAAAAATGGATACCACCACAAGGGAGGAGAAGGGTGAGAGCATGTGCACGCCTGGAAAATCCAGTCGTCACTACCTGGCTGCCCCCAAGAGTATAGAGCAGCTTACACGAGAGCTTGAGCAAGCACGTGGCGAAATAGCAGACCTCAAGCAAGACTTGGAAGCAAATGAAGTGTTCAACCCCGCGCACCTCCCTCCCAGGTTCCTCCTCTGACATCTATGTCGAGCGGCCCATCATCTAGGGGCCTCAGTCCTGGTGTGGCTGCAAAAAGCACCACAAGAGAAGGAAACCCCATTCGTTGCAGGCATGGGATGCCCACCATTGATAAATTGAGGGCGAGAGTAAGGTTGACCCTTCGCGAGTTTGAAGCCATACGTATGGATACTTGTTACTACGTCCCTTGCTACACGGCACATCATGCATCCTCGTACATCCATCGCCTGACGCCATTGTGGTAAATGTTCTATGATCTGCATGTCGTCCTTCTTGTGTGTTATTTTCAAGAGTCATCCTCTACCACCCTAGTCGTGCATGTGCATTCACCCACCATGCTCTTCCGCATGCCCCATCTCATTTTTTTCATAAGTACCCCTTTGCCATCCTCACCTTGTCATGCTCATACATACTCCTCTGCCTGCCCCACCTTGTCATGCATCCTCATACATACCCCTCTGTGTGCCCACCATTTTATGCTCATACATACCCCTCTGCCTGCCCCACGTTTTCGTGCATGATCATACATACCCCTCTGCCATACCCGCCTTGTCATGCTCATAGATACCCCCCTGCCTGCCCCACCTTTTCATGCTCATACAGACCTCGTCGCCTACCCTTAACCTTGTCATGCTCATACATGCCCCTTCGCATGCCCCACCTTGTCATGCATGCTCATGGAATCCCTTTACCTGCTCATGGAATCCCTCTACCAAATGGGGCGGATCTGTGCAGTTCTGCTGGTACGGGTGGTAGACTAGGGTTTCCAGGTGTGTCTAGCTGGTGGGGCTGAGGCAAACTGGTGGGGCGGCGGGTGAGGCAGCTCGTGGGGCAGCAGGTGTCAGGTGGGGCGGCGGATTTCAGCTCGTGAGGCGGCGGATTTCAGGTGTGGTGGCGGGTTTCACCTCGTGGGGCGGCGGGTGACGGGTGGGGCGGCGGGTAAGGCAGTGGTTAATGGGTGGGGCGGCAGGTAACGGGTGGGGCGACGAGTTGCACGTGCGCGCGGCTGCTGCTGTGCGTGCGTGCAGCTTTCGTGCGTGCGACTAACAACGGGACCGCGGAGCCCACTATCGAAAGGGCCGCGGAGCCCAATAACGAAGGGCCACGGGGCCCGCTAATGAATAGCCACGAGACACGCGCAGTAAACTGACGGGCGACGGATGACGGGGTGAAAAGGGGGGAACGGGCAACGGGCAACGGGCATAGGCTAAGCGCGCTACGGGCGACTGTCTAGGACGGGGCGCGACTAGGTGAGAATTTTCTATGGGGGGGAATCTCACTAGGGTTAACCAAGCTCAATACCATGTTACGATGTAATGAATTGAGTAGAAATGACAAGCACAACCCTAGACATAGGAAACCCTAACCATGCAAGGAAACACAATTGTAACACCTAGACTAGACTAGACACAGTATATAAATATATGTTGACATTCCCCTGCTGCCCTGCAGGCAATCAGGGCTCTCCCTCGTTCACCCACCATGCTCCCCAGCTTGTGAAGCCCCTCCCCCAACTTTGAGGCGATGACGACTCTCATAATGTTTCTTGTTGTCTCGTGCACCAACGTGGTGCGCATTTTAGAATGCATCGGCTAAACCACCCGGTACTTGCTTATTCCTTTCCTATCATCCCGTCCATTGTAGCTTCATTCGTCGAGGCGCGGGATTGGATTTGCATGGAAGCTTCGGACCATGCCACTGATTTCTACCCATCGTTCAATCAGCGACTTCAGGTTATATATGGTGTTGTCAGCGAGACTCGTATAATAAAAAACATGCAGTTGAAGGAGACAATGAAAGACAAGAACGTCGTTGATGTTTTCAAGTGCGTGTGGAAAGCATGGAAGAACAAACGGGGTTTTCAAATCAAGCATTCTGGGCTTGAGTCATTTTGAGTGGTGGTGGACGGGGTGCGTGCAGCCGAGATCATACTGGGAGCTAAGAAGGAGAGGAAGTTGTGGCGCAAATACCAACCGAGTGAGTTCCCCCCCCCCCCTTGTTTTGTCTGGTCATGCACCCCCCACTGCTTTGAGCCCTTTGTTATGGATGCTCGTTTATCCCCCCCTACTGCAGTTGCTATAATACAAGATATTCTTCCCGTTGCTGTCTCCCTTTGTCATGTGTTCTCATAGTTGTTGCTGATACCCTAGCCATATATGCTCCTTGTTCCCCTTCATGTGTTCCCTTTGTAAGCTCTACAACCGTTCTCCTTCTGCGTATTCGTAGAACTTGCCAGCCTCTGCAGGCTTTGTGTTGCTGATACACACCCCTCTGCCTGAACCACCTTGTCGTAATCATACATACCCCTCTGCCTACCCCACCTTGTCATGCATGCTCATCTATACCCCTTCACTTGTCCCACCTTGTCATGCATGCTCATGCATACCCCTGTGCCTACCCCACATTGCCATGCATGATCATTCATACCCCTCCTCCTGCCCCACCTTGTCACGCATGATCATGCAATTCCCCTTCTGCCCCGCCTTGTCATGCATGATCATGCAATTCCCCTTCTGTCTCGCCTTGTCATGCATGATCACGCAATTCCCCTTTTGCCTCGCCTTGTCATGCATGCACGTAGGAGGGAATGACCGGGTCAGGTCGTAGGGGAATAACAAATCAGGGCGCCCTTTTGCCAACGCCTAGTTTGTCAACGCGGTTCGGGCTTTATTTCAAATTACATTGTCGGGCATCGGTTGTAACTGAAAACACACCACATAGCCTGGGCAATCATGGTGGTGAGTCCGTTTTGTAAATTATCATAGACTTGTCCTTATGCACTGTAGATGCTATTATAGGTGAATGGCCTGTTTTTTTTTGCTATCTGTACAGTCCCTAGACTTTGCCTTCTTGTGGGTCCTTGCAATCCACCCCCATTTTAGATTGACCAAGGCTTGTCACATGTTAAGAATACCACAATGAACATCTCGAACTCCCACTGGAAAAACACTCAATGGCTAAGGAGTTTGAGTCAGGGGTGCGTTAGATTATTAGAGTCCACTTTACCAGCCACAACCCTATGTGCAACAAAAAGATGCAGGGTTTTAGTAGGGCAAGTGTGGGCTCTATGTACACGTGTCCGGGTTCGACGCGTACTAGAGGACGGCCAGCCTGATGATGAGGAAAAGGAGGAAGAGGAGGACGATGATGAAGAAGAGGAGGAGGAAGAGGAGGAAAAGGAGGAGGAAGAGGAAGAGAAGGAGGAAGAGGAGGATGGGCAGCACAGGGGGCAAGAGCAGAGGGAGAGCGGAAGGCATAAGAGAGGCAAAAGCATGGGAGGCCGGAGGAGAAAATGATGGGGTGGAAGGACAAGGGGGCTAGCAGGGTGGGGAGCAGTGGAGACAATTGGAGAGGCACCGAGTGAGGCGGTAGGGAATCCGTTAGGGGGGGGGGGGGAGGGGGCCTCCCAGGACTGTTCTGCAGGCGCCCACTAATTCCTGAAGGAGTGAACGCCGAGCTCCTCCCTAGGAGAGAGGTTGCAGAACAACACGGTGTAGACGAGCAGTGAGACGTTGTAGTACTACGTCTTTTCCTGATGTGAGCTGTCATTTGGAAAGGGGAATGTACCGTCCTAGTACATCCAAATTTGTGCGTTATGTCTAAGGAGCTCAAACTCGAAGCTCCACGTGTAGAAATCATTCTCATCAAATTCTCGGTTTGAGCTTTGATGTTGTCAGAATTTTGTTCTGAACGGATGCTAACGCCTCAAAATGCGATCGTTGTGACAGAACGGGTGCTTGACCTTGGTGATTTTTGAAGTTAAACGATTGCTCAGAGTATGGCCTGGGAGGATCTGAGGTTCTTCTGTCATATCTGGAGCCGTCCGTGATCATCGGCTGATTATGGCTTTTCAAGGCACTGATGCGGGAAATAAGCTACTCCATGAGGGCAGCGTTGACAGATGTCACTCCTGATTTGACATTGGACGGTTGGGGAACTAGAGCTTCTCCAGTTTCACTGCGGTCTGCGCTTGGCATGATGGGTATCCTTGTACTAAAGAATATTTATAATGCATGTTTGCACTGAAATCATACTTGTTTGCAGTGTGATCATGTATGTTTGCAATCCACGAACTGACGGGAATAGACTTAGCATCGTGTGTCTGGATTCATTTTGATATAGCACTCACATCTATGTGACATAACCGTGGAAGCTTGAATCCACCAATTCTACAGTGTATTGCATAGTCAGAGCCTGAGGTGGGTATGGATGCACTACTTCAACTGGCCATTCTATTTCAAAAACCACATGATGAGTTGTAAGGCAGCTGTGTTGTTGAGAAATACACAAGGCTACCATCACAAACAAATTGAGTTTCATTTGTTATTTTCCATCAAATTACATATATTTGGACAAGCACTACAGCTGTCTAGTGTAGATGTTAGCTTGTTTATGATTGTGAAGAATTAGTGCAAAGGTTCGCAGGAGAGTTTAAATGAGCAACCATCTTTATAATGAAACAGCACTGCATAACTCCTCTTACCAATGTTGGCATCCCTTTACAAATCTTTCCGCCACCGCACTGTACCGCACTGATTCACAATCCATTCCAAACATTACAACCCATTCTCTCCATCTCCATCAAAGCCATCCCCCATGTTGCGTGCACTCTCATGACGAACTGTGTGTGTACCATTCATGATGGATGATGGAACCACGGCAGCGACAATAAGCTCACGATGGACTACACCACCAGCTAGTGATTTGCGCATCCCATGTCGGCCTGCCAATCGATGTCTTGGTGGGGTGTGCCAGGAGAAGGAGCGGCGAAGAGTCACTGGGAGCGGCGATGCGGTCGGCGCAGAGAATACATTAGTCTGGAAGTCTTTAACGCGCCCATGTGGAGTGGCAGGCTTAGCACACGACGATGGCAGAATAGAGGAGGAGAAAGTGAGGAAGGTGTTATGCGTGGGGCCATGAGTGGGGCGTCACTTTTTGCGACAATAGGGGTGCACCTGCACTCGTGCACCGAACATGCGGAAGCATCTCATGCATCCTTGCACTCCAGACACCTAGACTACAGGGATGGCTCCAGGAGATGCATCTCTTCACGTGGCTGTTCGGTTTTCCCACCACCTTGCATTGCACACGAACCTCATAACGCGGTGGTGACAGCCAAGCTTGTGAACCTCATGGCGCAC
This sequence comes from Closterium sp. Naga37s-1, assembly GCA_947471745.1. Lineage (NCBI taxonomy): Eukaryota > Viridiplantae > Streptophyta > Zygnematophyceae > Desmidiales > Closteriaceae > Closterium > Closterium sp. Naga37s-1. The sequence continues at coordinate 1,310,199 of CANJKZ010000323.1, read as the reverse complement.
GCAACGCCGTTCCCCGGTGATAAGAGCGATGTTCGCGTCCTGAGCGCCCTTTTCTTGCATCGTTGCGAGCCATTTTGCCACGCGTTACCACCTGCGCCCAATGCCCTTGCATTGTCCGCACCACCTTATCCCACGAGCTCTCCACATGGCGCACAGCTTCTTTTTTGCGCGCTGCTCCCCCGTCCGCCTCCACTTGACGCCGCCAGGAGAGCGGGTTTGAGCGAGCGCAACACACACAAGTGCAGGCGAAAGGTGTTTTGGGGGAGTGCGGATGGACGATTGGGAAAGGAACATGTGCGGAGGCGCGGGGTTGAAATACGGATTTGCCATGGCGGCGCGGCACGAGGCCCTTCGCACATGACAACACTTCCCAAGCAAGCAACCAAACCGCCTTCACTGTTTCAGCCACATCACTCTTCTTGGATAGCACGTACACCCAAGTCATGCGGGTGTAGACGTTGACTATGGTGAGGAATTACTCTGCTCTAGTAGCTCCAAGCTTCAAGGGGCCCACCACATCCATCACCACCTAATCAAGCGGTGCCTTACCCGTTGCCTCCGAGCTAGAGAACGGGAAATGGGTGAACTTGGCTTGCATGCATGTCGGGCAGCCAAGTATCCCAAAGACCACCTCTTCCTTCACTAGCTGCGGCAAAATGGGCAGAGCCACATGCCCCATTCATCGATGCAAGGTCAGCCAATCACAATCCCCCGTAGCCCAAGTCGGATTGGAGAATGCCGCACTCGCATTAGTGCCCCACGTGCTCTCTCCGTACTCCTCCTCTGCTGCCTTAGGGTTCTCCCCACCCTTTTTCAGCTGTTTGCTGCTCACCACTCTCATACTCACACTGCTTGATTGTCCCTCCAAGATTGCACTCCTAGACTCATTCTCCTTGGCAACATCGTTGGCACCGTCGCGGCTACCAACCGATTCACCCTTGGTGCTGATGCTTGCTGCCACTTGCCTCTCCTTCGGCATTTGGACTACAAGGATCTGTCACATCTCGTTGTAGATGTCACAGGATTGAATTCACACTCTAAATTCTTCCACTACAATGAGATACAAGTCGTATTTATACTCAGAAATACAGAGAATCAAGCGATAACCCGAACCTTCAAGAACACACCCTTCTAGATGCTATAGTAACTTGTGTGTAAAACAACACAAGGCTATTGGCACACTGGAATATCTATATGATTCCGTGTACACCTCCTGTCAGTGCCGTATGACATATATGTGGGTGCCGAAAATACAGAATAAGTGAAATAATCGGAAAGCTCTTGAAAATAGATTAGTAGTCCGATTGAGGTGAAATAAAGTGCAAATGAAAGAGGAAAATAAGTAGAATAAGATAAAGGGGAATTATGGAAGTGTGAAGTATGTCAAACGGCGGTGTACTCTCACACTTCCCCCCCTCAAAGCTGGGTGGTAGACGTAAGACCCTGCTTGACAAGATAGTCGCGCAGAGAACATCGGGCGTTACTCATGTCTTCGGAGACCCAGCTGTCCTCGGAAGGATCATAGCCCTTCCAGCGTATTAGAAACTCCAGGGCGCCATGCCGACGACGACGATGTGAAAGCACAGACTCGACCTCATACTCGAGTTCATCGTTAACGAGGACTGGAGGCGGCGGCGGAGGTTGGCGTCCCGTGTACAACTTATTCGGATCCCGATAGGGTTTGAGAAGCTGCACGTGGAAGGCGTTATGAATCTTCCAAGCAGCTGGTAGGCGCAAGCGGAATGTGACTGGAGTGACCTGCTCTTTGACAAGGAAAGGTCCGCAAAAACGGGGTTGCAACTTGGAAGGAAGGTTACCGAGGTTGAGGTTGCACGTGTCGAGAAGCACATGGTCACCAATTGCAATGGTATGATCACGACGATGGCGATCGGCCGAGCATTTCTGTGACATCTGTATGTCCTGCAAGCGCTTGTGTGTCCGATCCCAAAGCTGCTGCATTGTGGTAACGAAGTCGTGCGCGGGCTGGACGGTTGTAGGTACTGTCGGCTATTGTGGAGTCAGCGTATGTCAACCGTAACAAAGGAAGAACGGGGTCTCTCCTGTTGCGGCATGCTTCGCATTGTTGTAGGCGAACTCCAACACCCGCAAGTGCAAGTCCCACTTGCTAATGTCGTCCTTGCACGCTGCTTGCAAGAGCTGTTCCACAATCTGGTTCAAGTGTTCTGTCTGCCCATCGGTCTGAGAATGATATGCTAATGACATAGGAAGGCGTGTCCCCATGAGCGACATGAGCACTTTCCAGAACTTGCTGGTGAACTTGGGGTCCCTGTCGGATATGAGCGTTGTCGGGATCCCGTGCTGTGAGATGATGTATTTGACGAACAGCTGTGCCGTTTCCTCCGTGCGTGCTGTCGTGTGGGTCGGAATGAAATGTCCCACATCACAAAAAACCTTGGTTTTTGAAGGGGTTCGAAGGGGGGTACAGTTCAGGTGTTTTGGTTGGCGAAGTTCCGAAACAAAAACGCGACCAATCACGGGATGAAATCGGAACGCGTTTGTTTGTCGGAGTCGAAATCGAATTCGCGACTCCGGTACATTGTCGTTTATTTGGAGCATGCCAAATTGGTTGTAAAATTGTAATTGGTTTTCTTAGCTTTGACTTTTGTAGAATGTGACTGCTGGAAAATATGCTGGCCATTTTATTACAAGATACATGCATCACATTTGATACGTATTAAGGAGATAGGTACTGTCCAGATGGAATGCCTTCACCACATGGACGTAGCGGAGCAGCGCTTCAATCGGAATCACGGAGTACGCATACATTCCTGTCGTCCACTTGAGGCGAAGGCATCCGGTTGCAGCATCCTCTCCGCTTGCATTCCAATATCTAATGTACGCCAGCTCCTCCCTCTCTCCACATATTTTTGTATGGAACAACAGAAACAACCTTGCATACCACTCCTCTCTCCGACCATACCTTACACCCTCCACTGCAACATCCGAGTACCATGGCCTCTCAAAATAGTCAGGAGTCGCTCGAACAAAGTGAGAAACTCTTGAGAAGCTGGCGTCGTCTGCCGCAGGGATTGCCAGCGATGCATGGGCCTGCATAACAATTGGTGGTAGTCATCACTGATACTGGCCAGTCAAATGATGGTTGATTGCACAAACATTCAAGTACTTACTCGAATCTTGGTGACGCATCCGGCATAACGTATTAACGCGTCCTTGAGGGCAGCTTGGGCACCAGGGTGTTGCTTGGCCCACTTCCTTGCAAACCAGTTCGTGGAGGTGGGTTCTTCTGGTAACTCCACAGGGAGGAAGTATGACTCCTTAATAAGAGTCCGTGTGTCGGTCTCAATTGCCTGCCAACATATGATAAGGATTTTATTACATTCTGCATTCATATCCATGCAATTCAAGTGCTAAACATGTTTACCTACCGCATGGCTGTGTCCTGGCCAGCAGGATCGTCCACCGGCACCACATCCGGAATGCGCCTAGCATGAAACTTCATGATCTGCCCATCTACATTGCGCTTGTTGGACCGACGGTAGATCCTCTTTACCAACGGTCCGTGCAAGTGCTCAAACATGTTGGTGCTGAATTCAGTCACATGTCCCGCTCGACGAATGGAGTCGACGTAATGCGACATGAGATGGGTTTTGACAAGGCACCAAGAGGATGGCTGCTTTGGAAAGGCAGCCTGCAGCTGCTCAACCAGCCTGATGAGAGTGGGCAATGACAACACGTGCAAACACATCAGAGTCTACTTATTCATATGGCTTTCCTATTCTAGATCCTTTCCTATAAAAGTTTAGCAGCAACATCCTCACCAGATTGCCTACTACAAGAGCACATTTACAGTAGCCAAGCATTCATCCCATGCACAGGGGTTTACATGCATGGTATTAGTACCGGGACGTCATCTTCTTCAGCTCCCGGAGGGACCGCTCAGTGTGCCCCTGTGGCTGGGAGCACAAGAGGTACCATCCAAGATAGGCACGAACTGCATCCATGTGGGGCTAGCGAAGCAGGCCGGCAAAAACAAACACCATGACCGGCATAATTCGGGGATAGCAGCAAAGGGGAGGGTTAGCACAGATGGTCTAAGGAGTAGGGACAAAGAGTGGCAGCATGAGCAGACTGGTTGAGGGGCGGTGGGGACAAGCAACAGGGAATGGAGGAGGGGGCAGGCAGCAGCACGCTGTGTGGTTAGGGTGCAGCCTATCGCACACGATGATAACAATCAAGGCATTCATACCTGCATGACGGCCCTATGCTCATAGGCCGCGACACATGCTCCGGTCTCGAAGTAGGCGCTCTCTGGCATGCGCATGTGATTCAGTCGCGTGCGGTTGCAAATGAGTGACAGGCGCCTGTGTTAGAATCGTAGGAAGGTGTGTGAATTAGGGCAAGGAGGGGGATACAAAACAAGTGTCGAGCAAAAATTTGTACCCCCTAAGACTAAACCCACTACAGCCTAGATAACATTAAACATATAATTTGACACACCCCCATAGGCGAAGTGGGGGATAGCCAACACAAGAAACGGTCACAAGACCAGTCAAGAGAAGAAACAAAGCAAAACAAGCTCAGGGTGGATCACAACGTCACCACGCATTCTGAGCACAGGCACAAGGCCATAAGGCCAGTTCACAAACCGAGTTATATATCAAGGTGAACAAGCAAGGCAGTGATCTCAACCTAGAAAGGGTAAGCATGCAGGTGCAGGTATATATAGATCACAGTATAAGCAAAGTCAAGAAGTGAGCAAGTGAGGCCAAGTAGGCACAAGACCTAGTATCGTACAAAAGCGCTGATGATCACAAGGCTGAAGTGCCTTGGTGAAGATATCAGCGGTGTTGGCCCGAGAGGCCACGTAAGCAAGGCGCAGCTGACCACTCTGCTACAGCTCACGAGCAAGGAAGTAGCGAAGAGCAATGTGCTTCGTTCTGTGCTCCAGTCTGTGCTCCCGACACAAGGCCAGCATGGCCTTGGTGTCTACGTACAGAACTGGAGGAGAACGAGGTGGCTCTCCCAGGTCAGTCAGCAGGTAGGTGAGCCAGCGTAGCTCCTGTGCAGCCATGGCTCCAGCGTAGATGTCAGCCTCACAACTGGAGCTGAGAACAGAAGAAGAGCGGGTAGACCGCCAAGAGACAGAACCGGAGCCAAGACTGAAGGTGTAACCCTGTGACGACCGCTGCGTAGCCAAGTCGTCAACCCAAGAGGCGTCAGCGTGACGAGTGAGGACAACTCGAGACCGTCCTCCAAGCACGAGCCCCATGCCCGATGTACTGCACAAGTATTGCAACACCCTCTTCGCAGCATCCCAGTGCATCTTTCGGTGCCTGCCGGGAGCCACGTAGCGAGCCACAAGGCTGAGAGGGTATGCGAGGTCAGGTCGTGTGCAAGTCATCAGGTACATGAGGCAGCCCACAAGCTCTGGATACGGGCCACTCGGCTCTACGGACTCGTCCGAAGGTGGAGCTGAGAGCGAGTGACCAGTAGGCAGAGGAGTGGACTGTGCCGAGGAGTACGTGAAGCCGAAGCGCTGAAGGACCTGCTGCACCATGTGTGACTGAGTCAAGGTAATGGTGCGCTGTGCTCTGTCCCGGGTGATCCGCAAGCCAAGATAGCTTGTCAGCTCAACCAGGTCTGTGCACGTGTGTCTCTTTTGCAGCTCGGACGTCACGTGGGCGAGTGCCTCAGTGTCAGCAGTAGCAAAGACGAGGTCGTCTACGTACACGAGAACGTAGAATGGCGGAAGAGTAGTGTCAGTGCGTAAGAACAGAGAAGGGTCAGAAGTGGAAGGAGCAAAACCAAGAGCAGCAAGAGTCGTCCTAAGTGTGTCGTGCCACTCACGAGGTGCCTGACGGAGACCGTAGACTGGCCGCCGGAGGCTCCACTGGGTACTAGCTGGGTACTAGCTGGAAACGACCCAGTCAAGCGAGTGGAGCTCGTAGTCACGCTGAGCAGCTACGTGCAGCAGTACCCGAAGAGTGGTCATCTTCGGGGTAGGGGAGAAGGTCTGGAAGAAGTCAATTCCCTGTCGTTGACTGAAGCCACGTGCAACGTAACGCGCCTTGAAGACAGGCGGAGAACCCAGCGGCCGCTTCACCCTGAAGATCCACATGCCACTGACGATGTTCGCCCCAGGCGGGGGAACCTCGTCGACGTAGGTGCCTGTGGACTTCCAGGAAGCCATCTCGGCGTCCATGGCTGCCTGCCACTGAGAGGAGTATGGACCCTCTATCGCCTCTGCGTAAGAGCGCGGGGTCGGGATGTCTGGTGCATCCGGGTCTCCCTCAGGGGCAAGCAGCATGGACACGAGATGAGGTACGGAAGCAGCAAAGCACTCAAACTCCTCCTGTCTGTCCTCAAGAACGTCCGTGCCAAGAGCACACTCACCCCCGACGGACGGAGGACAGACAGACACAGACGCAGACTCAGCAACAAGACTAGCGGCGTAGTCTAGGCGACAGGCTGCAGCAAAGTCAACAAGCTCAGTAACAAGAGCAGACGCAGCAGTGGACTCAAACAAAGGGTCAGTGACAGCAGTGGCCAGAGAACGCGTGACACCTGGACTAGCAGCACGCAGGGAGTCAGACGCAGGGTCCGGACCGGCAGGAAGAGAGGACGCAGGAGGAGACGGCAGAGGGACACGCTGCAGAGCAGTGGAAGGACGCAGAGTCATAGAGTGAGTGCCAGGGACAGGAGGAGGACGCGGACGCGAAAGACGACCAGCGCGAACAGGACGGACAGGCGACACAGAACGAGACTCAGGCGACACTGGACGAGACTCAGGCTCACGACGCTCCGTAAGACCTCTAGTCGGTCCAGAGTAAGGAGAAGTACCGGGCAGTGGAGAGGCCGGCTGCAACCGCGACTGGGACTGGACAGGCGGTTGACTCAGGAAAGGAGGAGGAGGACCAGGAGATGGCGGGGAGCCAAGAACCTGCTGAAGAAGCGGAACGTAGTACGGCCGCGGCCGCGCAGTTCCTCCAGAAACAGCAGAGACAGAACCGGAACCCCCAGCCGCAGGGTCTCCCGTCCCAGCAGCTACAGCACCAGCAGCACCTCCAGCAGCTCCAGCACCAGTAGCTCCAGCACCAGTAGCTCCTCTTGCACCAGCAGCACCTCCAGCAGCACCAGCACCAGCAGCACCCCCAGAAGCTCCAGCAGCACCTCCAGCAGCACCAGCACCAGCAATACCTCCAGAAGCCCCAGAAGCACCTCTAGTAGCTCCAGCAGCACCCCGATAGCGCCGAGAGTACCACTCACGAAGCTTCTGTGGAGAGAGAGGCTCCCGCCGCGGCGGGACACCTAGAGCACCTCCACACTCAGCACGCGCAGGCTCAGCACCTCCAGACACAGTACCCTCAGGCTCCACACGCTCAGGCTCAGCACCCTCAGGCTCAGCACGCCCAGACTCAGCACCCCCAGACCCAGCACCCCCAGTCCCCGCACCCGCAGGCTCAGCACCCCCAGACGCAGCACCTGAGTCGACAACTACCTCGACTGGCTCGGCAGGGTCTACCTGGGACACACCTGAGGGGGCAGGACCCTGGGGGGGGAGGGGGTCTACCGGGGGAGTACCTGGTGCCAGGAAGAGCGGCGAGGGGGGGGGGGAGAGGCAGTGCGGTAGGGAAAGAGACGGTAGTGCGACACCGACTCGTCAAACGTGACGTCCTGAGAGGACAGAACACGACGCGAGGTGGGGTGGTAGAACTGCCACCCGGGTGCGTCAGGAGGGAAGCCAAGGAAGACACAGGGAACGGCACGGGAGGACAGCTTGTCCGCTGTAGTATCGCGGACAAAAGCTCGAGATCCCCAGACACGGAACGCGGACGCATCGCCAACCTTCCCCGTCCACCGCAGAGTAGGTGTGGTCTTCGGCAAGGAAACACGAGGCTGAAGGTTGACCTGATGCGCAGCGTACTGAACCGCGAACGGCCACAGAAAATGGGGAGCAGCCGCATGGATCATGGACGTATGAGCGACGTCCATGACCATGCCAATGCGGCGCTCAGCAATCCCATTTTGCTGCGGGGAGGCCGGAAGCGTGAACGTCTGGCGGATGCCCTCCGAATGACAGAAGGCTCTCAGGAGGTCAGAGGAAAACTCAACGCCTCTGTCTGAGTGCAGACGCAGAACAGGAAGGTCCGAGCCGAAACTCTCACTGAGCTGGCGACGAGCACCGCGGATCCAGTCGATCAACACCTCAGGGACCTCACCCTTGCTGCGCAAGGGGAAGACTGTGGTGTAACGCGAGTAGTCGTCAACGACCTGCAGGAAGTAGCGCTCGTGACCCTGTCCGCGGACGCGGGCTGGGCCCCACATGTCCATGTGAAGAGTCTGCAGAGGAGCCTCAGTCGGAGGGAACGAGGAGGAGTGAGGAGCGGCGCGCTGCCGTGTCAGAATGTTGTATTTGTCTAGCCTGCAGTGGGGTACTCTATCGCGAGTACAGCCCAATCTAGGGTTTCCTATATGTACTCAACTGCTTGCTAGTGAACCTCCTCCTTTCTTCATTCTTACTTTCTACTGCTAGTTCTGACATGCTATCAGAGCAGGTCGATCCCCTTGGGTCGATCCTGTGGGTGGGCCCACCACCTCACTGCTTCCACTGCTACTGCTACTCTGTGTTTTGCACGCCCCGTGGCGTGCGACGGATTTTTCATCCCGCCGCGCGCTCGGAGCGTGCGGCGGTTTTCTGCCCGCCGTGCGCCCCGAGGCGCGCGGCGGCTTTCTGCCCCGTCACTCCGCGCGTCGCTCCCGGGAGGCGCTGCGATGGGCGACGGGGACCCGCGCGTCGCCCCCCGTCGCCCGTCGCGGCCTGCGCGACCTGCGTAGGGCCCGCGCGCGGCCCGTACAGCCTGCGCGCGGCCCGTACGGGCTGCGCCAGGCCCGCGAGCGGCCCGTACGGGCTGCGCCAGGCCCGCGCGCGGCCCGTACGGGCAGCGCCACGCCCGCGCGCGGCCCGTACGGACTGCGCCAGGCCAGGGCGCGCCTCGGGCCGCCCGCACGCGGTTCGTACGGGCTGCGCCAGGCCCGTGGGCGCCCTGTTTTCTCTGCCCCTGCGCTGCCCGCTGTCCCCCGTGCTTCTGACGGCGCCCCACCCCTGCTGCTGCCCGTTCTCCTGAATTAGGGTTTGGGGGTGGGGGGTATGGGGGTGCAGTTTCAGTGCGTCGTCCCCTACTCCTCCTCCTCCTCCGTCTCCCAGTGCTGCAGCTGCCGCTGAGGGGGGTGGGTGTGTGGGAGCCGAAGAAGTGGTACTAGGGGGGTGACGTGCAAGTGGAGTTAGGAGTGAAGCAGTGGGTGTGTGGGGGGTGTGTGGGACAGTTGGAGGAGGTTGAGCGGAGGCTGCTGTCTTGTCGTCCGCAGCACCTGTAGTCCGGGGCGCACTGTCCTGGTAGCCCAGAGAGTCTGCTGCGCCTGTCGCCCGAGGGTCCGTTGCTCCTGTAGCTCGTCGTAGCCCGTGAGCCAGTTACTCCAGTAGTCCGGGGCGCACTGTCCCGGTAGCCACTGTGCCAGCAGCTCCTGTTGCCCGTGTGTCTGCAGCTTCAGCCGCCGTCTCTCATCTTCTCTCCTCTCACAGTCCCTCCTCCTCCTCACTTGCCCGCTGTGATTACCTCTAGCTTTGCTTCTTATTGTGAACTCCTGCTATACCTGCTCATTGTGCTGATTACACCCCACTTTGGCTATGGGGGTGTGTCAGAATGTTGTATTTGTCTAGCCTGCAGTGGGGTACTCTATAGCGAGTACAGCCCAATCTCGGGTTTCCTATATGTACTCAACTGCTTGCTAGTGAACCTCCTCCTTTCTTCATTCTTACTTTCTACTGCTAGTTCTGACATGCCGGCCCTCGACACAAGGAACACAGGTGGGGGCAGGCCCCGGAGGAAGAGGAGGGAGGGACTTGGGGAGTCCAGAGACAAGAGCACGTGAGGCCATACCTCGAAGACGAGGCAGGGAGGGGTGACCAAGGCGGTGGTGCCAAAGGAGAGTCTCGTGCGACAGAGGACGACACGAGCAGGGGGCAGACGCAGGACTAGACCTGGACGCGGCAGCAAAGACCTGACTAGACGCAGCTACCTGACCAGACGCAGGGACCGGAGGAGGCGCAGTAATCAGTGTGTACAGACTCGACCCTGGCCGACGGGTGAACGTGGCCAGGTGGCGGCCCGTCCGAGAGCAAGTGCAGTGGGTCACACGCTGACCTCCACGGGTGAACTAGTCAACCCACGCGTCCTGGAGGTCAGCTCCACTCACCAAGTTCGTAGAGAACGAGGGGAGGTGGAGTCCCGACAGCAAGCCCGACGGGGCCGCAGGACACGGTAGAACCGTGAAGGAGTGTGCAAGGACTGGGCCCCCTGAGGGGTCAGCAAGGGAGACCGCAACAGGCCGACGGAGCGGCGTGAGCGTGGTGCTGTCTCTAAAGAAAGAGCGCGAAGCACCAGAGTCAAGTGTGAAAGTGTGCAAGGACTCAATAGGTGCAGTACCAGAGAGAGCAGACTCACCAGCACCTAGAGCAGCAGCCTCACCAGCACCTAGAGCAGCAGACGGCACACACAGGTGACAGGCACCCTCAGAACTAGTAGACAATGCATACATGGCAGTGAGGATAGCATCATAGTCGAGAGCAAAGATATCTACCCTCTGCCTAAGTAGCTCCAGCCAGGAGGGGAGCTCAGCGGTGTCGCCAATCTCCGTACGCCAAGCGTCGCTCAGACGGGCGAAGCAGTGGGACTCTGTGTGAGCAGGTGTCCCGCAAGGCTGACCAGTCTGGACACCCGTGCGAATGACGTACGGGCAGCAAGCAGTACTCAGTGACCCTCTACTCTGAGCGTACCACCCACGAAGCTGCTGGGACGAAAGAGCCTCGCGGGGACTACGCTGCAGCTGCACCTGGCCACTACCAGACGCTCCTGAACTACCCACTCCAGGACGACTCCCACTACGGCCACCCCGACAACCCCAACTAGTGTACCACTCACGAAGCTGCTGGGGCGTGAGGGTCGCACGCGGACGGCCCTGGAGCTGCATCTGGCCACGCCAGGAGCAGCAGAAGCAGCAGGAACAGCAGTAGCAGCAGTAGCAGCGCGGGCAGGGAAGTGCTCACCAGTGGTGGGAAGGGCAGGCGCAAGACGGCGGCGACGGCGGGGCCGCTACAGCTGCAGGGCGGGGCCTCAACCGCGGCTTTAGCAGTGGCTGCTGCTCCGGGGGCCAGGGGCAGCTGCTGCAGGGGCGGCTGCTGCAGGGGCGGCTGCTCCAGGGGCCAGGGGCGGCTGCTCCAGGGGCAAGGGGCGGCTGCTGCAGTGGCGGCTGCTCCAGGGGCGAGGGGCGGCTGCTGCAGGGGCAGGTGCTCCAGAGGCCAGGGGCTGCTGCTGCAGGGGCGGCTGCTCCAGGGGCCAGAGGCGGCTGCTCCAGGGGCGGCTGCTTCAGGGGCAAGGGGCGGCTGCTGTAGTAGCGGCTGCTCCAGGGGCGAGGGGCGGCTGTTGCAGGGGCAGGTGCTCCAGAGGCCAGGGGCTGCTGCTGCAGTGGTGGCTGCTGCAGGGGCGGCTGCTCCAGGGGCCAGGGGCGGCTGCTGCAGGGGCAGGTGCTCCAGAGGCCAGGGGCTGCTGCTGCAGGGGCGGCTGCTCCAGGGGCCAGAGGCGGCTGCTCCAGGGGCAGCTGCTCCAGGGGCAAGGGGCGGCTGCTGCAGTGGCGGCTGCTCAAGGGGCGAGGGGCGGCTGCTGCAGGGGCAGGTGCTCCAGAGGCCAGGAGCTGCTGCTGCAGGGGCTGCGCGAATGCCTAGCGCGGACTGTACAGGCCGCTCTCGGGCCTGACGTGGCCTGTACGGGCTGCCCTAACGCCTAGCGCTGACTGTACGGGCCGCTCTCGGGCCTGACGTGGCCTGTACGGGCTGCGCTAACGCCTAGCGCTGACTGTACGGGCCGCTCTCGGGCCTGACGTGGCCTGTACGGGCTGCGCTAACGCCTAGCGCTGACTGTACGGGCCGCGCGTGGGCCTAACGTAGGATATACGGGCCGCTCGCGGGCGTGGCGCGGGCTGTACGGGCGGCGCGAAGGCTAGACGGGGGCTGTACGGGCTGCTCGCAGGCTACGCGCGACAGGACAGGACATCGAAAATCGATGCACCTAAGGGCGCATTTCGGGCAGAAAAAGGCAGAGAACGCGATTCGGGCAGGAACACGGAAGGTTTAACGGTGGGCCCTAAAAAAAATTCGTCCTAGGCTAGGAACGTCCTAGCTCTTAATACCATGTTAGAATCGTAGGAAGGTGTGTGAATTAGGGCAAGGAGGGGGATACAAAAGAAGTGTCGAGCAAAATTCAGTACCCCCTAAGACTAAACCCACTACAGCCTAGATAACATTAAACATATAATTTGACAGTCTGTCCATACACATCAGTTTAACGGTGGCACAAATCCAGAAACATGTTAGTAAGAGCACAGTAGTTTTGCTTGATTTTTTGTGACCAAGAGCAACGAATCCAATCCCCCAAAACACTGACCTGTCCATCTGCTTCATGCGCCGCTTCTTCATCTTGCGCCCGACAGCCACAATGTGGCTCATGATGCCCAGGTCCGCCTGGTGCATGATGTCAGGCATGACAACGAGGTAGGGATTGCCCCACGCGGTCCGTGGGACATCCCACTTCCAGAGCACACACTGGAAACCGGAGATGTGGTGGGGAATGGAGGAGATCTGTACTTGTGGGATGGGATACAAAGGTATGGGTGGTGAGTTCATGGGTTGGATAAGACAACATTCAAACGACAATGTCTTTGGCACGAAAGCTCACCTTTGCAGCATAGCAGATGCTGCACGGCATCCGCGGTCCATGCGAGAGTGTGCAGCCGATCTTGCCGCTCTCGAGGTAGTCACACACTCAGGCGTACAGCAGGGGCCGCACAGTTTGCCAATCACCGAAAGGGTCCCTAAGACGGAACCCGCTGCAAGGAACAAGTAGAGTGGCATCAGGAATTGGGATTACATGATTTGTGCATGTACGAAGAGGGGCAAAGGGGACTGCTACATATCGTGACGCCCTGCATACTATGCAGGTGATTGGGTCACGACATAACAAGATGCAACACCGGGTACGGACCTTTCCATGACATCGAGAAGCGACTGCAGCACGGTGGTGACGCATCGCTGGAAGAGCATCACCTTCTCCACGGCAAACATTGCAAAAGGGGGGATAGAAAGGAGGGCAAGTAGCGTGTGGCGGCTTTCCCCCATCATTTGGCCTACGAGATGTTGGCAAGCGTCATCATGAGCGGCCACGCCTTCTTCCGGCCGTTGTTGCTCATGTGCGTCACATCCGAATATAGGATGATTCCCCCCACGACTTCGGTCCATCCAAAGTGTTCCTACAATGCACGACAAGGCCGCAACGGACACATGGTCAAACACCACCAAGGTAACTGGTCGCCAGGTGGGTTAAACGACCTTCATAGCATGTTCATCGAACATGACACACTCATCATGCACCAGACACATCAGCGCAGCAACGGAGGCATGAGCACGGATCGGGTTTTGGGTGGCAACGGGGTATATCCATACCTGACCATCATTCCACCACGCTCCTGTTTCCAGCGTGGTATAGCGACGGTCGCCTGTGTCAGGGTCCTCATCGACCCGCGCCTTGAGCTTGAAGCCGGGCGCGTTGTTGGTATGCCCAGATAGTTCAGCGAATGCCTGGTTTACGGTGGTGAAGGCAGTAGAGAAGAGGGGCATGGTTAGATGCGTTGATTGGTGGGTCCGATCTCATACAAGGAGAACGAATATAAGTTCATACAAGCACCACAAGGTTGCCGCATCAGCATCTCACTGCCAAGGATTCAGAGTCGGCTTACCTGAGCTGAGTTTTGGAATAGCAGGCGCTGAGGCGGATGACCGTCAATCTCGAATGTCGCCATCGACCATCCGCGATTGAGCCCTGCCAAGCGCTCCATCTCGAACCGCTCCAGATCCTTGCAGTTCCAGAGCTCCGAGGTCACAAGAGGCGCATCGGGAGCATCGGGAGCGTCCAAGAGAATGTCGTAGACGAATAGCAGAGCGTGTAGACCGGCGGACGGTGTAGATCGCGAGGGCCTTGCCACGGCGGAAAGCCCTTGACAAGGGGTCCGCCGTGACTTATGACCGCCATAAACTTGGGCGTTGTGGAACCATCTGTTGCAGAACTCGCAGACAACGCCTGGCAAAGAGCCCATGTCTTACGGATCCGTCTAAGAGTGGAGAAATGGCCTATGAAGCAACTAGCCTATTTGAAGTTTGTGAACGCATCAAATACACCGTCAACAATGGCTGTGACTGCAACACGGTCATCGCCAAAGTGTGAAATCTCCATGGCGGCTTGTATCTCTGCACGAGTGGCACTTGAGCGTGGCACGATGGTTAGGGACTGGCTAACGATGGTCGAGCACCGCGGCCGTGAAAAGGCACGATACAGACCGCCAACAGCACGGCATTTCCCTTTCTTATAAGGCGTGTCGCCCCCTCTTAGAGCGACCACGACGTGAGCAGGGCCATATGCACTGGAGTTTAGCACGCTTGGTCGTGAGTGTGCGTCGCGAGCACGGTGAGAAATACGTGCCTCTTGATTCAAAACTTGGGTTTTTTAATCATGCGTGAGAGTCAAGGGGGATGAGAAAGAGAGGGGAGAGATCCGTTTGGTGCTGTGATTCTTTCGAGAGTAGCTCTAGGGGGGAAATCGCAATCACGTGTTAAACATATATACTTTGTTGTATCTAGGCTTAGTTCATGTGTGCACAGTTGTCTAGGCTATAGTGGGTTTAGCCTTAGGGGGTACAGAGTTTCTCTCGATATTCTACTTGTACCCCTCCCCCTTTCCTAGTCACTCATTCTCGCCTACTATTCTAACATGGTATTAAGAGCGATACCTTCCTAGGACCTTAACCTTAATGGGCCCACCACCTACGTAACTGCTAGCCTAGGCCCCGGCCCGTCGCCCCGTGGCGTCGCGCATAGCCCCTAGGCTCGGCCTCTTGGCCAGTTGCCCCTAGGCTCGGCCCCTTGGCCCGTCGCCCCTAGCTCGGCCCCTCGGCCCCGCTGGCCCCGTCGATTCCGGCGCCCGCGCCCGGCCCGTTCCTAGCCCCGCGATCGGCCCGTACCTAGCCTCGCGCTCGGCCCCGTTCCTAGCCCCGCGCCCAGCCCGTACCTAGCCTCGCGACCGGCCCGTACCCTGCCCGCGCCCGGCCCCGTCTCTCGTCCGCGCTCGGCTCGTACCTAGCCCCGCGCCCGGCCCGTACCTAGCCCAGCGCACGGCCCCGACCCTAGCCAGCGCCCGGCCCCGTACCTAGCCCGCGCCCGGCCCCGTCTGTCGCCAGCGCCTAGCCCCGTACCTAGTCCGCGATCGGCCCGTACCAAGCCTCGCGCCCGGCCCCCGTCCTTCGCCCAGCGCCCAACCCCGTCTCTTGCCCGCGCTCGGCCCAGTAGCTTGCCTGCGCCCGGCCCTGTACCTAGCCCCGCGCCCGGCCCCATTCTGACCCAGCGCCCGGCCCCGTACCTGCCCAGCGCCCGGCCCCGTAACTGCCCAGCGCCCGACCCCGTACCTGCCCAGCCCGGCCCCGTACCTGCCCAGCACCTGGCCCTGTACCTGCCCAGCGCCCGGCCCCGTACCTGACCTGCGCCCGGCCCCTTGTTTGGCCCCGCGGCCCCCCGGCCCCTTGTTTGGCCCCTCGCCCCCCTAGGCCCCCCGGCCCCTTGTTTGGCCCCTCGACCCCACCTCAAAGCACGGCGCCCGCCCCCCCCCCCCCCGGCCCCTTGTTTGGCCCCTCGGCCCCCTAGGCCCCTCGGCCCCCCTAGGTCCCCCGGCCCCTTGTTTGGCCCCGCGGCCCCTAGGCCCCTCGGCCCCACCTCAAAGCACGGCGCCCGCCCCCCCCCCCCCCCCCCCGGCCCCTTTTTTGGCCCCTCGGCCCCCTAGGCCCCTCGGCCCCCCTAGGCCCCCTCGGCCCCTTGTTTGGCCCCACGGCCCCTAGGCCCCTCGGCCCCACCTCAAAGCCCGGCGCCCGCCCCCCCCCGGCCCCTTGTTTGGCCCCTCGGCCCCCCTAGGCCCCTCGGCCCACCCTAGGCCTCCCCGGCCCCTTGTTTGGCCCCGCGGCCCCTCGGCCCCTCGGCCCCACCTCGGCCCCGTGTTATTGGCC
This sequence comes from Closterium sp. Naga37s-1, assembly GCA_947471745.1. NCBI lineage: Eukaryota > Viridiplantae > Streptophyta > Zygnematophyceae > Desmidiales > Closteriaceae > Closterium > Closterium sp. Naga37s-1. The sequence continues at coordinate 1,294,062 of CANJKZ010000323.1, read as the reverse complement.
CCTCGGCCCCCCCCCCCCCTAGGCCACCCGGCCCCTTGTTTGGCCCCGCGGCCCTTAGGCCCCTCGGCCCCACCTCGGCCCCGTGTTATTGGCCCCTCGGCCCCCCCCCCCCTAGGCCACCCGGCCCCTTGTTTGGCCCCGCGGCCCTTAGGCCCCTCGGCCCCACCTCAAAGCCTGGAGCCCGGCCCCCCAGCCCCTTGTTTGGCCCCTCGGCCCCCTAGGCCCCTCGGCCTCCCTAGGCCCCCCCTCCCCCTCGGCCCCTTGTTTGGCCCCGCAGCCCCTAGGCCCCTCGGCCCCACTTCAAAGCACGGCGCCCGGCCCCCCCGGCTCCTTGTTTGGCCCCTCGGCCCCCTAGGCTCCTCGGCCCCCCTAGGCCACCCGGCCCCTTATTTGGCCCCGCGGCCCCTAGGCCCCTCCGCCCCACCTCAAAGCACGGCGCCCGGCCCCCCCCCCTGGCCCCTTGTTTGGCCCCGCGGCCCCTAGGCCCCTCGGCCCCACCTCAGAGCCCTGCGCCCGGCCCCCTGTTTGGCCCTCGGCCCCTATGGCGTCGCTTCGAGTTCTCCCGTTCGACCCGGAAGGCAGACCTGTAGCATTTGACACGTGGCACGACGATCTGCAACTGTACCTACTGAGCGATAGTCGGGACAGTGTCTCACTGTTTGACCACGTGTCCGGTGCCGCTCCAGCCCCTCCCGCCACAGCTGACGTTTCGACTCGTTCCCAGTGGCTGTCTCGTGACGCTACTGCCCACTTGGCCATTCGAAACCACCTGCCCGCAACCGAATGTGCTCACTTTGGTGAGCACAGGACAGCACAGGCCTTGTACGACGCTATCGTTGCTCGCTACTCCTCCCCTGCCACTGCTGCTATTGGCAGGCTGCTACTGCCCTACCTGTTCCCTGAGCTGTTGGCTTTTGCCACTGTAGCCGACCTGGTTACCCACCTGCACACTAGCGACGCTCGCTACCGCGCTTCCGTCCCTGCTAAGTTCCTTCCCACGAACCAGCCCCCCATGTTCATCACCCTCTACTTCATAGTCACTCGCCTCCCTGACTCCCTTCGCTCTGTCAGGGACCACTTCCTCACCCTCGACCCCACTTCCCTCACTGTTGACCTCCTCGAGCAGCATCTCCTCGCAGCTGAGACTAGTGCAGTTGCTGTAGGTGCTGCTCGTGGCACTCCGCGCTCACCCTTCTTTGAGGGGTGCTCCCCCTCCCCCCTTTCCTCCTCCTTAGCCTCTGCTGCTGCTGCAGACGTCTCTGTTCCTGAGGACGTCGGTGCTGCTTCGACTAGTACGAAGTGCCGCAACAGCAAGAGCAAGGGTGGCCGGGGTAGTGGAGGAGGCAGCGGTGGTGGTGGAGGTGGCAGTGGGAGCGGTAGTGGGGGCAGTGGTAGAGGAGGCGGAGGCGGTGGAGGTGGTGGCGGCGGTGGGACCGGTGGCGGAGGTGGAGGCTCTGGTGGCGGCGGTGGAGGCAGCGGAGGGAGTGGCGGCAGTAGAGGCGGTGGGACCAATGGTGGTCAGTCTGGACCTCAGCGTGGAGGCCCTGGTGGTGGTCGGGGCCAGCATCAGCAGCGTCGGAGCGAGACTCAGACGCCCCAGCAGCTCCGTGAGTGGATGGTTCAGCGTGGGGCGGGTGAGGGTAGTGAGACCTGCCCGTATGTCATTCGCACGGGTTCCCGTGCGGGCCGAACATGTGGGAGGTTTCACACTGAGCGCCGCTGCTTTGCCCGCCTTGACGACGCCTGGCGTACTGAGTTTGGTGATGACGTCGAGCGCCCTCGCTGGGCGGAGTTGCTTAGGTCGGGAGTTGCTATCTTTGATCTAGACTTTGATGTTATTATCTCTGCCATGTATGCTTTGTCTTTTAGTGCTGAGGGTGACTGTTACTGGTGTGTGCCGCCTGACCCAGGTATAGCCGCTGCTGCTCTAGGTGCTAGTGAGTCTGGTACTCTCCCTGGTACTGCGCCTGCTGAGGCCCTGCACACCTTCACGTTGGACTCCGGCGCCTCGCGTTGTTTCTTTCGTGACAGCACCACTCTCACTCCTCTTCCTGCACCTGTTCTGGTCAGACTGGCTGACCCCTCTGGGGGCCCGGTCGTTGCCAGTTCCTCCACTGTCCTCCCGTGTCTGGCGGTTCTGTCGGGCTCACTGTCAGGTCTTCACCTCCCCTCGTTCTCTACGAACTTGGTGAGTACCGCTGCCCTTCAGGATGCGATGGTCACTACCACCACTCTTGGGGGTCAGCGTGTGTTGATCTGCATGTGCACACGGACGGGGCGTCACGTGGCTACGTTCACTCGTCGGCCAGGGTCGAGTCTGTACACACTGGCTACCGAGCCTCCTCAGGTCGCTGCGTCTGCTCAGGTGTCCGCGTCAAGTCAGGTAGCCGCCTCGTGCTCGTGTCGCCTCCTGTCGCACCAGACTCTTCTTTGGCACCACCGCCTTGGTCACCCCTCCCTGCCACGCCTTCGTGGCTTGCACTCCCGTCTCCTTGTCTCTGGTCTCCCCAGGTCTCTGCCTCCCTTGCCACCCTCACCTGCCCCGCCCTCTCTTCCTTGCGTCGAGGGGCGGCAGCGCGCCGCTCCTCACTCCTCCTCGTTTCCCCCGATGACTGCTCCCCTGCAGACCCTCCACATGGACGTGTGGGGCCCAGCCCGCGTCAGTGGACAGGGCCGCGAGCGCAACTTTCTGCTGGTTGTTGACGACTACACGCGGTACACCACAGTCTTCCCCTTGCGCAGCAAGGGTGAAGTCTCTGCTGTCTTGCTCCCTTGGATCCGCACAGTCCGTCTCCAGCTGCGCGAGCGGTTCGGCCAGGACCTTCCTGTCCTGCGTCTGCACTCTGACAGAGGTGGTGAGTTCTCCTCCGACCTCTTGCGGGACTTTTGTCGTGGGGAGGGCATTCTCCAGTCGTTCACGCTTCCGGACTCCCCTCAGCAAAATGGGATTGCTGAACGCCGCATTGGCTTAGTCAGGTCGCTCGTACCTGCATGATTCATGCGGCCACTCCCCATTTTCTGTGGCCGTTTGCGGTCCGGTACGCTGCGCATCAGCTCAACCTCTGGCCCCGTGTCTCCTTGCCCGAGACCTCGCCCACACTGCGTTGGACGGGGAAGGTTGGCGATACGTCGGTGTTCCGGGTCTGGGGTTCTCGTGCCTTTGTTAGCGATACGTCCGCGGACAAGCTCTCCGCCCGCGCCATTCCCTGCGTTTTCCTTGGCTTTGTCCCTGACGCGCCTGGCTGGCAGTTTTACCACCCCTCCTCGCGCCGTGTCCTCCCTTCTCAGGACGTCACGTTCGACGAGTTGGTTCCCTTCTACAGTCTCTTCCCCTACCCGTCGGTGCTGAGTCTGGGGGTGCGGAGACGGGGGGTGCGGGGTCTGAGGGTGCTGGGTCTGGGGGTGCTGAGCCTGAGGGTGTTGAGCCTGGGGGTGCTGAGTTGGAGGGTGCGGAGCCTGGGGGTGCTGAGTCGGAGGGTGCGGAGTCTGGGAGTGCTGAGCCTCGGGGTGCTGCTTCGTCTGGAGGTCCTGCTGGTGCTTCACCGCGACTGACCTCACAGCAGCTGCGTGAGTGGCTTGTTCAGCGCCCACACCGTCGAAGTGGAGCTCCTGGGGCTGGCGAGCCTGGAGACGCTGGAGCTGGAGGTGCTGCTGTTACTGCCGGAGTTGGAGACCCTACGGAGCCTGGAGAAGCTGGCGCCGGAGGCGCTGGAGCTGGTGTAGCTGGAGTTGGAGGCCCTTGCGCAGGAGGCGCTGGAGCTGCAGGAGCTGGAGCTGTTGACCCTGGAGCTGGAGGTGCTGGAGGCACTGTGCGGCTGCGCCCGTACTTCGTTCCCCTGCTTCAGCAGGTTCTTGGTGTCCCGTCTTCTACTGGTCTTCCTCCTCCCTTCCAGTGTCCACCGCCTGACCAGTCGCAGCCGCCGTTACAGCCAGCCTCCCCACTGCCTGTTCCCTCTCCTTACAGTGAGTAGTCTGGAGGTCTTACAGAGCGTCGTGAGCCTGCGTCTCGTCTTGTCTCACCTGTTCGCACTGCTCGTCGCACTCCTCGTTCGCATCCTCCTCCTGTCCCGGGCACGCACACCATGGCACTCCGTCCTTCCTCTGTTCCACTGCGTGTTCCTCTGCCTGCTCCTCCTGAGTCCTCTCTTCCTGAGGTCTCTGACCCTAAGTCTGACCGAGCGCGTGCTGCTAGTCCCACTGTCGCTCGTCTCCTTGCCACTGCTGTCATTAACCCTTCCTTTGAGTCTGCAGCTGCTTCTGCTCTCGTTGCTGAGCTACTTGACTTTGCTCCTGCCTGCCGTCTCGACTACGCCTCTGCTCTAGTTGCTGAGTCTGTGCCTGCCAGTCCTCCGTCCGTCGGGGGTGAGTGTGCTCTTGGCACGGACGTCCTTGAGGACAGGCAGGAGGACTTTGAGTGTCTTGCAGCTGCTGTACCTCGTTTGGCTTCCATGCTGCTTGCCCCTGAGGGAGACCCTCATGCTCAAGACATCCCCACCCCGCGCTCTTACGCAGAGGTGATTACGGGTCCTTACTCCTCTTAGTGGCAGGCAGCTATGGATGCCGAGATGGCATCCTAGAAGTCCACAGGCACGTACGTCGATGAAGTTCCCCCGTCTCGGGCGAACATAGTCGATGGCATGTGGATTTTCAGGGTGAAGCGGCCGCCGGGTTCTCCGCCTGCCTTCAAGGCGCGTTATGTTGCTCGAGCTTTCAGTCAGCAACAGGGAGTTGACTACTTCCAGACCTTCTCCCCCACCCCAAAGATGACTACTCTTCAGGTGTTGCTGCACGTCGCTGCTCAGCGTGACTACGAGTTGCACTTTCTGGACTTCAGCACAGCTTTCCTACAGGGCAGCCTGCACGAGGAGATCTGGCTGCGCCGACCACCTGGTTTCACTGGGACGTTTCCTGCAGTTACCCAGTGGAGCCTCCGCCAGTCTACGGTCTCCGGTCAGTCTACGGTCTCCTCCAGGCACCTCGCGAGTGGCACGACACACTCAGGACTACACTTGCGGCTCTTGGGTTTGTTCCTTCTACAGCAGACCTGTCGCTGTTTCTACGCACCGACACCTCGCTTCCGCCCTTCTACGTCCTAGTGTACGTCGACGATCTCGTCTTTGCCACGGCTGACACTGAGGCACTGACCCTAGTGAAGTCCGAGCTGTAAAATAGACATACCTGCACTGACCTGGGTGAACTGCGCAGCTATCTTGGCCTGCAGATCACCCGGGACAGAGCACGGCGCACCATCACACTGACTCAGTCACACATGGTGCACCAGGTCCTTCAGCGCTTCGGCTTCCAGTACTCCTCGCCACAGCTCACTCCTCTGTCTACCAGCCACTCGCTCTCAGCTCCACCTTCGGACGAGTCCGTAGAGCCGAGTGGTCCGTAGCCAGAGCTTGTGGGTCGCCTCATGTACCTGATGACCTGCACACGACCTGACCTCGCGTACCCTCTCAGCCTTCTGGCTCGCTACGTGGCTCCCGGTAGGCACCGAAAGGTGCACTGGGATGCTGCAAAGAGGGTACTGCGTTACCTGTGCAGTACGTCTGGCATGGGGCTTGTGCTTGGAGGACAGGGTCCTGTTTTCCTCACTGGTCATACAGACGCTTCCTGGGTTGACGACTCCGCTACGCAGCGGTTGTCGCAGGGTTATACCTTCAGCCTTGGGTCCGGCTCGGTTTCTTGGCGGTCTACCCGCTCGTCTTCAGTTCTCAGCTCCAGCTGTGAGGCTGAGATCTACGCCAGAGCCATGGCTGCTTAGGAGCTACGCTGGCTCACCTACTTGCTGACCGACTTGGAAGAGCAGCCTCGTTCGCCTCCAGTCCTGTACGTAGACAACAAGGCCGTGATAGCCTTGTGTCAGGAGCACAGACTGGAGCACAGAACGAAGCACATCGCTCTGCGATACTTCCTTGCTCGAGAGTTGCAGCAGCTTGGTCAGCTTCGTCTAACGTACGTGGCCACTCGGGCCAACACTGCTGATGTCTTCACCAAGGCACTTCCGCTTGGTGATCATCAGCGCTTTGTTACTGTGTCAGGCCTTGTGCCTACTTTGCCTCACTTACTTACTGCCTGACTCTGCCTGTACTGTGATCTATTTATATACCTGCATGCTTGCACTTTCTAGGGTATGATCACTGTATTGTTTGTTCTCTTTATATAACTCTGCATGTGAACTGGCCTTGTGGCCCTTTGCTTGTGCTCGGACTGTGTGGTGACTTTGTGATCCACCCTGATCTTGCTTTGCTTTGCTTCTTCTCTTGACTGGTCTTGTGACCATTGCTTGTTCTGGCTATCCCCCACTTCGCCTATGGGGGTGTGTCAAACATATATGCTTAGTTGTATCTAGGCTTAGTTCATGTGTTTACAGTTGTCTAGCCTTAGGGGGTACAGAGTTTCTCTCGACATTCTACTTGTACCCCTCCCCCTTTCGTAGTCACTCATTCTTGCCTACTATTCTAACATCACGTAGGTGAGCCCAAAGTGGTGCGCACCTCTAGAGACTTAATCCAAACCAGGTAATGTGTTACGAGTGCAATTGAGTGAGTGAGCGAGGATTGCACTATCGAGATAAGAATACAATGAGCGAAAGATTGAGCGAAGAATATATAGCGAAGCTACAGTGGTAACGGTAACATGTGGTCAATGGGGGGTGCGACGGGCCTGGTGCCGAGGTTGGGATCTGTCAAGGCGGAGGTCCGGAGCGCGGGTTACCAACCGAACCGTGAGGTTGGGTCGCATCATGAACACTGGCGGGAATGGGGTCGAGGCGAATGTCGCGAGTGGTAACAGATTATTCTGGGGTGCTGTTGGCGGGAACAGTTGTGTACGCGCTGAGCAGGGACGCGAAGGGGGGAAAAAGGATTTTCCTTACATAATGACAATGTACAGTTACATTTTACATAGACACTCAATTCAATTATAATTACTATTATACAAACATATGGGCCAGCACAAAAACAACCCCTAATTGACAACGGTAGTGTTTGTAAACCCTCCTAGTTCTCTAGTGTGGTCTGGAAACATACGGGTATTACCCATGAAGTCAATGTGTTTCCGTAAGATTGTTGCATGTACCGAATATGTATATCGTCACTTCACAAGAGGTTTTGGGGACCTCAAAGCACCGTGCTGAATTAACATGCAAGAATGGAGCACAGTCTAATAGAATAATACAACGGTTTCAACGTCGGAAGCAATACCACAACGGTTTCACCATGACATGCAACACATGGGAGTGAACGATGCAGCGTCGCCCTGTATAAGCATGGCTGTCGATAACGCATCACCGCTTGTGCATTAGCCCTGTGCTTCATACCAATCCCTATATGCAATTTTATAAGGTCCATGCAAGAATTGAGCCCAATCCATCACCATACCACAACGGTTTCACCATGTCGCGCAAAACATGCGCCTGAACGATGCAGCGTCGCCCTGTATAAGCATGGCTAACGATAACGCATCACCGCTTGTGCGTTAGCCCTGTGCTTCATACCACTCCCTTTATGCACCTTGTATAAGGTCCATGCAAGAATTGAGCCCAATCCATCACCATACCACAACGGTTTCACCATGTCGCGCAAAACATGGGCCTGAACGATGCAGCGTCGCCCTGTATAAGCGTGGCTGTCGATAACGCATCACCGCTTGTGCGTTAGCCCTGTGCTTCATACCACTCTCTTTATGCACCTTTTATAAGGTCCATGCAAGAATTGAGCCCAATCCAATGTCAAACTTATATCTGCTATGGTCTATTTAGGCTGTAGTGGGGTAGCTCTTAGTGGGTACAACACTTATGTGTTTCCTATATGTACCCATCTCATTTCTAGTTCATTCATTCTTTCGTCTATCATTCTCACATGGTATAGAGCTAGTTTCGAGATTTTTTAAAAAGGGCCCACCACTGAAATTTCTCCCCTGCCTACTTGCCGCGCGCTTCGCGCCTTCCCTTCGAGGCCCGTCACGGCCCCTGCGCCCGCCCTTAGAGCCTGCGCCCGCCCCGTAAGGCCCCTTGAGGCCTCGTTAGGCCCCGTAAGGCCCCTTTAGGCCCCGTTAAGGGCGCGGATTAAGGCCCCGTTATGCCCCGTAAGGCCCCGTAAGGCCCCGTCAGGCCCCGTTCGGCCCCGTTTAAGGCCTCGTTAGGCCCCGACAGGCCCCGTTAGAGGCCCCGTACGGCCCCGTCAGGCCCCGTTAGAGGCCCCGTATGGCCCCTTCAGGCCCCGTTAGAGGCCCCGTAAGGCCCGTCAGGCCCCGTTATAGGCCCCGTCAGGCCTCTGTTATAGGCCCCGCACGGCCCCGTTATCGGCCCCGTACGGCCCCGTTATAGGCCCCGTCAGGCCCCGTTATAGGCCCCGTACGGCCCCGTTATAGGCCTCGTCAGGCCCCGTTATAGGCCCCGCACGGCCCCGTTATAGGCCCCGTACGGCCCCGTTATCGGCCCCGTCAGGCCCCGTTATAGGCCCCGTTCGGCCCCGTTATAGGCCTCGTCAGGCCCCGTTATAGGCCCCGTTCGGCCCAGTCAGGCCCCGTTAGAGGCCCCTTCAGGCCCAGCCGGCCCTGCTGCGGCCCTGTCGCAGCTCTTCCCCGACGCTGCCCCGGCCCTGCTCCTGAACTGCCCCGGCCCTGCTTCTGCACTGCCCCGACCCTGCTCCTGACCTGCCCCTGAACTGCCCCGGCCCTTGCCCGGCTCTGCCCAGGCCCTGCCCCGGCCCTGCCCCGGCTCTGCCCCGGCCCTGCCCCTGAACTACCCCGGCCCTGCTTCTGCACTGCCCCGGCCCTGCTCCTGAACTGCCCCGGCTCTGCCCCGGCCCTGCCCCGGCCCTGCCCCTGAACTGCCCCGGCCCTGGCCCGGCTCTGCCCTGGCCCTGCCCAGGCCCTGCTCCTGAACTGCCCCGGCCCTGCCCCGGCCCTGCTCCTGAACTGCCCCGGCCCTGCCCCGGCCCTGCCCCTGAACTGCCCCGGCCCTGGCCCGGCTCTGCCCTGGCCCTGCCCCGGCCCTGCTCCTGAACTGCCCCGGCCCTGCCCAGGCCCTGCTCCTGAACTGCCCCGGCCCTGCCCCGGCCCTGCTCCTGAACTGCCCCGGCCCTGCCCCGGCCCTGCTCCTGGACTGCCCCGGCCCTACCCCGGCCCTGCCCCAGCCTCTCCCCTGGTAAGAGCGCCGCGCTGCCGAGCCACACCGCCCTGCCGAGCTGCGCCGCCCTACCTAGCCTGCTTAGCCGGGTTCCACTGCTGCTACTGCTAGCCTGCTGCTTCTCCTGTCATGGCTAGTCTCAATGTTCTTACCTTTGATGTTGAGGGTCGGGCTGTTGACTTTGAGGTCTGGCTAGATGATCTGCTGCTTTTCCTACAGTGCGATAGCAAGGATGGTCTCTCACTGTTCGATCTCACTTTTGGCGCCTCTACTGCCCCTACTGCTGATGCTGACAGTACTGTTCGCTCGCAGTGGCTCACGTGCGATGCTGCTGCTCGTCTTGCTGTGCGCAACCACCTGCCGTCTACTGAGTGCGCGCACTTTAGTCAGTACAAGAGTGCTAGGGCTCTGTATGACGCTGTAGTTGCACGCTACTCCTCCCCTGCCACTGCTGCCCTCAGCCGCCTCATGCTACCGTACCTTTTCCCTGACCTTGCTGCCTTTGCCACTGTCGCTGACCTAGTTGCTCACCTTCGCACTAGTGACGCCCGCTACCGCGCTGCCCTTCCCACTGAGTTCTGTGCCAAGAACCCCCCCCCCATGTACATCACCCTTTACTACCTAGTCACCCGCCTCCCTGACTCTCTCTCTTCAGTCAGGGACCACTTTCTCTCCCTTTGCCCCACCGAGCTGACTGTCGACTTGCTAGAGGAGCGCCTTGCTGCAGCTGAGAAGAGTATCTTAGCTGTTGGTGCTTCTCGCGGTGACCGTCGCACCCCCTTCTTTGAGGGGTGTTCCCCTGTCCCCCTTCTCCCCTCTGTTGCCTCTGCTGCTGCTGTCGACCTCGTTGGCACTGAGGAGGCCGGCGCTGCGTCTGCCCCTAGTGGGCGACGCCGCACTGGCAAGGGCAAGGGAAGCAGGGGTGGTGGTGGGGGCGGTGGAGGCAGCGGTGGAGGAGGTGGAGGAGGTGGAGGTGGTGGTGGGGGTGGTTCCGGGAGTGGGGGCGTAGGTGGCGGCAGTGGCGGCCGTGGCGGCGGTGGTGGAGGAGGTGGCGGCGGCGGCGGCGGTGGTGGAGGTAGCGGAGGAGGTGGTGCTGGTCGCGGTGCGGCCACGCAGCGTGGAGGCCTTGGTGGCAGCCAGCGTCCGCAGCAGCTGCGCACCCGTGAGACCCCGTCTGTTCAGCAGCTTCGTGAGTGGTACGCTGGACGTGGGAGGTCTGGGGGTGCAGGTCCCTGCGCGTACGTTCTTCGCACCAGCACTCGTAGTGGGGAGGTGTGTGGTCTCCCACACACCACGCAGCGCTTCTTTGGCCGCTTGACTGACGCTTGGCGTACCCAGTTTCCTGACACTGTTGAGCTTCCTCGTTGGCATGATCTGCTTCTGCAGAATGTGCCTATCTTTGATCTAGATTTTGATGCTATCCTTGCTGCCATGTATGCTCTTGCTGATATTACTGAGGGTGACTGTTACCTGCGTGTCCCGCCCGACCCGGGCACTGTGGCTGCTGCTCTAGGTGCTAGTGCGGCTGCTGCTCTAGGTGCTAGTGCGTCTGCTGCTCCAGGTGCTGGTACGTCTCCTCCCTCTGGTACTGCACCTACTGAGTCCTTTCACACCTTCACACTTGACTCTGGTGCTTCGCGCTCTTTCTTTAGAGACAGCACCACGCTCACGCCGCTCCGTCGGCCTGTTGCGGTCTCCCTTGCTGACCCCTCCGGGGGACCAGTCCTTGCACACTCCTCCACGGTTCTACCGTGTCCTGCGGCCCCGTCGGGCTTGCTGTCGGGACTCCACCTCCCCTCGTTCTCTATGAACTTGGTGAGTGGGGCTGACCTCCAGGACGCGTGGGTTGACCAGTTCACCCCTGGAGGTCAGCGTGTGACCCACTGCACTTGCTCTCGGACGGGCCGCCACCTGGCCACGTTCACCCGTCGGCCAGGGTCGAGTCTGTACACACTGACTACTGCGCCTCCTCCGGTCCCTGCGTCTTGTCAGGTAGCTGCGTCCAGTCAGGTGTTTGCTGCTGCGTCCAGGTCTAGTCCTGCGTCTGCCCCCTGCTCGTGTCGTCCTCTGGCGCACGAGACTCTCCTCTGGCACCACCGCCTTGGTCACCCCTCCCTGCCTCGTCTTCGAGGTATGGCCTCCCGTGCTCTTGTCTCTGGACTCCCCAGGTCCCTCCCTCCCCTTCCTCCGGGGCCTGCCCCCACCTGTGTTCCTTGTGTCGAGGGCCGGCAGCGCGCCGCTCCTCACTCCTCCTCGTTTCCTCCGACTGAGGCCCCTCTGCAGACTCTTCACATGGACGTGTGGGGCCCAGCCCGCGTTCGTGGACAGGGTCACGAGCGTTACTTCCTGCTGGTCGTTGACAACTACTCGCGTTACACCACAGTCACACTGAGGTGTTGATCGACTGGATCCGCGGTGCTCGTCGCCAGCTTAGTGAGAGTTTCGGCTCCGACCTTCCTGTTTTGCGTCTGCACTCAGACAGAGGCGGGGAGTTTTCCTCCGACCTTCTGAGAGCCTTCTGTCGTTTGGAGGGCATCCACCAGACGTTCACGCTTCCGGCCTCCCCGCAGCAAAATGGGATTGCAGAGCGCCGCATTGGCATGGTCATGGATGTCGCTCGTACGTTCATGATCCATGCGGCTGCTCCCCACTTTCTGTGGCCGTTCGCGGTTCAGTACGCTGCGCATCAGATCAACCTTCAGCCTCGTGTCTCCTTGCCGGAGACCACACCTACTCTGCGGTGGACGGGGAAGGTTGGCGATGCGTCCGCGTTCCGTGTCTGGGGATCTCGAGCTTTTGTCCGCGATACTACAGCGGACAAGCTGTCCTCCCGTGCCGTTCCCTGTGTCTTCCTTGGCTTCCCTCCTGACGCACCCGGGTGGCAGTTCTACCACCCCACCTCGCGTCGTGTTCTGTCCTCTCAGGACGTCACGTTTGACGAGTCGGTATTGTACTACCGTCTCTTTCCCTACCGCACTGCCTCTCCCCCTCCCCCGCCGCTCTTCCTTGCCCCAGGTACTCCTCCGGTAGACCCCCTTCCCCCCCCAGGCTCCTGCCCCCTCAGGTGTGTCCCAGGTAGACCCTGCCGAGCCGGTCGAGGTAGCTGTCGACTCAGGTGCTGCTGGGGGTGCTGACCCTGCGGGTGCTGAGACAAGGGGTGCTGAGTCTGGGGTGCTGAGACTGGGCGTGCTGAGCCTGGGGGTGTGGCGCCTGAGGGTACTATGTCTGGAGGTGCTGAGCCTGCGCGTGTTGAGTCTGGAGGTTCTCTGGTGACCCGTCGCGGCGGGAGCCCCTCTCTCCACAGCGGCTTCGTGAGTGGTACTCTCGGCGCTGTCGGGTTGCTGCTGGAGGTGCTGCTGGTGCGGGTACTGCTGGAGGTGCTGGCGCTACTGGAGGTGGTGCTGGTGCTGGAGCTGCTGGAGCTTCTGGAGGTGCTGCTGGTGCTGGAGGTGCTACTGGAACTACTGGAGGTGCTGGCACTGCTGGAGGTGGTGCTGGTTCTGGAGCTGCTGGAGCTGCTGGAGGTACTGGTGCTGCTGGAGGTGGTGCTGGTGCTGGAGCTACAGGAGGTGCTGCTAGGACTGGAGACCCTGCGGCTGAGGGTGCCGGTTCTGTCTCTGCTGTTTCTCGAGGCGCTGCGCGGCCGCGGCCGTACTACGTTCCGCTTCTTCAGCAGGTTCTTGGCTCCCCACCTTCTCCTGGTCCTCCTCCTCCTTCCCTGAGTCCACCGCCTGTCCCGTCTCAGTCGCAGTTACAGCCGGCCTCTCCGCTGCCTGGTCCTTCTCCTTAATCTGGTCCGACTAGAGGTCTTATGGAGCGTCGTGAGCCTGAGTCGCGTCCTGTGTCGCCTGCGTCTCGTTCTACGTCGCCTGTCCGTTCTGTTCGCGCTGGTCGTGTTTCGCGTCCGCGTCTTCCTCCTGTCCCTGGCACTCACTCCATGACTCTGCGTCCTTCCACTGCTCCACAGCATGTCCCTCTGCCCTCTCCTCCTGCGTCCTCTTTTCCTGACGGTCCGGACCCGGAGTCTGACTCCCTTCGTGCTGCTAGTCCTACTGTCACGCGCTTTCTGGCCACTGCTGTCACTGACCCTCTGTTTGAGTCCTCTGCTGCATCTGCTCTTGTTGCTTAGCTTGTTGACTTTGCTGCAGCCTGTCGCCTAGACTACACCACTCGTCTTGTTGCTGAGTCTGCGTCTGTGTCTGTCTGTCCTCCGTCCGTCGGGGGTGAGTGTGCTCTTGGCACGGACGTCCTTGAGGACAGGCAGGAGGACCTTGAGTGCTTTGCTGCTGCTTCACCTCATCTCGTGTCCATGCTGCTTGCCCCTGAGGGAGACCCGGATGCACTAGACATCCCGACCCCGCGCTCTTACGCAGAGGCGATAGAGGGTCCCTACTCCTCCCAGTGGCAGGTAGCCATGGACGCAAAGATGGCTTCCTGGAAGTCCACAGGCACCTACGTAGACGAGGTTCCCCCACCTGGGGCGAACATCGTCAGTGGCATGTGGATCTTCAGGGTGAAGCGGCCGCCGGGTTCTCCGCCTGCCTTCAAGGCGCGCTACATTGCACGTGGCTTCAATCAGCGACAGGGAGTTGACTTCTTTCAGACCTTCTCCCCTACCCCGAAGATGACCACTCTTCGGGTACTGCTGCACATTGCTGCTCAGCGTGACTACGAGCTCCACTCGCTTGACTTCAGCACAGCCTTCCTACAGGGCAGCCTGCACGAGGAGATCTGGCTGCGCCGCCCACCTGGCTTCACTAGGTCGTTTCCTCCTGGTACCCAGTGGAGCCTCCGGCGGCCAGTCTACGGTCTCCGCCAGGCGCCCCGTGAGTGGCACGACACGCTCAGGACGACTCTTGCTGCTCTTGGTTTTGCTCCTTCCACTGCTGACCCTTCTCTGTTTCTACGCACTGACGCTACTCTGCCGCCGTTCTACGTTCTTGTGTACGTAGACGACCTTGTCTTTGCTACTGCTGACACGGAGGCACTCGCCCATGTGAAGTCCGAGCTGCAGAAGAGACACACGTGCACAGACATGGGTGAGCTCACAAGCTATCTTGGCTTGCGGATCACCCGGGACAGAGCACAGCGCACCATTACCTTGACTCAGTCACACATGGTGCAGCAGGTCCTTCAGCGCTTCGGCTTCACCTACTCCTCGCCACAGTCCACTCCTCTGCCTACCGGTCACTCGCTCTCAGCTCCACCTTCGGACGAGTCCGTAGAGCCGAGTGGCCCGTATCCAGAGCTTGTGGGCTGCCTCATGTACCTGATGACTTGCACACGACCTGACCTCGCATACCCTCTCAGCCTTCTGGCTCGCTACGTGGCTCCCGGCAGGCACCGAAAGGTGCACTGGGATGCTGCAAAGAGGGTGTTGCGATACTTGTGCAGTACATCGGGCATGGGGCTCGTGCTTGGAGGACGGGCTCGAGTTGTCCTCACTGGTCACGCTGACGCCTCCTGGGTTGACGACTTGGCTACGCAGCGGTCGTCACAGAGTTACACCTTCAGCCTTGGCTCCGGTTCTGTCTCCTGGCGGTCTACCCGCTCTTCTTCTGTTCTCAGCTCCAGTTGTGAGGCTGAGATCTACGCTGGGGCCATGGCTGCACAGGAGCTTCGCTGGCTCACCTACCTGCTGACCGACTTGGGAGAGGCGCCTCGTTCTCCTCCAGTTCTGTACGTCGACAACAAGGCCATGCTGGCCTTGTGTCAGGAGCACAGACTGGAGCACAGAACGAAGCACATTGCTCTGCGCTACTTCCTTGCTCGAGAGTTGCAGCAGCGTGGCCAGCTTCGTCTTGCTTACGTGGCCTCTCAGGCCAACACTGCTGATGTCTTCACCAAGGCACTTCAGCCTTGTGATCATCAGCGTTTCTGTACTGTGTTAGGCCTTGTACCTACTGTGCCTCACTTGTTGACTTCTTGACTCTACTTGTACTATACTCTATATACTTATACCTGCATGCTTACACTTGCTAGGTTGTGTTCACTATACTGTTTACTTTCCTTTATATAACTCTGCATGTGAACTGGCCTTATGGCCCTTTGCTTGTGCTCAGACTGTGTGGTGACTTTGTGATCCACCCTGAGCTTGCTTTGCTTTTCTTGACTGGTCTTGTGACCTCTTGTTCACCCCCACTTTGCCTATGGGGGTGTGTCAAACTTATATCTGCTATGGTCTATTTAGGTTGTAGTGGGGTAGCTCTTAGAGGGTACAACACTTATGTGTTTCCTAGATGTACCCATCTCATTTCTAGTTCATTCATTCTTTCGTCTATCATTCTCACATCCAACACCATACCACAACGGTTTCACCATGTCGCGCAAAACATGGGCCTGAACGATGCTGCGTCGCCCTGTATAAGCATGGCTGTCGATAACGCATCACCGCTTGTGTATTAGCCCTGTGCTTCATACCACTCCCTTTATGCACCTTGTATAAGGTCCATGCAAGAATTGAGCCCAATCCATCACCATACCACAACGGTTTCACCATGTCGCGCAAAACATGGGCCTGAACGATGCAGCGTCGCCCTGTATAAGCATGGCTGTCGATAACGCATCACCGCTTGTGCGTTAGCCCTGTGCTTCATACCACTCCCTTTATGCACCTTGTATAAGGTCCATGCAAGAATTGAGCCCAATCCAACACCATACCACAACGG
The DNA here is from genome assembly GCA_947471745.1 of Closterium sp. Naga37s-1. NCBI lineage: Eukaryota > Viridiplantae > Streptophyta > Zygnematophyceae > Desmidiales > Closteriaceae > Closterium > Closterium sp. Naga37s-1. The sequence goes on along the minus strand of CANJKZ010000323.1, from coordinate 1,278,258 downwards.
TTTCACCATGTCGCGCAAAACATGGGCCTGAACGATGCAGCGTCGCCCTGTATAAGCATGGCTGTCGATAACGCATCACCGCTTGTGTATTAGCCCTGTGCTTCATACCACTCCCTTTATGCACCTTGTATAAGGTCCATGCAAGAATTGAGCCCAATCCAACACCATACCTCAACGGTTTCACCATGTCGCGCAAAACATGGGCCTGAACGACGCAGCGTCGCCCTGTATAAGCATGGCTGTCGATAACGCATCACTGCTTGTGCGTTAGCCTTGTGCTTCATACCACAACCTTTATGCACCTTGTATAAGGTCCATGCAAGAATTGAGCCCAATCCATCACCATACCACAACGGTTTCACCATGTCGCGCAAAACATGGGCCTGAACGATGCTGCGTCGCCCTGTATAAGCATGGCTGTCGATAACGCATCACCGCTTGTGTATTAGCCCTGTGCTTCATACCACTCCCTTTATGCACCTTGTATAAGGTCCATGCAAGAATTGAGCCCAATCCATCACCATACCAGAACGGTTTCACCATGTCGCGCAAAACATGGGCCTGAACGATGCAGCGTCGCCCTGTATAAGCATGGCTGTCGATAACGCATCACCGCTTGTGCGTTAGCCCTGTGCTTCATACCACTCCCTTTATGCACCTTGTATAAGGTCCATGCAAGAATTGAGCCCAATCCATCACCATACCACAACGGTTTCACCATGTCGCGCAAAACATGGGCCTGAACGACGCAGCGTCGCCCTGTATAAGCATGGCTGTCGATAACGCATCACCGCTTGTGCGTTAGCCCTGTGCTTCATACCACTCCCTTTGTGCACCTTGTATAAGGTCCATGCAAGAATTGAGCCCAATCCATCACCATACCACAACGGTTTCACCATGTCGCGCAAAACATGGGCCTGAACGACGCAGCGTCGCCCTGTATAAGCATGGCTGTCGATAACGCATCACCGCTTGTGCGTTAGCCCTGTGCTTCATACCACTCTCTTTGTGCACCTTGTATAAGGTCCATGCAAGAATTGAGCCCAATCCATCACCATACCACAACGGTTTCACCATGTCGCGCAAAACATGGGCCTGAACGACGCAGCGTCGCCCTGTATAAGCATGGCTGTCGATAACGCATATCCGCTTGTGCGTTAGCCCTGTGCTTCATACCACTCTCTTTGTGCACCTTGTATAAGGTCCATGCAAGAATTGAGCCCAATCCATCACCATACCACAACGGTTTCACCATGTCGCGCAAAACATGGGCCTGAACGACGCAGCGTCGCCCTGTATAAGCATGGCTGTCGATAAGGCATATCCGCTTGTGCGTTAGCCCTGTGCTTCATACCACTCCCTTTATGCACCTTGTATAAGGTCCATGCAAGAATTGAGCCCAATCCATCACCATACCACAACGGTTTCACCATGTCGCGCAAAACATGGGCCTGAACGATGCAGCGTCGCCCTGTATAAGCATGGCTGTCGATAAGGCATCACCGCTTGTGCGTTAGCCCTGTGCTTCATACCACTCCCTTTATGCACCTTGTATAAGGTCCATGCAAGAATTGAGCCCAATCCATCACCATACCACAACGGTTTCACCATGTCGCGCAAAACATGGGCCTGAACGACGCAGCGTCGCCCTGTATAAGCATGGCTGTCGATAACGCATCACCGCTTGTGCGTTAGCCCTGTGCTTCATACCACTCCCTTTGTGCACCTTGTATAAGGTCCATGCAAGAATTGAGCCCAATCCATCACCATACCACAACGGTTTCACCATGTCGCGCAAAACATGGGCCTGAACGACGCAGCGTCGCCCTGTATAAGCATGGCTGTCGATAACGCATCACCGCTTGTGCGTTAGCCCTGTGCTTCATACCACTCCCTTTGTGCACCTTGTATAAGGTCCATGCAAGAATTGAGCCCAATCCATCACCATACCACAACGGTTTCACCATGTCGCGCAAAACATGGGCCTGAACGACGCAGCGTCGCCCTGTATAAGCATGGCTGTCGATAACGCATCACCGCTTGTGCGTTAGCCCTGTGCTTCATACCACTCCCTTTGTGCACCTTGTATAAGGTCCATGCAAGAATTGAGCCCAATCCATCACCATACCACAACGGTTTCACCATGTCGCGCAAAACATGGGCCTGAACGACGCAGCGTCGCCCTGTATAAGCATGGCTGTCGATAACGCATCACCGCTTGTGCGTTAGCCCTGTGCTTCATACCACTCTCTTTGTGCACCTTGTATAAGGTCCATGCAAGAATTGAGCCCAATCCATCACCATACCACAACGGTTTCACCATGTCGCGCAAAACATGGGCCTGAACGACGCAGCGTCGCCCTGTATAAGCATGGCTGTCGATAACGCATCACCGCTTGTGCATTAGCCCTGTGCTTCATACCACTCTCTTTGTGCACCTTGTATAAGGTCCATGCAAGAATTGAGCCCAATCCATCACCATACCACAACGGTTTCACCATGTCGCGCAAAACATGGGCCTGATCGATGCAGCGTCGCCCTGTATAAGCATGGCTATCGATAACGCATCACCGCTTGTGCATTAGCGCTGTGCTTCATACCACTCCCTTTATGGACCTTTTGTAAAGTCCATGCAAGAATTGAGCCCAATCCAACACCATACCACAACGGTTTCACCATGTCGCGCGAAACATGGGCCTGAACGATGCAGCGTCGCCCTGTATAAGCATGGCTGTCGATAACGCATCACCGCTTGTGCGTTAGCCCTGTGCTTCACACCACTCCCTTTATGCACCTTGTATAAGGTCCATGCAAGAATTGAGCCCAATCCATCACCATACCACAACGGTTTCACCATGTCGTGCGAAACATGGGCCTGAACGATGCAGCGTCGCCCTGTATAAGCATGGCTGTCGATAACGCATCACCGCTTGTGCGTTAGCCCTGTGCTTCATACCACTCCCTTTATGCACCTTGTATAAGGTCCATGCAAGAATTGAGCCCAATCCATCACCATACCACAACGGTTTCACCATGTCGCGCCAAACATGGGCCTGAACGATGCAGCGTCGCCCTGTATAAGCATGGCTGTCGATAACGCATCACCGCTTGTGCGTTAGCCCTGTGCTTCATACCACTCCCTTTATGCACCTTGTATAAGGTCCATGCAAGAATTGAGCCCAATCCATCACCATACCACAACGGTTTCACCATGTCGCGCAAAACATGGGCCTGAACGATGCAGCGTCGCCCTGTATAAGCATGGCTGTCGATAACGCATCACCGCTTGTGCGTTAGCCCTGTGCTTCATACCACTCCCTTTATGCACCTTGTATAACGTCCATGCAAGAATTGAGCCCAATCTCACCACCATGAGGATGGCCGGCGTGCAGTACTCGACGGCCTCGTCTGTCACGCATGTCCTGAAAGGGCTCCCGAGCAGCTACAACCTGATGAAGCGGCTGACGGTGGTGCCGAGAACGCGGGCGACGCTCAACGAGGACTCCCTGACCTCATACATCCTCAGAGACGAGGCGATCCAGGAGGCCAAGTGGTCAATGGTGCTCCTGCTGCAGGTGAACTGTGCCGTCGTGGCAAAGCAAAGTGGTCAACCGGGACAGCGCGGGCAGTCTAGCGGCAGTCGAAGTGGTGGTGGGAGGCCGGCCAAGGACGCTGACAAGAAGAAGTCAGCCCAGGATGGTGGTCGAGGAGGAAGAAGTCAACGTTGGGAGTGCTGGTTGTGCCACAGCCTCGACAACCTCTCCTTCGAGTGCCCTGACTGCAGTGACTCCGACGACGACGATATCAAGGGAGGCCGAGGGAGGTTGGCTGGGCGTCGCCCTCATCCGAAGAGTAAGCCGTGCAAGGAGAAGCAGTCGACCAAGTCGTCGACCTCGGCGAAGGACGCCGACTCCTCCTCTGGCGGCAAAGGGCAAGGCGACTAGGAGGCGTCGTGCTCACTGGGCGGCATCGTGGAGCCGACCATCTCGCTGGCGCCGGAGGCCGAGGAGGACTTCCAGGCGATGGCGGCAGCTATGCAGGCGAACCAGGCGGTGGTCCTGCTCGATAGTGGCTGCTTGCATCACTTGATGGGGACTAAGGAGGTCTACGTCGACCTGCAGCTGAGCGGCGACGTCAAGCATGTGCACAAATTCAACGGGGCGCTGCAGGCCGTCTGGGTCCGCAAATGCCTTGAGCGGTCGACGCTGCCGCCGGGGACGACATTGTACCAGCTGCTCACTGGGAAGAAGCCCGACTTGTCGCTGGCCCACGTGTGGGGCTACATGGCGCAGTTTCTGGTCCCTGAGCAGCAACGCGGTGGGAAGCTGAAGCCGAAGGCCAGGTGGGGCCTTCATCTCGGTGTGTCGGAGGAGAGCAAGGGCTGGGAGCTCCTCGACCTCACCGACAACAGGGTGGTCACCACGTCGGACGTGGTGTTCTATGAAACCATTTCGCTGGAGGTGTGGAAGTCGGAGCATGGGCCCGCGTCGGGGCGGACGCAGGTCAACCAGCCGACGGACACCTCGACGGCGACGCTACCTCTGCTCGCCGAGGTCAGTGAGCTCGCTGATGAGGACGCTGCGGACGTCCGCCCTCCTTCCCCTTCCCCTGCCCCTTCTGCCCCTCCCCTTGTAGCTGACCTGCGTAGGCTGACTCCGATGTTGGCCTCCGGCTATGAGGGGAGAAGTGGGGCATCGCAAGAAAATCGCCGGTGGCCAACGTGACGCCACACAAGTTAGTGTGGGAGTGAAGTCAACGGCAGGGGAGCAGTTGGTAGAGGAGGTGCAGCTGCCTTTGGTGGAGCCGGCAAAGGAGGCATCAGCAGGCAAGTAGCAGACAGGGGAGCAGGAGGCAGTGAAGCCGACCACGGAGCAGTCGGCGACCAGGTAGTCGGTAGGGGAGCCGACCGCAAGGGAGAAGTTGGCAGGGAATCCGACTGCGGTGCAGCAGGATGATGAGGGCAGCAAAGCCGGTGACGATGGAGGGGAACAGTCGGGTGCGGAGGAGTCCACCGACAGCGACGTGGTGGAGGTCCAGGCCAAATTCAGAGAACGCCCGAATTCTTCGTCCTGGCTGCCTCCACCACGGTGTACGACGAGGTCGACGACGACCTGCTGTACAACGACGTCGAGGAGGATGAAGACCTGCCGGAGCTCGACCCTGACATGCACGCCAAACCCGAGCACCACTGGGACATCTCCACAATGACGGTGAAGGAGGCGTTGGTGAGCTGGAAGGGCAAGGCGGTGAAGGATGCCATGGAGGAGGAGATCAGCAGTCTCATTGGCATGGGCACCTGGGAGCTGGTCGAACGTCCACCCGGGGTGAACATCACGAAGAACCAGTGGGTGCAAAGAACGAACCGGTGGGTGGGTACCACATCGACGACACCGTCGAGCGCGAGAAGGCGAGGTTGGTCGTGAAGGGCTTCACGCAGGTGTATGGCGCCGACTATGACGAGACATACGCGCCGGTGAGCAGCTACGTCACACTGAGGACTTTCCTCAGCATTGTCGCCGTCCTCGACCTCAACCTGATGCAGCTCGACATGAAGAATGCCTTCCTGCAGAGCAAGCTCGACCGGGTGTTGTGCATGTACCAGCCGAACTACTTCAACGACGGGACCGGCCGGGTGTGCAAGCTGCTAAAGAGCCTCTACGGGCTGAAGCAGTCGCCGCTGCTGTGGTACAGGGCTCTCGATGGTGTCCTGCTGGGCGCTAGCTGGAAGAAGAGCCAAGTCGACATGGTGCTCTACTTCAAGGTCGGCGACGACGGTGTGGCGTGCTGGGTGCTGGTCTACGTCGACGACCTGCTCGCCGCCAGCAGCAGCATCGAGATGCTGAAGGAGCTGCTCGAGGCCGCCTTCGAGGTGCATGAGATCTCGCCGGTGTAGAAGTACCTCGGGCTGGAGATCGTGTGTGACAGGCCGACAAGGAAGCTGTGGCTGCACCAACAGGGCTACGCCGACAAGCTGTGTAGGCGGTTCCTCGACAAGACGCCGGTCTCAGTCGACGCCTACGCCAAGCTGACGTTCAACGACGAGGAGGCACAGGAGCGCCAGGAGGAGGAGTACCGGTAGAAGGTTGGTTCACTGCAGTTCGTGGCGACAACGACGAGGTCGGACATCGCCTTCGCCTGCAGCAAGTTGGGGAGCGGCCTCATGGTGAGGAGCGACCAGCACCAGCGCGAGGTCGATCGATGCCTCACCTACCTCGCCAGCACTCGTGACACCACCCTGGAGTACGGCGGTGGACCAGAGTCGCTGAAGCTGGTCGGCTACGTGGACGCCGACGACGCTGGCGACAAGCAAAACCGGACGAGCACGAACGGCTATGTGCTTGTCTACAGAGGGGCCGAGGTCTCCTGGTTGAGTCAGCGCATCAATTGCGCGACACTGTCGTCGACCAAGTCGGAGTACGTAGCGGCCACCAAGGCTGACAAGGAGGGACGTTGCCTTCGCTTCCTTCTTGCAGAGTTCCGGTAGCTGGATGCTGGGACGCCGACTGTCCTTCTGGTGGACAACCAGTCAGCCATCACAGTCACCGACTGCATGGGTTTGACGGGTAACCTCAAGCACATGGAGCGGCGACAGGCCTGGCTGCAGCACATGGTGAAGCGCGGGAAGTTTTCGCTGAAGTACATCCCGACCACCGAGCAGCCGGCCGACTTCCTCACGAAGGCACTGCACTTTCCGGCCTTCTAGCGGTGCTCCGTTGCAATCGGCCAAGTGCGCCTGGCCAACGTGGGTGACGACGACGTGCAGTAGTAGGTGCCATGCCTTCTTGCATGGCTGGTGCGGTGACCGGCGTGCTGTGTGTTGGGTGCACGCCGACGCGCAATTCTCCAAATAGTGCTGCCGCGTCGGCTGGGGGCCAAGCGCCAACGCGGCAGGGGAGTGTCGACGGGAGTTGTGTTAGGCCTCAACCTCGTTTGGGAGGAGCCGACCTCGTGTTCGAGTGTGCGGGAGGTGCAGCCGACCCGCAGCAGTGGGCGAGCTGGTCGACAGGGCTGGTCGACCTGCACGGGGGCCACTGCAAGGGCGCCGACTTCGGGAGGCGGACTTGGGAGGTCGACCTATGGAGGGCGTCGACTTGATGACGCCAACTTGGGGACGCCAACTTGGCTGGTCGGCTGACAGGTGTGCTGGTCGACCTAGAGCTGGTTGACCAGGAGTGTGGTCAACCTGGGGCTGGTCGACAAGGCGCACGGTCGACTTGGTGCGGTCGACCAGTGGTGGTCGTTGACCTGGATGGTCGATGGGCACCAGGAGGTGTTGGTCGACGTGGTGGTGGTTGCCCAATCGGCAAGGTTACCCGAGCGACGGGGTTCTGCGGAGGCACGCGACGGTCGCTCGGATATTCATGGCGACCTCGGCCCAGCTAGCTTTGCTATATTATACCTAGGCCTCGTTGTTTGCTCAGTAGTTGTAATCACTTCCGCGATATTGCATTCTGCGCACTCTTCTTTCGTACAACTCATAACACTTGGTATCAGAGCTACTTTCCTAGGTTACCGTCCACTTTTCGGGGTAGTTTAGTGCAGGGGTGAGATAGGCTTGGTGGGCTGCAAAGCGGTCGGCTGAGAGATAGATACGATTATCTCGCTCCAACTTATAGCGTTTGCGATATCATCAAAGCCATAAAAATCGTTGTTAACCCGCTGCCCGTTAGGATGAGTCTCCGAAACATGACCCAAGCAGAGTTTGACACCTTTCTGCAGGACTTTCGGCCCATGCAATCCAACATGCAGACTATGTTTGGCGAGTTGGAGCGCCTGAGGGAGGAAAACGCCGAGCTACGCCAGACGCGAGGTGAAGTGCGTCAGGAGTCGCCCGTCGTGGATGAAGCAAGTAGCAGCTCCTCACTCAACGAGAACGTGTTCGACGAGCTGGATACTGACCAGAACGCTGAAGACGAGTGGGCGGCACGACAGCAACAAGTATGAGAGGCGCCCACACAGCAACAGGAACGAGCAGCGCCGAGGCAACAGTCGCCAACCCAGCCACAACAGGCACCAGCGACAACTCCGGCGATAGCTTCGGTGGTGCGCTCAGTGCATGCAGCAGCAACAGTTTCAACAACTGTCAAGATAAAACTGACGAACCCAACCCCGTTCAACCCCAGCGACAAAACCGTCACGGTGTCTGCATGGCTGTTTGGCGTGGAAGTGTTTTTTAATGCTGCGCGAATATCGGTGTGATATGCTACCTCGGTGTGGTATCTCGAGGTCGACGTGGCTGATCAGGTGTAGTCGTCAGCATGAGGAGGATCTTGTGTGTGCGTTGTGTAGGTGACAAGACACGGCGCGCCAATCATCTGCGAGCACTTGCGAAGCGGGTGCGTTGCTGTTCTGTGGGTGCAACGCTGTGCAGCCGCCTTGCTGCAGCGTTGGCACGCCGTCGACTTGCAGTGTTGGCAGACCGCGTCCTTGCACTACTGGAGTGCGGTCGACCAAGTCGTGCTGGAACGCGGTCGACCGTGCTGCGCTTGCAGTCGTCCTGCGTGCATGCTAGCTCTGATGTAGTCAGTCTTGCCAACTTTGTTGCTATCATTCTGTATTATTCTTGTGAAATTTTGCTAGTGAAACTATTGCAAATTCTCCACATGAATGTGCAAGCAAATGACTAAGGAACGAACGCAAAGATCACTCCTACCCCATGCATAGCCCGTAGTCTAGCTCCCGTTGATTGAGTTATCTCCGTAGGAGAGGAAGGAGCTGCAGCAGTTGGACCAGCAGCAGCAGCAGAAGCAGCAGTAGCACCCGCCGCAGCCGCCACTTTTGCAACAGCTGTTCCCTCCAGTGAGTGGCCTTCGGGCCCTTTGTCTTCCTTCCTCTCCTCCTGTCCACTCATAGCCTCTTACGGACTCGACTCCGGCTTTTTTCTCTTCTCATCAGTCACAGTTGCCTCCTCTTGTTGTCCCGCACGACTGGACCAGTCGTTGTCCTCCGCGTGCTCGGCCCTCGTCTCCTCTTGCCGACCTCCGCACTGTCTTGTTTCGTTCTAGTCCTCATCGTTCTCCGCCTGTGTCTATTCTCCCCTCACCTCCTGAGTCGTCTCTCGCCGTTTCCTCCCACCCTGTCACTAAGTACTACCGCACTGCTTGCCTTGTTGTCACACGTGTTCTCGCCTCTCTTGTCACGGACCCTTGTGCCTCTCCCTCGTCTGTCTCGGCTCTTATTGCCGCTGTCGCTGACTTTGCTTCCATCCGCCATCTTGACTACGCCACGCATGTGGTAGCTGCTCCACCTCCCTGTCCTCTGTCCGTCGGGGGTGAGTCTGCCCTTGGCTGTGACGTCCTAGAGGACAAGTAGTTTGAGCTGGATTTGTTAGCAGCCGCTTCCCCCTCTCTCTGCGCCATGCTGTTTTCCCTTGAGGGAGACCCTGACGCCCTTGACATAGCGACTCCTTGCGCGTACCATGAGGCACTGTCAGGGGAGTGGGCCTTACAGTGGAAAGCGGCTATGGACTCAGAGTTAGCGTCTTGGAGATCCACAAGCACCTACGTCGACGCAGTTCCCCCTCCCAGGGCGAACGTTGTCGATGGCATGTGGCTCTTCAAGGTAAAGCTGCTGCCTGGATCACCGCCTGTGTTCAAGGCGCGCTACGTGGCTAGGGGTTTCAATCAGCGTGAGGGAGTTGACTTCTGTCAGACCTTCGCCCCGACCCCGAAGATGACTACTCTTTGGATGTTACCGCACATAGCAGCACAGCGAGACTACGAGCTGCACTCCCTCGACTTCTCCACTTCGTTTCTCAAGGGCCGCCTACACGAGGAGATCTGGCTGCGGCGTCCTCCTGGCTTCACTGACACCTTCTCACGTGGGACCCAGTGGAGCCTGAGGCGACCAGTCTACGGTCTCCGCCAGTCGCCCCGTGAGTGGCACGACACTCTTCGCTCCACGCTTTGTGACCTTGGGTTTCGCCCTTCCTCTGCCGACCCGTGGCTGTTTCTTCGCGCTGGTTCCACTAATTTCTTTATACCTGTTTACATCAATGACTTGGTCTTTGCTACAGCAGACAGGGCAGCTCTGGCTGAGGTGAAGTCCGAACTACAGAAGAGACACATGTGCACTAACCTCGGTGAAATGCAGCGCTACCTTGGCCTGCAGATCACCAGGGACAGAGCCGCTCGCAACATGACACTGACTCAGTCACACATGGTGCAGCAGGTCCTTCGGCGTTTCGGGTTTCAGTCATCCACCACACAGCCCACTCCTCTTGCCGTTGACCACCGACTCACTGGTCCTTTTCCCAACGAGCCCTTTGAGTCTAGTGGTCTCTACGCAGAGCTTGTGGGCTGCCTCATGTACCTGATGACTTGCACTCGGCCGGACCTCGCCTTTCCCCTCAGCGTCCACTCTCACTTTGTTACGATTGAAAGACACCGTCCTGTTCATTGGACAGTTGTTGTGAGGGTGGCGAAGTACCTGGCGACTACATCAGGCATGGGGCTTGTGCTTGGAGGGACACAGCCAGTTGAGTTGACTGGGCACTGCGACTCTTCCTCCGCTGACGACGTGGAGACTCAGCGTTTGACTCAGGGTTACTGCTTCAGTCTGGGTGCTGGTGCTGTGTCGTGGAGGTCTACACGGTCGTCGTCTGTGGCTTTGTCCAGTGCAGAGGCAGAGATCTACGCTGGTGCCATGGCGGCACAGGAGCTTCACTGGTTGACCTTCTTGCTCACCGACCTTGGTGAGCGGCCTCGCTCTGCACCGACCTTGTACGCTGACAACAAGGCCATGATCCTCCTGTGTCGAGAGCCTCGACTGGAGATCAGAGTGAAGCATATTGACGTGAGGTAATTTCTTCTGCGAGAGCTACAGCGACGCGACCAGGCACGCTTTGACTTTGTGGTCTCAGAGGCCAACACTGCCAACGTCTTCACCAAGGCCTTGACGCCTGGTGACCACCATATGTTATGTGTGCAGCTAGGGCTTGTTGAGGTAGGCCCACGGTTGTTGTAGTGTTGCTCTTGTTGCATGTTCTGTTTGTCAGTGCCTTTATATACATTGTTCTCTCTTGAACTAGCCTTGTGGCCGCTTGTTTGTGCTCGGAATTTGTGTGGTGTCCTTGAGATCCACCCTGAGCTTGCTTTGTTTCTTGTCTTGACTGGTCTTGTGACCGTTTGTTCACCCTGCTTGCTTTGATGCCCCTCACTTAACCTATGGGGGTGTGTCAAAATATAATATGTGTTGTAGGCTGTAGTGAGGTGCCTTCTAGGGGGTACAGTTTCTAGGTTTGCATATTTGTACCCCATCCCTTTCTATTCTACACATTCCATTGCATTCTATTTTTGAGACTGCCATGCCCTTCAGGTCCCGCCTTTCAGGCCCTATATCCACCATCTCAACATTCTCTTATAGGGTCTTATCAGAGCAGTCTCAAATAAGGATGAATCATGCAGATCTTACCGAGGTTTTCATGTGGTCGAAGCAATGCCTTACAAGGTCCCATCATACATACACACTAAATCATATCCTCTGTGACAATAGTTGTACACCCTGCACCAAAACACTGCCGCCACTGCTTCCCATGACTGCCGCCACTGCTGCTGACACTCCTGCCGCCACTGCTACTACCACACCTGCCGCCACTGCTGCTGCCATTGATACTGGCACCGCTGCTACGCCCACTGTATCCGTGTCCCTCATAGCATGTACATGTCCGCAAGGCTGTTTCCGAGATATTAGATGATAACCGACTACTGAGGGGCACCTAAGTGCAAGTTCTTACAGAACTTACTTGAGTTTTGAGGGCACATCATTTCAGCTGACTGGGTGGAAATAGACCCAAAAACAATCGCGATAATCCAAGCCTAGCACCCACTGACAAAATTGACCGAGATGCAGAGTTTTATGGGGTTTGTCAACAATGTGCGCCGGTTCATCCTCGAAATGGCGAAGCTGATTGCCTCTCCGACCAACTTGCTGAGGCAGGGGGTTGAGCACACGTGGGTGAAGGAAAAGCAGGCTGCCTTTAGTGCCCTTAAAAATATTATGTACTTGTCGCCCATGCTTCACATCGCCGATCGTCTCCGACGGTTGGTGCTCGCCACCCATACCAGCAACGTCGCCATTAGATTGCTAATGTTACATGACTTTGGGAATGGACTTCAACCAATCACATACGAATTTCGCAAGCTTCACCCGCTCAAACGCAACTACCGATACACGACAGAGAGATGCTCACCATCGTGCACACATTCATGGTATATCGCAGTTACGTGACAAGCACAGATATGATAGTACGAACTGACATCGCTCGCTAGATTACCTTCGTGCCCAACCGAATCTCAACCCATGACAGATCCGCTGGCTGGACTACATGGAGCCCAACTTTCACTATATGGAACATACAAGAAACTCGCATCAAATGTCGCCGACACCCTCATTCGCCCCACTGCCCAACTACACAACATACTGCTCACCCAATCCAGCCCATTGCTCAAGGAATCCTTTACCCACGGCTACCGCACCGACCTATTCTTCACCAACAAAAAATTGCGACAGCTTACAGAGGCAAAGAGGGTACCGGTCATATCTCGGTAACAAGACTCACAACTACGGGACCTGTTTCTACGAGAAGCGCATGGCGTTGTTACCTCGTATGAGAGTACAGCGGCTACGCTTACCCATATATACTTTACCTTGCATTATCTTGCATTTCTATAATTTCTTATGATTTGTTTTGCTCGTTTTCTTAGAATCGTTGCTTTACAATATATTTTATACATATAGCATCAATTTAGGTTGTGTGCACCAAATCCTAAAGCATTTCGGTTATCGCCGCGTGAGTGTATGCTCCGCGTCATTTCACCGTATATCTTTCAACGAATTCGAAAAGGTCCCGTTCCTGACAGTTCTAGTAACCTCCGTCATACATGTCTTGTGTCATGCCTATACATACCTACTTTGTTGTACCCAGGATTCATTATAAAAAATATAAAATCGATCTTTCGATCCTCATTTGAGTAGTCAGAGCGCGTTTATACACTAAGTCCTTCAATCGCTAAAACCCAGCCTTTAAAAAACCGCGGGGGCGATGGCGAAAAGTGCCAATTCGGGTACGTAACCAGTTCGACGTAATTTTTGAAGTTCCCCTGAACCGGTTTCTGAACAGGAATGTCGGGCATGGAGAGGCAAGACGACAACTTTGTACAAGATATTGCCGCACTTCGTGCCGAATAGGCCCGGACCCACGCGACAATTCAACGACTTGAGGCATCTGTCAAACATTAATCACATAGCCTGTTTAGGCTGTAGTGGGGTAGACACTATTGTTGGAATAGCAGTAGAAGTTAGAAACGAGAAAGAGAGTTTGGACTAGCAAGCAGTTGAGTACATATAGCAAACCCTAAGTTGGGCTGTACTCACTATTGAGTACCCCACTGCAGGCTAGAGAAATATAACATTCTGACACACCCCCATAGCCAAAGTGGGGTGTAATCAGCACAACAAGCAAAGCAAAACAAGCTCAGGGTGGATCACAAAGTCACCACACATTCTGAGCACAAGTACAGGAAGTAGCAGTTTATAGTTCACAGCAACAAGTAAAGCTAGAGGCTATCACAGAGGGCAAGTAAGGAGGAGGATGCTGGACTGATAGGAAAGGAGAGAGAAGGCAACGGCTGAAGCTGCAGACACACGGGCAACAGGAGCGGCGCGCACTGTGGCTACCAAAGGTGCACCTCCGGACTACAGGAGTAACTGGCTCCGCGGCTAAGACGAGCGGCAGGAGCAACGGACCCACGGGCGACTGGCGGAGCGGCATCACTGGGCTACCGGAAGCGCACCTCCGGACTACTGGCGCTGCTGACGACAAGACGGCTACCTCCCTTCAACCTCCCCCACAGTCGCACCCCCACCTGTCACACACCCCCCGCTGCACCCCTAGTTTCACTCCCACGACACACCCCCATAGTATCAACCCGTCGTCTCCCACACACCCACCCCCCTCAGCGGCAGCTGCAGCAGTGGGAGACGGATTAGGAGGAGGAGCAGGGGATGCCACACCCCCGCCACCCCCTGCTCACCACCCCCAAACCCTAACACAGGGTAGGGCCGCAGCAGGGGCGGCAGCAGGGCAGAGCCGGGCAGGGCAGGGCCGGGACAGGGTCGGGGCAGGGCCGGAGCAGGGTCGGGACAGGGCCGGGACAGAACCGCGGCAAGGCCGCAACAGGGCCGGGGCAGGGCTGCGACAGGGCCGGGGCAGGGCCGGGGAGGGCAGGGCCGGGCCGGGCCGCGACGAAGACGGTGGGGGGGCCGACGCGCGGCCCCCTGCTGTCCCCCCCAGGGCGCCGCGACGGGCGACGGGAAAGGGGTCCCCCTAAGGGCGCCACGCCGGGCGACGAAAGGGGGGGCCGCGCAGGCCCCCGATGGCGCCAAGACGGGCGACGAGGGGGGGGGCGTGCACGAGCCCCCCGGGGCGACGAAACCGCCGTGCGCCCCGAGGCGCGCGACGGGCAGGGCACCGTCACGCGCCACGGGGTGCACGACGGGTAAATCAGGGCGTCGTGCTGCCCCCAGGGCGGCGCGACGAGTTGTGCTGAGGTCTGCTGGTGATCCCCGATTGATCCTAGGGAAGGGTTACAAGCTCGTTGTCCTAGGGGGTTATGGGCGCACTGACCCGCTACTTAACAAGCCCTTTTATCCCAATGGTCTAATGGTTGGGATTCTGACACACACGACGAGAAGGAGTGGTTCAACTTCAGTCCTGCGAAACTAACGTCATCATGCAGATGTCAAAGGTCCTGATTGCAGAAGGACTCAGCTACAACTTGCTCAGCGTAAGCCAGCTCATGGCAAAAGGAGTTCACCTGGAAGCCGACAGCACCACTCAGGAGTTCAAGCTGTACCACGGGAAGGGCGGACTTTACATCGGAAAGGCGATTCTGAAGAATAATGTCTTAGGCCTCGACTTCATCCCAGATCAAGGTACTGCCGACAGCCACGCAATAGTCAACTTCACCACTTGGACGCACCTGCCGGATCTCGACCCCGACTTCAGTCCCGAAGGTTTCTGGTACTCGCACACCATACATGAAGCAGAATGGACAAGGGCGTTAGCAGTGATACAACAGATAACAAGAGTAGCAGCAACATCAGCAGAAGCAGAGACATGAGCAGCAGCAGCAACATCCGCAGAAGCAGAAGCAACAACAGAGACAACAGCACCAGCACCAATCGCCGACCCTTCATCAGCACCACCTCCCATTGACAACACCACACCGACTCCCGCTCAGCAACTGACTCCCGCTCCACGCGACGTCCACAGAAGCGCCAACATTATCGCGGGATTTTACTCCAACTCCGAGTACAGACGTTCACCTGGACATCGCGCCGACGAATCACTGTGGCATCAAAGGTTAGGACATCCCCGCAACACGTCACTGAACAACACGATAAGAGCAGGAGTTCTCGACAAAGATTCACTACTCTTACCAGACGGCAGAGAACTTCAGCGAGTCTGTGGAACCTGCTTTACTTTCCCCGAAGCCGACTTACCCCATCAACCGTTCATTTCTCACCACAACCCGAGCGCGCCAGCCTACGCACCACTGGAGAAGGTCTACAACAACCTACTGTACACCCGCAAAAGCGGACAAGGAGCTTACAACTATGTGATAACATTCATCGACGCTGCGACCAGATACGTCTGGCACCTCAACCTACCATGTCGCGACATGGCCTTCAAAGCCTTCGTCGCATGGCTCCCAGTAGCGGAAAGGGAATCTGGAGTGAAGCTGAAGTTTTTTTAGTCAGACGGGAGAGGAGAATACCAGTCACAGCGGTTCAAGTAATACCTGGCGGAGAGAGGCATCAAGCAACTTATCTCTCTTCCCTACGCCCATCAACAGCAAGGTGTCGCAGAAAGGATGAACAGGACCCTCTAAAACACCATGTGCAAGCTGCTACGTGGCATGCGACTACCCAACCATCAGTGGCCCAAGGTGATGGACCACGTTGTACTGCTACACAACTTGCTTTCGTCATCCTCGCTTCCGAACAACGCATCACCGCATCTGCTGTGGATAGGAAAATTGGGCAACACAAAAATGTTATGGGTTTTTTGCTGCATGGTACAGTACCGACCCCACACTGCACGAACCGGCCGATTCTCACAACCAAAGGCAAGCTCACCCCCGACAGCAAGCCAAAGGCAAGCTCACCCCCGACGTCACAGCCAAAGGCAAGCTCACCCTCGACGGACGGAGGACAGGAAGAGTAAAAAACAAGACCCGCAGCGTAGTCAAGACGACACAAAGCGGCAAAGTCAACAAGCTCAGCAACTAAGGCAGACGCAACAGCAGATTCAAAGGAAGGGTCAGTCACAACTGTGGCAAGGAGACGACTGACAGTCGAATTGGCAACACGGACAAGGTCAGACTCAGGGTCAGGAACGTGCGGAAGAGAGGACATGAGAGGCAACGGCAGGACAACACTCTGTGGAACAGAGGAAGGACGGAGTGTCATATCGTGAGTGCCCGGTACACCCGGAGCACGAGGACGACGAACACGAGTAGGGACAGAAGCTCTAGGCTCTGGCTCTCGATGCTCAGGAGTGGAAGCACGAGTCTCAGGCTCATGACGCGCAGTAAGGGACGCAGTCACCTCAGTGTGAGGAGGAGGAGCAGGCAGCGAGGAACCAGGCAGTATCTATGGCTGAAATTGGTCAGTCTGTGGGAACAGTAATGGGGGAGTAGTTCCAGGATCCGGGAACTCAGTAGCAGCAGGCGGGAGACTGAGAAGGTGACGAAGTGCAGACCGCTGCGGCTGAGTAGTCGCACCCCCAGAACCTCCAGCTCCAGTAGCAACAGCACCCCAAGAACCAGTACCACCAGCTCCACCACCGGGACTGCCCCAACGGACAGCCCACTCGCGAAGCTGCAGCGGCGAGAGCGACTCCTGCCGACTAGCACCACTAACTTCAGAACCTCCAGTAGTACCTCCAGGAGTACATCGGGTGTCAACACCACCTCCAGTACCAATACCTCCAGCATAGCCAAATCCAGGACCACTAGTACTAGCACCTCCACGGCCAGCACCCTCAGTACCTCCAGCAGCACCTGCGCCTCCAGTACCTCCAGCACCACCTATGTCTCCAGTACCAGGAACACCGGCACTAGCACCTCTAGGGCCAGCACCTCCAGAACCTGCAGCTCCAGCACGTCCAGCGCCACCACCAGGACTGCCCGCAGCAGCACCCACAGCAGCAGCACCTCCAGCACCTCCAGCATCACCAGGAGTCCCAGCACCTCCAGCTCTAGTAGAACGAGCATGGCTAGCTCCACCACCAGGGCTGCCCCACTGGACAGCCCACTCGCGAAGCCGCTCTGGCGAGAGAGTCTCCTGCCGACGTGCACCAGTACCACCAGTAGCAGAACCTCCAGCTCCAGCAGTGCCAGCACCTCCAGCTCCAGTTGTCCCAGCACCTCCCACTCAAAGACGGCTAGCTCCACCACCAGGACTGCCCCACTGGACAGCCCACTCGCGAAGCCGCTCCGGCGAGAGAGCCTCCTGCTGACTCGTACCAGGACCACCAGCACCACTACCTCCAGTACCTCCTGTACCCAGAGGACACTCAGCACCCCCAGAACCAGCACCCCCAATGGTACCACCACCTGCAGCACCAGAGTCCAAAGCTACAGGCTGCAGCGACCGTGAAGACAGTCGAGGCGGAAACCCAGGAGGGACTGCCAATCGCGTAGAGCGGCGAGGGGTCATGGTGGCAGCAGTAGTCAGGTCACCCCCCTCAGCTGGACCAGAGGTGTCAGAGGAGACCTCAACTGGCTCAACCAAGGGGGACGGGTCAACCTGAGACACACCTGAGTGAGCAGGACCGTGCGGGGGGAGTGGGGCTACTTGGGGGGGGGGGGGGTCAGAGACCAGTGCGAGAGGTGGGAGGGGCATGGGGGAACTGCGGTGGGGTTGGAGATAGTAGAAACAAACAGACTCATCAAAGGTGACGTCCTGGGAGGAGAGAACACGACGGGAACCCGGGTGGTAAAACTGCCAGCCCGGGGCATCGGTAGGGAAGCCAAGGAAGACGCAGCGAAGAGTGCGGGGAGAGAGCTTCCCCCGGGGGGGGGGGGGGGGGGGGGGGGGGGGTCGCGAACAAGTGAAAGGGCACCCCAGACCCGAAACGGCGACGTATCACCAACCTCGCCCGTCCACCGTAGAGTGGGAGAGGTCTCCCGGTGGGAGACACGGGGCCGGAGGTTGAGTTTCTCAGCAGCGTATCGGACCACAAACGGCCACAGAAAATGGGGAGCAGCCGCAAGGACGATGGAGGTGCGAGCAACCTCCATCACCAAGCCAATGCGGCGCTCTGCAATCCCATTCTGCTGTGGAGAGGCCGGAAGCGTGAACGTGTGGCGGATGCCCTCAGCACCACAGAACTCCTCGAGGAGACCGGAGGAAAACTCACCACCTTGGTCAGAGTGCAGTCGCAGGACCGGGAGGTCCTGCTGAAACCGAGCCCTGAGCTGGCGACGGACAACACGGATCCAGCGGATTAGAACACTGCGGACCTCCGCCTTGCTCTGCAAGGGGAAGACCGTGGTGTAGCACGTGTAGTCGTCTACAACCAGCAAGAAGTAGCGCTCTCCGCCCTGTCCAAGGACTCGGGCTGGACCCCACACGTCCATGTGGAGGGTCTGCAGAGGAGCTGTGATAGAAGGAAACGAGGAGGATTGAGGAGAGGCGCGCTACCGCCCCTTGACGCAGGGAAGACACGGCGGCGCAAGCGACCTCGGGAGCGGGGGCAGGGACCTGGGAAGCCCAGAGACAAGGAGACGGGAGTGCATGCCTTAAAGGCATGGCAAGGAAGGATGGCCAAGACGGTAGTGCCAGAGGAGAGTCTGGTGCGTGAGGAGACGACATGAGCAAGACGCAGCGACCTCAACCGACGCAGCTACCTGACCTGACTCAGCTACCAGTGCAAACTCAGTGGTCAATGTGTACAGGCTAGACCCAGGCCTCCGAGTGAATGTGGCGAGGTGCTCACCAGTGCGCGAGTCCGTACAGATCGCCACTAGCTCACCTCCAGGCTGGGTGACAGTGACCCACTGGTCCTGGAGGACAGAGGTAGCGACCAAGTTCTTAGCGAACGAGGGGAGGTGGAGACCTGTGAGGAGGCCCAAAGGGGCCGCCGGACAAGGGAGAACAGTGGTGCCACACGTGACTACCGGGCCCCTAGAGGGGTTGGCCAGTGTGACAGGGACAGGGACTGTGAGCGGTGTGTTGTGTGATGCAATCATATGCATTCACGTCTGTCTGCCTCCCATCATGTGTTCGTGCGTTGCATGCGTGGTGTGAGCGTATGCAGGAATTTGTGTTTTGTGCGGTTTGGTTTTTCTGAGTGTGTGTGAATGTTATTTGGCTTGAGCAGATATCTGAAGTGACTCCTCTGCAAAAGAGCTTTCCGACGAACCAAGTATCACTTCAATCGGAGCACGAACAAGAAAGGTACGAACGTTGGAAGTTCGTATGCTTTTGATATTTGGTTGTGGTGACTATGGGAAGTTATGGTGTTGACTCCATAAGGATTACAGACTCTTGGGGGTTGGGAAATTCGTCAACATCACTGTAGATGCTGCCTAGTGGTTGGGAGGTGCCAAACCAGGTTGGCAAGTGTGGTCAAGTTGGGTGAGGTGGATGGCATGAGTTGGGAAAGTGACAAATGTCAAAGTTGGGGTGCCTATAGAGAGGGGAATTGTGTGGTATGGGGTGTCCTTGGTTGGGGACTCCCTTGGGACCTTCCCTCTCGTCCTCCTCATCCCCTCCTACCTGGTTCTATTGCCACTCTAACTTTCTTGTGTGAACTTGTGAGATAATTGTGATTGAGTTACGTTTTCTATGGCAGCATACCCCCTAGTGCGCCGAAGTTCATAACTCGAGTTATACTCCATATTTTGATACTATTCAAATTGGGAAAGATAGCCACGGTGAAGGGCTACAACATACTCGAGTTTGAAAGAATTCTAACAGTGGACCTTTCGTCGACGACGTTTCTTGTGACGACGACTTTTCTGTCCAGAATTGTAGTTGACGATTTTGAGATATTTCAGCCCCTAATCTTCATAGACTCCGTCCTTAGTCTCTAACACGGTGTGACTGTGGTGCTGTCATAGAAGAAGCAACGAGACGCTCCTCAGGCAAAAGTGTGCAAGGACTCCTCAGGCGCTGCCCCTGCGCTAGCTGAGTCACACGCACCGAGACTAGTAGCCTCTACGCCACCAGGTGCCTCTACACCCCCAGTACAAGTACCCCGAAACCCTCCGCCACCGGGGCTGCCCCACCGGACAGCCCGCTCACGAAGCTGCTACGGGGAGAGAGTCTCCAGCGGATTCTGCTGTCCACCCCCAAAACCTCCGCGTCTACTAGCGGCACTACCAGCAAGAGTAGACTCACAGGTACCTCCAGTAGTAGCACTCCACCGGGCAGCCCACTCACGACGCTGCTGTGGCAAAAGTGGCTGCTGCCAACAAGCACGGCTAGCTCCGCCACCGGGACTGCCCCACCAGATAGCCCACTCGCAAAGCTGCTGCGGTGAGAGAGACTCCTGTACACTCGGCTGCCGCTGACGTAGGACGGTTGTAGTGGCCATGGCAGTCAGTGGCAGACAGTAGCAGCGGCGCAAGGTGGAAAGTAGCTACTGCATTGGCGATAGCTGGGACGGTAGGTGTAGTGGCAGCAGTGGTAGGAGCAATAGTGGTAGCAACTGTAGGAGTGTGCGCAGGCGGTAGCGGCAGTTGGCGGTACGCGCGGGGCAGGGCAGGAGCGTGCAGGCAGCGCGAGCACACAGGGCAGGTCAGTGCTGGGCAGCGTGCAGAGCAGCGCTAGCGCGGACAGTGCAGGGCGCTGGCGCGGGCAGGGCGCTGGCGCGGGCAGGGCAGGGCGCTAGCGCACGGCACAGGGAGGGCAGGGCACTTGGCGCAGGCAGGGCAGGGCGTATGGCGCGCTGGCAGGGCAGGGCGCGTGGCGCAGGCAGGGCAAGGCGCGTGGCGCGCTGGCAGGGCAGGGCACGTGGCGTGCTCGCAGGGCAGGGCGCGTGGCGCAGGCAGGGCAGGGCGCGTGGCGCGCTGGAAGGGCAGGGCGCTGGCGTGGGCAGGGCAGGGCGTTAGCGCAAGGCACAGGGAGGGCATGGCACTTGGCGCAGGCAGGGCAGGGCGCGTGGCGAGCTGGCAGGGCAGGGCGCATGGCGCAGGCAGGGCAGGGCGCGTGGCGCGCTGGCAGGGCAGGGCGCGTGGCGCGCTGGCAGGGCAGGGCGCTGGCACGGGCAGGGCACGGCGCTAGCGCACGCAGGGTAGGGCGCTGGCGCGAGGCGCAGGCAGGGTGGGGCGCTTGGCGTAGGCAGGGCAGGGCGCGTGGCGCAGGCAGAGCGCGCGCGGGTAGGGCGGCGCTAGGCAGCAATGGGGCGCGACTCGAGGGCTGCAGCAGGGCGCGACGAGTGGGGCAGCAGAATGCGACGCGCGAGCTGCAGGGTGCGACGCGCGGGCAGCAGTGGGGCACGACGCGTGGGCTGCAGCAGGGCGCGACGCGGGGGGCAGCAGGGCGCGACTCGCAGGCTGCAGCAGGGCGCGACGTGCGGGCTGCAGCAGGGTGCGATGTGCGGGCAGGCAGGGCTGTGCGGCAGCCAGGCAGGGCAGCAGAGCACGCGGGCAGTGCAGTAAGGTGCGCACGTGGGCAGGGCAGCAGGGCGCGCGTGGGCAGGGCAGCACGCTGGGCAGGAGGGCAGAAAAAAAAGTTCACAAGGCCGGGCAGGGCGGAACGTTCGGTGGGCCGTAGGGAAAGAACCTACTCTAATACCATCTCAGAATAAGGAAAGAGGAATGAATGCATTAGGCAGAAGTTGAGTACAAATACCTAACCCTAATTGGGTTGTACCCCATAGAACATGACCCACTACAACCTAATATCACAATATTGTTTTGACAGTAGTAATAATAATAACAATAACAATAATAATAATAATGAGGCTAGTAATTACACACACCCTCTCAAGCCCACAATCTCCAATGCAAGGGAGGTGTGAATGAGGATGAGAGGATGGTATGCCAATTTGCCCTCCACCCTCCGATGCAAGACATGCGTGAGTGAGGGTGAGGGTGTGGAAGGTATGCTCTATGCCCTACACCCTCTAATGCATGGGAGGCACGAGTGAGGGTGAAGGTGGGGGGTGCTCTTATGTAAGTATGGGCTCTTATGTATGGTGCTCCATAGCCCGCCATTGAAATGATGTTGGATCCATGTTTGCAAGGTCGTCCTTATCTACATAAAAACCGAGCAATGGCGGTTCGAGGCGTACTGCATCGTGCTAGTCTCACGGCTCCCTTCAGGGTAATTGGCAAGGTACGAGTATAGCTTGGTCCAGTCGGCGTACACATTCCCAAACGGGTCTGTTAATGGTAGGGAGCTGGGGAAACATGACATCAATGGAGATTGGGGTGGATGTGGTGAGCTAGTGATGAGAGGAATGCATGAATGACGGTCTCACTCCCTAAGATGCATGGCATGATGAGAGAGAAAGAGAGTCACAAGACTCATGTATAGTGGCCTCACTCCCTGCCATGCATGGCATGATAAAGAGTGATGAGAGCAATGCAATCACGCATGGCGGCCTCACTCTTTGCATGTTTGTACCCTTTCCTATATCAATACACGGACCATTAGAGAGAGAGAGAGAGAGAGAGAGAGAGAGAGAGAGAGAGAGATAGAGAGAGAGAGAGAGAGAGAGAGAGAACACGTTGCAACCATCACCTGCCATGCCTGTACCTTGTGCACCCTATTAATACAGGACTGCTTGAGAGAGAGAACACGTTCATGGGAGAACAGGAGAACACTCTAGTTGCCTTCACATTCTTCACCAACAAACTGGCGCACATAGGACTGGCTCATAACCCGGAGAAATGCGCAGCCTGGAGTTAAGCCACCGTCGTGACTACCCAGCTACCACCCGGGTCCCATTTTCTAAGGATGGGGCGGCTAGCAGAGCAGCAGGGGTGGCGAGCGGGGCTGCAAGGGCGGCTCGCGAGCTGCAGGGTCGAGGGACGGGCCAGAAGGGGCGGCTCGCAGGGCCTGGGGTCGACTGTCGGGCCGGGGCCTAGGAGCGACGGGTGCTGGGCGACGGGCGAGGGCCGGGGCCTAGGGGCGACAGGCCTAGGGGCGATGGGTGTTGGTCCGGGGCCTAGGGGAGTCGGGCGACGGGCCGGGGCTAGGGGCGACGGGCGCGGGCCTAGGGGCGACAAGCGCGGGCCTAGGGGCGATGGGCGACGGGCCGGGGCGTAGGGGAGTCGGGCGACGGGCCGGGGCTAGGGGCGACGGGCGCGGGCCTAGGGGCGTCGGGCGACTGGCCGGGGCGCGTGGCCTAGGGGCGACGGGCCGGGCTAGGGGCGACGGGCCTACGGGCCGGGCTAGGGGCGACGGGCCTACGGGCCGGGCTAGGGGCGACGGACCGGCCTAGGGGCGACGGGCCTAGGAGCGACGGGCCGGGGCGACGGGCCTAGGGGCGATGGGCCGGGCTAGGGGCAACGGGCCTACGGGCTGGGCTAGGGGCGACGGGCCGGCCTATGGGCGACGGACCTAGGCAACGGGCCTAGGGGCGACGGGCCGGGGTGACAGGCCTAGGGGCGACACGAGGGTCGCTAGGGGCGGCTAGTGGGGCAGCGCAGTGGTGGGCCCAAGGGAAAAAAACGGTCCTAGCAGAGGACCTGCTCTGAAACCATGTCAAAAGAATGAACGAGAATGAATGAACTATGAAACAGTTGGGTACAAGTACTAACCCTAATTGGGTTGTACCCCTTATGGGCTGCCTCACTATAGCCTACACAAATGTAAGCACTATAATATTCTGACAGAGTTTCCCCGTGTATTTTATCCCTTGGATTCTGGTAGACCTAGTGTGTGGGGTGCCCAAACGTGAGCACTACAGGGGAGTGTTAACAGGAAGCGGCCTCGCCCTCACTTTGGCGAAGCTGACTACGCAGTCGGGTGTGTGGGAGGTGCAGCTGGCTGCCCGCAGAGGTCGACGCCGACTTCGGCGAGCAGGTCGGCGGAGTTGGCGGACCTGCGTAGACCGCTGCTAAGCCACATACGAGGGAGGTCGACAGCCAACTTCTATATGGGTGGTCAACGAGAGAGGAGAGAGAAAGAGAGAGAGAGAGGCCCTAATCCTTAGCCTCTCCAGCCCTCTCCAGCCTAGTATAAAGGCTCTAGGACCTTGTCCTAGAGCCTCATTATTCAGTTCTGTGTTCATTTGCTCCCCTAACCGAGCGGCTCGCGCAGGCCGCCTTCGGCGGCCGACGCTGGACAGCACGGCCTTCGGCCGCGCGTGAGGGAACGGCAAGCACATCGCAGGCAATAATAAGGCACAGGCGTACAGTCATGGCAGGGGGTCCCATCTACTAGCAACAATATGGGACAAGCACAAGGGGATCCTACATCTGATCCGCGTCAAGGACAGCGAGAAGACCCGTCAGAGAACGATGAAGCTCGCGCACCACCACTGTCGTTGCGCCGATCAAGTCGACGGCAGAGCCCGCGCGCAAAAACTTGCGCAAACCACGGACCGCCGTCCCCAGCTGTCCAACGCCCGCAACTCCACCCCGCGCGGGCGCAGCCAACACGGGCGCCAAGAGCTCGGCCAGCCGATCCGCGGCATCCAGGCACTCGTCCCGGGGGCCAGGGTCCAGATGAACATCCTGGGAGAGAGCCGCGTGACCATACACCTGAATCAGGTGCACTGCCCGCAGACCCTCAGAGAGGCGCCATAGCTGCCCCAGCAACGCCTCTGGCACCACGGTTGACGGAGAGGGACCCACCAGTGACTGTACTGGCACCGATGCAGCCGGAGGAGCAGGAGCAACAGGCAATAGGGAGGAATACTGGCTCGCCTGGGGTCCTCCAGCCGCGGTCACAAACTCCATACCCGCCACAGGAGGAACCCACGGCACGCGCATCCGGTTCCCATGAGCAACGACAGATGCAGAGGGAGCTGGGGGAGGGGGGACGGCTGACTGTGGAAGAGGAGGTGCAGTCTCATAGGGCGCAGACGGAGGAAGGGACGCATGTGCTGGAGCGACGTGCGGCGAGTTGCTCTGGCTCGCCTGCCCATTTCGCTCCAGTCGCATCGCATCAGAAACAACGCGCTGTAGATCAGCCATCGTTACTGGCTGATCATACGCCCAGCCGCCACCACGACCACGCCCCCCCCACCAGCCACCGCGACCGCCACGGGATGCAGCCCAGTTTTCCTGGGACCCACGGCGCCGAGGAGAATCGTGTCGCCGCCGCGTCGTCTCCCGCTCGTCACGGGGCGCAGGAGAGTGAGGCCGATGCTGCCGGCGGCTTAGAGACGGCTGACGCTGAGCCAGGGGAGCAGCAGCATGCGGTGCGGGATCTGGAACCGCCAGGACGTCCGGGGACGGCACCGATGTTGCCGCAATCGGTAGGACGGGAACCGACGCAACGCCCCCCCCCACCTCCCCCGGGCCGCCAGTGGTGGCGGACACCGCGTGCGGCGACGAACCAACAGCAACAACTGGTGCAGGCAGGGCGACAGAGACATGCGGCGCATCGAGGACCAGAGCGCCCGGGGGGGCATAAAAAACGACAACGGGAACTGGAGACTCAACGGGAGCAACAGGAGCAACAGGGGCAACGGGAGCAGGCCCCGCAGGAACGTGCGCGTGAGGAGTTGCCGCAGTGGGGAGATGAGGCTCTGCGGTAGGTGGAGCCGGCTCTGGTGGATTCGGGGCCTCCAGCACGGAGGGAGGGGGTTTCGGTGCAAACGGCAGTGGCGGCTTCTTCGAGGCAGTCACCGAGCCAGACACTGCCGGCAACCTACCGGAACCCACAGACGCAACGACAACGCACTCTGGCTCAAGCCAGCCTTCGATCACCATCGCGGAGAGGACGGGGTAGACGCCGCGGGGGAGGAGCAGCTAGTCGTGTGGGCGGCAGACCGGAGAATGCCTTCCAGGTGGCAAGACGACAGGCTTTAAGAACGATAATCGAAGATATCGACCAGGAGGAGCGCAACGACCCCTCTTATAGGGAGGAGACGTATGTCCTTAGTAGTACCAGTGAAGAGGAAGATGGAACCCGGGAAAGGAAAGAGGCAGCGAGCAGAAGTCGAACGGAGCAGCGGAGTGCAGAGGAATCTCATCGAGCTGAGGGTGAGCCACACGATGGCGATCGTACGGCCAGAAATTCAATTCAATCTCCAACCCCCTCCCCGAGCCGCAGCCGCACAAATCGGACCGCGAGGCGCCAGGCCAGCGTGGCGCCCGTGGTCCCACATCAGCGCTACTACTCGCCAGAGGAGCTGGCGACACACCATGACCGGTTCGCTCCACTTGCGAATTGGGATATTGCCCCGCTCTGCGACAGTCGCCAACCCTCGCTAGCCCGCAGATTGCCGCCAAACGTGTGTCAGCTTTTTTCGCTATGCCTGCTGACACCACTCCTACATCTATCGCATAACCCGGGCTCTATCGCAGGCTGGCGCCTGCTCCTTTTTCTCCCGCGTCTCACTCTTCGTCAGACTTCGTCAAAACGCCCAGATTGGCCGAAAATCAAAGCGCGACTCCGGTCGTTCCAACGTGGCGAATGGGATCAGCTGTACACTGAAGTAACTGAAGCAGTCAATAACCCAGCACCGCCACGACACCAACCCGATGACACAGGTGTCATCAGCAGAGCGGAGGGACTGGCGAAGCGTGGGAGTCTACGCAGAGCGGTGTTGGCACTGGAGTCAACCCCAGTCTGCACGCCCTGTCCTGGGATTTTGGATGAACTCCGACAGAAACACCCACAAGCGGGACCCGAGCCGCTGATGTGGCCCCAACGCGACGATCCCCGAAGCCTCTCAATCCGATACGCTGACTTCCACAAGCTGCTGAGCCGGTGCAAGAACGGAGTGGGTGCAGGGCCATCTGGCACCACTTTTGAACACTTGCGCAATGCGGCAATCACGAACGCATCGGTCTGCACCCATCTTCACGCCTTGGTTAACACCATGATGGGGGGTAAATTGCCCCAGCCTGTAGCAGACCTGCTCACGTCATCCCGCCTAATTGCGCTGGCCAAGCCAGAAGGCGGGGCCCGACCAATTGCAATAGGCGAATGCTTGACCCGCCTGGCAGCAAAGGCCGCCTTGTCAGTAATAGGAGAAGCAGCACGGGAGTTTTTCCTACCGCTGCAATTCGGGGTGGCAGTCCCAAGTGGAGCAGAGGCGATCATCCACACCGTACGGGCTTTCATCGACACCCGACCTGACACACTGATACTACAAACCGACCTATCAAACGCTTTCAACAGTATCTCGCGACAAGGAATAGTAGCAGCTTTACAGGACGATGCGTTACAACCATTACTGCCGCTGGTTCAACTCACATATGGCAACCCGTCGCTACTCTACCTCGATGCCGGTTTCAACAGCGCACCCTTGGCAAGCGAACGAGGTGTCCGCCAGGGAGACCCCTTAGGCCCCCTGCTGTTCGTGGCAGGAATACACCCAGCCCTACGTGCGACGGCAGACGCTTACCCCCGCGTGCTCTGCCTAGCCTACGCCGACGATGTCACGTTCCTAGGTGCCTCCGCCGAGACAACCGAAGCCTTCGCTCATTTCACTGGACAGCTAGAGTTAGTAGGCCTCCGACATAATCCCGGAAAGTGTGCCGCATGGAGTAGAACCCGCCCAGCCAGCTCGGTACAACTACCACTGGGAGTTCCCTTTTCCGATGACGGCGTTCGGCTCTTAGGCAGTTTCATAGGAACGACGGACGGGGCAGCCTCTTTCATTAAGGAACAACTCACGGCGATGGCGAAACCGCTCCCACTGCTCGAACGAATGGACCCACAGACCTCCTCGCTGCTCCTCACCCGCTGCATATCCCGCCGCGTAGCCTACCTTATGCGGACCACACCGCTCAACCTCCTCCCCGACGGCAGCTGGTCGCAGTGGGGACGGGACCTTCTTGCCACCCTTTTAGCCTCATGCGGTATCCGTATCCGCTATCCAACAAGTACTACTGAGCAAAACCGGGTCTGGGAACAGTCCACACTACCCCCCTCTCTAGGTGGGATCGGCCTCACCAACCCCACGGTCGAAGGAATATATGGCTTCCTAGCAAGCTTCACTCAGGCAGCCCTACTCCTCTGCTCGCTCCCCTTAGAACCGGACGACATCCAGACAAAGGCCAAGAACTTCATGTTACTACCACGAGACACTAGCACACCCCTTCATGCGTGGCTGTCGGCCTGTGAAAGGGCTCTACCGGCAGACGCTCGTGAGATCCTAGAAGCAGAGAGACTAGAACCTAAGGGCGTGAAGCTGCAACACGCCCTCGCAGTGAAAGTCCACGGGAGGAGATATGTGATACAAGTTCAGGAGACCCGACGGATAAGCCTCAACCCGCTATCTGGGCACACCCAGCGCATGTTCTCCCTTACCGGCTATGGCACCGGAGACTGGCTGACGGCTTTACCGATTGAAAACACCCGCCGCGTCGCGCCAGAGCACTTCTCCAATGCTGTCCGCTTTCGCCTTGGCCTACCCTTCTCTACGCCCGCCAGGTGCGACTGCTCGGACCACACAGCGATCATCGACCCTCGGCTGCCAAACCATCTTTTCCGCTGCAGCACGGGCAAGCACAGGATTAACACCCATAACGAGCTCCGGGACGCCTGCATCACTATGGCACAAGACGCGGGTCTCATTGTCTATGGGGAATCTGTCGCCTACTGCCCAATCGAGGACCAGACTGCGGATATCACTATACAAGACAGGAGCTCAGGGGCGGTGTAGATCTGTGATGTCACCATCACCGACCCCATCAGCACCAGGGACCCGAATGCAACCAAGGGAAGAGGATGGGCAGCAAGAGAGATGGCGGACAAGAAAAAGAGACACTATGCCAACCGGCCGGACACGGTTGGCTTCTTCCCGCTGGCGGTAGATACCTATGTGTGCCCATGTGCAGAGGTCCCAGATTTCTTGAGCTACTGGCGGACATAGCTGCTAGGCATCAATTCAACGCCCAACCTCACTCCCTTCATGCGGCTAGGTTCCTCCATCTCTTCAGGCAGCGGTGGTCCGTGGCTCTGCAAAGAGCACAGTCAGTGGGTTACCTTATTAAGTCGAGTCAGGCGGCAGTAGCTGAAAATCCCCCCGTGGGGGGGGTGCAGTCTGAGCTTCATCTTGGAGACTGTTGTGCTATAATAGAGCCCCTTATGGAGGTGTAGAAAGGCAGTTGTGTGTGGTTAGTTTCTGGTTTGCTTGTTGTTTTCAGTCCTAGCTCCCATACTTTGCATGTTTGTACCCTTTCCTATATCAATACACGGACCATTAGAGAGAGAGAGAGAGAGAGAGATAGATAGAGAGAGAGAGAGAGAGAGAGAGAGAGAGAGAGAGAGAGAGAGAGAGAGAACACGTTGCAACCATCACCTGCCATGCCTGTACCTTGTGCACCCTATTCATACAGGACTGATTGAGAGAGAGAACACGTTCATGGGAGAACAGGAGAACACTGTAGTTGCCTTCACATTCTTCACCAACAAACTGGCGCACCTAGGCCTAGCTCATAACCCGGAGAAATGCGCAGCCTGGAGTTAAGCCACAGTCGTGACTACCCAGCTACCACCCGGGTCCCATTTTCCAAGGATGGGGTGCGCCTCCTTGGTAGTTACCTGGGCCCTGCCAACGGCGCTGCCAATTTCCTAGTGGGGCAACTGGAGGAGATGGCGAAGCTGTTACCACTCCTCGATTGAGCCGACCCCCAAGTTGCCTCACTGCTGCTAACTCGCTGCATCTCTAGGCGTATAGCCTACCTCACTAGAACGACCCCACTCAACCTCCTCTCCCGCAATACGTGGTCTCAATGGGGCAGAGACCTGTTAGCCACACTTCTCACTTCGTGCGGAATCCGGGTCCCCTCGTGTAGCATTGAGCACCCGAGGGTTTGGGCACAGGCGTCACTCCCTCCGTCGCTAGGCGGGATCGGTATTACGAATCCCTTAGTAGAGGGTGTGCACGGCTTTTTGGCGAGTTTCACCCAGGCGGCGCCTTTCCTCACATCCCTCACACTAGCGCCGGATAGTGCCCTGGCACAAGTCAGGAACCACATGCTACTGCCCCGGGACGTCACCTCGCCACTACATACCTGGCTCACTAAGTGCGAACTGGCTCTGCCTACTGACGCATGTGAATTGCTGGAAAAGGAGAGACTGGCACGGTCGGATCTTAGGCTCCAGCACGCGCTTGCTCTGAAAGTCTAGGGGAGCAGGTACGTCGTCCAAGTCCGGGAGAGTAGGCGCATGAAGCTGAATCCGCTATCAGGCCACACCCAACGCATGTTTTCGCTGACCGGGTACGGCACAGGAGACTGGCTGACCGCCATCCCCATCGCGGCAAATCGGCGCATTGGACCTGTGCACTTCGCTAACGCTGTTCGCTTCCGGCTGGGCCTCCCATTCTCTACGCCGGCGAACTGCGATTGCACGGACCAAACAGCCATCCCCGATCCACGTCTACCAAACCACCTCTTCCGCTGCGACACGGGCAAGCACCGCATTAACACCCACAACGAGCTTCGGGACGCATGCATCAGCATGGCCCAAGACGCGGGGTTCATTGTCCACAACGAGTCAGCAGCCTTCTGTCCGATTGAGGAACAAACGGCCGACTTCACCATGAGTGACCGTAGCAGCGGGGCGGTTTGGGTGTGTGATGTCACAATCACAGACCCCATCAGCACAAGGGATCCCGAGGCAACGAAAGGCAGGGGATGGGTGGCCCGGGAGCAGGCCGACAAGAACTCAAAGCGAGGCCATAGTGGCGCAGTACGCAGGAGCAGCAGTAGCAGTAGGAGCAGTAGTAGCAGCAGCAGCAGTAGCCGTAGAAGCAGGGGCAGAGAGGCCTGGGGCCTAGGGGCCGAGGGGCCAAGGGGCCGAGGGGCCAAGGGGCCGAGGGGCATGGGGCCGAGGGGCCAAGGGGCCGAGGGGCATGGGGCCTAGGGGTCGAGGGGCCGAGGGGCGGGGCCGAAGGGCCTAGGGGCCGAGGGGCCAAACACGAACTGGGGGGGGGGGGGCGAGGGGCCGAGGGGCCAAGGGGCCGAGGTGCCGAGGTCAAAGGGGCTGAGACAGGTCGAGACAGGTCGCGAGGGGCCGCGGCTAGAGGCGACGGGGCCTAGGGGCCACAGCTAGGGGCGACGGGGCGACGGGGCCGAGGGGCCTAGGTCGATGGGGCCGCGGGGCGACGAGGCCGCGGGGCCAGGGGCTACGGGGCCGAGGGGCGAGGGCCGAGGGGCCGCGGGGCGAGGGCCGAGGGCCTAGGTCGACGGGGCCGCGGGGGGTCGGGGGGCCTAGGTCGACGGGGCCGCGGTGCCTAGGTCGACGGGGCCGCGGGGCCAGGGGCGACAGGGACTGGGGCCTAGGTCGACGGGGCCTAGGGGCAACAAGGCCGTGGGGCCAGGGGCTACGGGGCCGAGGGGCGAGGGCCTAGGGGCCGCGGGGCGAGGGCCGGGGGGCCTAGGTCGACGGGGTCGCGGGGGGTCGGGGGCCTAGGTCGACGGGGCCGCGGTGCCTAGGTCGACGGGGCTACGGGGCCAGGGTCGACGGGGCGACGGGGGGCCGAGGGGGCCGCGACTAGGGTCTGTTGGTGCAACCCTACGGTTTGCATTCGGCTTGTTGTCCGTGTGCGTGCATACGTGTGTGCATGGAATGGTATGAGGGCATGGAATAATATATATTTTATGCTTACAATAGTGTGTGAATGATGAGGCATGATTTTGAATGTGTGTGTCGAGTCAATAGCGAGTTATCGCTAGTCGTGTGTCACGTCGTCGTTTGCGTGTCGTGTGCGGTTTTCTATTTTGTCGTGTGTGGAACGTTCGGCGTGTCGCAGGTGTGCGCAGCAGACTTCCAAGAACTCAAGGAAGAATTTACCTTGAAGAACCAGAGCCTTGGTTTCAAGAATCAAGTGATTTCGAAGCTCTCCAAAAGGGTAAACTTTAAGATAGTGAGAATAGTTGCATTACTTTGTCTAGTGTAACATTTCTCTTGGTGTAGGCCCTTGTGGAGGGTAGTTTCGAGACCCTTCGTGGTTGGGGACAGTGTGGCACTGTTCCACATCACTGTACCTCGGCTCTTGGGGTTTGTAGGAGCTGGGAGTCATTCCCAACTCGTAACTCTTCCTATCTTGTGTTCTAAGACTATAGTGGCTGCCATAGTACCGTTCGTTCAAACCGACGCTGTGTCGTCAATTCTTTATGAAATCGTGCAATCTAAATTGCTTATTGTAGAAGACGTGAAGACGCTCCAGATCCAATTTGAATCAAGTCATTTGCAGCTGTGAGCAGAACGCTATCAACGTTTGAAGCCGCTGTGCAGAAATCCGTCTGTGCTCTCTATCTTTCGTTTTAGGCACATTCAAGCCTATTGTGACTATAACAAGTGGTATCAGAGCCCCTTGGAGCAGTTTCGACAATGGCTGGACCTGAGGAAAGGGGTGGCAGAGGTGCTGGTGGCAATGGAGAAGCTCAAGCTCAAGGCCAACCCCGTGATTCAGCCATGGCGCCCATGCAACCAAGTCTTGGCCCACCTAGGGATGAGCCTAGGGTGTTTGGGCTTGACAAGTTCAACGGTGACGACTTTGCTGAATGGTCCTTCAAGATGGAGAACATCTTTGACCACTATGACCTGCTGGAGGTGATGGAAGGAACGGAGAAGCGCCCCGAGAACGACCCGGAGAAGAGCCCGTGGGTGCGGAAGAGCGCACAAGGCTATCTCCTACTTGGGCAAGCGTTGGGGAGCAGCCAGATCCGTCACATCAAGCCATTCCAGCGTGAACCAGAGAAGGGACCAAAGGCATGGGCTGCTCTCAAGGGTGTACACGCTCCTGCAACAGCGGCGGTAGCGGTGGTGTTGGAACGGCAAATGGCGGCACTACGAATTGAAGAAGACGAAGCGGTTGAAGAAGGGGTGCAGAAATTCTTCGACTTGTTGACGCGGCTTGAGGGAGCTGATTTGAACTACAGTGAGCTCCAAAAGAAGACCAAGTTGCTGGCCTTACTCCCAGAGTCATGGTCCTCTCTCATCATCAACCTCAATCGTGACTTGCCCCGCCTCTCGCTCGAAGACGTGAAGCGAGCGATCCTTCAAGAGGATTTCCGTCGCCGTGAGTTGGCGAGTGCGGATGGCGCCGGGGCAGCAAGCATCGGCCGTGGATATGGCCGTGGAAGGGGCAGAGGACGTGGAGGAGGAAGGTTTGGAGGCAGCAACTTCAACGGAGGCCGCGGGAGTAGCGGATACGGCAATGACAACAAGAACAACGGACGCGGTCGCGGACGGTTCGACGGCGAGTGTCATTTTTGCCACAAGAGCGGACACATGTGGCGCGATTGCTACAAACTCCCCGATGGATGGACTCCTGCTCAAGGCCAAGAGGGTAGAGGAGCAGGAGGAGGGAGAGGAAGAGGCCGTGGAGGCCGTGGCGGTCGCGGAGGTGGTGCTGCAAGTATGAAGAGTGCCGGCAACGAGAGCGAGTCGAGGGACGATCGCTTTCCGGGTCAATTCTTCTTCGTGTCCACACAAGCACCGGCTGGTCCAGAGAAGGATGAAAGCTTTGAGGAGCCAGCAGCTGTGGGGAAAGTCACCCTACACTCCCTGGACTATTGGGTGATCGATAGCGGCGCTACCTATAGCATGACACCTCGTGCGGACTTGCTCACCGAACTTGAGCTGTCACCGGTGAAGCATGTGACATCGGCTTTGGGGCAGCGAGCAGAGGTGAAAGGCATGGGCAAGGCCATGTTCAAGGGTGCTGATGGGAAGATGGTGGGCCTCAAGAACGTGCTTTGGGTGCCCAACCTTGCTGCCAACCTGATTTCCGTGCGGCGGTTGCAAAAGGCCGGCATGGACACGAGCTCGAAGGGAGCTAAGACCTACACCGCGAGGCTTGGCGAGCGGATTCTTTGGGACCTTCACGAGGATAGAGATGTCTACAACGAGATGTGGCAAATCCCTGTGGTCCCCATGCCTAAGGAGAGGCAATTGGCAGCAAGCATCAGCACCAAGGGTGAAGCGGTTGGTAGCGGCGATGGCACGAACGGTCGCACTAAGGAGATTGAGTCTAAGAAGTGCAATCTTGGAGGGACCAGCAAGCTTGGTGAACATGAGGAGAGTGGTGCATGAGCCAAGGAGCAGCACAAGGGTGAGGAGAACCCCAAGGCAGTAGCGGAGGAGGAGTACGGAGAGAGCATGTGGGGCATCATTGCGAGTGCGGCATTCTCCAATCCGACTTCGGCTACGGGGGAGTGTGATTGGCTCACCTTGCATCGGCGAATGGGGCATGTGGCCCTGCCCATCTTGCAGCAGCTAGTGAAGGATGAGATGGTTGCTGGCATACGTGTGAAGGGGGAGCCCGATGAGGTACTTGGCTGCCCGATGTGCATGCAAGCCAAATTCACCCGTTACCCGTTCTCTAGTTCGGAGGCAACGGCTAAGGCACCACTTGATGAGGTGGTGATGGACGTGGTGGGCCCCTTGAAGCTTGGAGCTGCTGGAGCTGAGTACTTTCTCACCATTGTGGATGTCTACACTCGCATGACTTGGGTGTACGTGCTGTCCAAGAAGAGTGACGTGGCTGAAACGGTGAAGACCGATTGGTTGCCGATGGTGGAGCGGCAACAAGACCGGCTAGTGAAGGCAATTCGCACCGATCGAGGGGGAGAGTTCCTGAGCAAGGAGTTCTCATTGTGGCTGAAGAAGAATGGCATAAGGCACTCCCTTACCATGCCATACTCCCCTGCAATGAACGGCATCGCCGAGCGAGCGAACCGGACAATCACGGAGACGGCGCGTGGGTTGCTCATTGAAGCCGGGCTACCCGACTATTTCTGGCCTGATGCGGTGCGGAGTGCGTGTGTGGCCAAGAACAGAGCTTTGACTCATGTGGGAGCAGAAAAATGGGTGCCCTATGTGGAGTGGGTTAGAAGGAAGCCAAAGGTGGATATGCTTCGGGTGTTCGGGTGCATGTGCATGGCGCTCGTGCCTAAGCATCTTCGGCACAACAAGCTCGGTGCCAAGGCGATATGGGCTGTGCACTTGGGCATGGCTCAAAACAGCAAGGGGTGGCTTCTTTGTGACCCATTCACTAAGAAATTCTTGGTGAGCAGGGACTGCAAATTCATAGAGAATCTGATGTACAAGGATTGGAAGGCGGAGAATGAGGCGAAGATAGGCATGCGGTTTGGGGAGGTGAAGAGTTCCGGTTTGGAGCATGTGGAGCTGCCCTTGGAGCTGAGCAGCAGCAGCACCACCACAAGGCAATCTACCCTTGTGAATGGGGGAGAGGAGGCCAAGGATGCAGAGGAAGAAGAGGAGGAGGTGCAGCAAGTGAGCGAGCGTGCACCGACACTTCCTTCTCGCACTACGAGTGCTCCACGGATCCGAGTCACCCCGCAGCAACGCCAAGGCCTTCATGTCCCTGCAGCTGAGGAGGAAGGAAGGGGCAAGACGAGAATTCAAGCCCCTAATAGGCTGACCTATGATGCACTGGGAAAGCCAGCCAAGTCAGCCTTGGCCGGAGCGGCACTTATAGTTGGAGATGACAAGGAGAGTGACTACGACGAGTGTGCCTTCGTGTTCTTCTCTCCGGTGGAGATGCTCGGGGAACCAGAAACTCTCAAGGAGGCCTTGGAGAGTAGTGATGCTGAGGAGTGGAAGAAGGCAATGGAGAGTGAGCTGAAGAGCATTGAGGAGAACGGCATGTGGGAATTGGTGGAGCTACCGGAGGGGCGTAAGGCGATTACGTCCAAGTGGCTCTTCAAGATCAAGTCCGACGCCGACGGCAAGATCGAGCGCTACAAGTCTAGGCTTGTGGCAAAGGGGTACCAGCAGAAGGAGAAGGTGGACTATAAGGAGTTGTTTGCTCCTGTGGTGAAGCCGACGACGCTGAAAACCCTACTCGCGGGAGCTGCCATCAAAGGATGGGTGGTGAAACAAATGGATGTCACAACGGCATTCCCCAACGGCGTCCTTGAGGAAGAGATTTTTATGGCGCAGCCAGAGGGGTTTGATGATGGTAGTGGCAGAGTTCTGAGGCTGAAGAAGGCCCTTTATGGACTGAAGCAGGCCCCTAGGCAGTGTTACTTGAAGATGCGAGGAGTTTTGGAGGAGATAGGGTTCACTCCTTCATCCGCCGATCATTCCTTGTTCATGCTTGGCGAGGGGGAGCAAAGGAGTTTCATGGTGGTTTATGTGGATGACATCCTCATTTTCTCACCCTCTTCTGACCTTGTGAAGGAGGTGATGCTGAAGCTTCAAGACAAGTTCAAGTGCAAGGCACTTGGTGACATGAGCTTCTACCTCGGGCTTCACATTGAACGCGATGTGGAGAAGCGGTGCATGCGGGTGCATCAACGAAAGTACCTGGAGGCATTGGCTGCCAATTTTGGGCAGAGTGAAGGCCATGTGGCCTTCAAGTGTGTGAAGGGACCAGGGGAGGAGAGCGTTGGTGAAGAGGAGAGGCGCCGTTTTCACTCGTTGGTGGGCAGCCTCATGTACGCGGCGGTAAACACCCGTCCGGACGTCGCGTTTGCTACCGGACAGTTGGCTAGGGTTGTTCAATGCCCTAATGAGGAGCAAGTAGCAGCTGGAATGAGGGTGGCCAAGTATCTTGGCCAAACACCGACCGTTGGGCTGCAATATTCGGCGGCGGCGCAAAGGCGCCAAAAGGGCGCGGATGGTGTTGAACCCGGGCGTTTGTTCCTCACCGCATTCTCGGATGCTTCTTTTGCATCAGAACCAGAGGACATGACAAGTGTTGGAGGGTTCATTTGCTGTGTTGGTGGAGGTCCAACTGCTTGGGAGAGCAAGAAGCAGGTGGATCAAGCATTGAGCTCGGTGGAGTCCGAGTATATGTCACTCTTCCGTGCCGTACGAGAGATTGTGTGGCAGCGGCGTTTGTTGGCTGAATTGGGGGAGGAGCAGCAAGGACCTACCCCACTCTACTGTGACAGCCAGGGTGCCATTGCTCTTGCTAAGAACCCTGTGTTGCATGGCCTCACGAAGCACATGAGGGTGAAGTGGCATTGGACGAGGAGCATGGTGGCCGCGGGTGAAGTTGAGTTGCACTATGTGAAGACGACAAGGCAGCCAGCTGACATGATGACCAAGAGGCTGGTGGAGCAGCAGCATTGGAAGTGTTGTTAGCTGGCTGGGATGGCTCTGAACTGAGAGAGAAAGATCCTAAGGCCAACAATCCGAGGGGGAGTTTGTTGGTGCAACCCTACGGTTTGCATTCGGCTTGTTGTCCGTGTGCGTGCATACGTGTGTGCATGGAATGGTATGAGGGCATGAAATAATATATATTTTATGCTTACAATAGTGTGTGAATGCTGAGGCATGATTTTGAATGTGTGTGTCGAGTCAATAGCGAGTTATCGCTAGTCGTGTGTCACGTCGTCGTTTGCGTGTCGTGTGCGGTTTTCTATTTTGTCGTGTGTGGAACGTTCGGCGTGTCGCAGGTGTGCGCAGCAGACTTCCAAGAACTCAAGGAAGAATTTACCTTGAAGAACCAGAGCCTTGGTTTCAAGAATCAAGTGATTTCGAAACTCTCCAAAAGGGTAAACTTTAAGATAGTGAGAATAGTTGCATTACTTTGTGTAGTGGAACATTTCTCTTGGTGTAGGCCCTTGTGGAGGGTAGTTTCGAGACCCTTCGTGGTTGGGGACAGTGTGGCACTGTTCCACATCACTGTACCTCGGCTCTTGGGGTTTGTAGGAGCTGGGAGTCATTCCCAACTCGTAACTCTTCCTATCTTGTGTTCTAAGACTATAGTGGCTGCCATAGTACCGTTCGTTCAAACCGACGTTGTGTCGTCAATTCTTTATGAAATCGTGCAATCTAAATTGCTTATTGTAGACGACGTGAAGACGCTCCGGATCCAATTTGAATCAAGTCATTTGCAGCTGTGAGCAGAACGCTATCAACGTTTGAAGCCGCTGTGCAGAAATCCGTTTGTGCTCTCTATCTTTCGTTTTAGGCACATTCAAGCCTATTGTGACTATAACAGGGTCGACGTGGCGACGGGGGCCGAGGGGCTGCGACTAGGGTCGATGTGGCGACGGGGGCCGAGGGGCCGCGAATAGGGTCGACGGGGCCGAGGGGCTGGGCTAGGGGTGACGGGTCGGGGCCTACGGGTCGCGAGGATGGCTAGCAGGGCAGCAGGTGGTGGGCCCAAAAAACGGACCAAGAAGGGACCTGCTCTGAAACCATGTTAGAAAGAACGAACGAGAATGATAGAACTAGCAAAGAGTTGGGTACAAGTACTAACCCTAATTAGGTTGTACCCCTTATGGGCTACCTCACTACAACCTACACAAATGTAATCTATATATAAGTTTGACACATGGAAATAAACACGCATGCACTCGTACACCCATCCGTTGCTGGCAGTGAAACTGCCTTCCTGCTGCCACTGCCTTGTTCTCCGCTGCCTCCCCTTGCCACCACCTTCTTGCTTACGTAAGTACCGCCCCACTCTCTCCCATGCAACCCTCCGACCCTCTGGCTCGGCAAGCATCAGTCCCCCTTACCTCGCCCCTCGCTTTGTGAAATGCCATCCGACCCTTCGGCTCCCATCTTTGTATCTTACCGACTCGCTATATACACTTTGTAGACTATTTACATCCCCCTTACGCTTCCGCCTTACCCTTCACATTCACACAAATGTGACACTTGTGAAACTAATTGTGATTGAGTTAAGTTTCGGTGGCAGATATCTCGAGTTTTACATCACCTATTGATACGATTTAAGTTGGGGATTATAGCCACAACATATGTGAAATTGGTGAAGTTTTAACAATGCATTTTCTGTCAACGGCGTTTCTTGTGAAGTTGGCATTTTTGTCCTGAAACTTAGACCAGACTAGATAGCACGGCTGGTGCGGTAACCAACGTGGTGTGGTTTGCGTGCACGCCATCGACAGAGTTTGTCAGAAGAATGAACGAGAATGAATAAACGATGAAACAGCTGGGTACAAGTACTAACCCTAATTGGGTTGTACCCCTTATGGGCTACCCCACTATAGCCTACACAAATGTAAGCACTATAACATTCAGAAACACCCCCATAGGCAAAGTGGGGGAGAACAAGTGGTCACAAGACCAGTCAAGAAAGAAAAGCAAGCTAAGGGTGGATCACAAAGTCACCACACAGTCCAAGCACAAGCAAAGGGCCACAAGGCCAGTTCACATGCAGAGTTATTTAAAAGAGAACAAACAATACAATGAACATACCCTATCAAGTGCAAGCATGCAGGTATAGATATAGATCATAGTACAACCAAAGTCATGAAGTGAGCAAGTGAGGCAAAGTAGGCACAAGGCCTAACATTGTTGAGAAGCGCTGTTGATCACCAGGCGGAAGTGCCTTGCTGAATGTATCAGCAGTGTTGGCCCTAGTCGCCACATACGCAAGACAAAGCTGGCCACGTTGCTGCAACTCTCGACCAAGGAAGTATCGCGGAGCAATGTGCTTCGTTCTGTGCTCCAGTCTGTGCTCCTGACACAAGGTAATCATGGCCTTGTTGTCTACGTACAGATCTGGAGGCAAACAAGGCTGCTCTCCCAAGTCAGTCAGCAGGTAGATGAGCCAGCGTAGCCCCTGTGCAGCCATGACCCCTGCGTAGATCTCAGCCTCACAACTGGAGTTGAGAACCGAAGACGAGTGGGTAGACCGCCAGGAAACAGAGCCGGAACCAAGGCTGAAGGTGTAAACCTGTGACGACCACTGCGTAGCTGAGTCGTCAACCCAAGAAGCGTCTGCGTGACCAGTGAGGACAACTGGACCCCGTCCTCCAAGCACGAGCCCCATGCCTGAAGTACTGCACAAGTAAAGCATTACCCTCTTCGCAGCATCCCAGTGCACCTTTCGGTGCCTACCGGGAGCCACGTAGCGAGCCAGAAGGCTGAGAGGGTACGCGAGGTCAGGTCGTGTGCACGTCATCAGGTACACGAGGCAACCCACAAGCTCTGGGTACGGACCACTCGGCTCTACGGACTCGCCGAAGGTGGAGCTGAGAGCGAGTGGCCGGTAGACAGAGGAGTGGGCTGTGGCGAGGAGAACTAGAAGCCGAAGCGCTGAAGGACCTGGTGCACCATGTATAACGGAGTCAGGGTGATGGTGCGCCGTGCTTTGTCCCGGGTGATCCGCAAGCCAAGATAGCTGCGCAGCTCACCCAGGTCAGCGCACGTGTGTCTCTTCTGCAGCTCCGACTTCACAAGGGTCAGTGCCTTAGTGTCAGCAGTGCCAAAGACTGGGTAGTCGACGTAGACGAGGATGTAGAACGGCAGCAGCGAGGTGTTGGTGCATAGAAACATCGACGGGTCAGCAGTAGAAGGAGCAAACCCAAGAGCCGCAAGTGTAGTCCTCAGTGTGTCGTGCCACTCGCGAGGCGCCTGGCGGAGACCATAGACTGGCCGGAGGAGGCTCCACTGGGTACCTGCAGGAAACGACCCAGTGAAGCCAGGTGGGCGGCGCAGCCAGATCTCCTCGTGCAGACTGCCTTGCAAGAAAGCTGTACTGAAGTCAAAAGAGTGCAGCTCGTAGTCTCGCTGAGCAGCGATGTGCAGCAACACCCGAAGAGGGTCATCTTCGGGGTGGGGGAGAAGGTCTGGAAGTAGTCAACCCCCTGTCGCTGTCTGAAGCCTCGAGCAACGTAACGCGCCTTGAAGGCAGGCGGAGAACCCGGCGGCCGCTTCACCCTAAAAATCCACATGCCATCGACTATGTTCGCCCGAGACGGGGGAACTGCGTTGACGTAGGTGCCTGTGGACTTCCAGGATGCCATCTCGGCATCCATGGCTGCCTGCCACTTAGAGGAGTAAGGACCCGTAATCGCCTCTGCGTAAGAGCGCGGGGTCGGGATGTCTGGTGCATCCGGGTCTCCCTCAAGGGCAAGCAGCATGGAAGCGAAACGAGGTACAGCAGCTGCAAGACACTCAAAGTCCTCCTGCCTGTCCTCAAGGACGTCCGTGCCAAGAGCACACTCACCCCCGACGGACGGAGGACTGGCAGACTCAGACTCTACAACAAGAGCAGTGGCGTAGTCTAGACGACAGGCAGCAGCAAGGTCAACCAGCTTAGCAACCTGGGCAGACGCAGCAGTGGACTCAAAAGAAGGGTCAGTGATAACAGTGGCGAGGAGATGAGAGACGGTAGGGCTGGCAGCACGAGCGCGGTCAGACTCAGGGTCAGGGATGGCAGGAAGAGAGGACTCAGGAGGAGGCGGCAGAGGAACACGCAGTGGAACAGAGGAAGGACGAAGTGCCATAGCGTGGGTGCCTGGGACACGAGGACGACGGGGACGAGGAACGAGACGACCAGTGCAAACAAGGGAGGCAGGACGAGACGCAGGCTCACGACGCTCTGTAAGACCGCCTGTCTGCTCAATAGAAGGAGAAGGAGCAGGCAGTGTGGAGGCTGGCTCTAACGGTAGCTGAGACTGGTCAG
Organism: Closterium sp. Naga37s-1; assembly: GCA_947471745.1. NCBI lineage: Eukaryota > Viridiplantae > Streptophyta > Zygnematophyceae > Desmidiales > Closteriaceae > Closterium > Closterium sp. Naga37s-1. The sequence goes on along the minus strand of CANJKZ010000323.1, from coordinate 1,236,740 downwards.
GCAGTGGACACAGTGAGGGAGGAGTAAGGCCAGGAGAAAATGGGACACCAAGAACTTGCTGAAGCAGGGGAACAAAGTACGATCGCAGCCGCACAGTGCCTCCAGCACCAATACCACCAGCACCCCCAGCTCTAGCACCTCCAGCTCCAAGGTCAAGAGCTCCAGCTCCTCCAGCTCCAGCGCCTCCCACGCCAGTGCCTCCATCTCCAGCTCCTCCAGCTCCAGCGCTTATGCCTCCAGCTCCAGTAGCTCCAGACTCTATAGGGTCTTCAGGTCCAGCGCCCCCAACACCACCAGTCCCGTCAGCTCTTGTACCTCTAGTACTAGCAGCCCCAGTACCTCCAGTAACATCAGCTCTAGCAGTAGCTCCAGGACCTCCAGCTCCAGTGTCTCCAGAGGCTCCAGCGCTAGCAGCTCTACTCCGAAGGCCTGCGCGTCGAACAAGCCACTCACGCAGGTGCTGTGGGGAGAGAGGCTCCGGTCGGGGAGACAGTCGCAGCGAAGCACCACTAGGACCTCCTGACGAAGCAGCACCCCGAGACTCAGCACCCCCAGACTCCGCACCCTTAGAGTCAGCACCCCCAAGCTCAACACCATCAGGCTCAGCACCCCCAGGCTCCGCACCCCCAGGCTGCACACCCCCAGGCTCTGCACCCGCAGGCTCAGCACTTCAAGACCCGGCACCCTCAGACTCAGCACCCCAAGGCTCTGCACCCCCAGGCTCCGCACCCCCAAACGCAGCACCTCTAGCAGCACCTGAGTCCCTAGCTACCTCAACACGCACTGTACCAGGGAGAGGGTCTACCTGAGACACACCTAAGGGAGCAGGACCCTGGGGCGGGAGGGGGTCTATCGGAGGGGGACCGAGAGCAAGGAAGAGCGGCGGGGGCGGGGGAGGGGCAGAGCGGTAGGGGAAGAGACGGTAAAAGGGAATCGACTCGTCAAACATGACATCCTGAGAGTGGAAGACACGGCGCGAGGTGGGGTGGTAAAACTGCCAGCCAGGCGCGTCAGGGGGAAAGCCAAGGAAGACGCAGGGGGTAGCACGGGCAGAGAGCTTGTCCGCGGACGTATCGCAAACAAAGGCACGAGAGCCCCAGACCCGGAACACCGACGCATCGCCAACCTCCCCCGTCCAACGCAGTGTGGGTGAGGTTTCTGGCAAGGAGACACGGGGCCAGAGGTTGAGCTGATGTGCAGCGTACCGGACCGCAAACGGCCACAAAAAATGGGGAGCAGCCGCATGGATCATGGAGGTACGAGCGACCTCCATGACTAAGCCAATGCGGCGCTCAGCACTCCCATTTTGCTGCGGGGAGGCTGGAAGGGTGAACGACTGGAGAATGATCTCCCCACGACAAAAGTCCCGCAAGAGGTCTGAGGAGAACTCACCACCTCTGTCAGAGTGCAGACGCAGGACAGGAAGGTCCTCGTGGAACCGCTCGCGGAGCTGGAGATGTACTGCACAGATCCAAGGGATCAAGACATCAACAACCTGGCCCTTCCTGCGTAAGGGGAAGACGGTGGTGTACCCCGTGTAGTCGTCAACGACAAACAGAAAGTAGCGCTCGCGGCCCTGTCCACTGACGCGGGCTGGGCCCCACACGTCCATGTGGAGAGTCTGCAGGGGAGCAGTCGTCGGGGGAAACGAGGAGGAGTGAGGAGCGGCGCGCTGCCGCCCCTCGATGCAAGGAAGGCAGGGCGGGGCCGACTAGGGCGGGAGGGGAGGCGGAGACCTGGGAAGACCAGAGACAAGGAGGTGGGAGGGCATGCCATGAAGGCGTGGCAGGGAGGGGTTACCAAGGTGGTGGTGCCAGAGGAGAGTCTGGTGCGACAGGAGGCGACACGAGAAAGGGGTGCTACCTGACCTGACGCGGACACCTGGGCAGACGCAGCTACCTGAGGAGGCTCGGTAGCCAGTGTGTACAGACTCGACTCTGGTCGTCGACTGAACGTGGCCAGGTGATGACTCATCCGTGTACACGTGCAGATCGACATTTGCTGACCCCCAGGAGTGGTGGTAGTGATCATCGAATCCTGGAGGGCCGCGGCACTCACCAAGTTCGTAGAGAACGACGGACCGAACCGTCGAACATGGGAGAACAGTGGAGGAACGGGCAACGACTCGGCCCTCGGAGGGGTCAGCCAGTCTGACCGGGACAGGTGCAGGGAGAGGAGTGAGGGAGGTGCTGTCACGAAAGAAACAGCGTGAGGCACCTGAGTCCAGCGTGAAGGTGTGCAAGGCCTCAGCAGGCGCAGTACCAGGGAGAGAAGACTCACTAGCACCTAGAGCAGCAACCTCTATATCTGGGTTAGGCGGCACACACCGGTAATTGTCACCCTCAGAACTAGTAGACAAAGCATACATAGCAGAAAGGATAGCATCATAATCTAGGTCAAAGATCGCAACCCCAGACCTAAGCAGCTATGCCCAGTGGGGGCGCTCGACCTCGTCACCAAACTCTGCGCGCCAAGCGTTGTCGAGGCGGGAGAAGCATCGGTGCTGAGTGTGAGGCTTCCCGCATGTCTGACCAGCATGGTCACCTATGCAAATGACATACGAGCAGCTCACACTACTATCAGACGCCCGACACTGAAACAACCACTCACGAAGCTGCTGGGGCGACGGGGTCTCGCTCCGACGCTGCTGCCGCTGCCTCTGGCCTCCTCCAAAACCTCCACGCTGAGCTCTAGTACTACCGCCACCACTCCCACCGCTGCCACTACTGCCACTCCCACCGCTGCCTCTACCGCCGCCACCAAAGCCCCCACTCCCGCCACCACTCCCACCGCTGCCACCACCTCCACTGCCTCCACCACCTCCACTGCTGCCCCCACCACCACTCCCGCTGCCACCGCCACCACCCCTGCCACCCTCGCCCTTGCTGCTGTGGCGCTTCGCACTAGCAGAAGCAGCCCCAACGTCCTCAGCACTAGGGACGTCTACAGCAGCAGCAGAGGCGAGGGAGGGGGCAAGGGGGGAGGGGGAGCGCCCCTCAAAGAAGGGCGTGCGCGGAGTGCCACGAGCAGCACCTACAGCGACTACACTAGTCTCAGCTGCAAGGAGGTGCTGCTCGAGGAGGTCAATAGTGAGGACTGTGGGGTCGAGGGAGAGAAAGTGGTCCCTGACAGAGCGAAGAGAGTCAGGGAGGCGAGTGACTATAAAGTAGAGAGTGATGAACATCGGGGGCTGGTTCCTGTTAAGGAACCCAGCTAGGGCGGCAGCACGGTAGCGAGCGTCGCTAATGCAAAGGTGGGAAACCAGGTCCTCTACTGTGGCGAAGGCGGACAGCTTGGGGAACAGGTAGGGCAGTAGGAGGCGGCCTAGAGCAGTAGTGGCAAGCGAGGAGTAGCGAGCGACGACAGTGTTGTACAGTGCCTGTGCTGTCCTGTGCTGTCCGAAGTGAGCGCATTCGGCCAACGGCAGGTGGTTGCGAATGGCTAAGCGGGCAGCAGCGTGGCGAGTCAGCCACTGTGAGCGGGTCGCACTATCAGCTGTGGCGGGAGGGGCGGGAGCGGCGCCAGACGTGTGGTCAAACAATGAAAGACTGTTCCTAGAGTCGCTCAGTAGGTTCAGCTGCAGGTCGTTGAGCCACGTGTCAAACTGTAGGGGGCGCCCCTCATGATCGAACACTAGCCTCGGAGAGAAGCCCTATTGGCGCAGCACGCATAGCGAGGAGAAGCAAGGCAGCGCAGAGCACAGGGCAGGCAGCAGCAAGGGGCAGTGAGAGGGCCGCAAGGGGCGGCTAGCAGAGCAGCAGGGGCGGCGAGCGGGGCTGCAAGGGCGGCTCGCGGGGCCTGGGGTCGACTGTCGAGCCGGGGCCTAGGAGCGACGGGTGCTGGGCAACGGGCGACGGGCGACGGGCCAGGGCCGGGGTCTAGGGGCGACAGGCCTAGGGGCGATGGGTGTCGTTCCGGGGCCTAGGGGAGTCGGGCGATGGGCCGGGGCTAGGGGCGACGGGCGCGGGCCTAGGGGCGACAAGCGTGGGCCTAGGGGCGACGGGCGACGGGCCGGGGCGTAGGGGAGTCGGGCGACGGGCCGGGCTTAGGGGCGACGGGCGCGGGCCTAGGGGCGTCAGGCGACAGGTCGGGGCGTAGGGGCGTCAGTCGGGGGCCTAGGGGCGTCGGGCGACGGGCCGGGGCGCGTGGCCTAGGGGCGACGGGCCGGGCTAGGGGTGACGGGCCTACGGGCCGGGCTAGGGGCGACGGGCCTATGGGCTGGGCTATGGGCGATGGGCCGGCCTAGGGGCGACGGGCCTAGGGGCGACGGGCCGGGGCGACGGGCCTAGGGGCGATGGGCCGGACTAGGGGTGACGGGCCTACGGGCCGGGCTAGGGTCGACGGGCCGGCATAGGGGCGACGGGCCTAGGAGCGATGGGCCGGGGCGACGGGCCTAGGGGCGATGGGCCGGGCTAGGGGCGACGGGCCTACGGGCCGGGCTAGGGGCGACGGGCCGGCCTATGGGCGACGGGCCTAGGCGACGGGCCTAGGGGCGACGAGCTGGGGTGACAGGCCTAGGGGCGACACGAGGGTCGCTAGGGGAGGCTAGTGGGGCAGCGCAGTGGTGGGCCCAAGGAAAAAAAACGGTCCTGGCAGAAAACCTGCTCTGAAACCATGTCAAAAGAATGAACGAGAATGAATGAACTATGAAACAGTTGGGTACAAGTACTAACCCTAATTGGGTTGTACCCCTTATGGGCTACCTCACTATAGCCTACATAAATGTAAGCACTATAATATTCTGACAGAGTTTCCCCGTGTATTTTATCCCTTGGATTCTGGTAGACCTAGTGTGTGGGGTGCCCAAACGTGAGCATTGCAGGGGAGTGTTGACAGGAAGCGGCTTCGCCCTCACTTTGGCAAAGCTGACTACGCAGTCGGGTGTGTGGGAGGTGCAGCCGGCTGCCCGCAGAGGTCGACGCCGACTTCGGCTAGCAGGTCGGCTGAGTTGGCGGACCTGCGTAGACCGCTGCTAAGCCACATACGAGGGAGGTCGACAGCCGACTTCTATATGGGTGGTCAACAAGTCCGTCGATGAGTTCTTCTCGGCAGGATCTGGGCGACGGCGTCGATCGACTTCCCTGGATGACGACAGTGGTTGACGAGCCCGTTAAGAGGTTCTGGTCGACAAGCCAGTCTATAAGTATTGGTCGACGGGCTCTGCTCGTCGAGCTTGTTTTGGCGAACGCTGTTCGACTGAGCGCCGTCAAACTCTTCAGCGGATGTTGCACGACTGCGAATTTTTGCAGGTGTGCGAGCTCTGGCAGAGTCGACGTGCGGGCTATATCCCGAGGTCGACGTGGAGCATCTGGCGTGATTGTCGGCACATGGCCGACTCGGCATCTTTGCAACGGGCGGGATGAGGCACAACGTGCTCGACCGCTACCTGCGAAGCGGGTGCGCTATTGTCATCTGCGGGTGCAACTCTGGCTAGCCGCTCTGCTGCAATGTTGGCAAGCTGCGCAGAGGCAGCGCTGGCAGGTCGTCGACTTGCAATGTTGGCAAGCATCGTTGGCAAGCCTTCCACATGCGTTGGCAGACCATCGACCTGCTCTGCTGGCTGGCCACCACGTTGTCGCGCTGGAGGTCGACCTGCTTGGACACTAGACTGCTAGGTCCCAGATGGCCATCTACTGCAATAATAGGAACAGAAGTCCGATGTAGAAGTAGGCTCACCAACAGCAGCAGAGGCAGCAGAAGAAGGGAGCTGAGTCGTACCGCAGTACGAACTCAGTCACCATGATAGGAGTGAGCAGAGGCAAAGCTTCAGCAGATGAGAGGGGATAGCCACATGCCAAGTAGAAAACAGTAAAGGGTGGTCAGGCATAGCTAAACCTTAAAGCGCGGCTGCAGGCGCGGTGGCAGCAGCTACAGGGACGGCATCGCCGGCAGCTGTGCCTAAGGTGCGACTGCAGGGCGGGTAGGGGCAGGCGCGACCATAGGTGCAGTAGGAGGCACAACCAGCAGGCGCTATAGGAGGCGCGGCGGCAGGCACGGCAGCAAGTGCCCGGCAGCATGGTGGCAGAAGGCAAGGGCAGGCGTGCAGACACGGCAGGCACAACAGCAACAGGTGTGGCAGGTACGCGGACAGGCACGCGCAACGGTGCGCGGGGCCACGACGGAGCGCGACAAGGTGGGACAGCGGCGCTGTGGCGAGGTGGCGAAAGGGCCCCGACTGGGTGGCGGGGCACTTACAAGGACGAAAGGCCTACGGGGCTGACAGGAATATCTAGAAAATTTATATGATGAATGATGAATGAGGGCATACAAAGTGGGAATATCCAGCAAACTTATACCCCTATCCAACCCAACATAGCCTGAAGAATACACATGCAAATACGTGTAAAACAATGTTATGGTTATAGGCTGCAGTGGGTTACTCCCTGTTGGGTACAACCCAGTTGAGGTTAAGTACTTGTACCCACATTCTGCTCAATGTAATCATTCCGCACTTCTCATTCCGACATGGTATCATGCGCTAGGTTAGGTCCGACTGCCGAACCTATTAGCGAACCTACTATTAGGTTAGGTTTGCCCTGCTGTCCTGCCTGCCCGTGCATCGCGCTGCCCTGCCCGCCCGCGCGTTGCGCTGCCCTGCCCGTCCGCGTGTCGCGCTGCCCTGCCTGCCTACGAGTCGCGCTGTCCTGGCCGCCCGCGTGTCGCGCTGCCCTGCCCGCCCGCGCGTCGCGCTCCCCTGCCCGTTCGCGCGTCGCGCTGCCCTGCTTGCCACGCGTCGCGCTGCCCTGCTCACCCGCTACCTCGTTGCCCTGCCTGCTGCCCCCTGCTTGCTGCCTGCTACCTTCCGCCGAGCTGCCTGCTGCGCTGCTGCCACTACTACGCTCTGCCCTGCCCTGCTCTGCCACTGCTCTGTAGCACGCGCTCCAGCCCACGCCGCCCTGCCGAGCCTCCCTACTGAGCCACCCTGCCGTGCCGCCCTTCCATCGCTGCTACTGACTACCACTGCCTGTCATGGCCACTATCACTATCCTAGCCGTTGACGCAGATAGGTGCCCTTTCATGTTTGAGTTGTGGCTTACCGGGCTGCGCCGGTATCTCCGGCGTTTCATTAGAGATGGCATCTCCCTGTTCAAGCACACGTCGGGGTCCCTTCAGGCCCCCACGACTCCCACTGAGCATGCTGCTGATGCTAGAGAGGACGTGCAGTGCCGGCATCAGGCGGACCGCCTTGCCTACACACAGGGCACAGCTTGCCGTCCGAGCTCACCTACCAGTCGACCAGCGAGCCCACTTTTGTCAGGTGACGTCGGCCCTCTACGACACAGTAATGTCCATTATTACGGGAGGAGCAGCAGCTGGTTGAGGAGGCGAGTATAGGTACCTGTGCGTCTGCTCGTCGAGGTGGTGCAGCTAGTGGAGGCGGAGGATTTGGGGGTGGACAGCTGCGGCAGCAGTGTCAGCAGCATATAGTCCCAGGTAGTGGCTACTAGTCTAGGTGCCTGTGAGCCTGCTGGCATAGGTGCGACTCCTGTGGAGGCTTTACACACCTTCACGCTTGACTCCGACGCAACTCGCTGCTTCTTCCGCGACTCGTGAGGAGGGCATCGCCCAGTCGTTCATGCTTCCGGCCTCTCCACAGCAGAATGGGCTTACTGAGCGTCGCATTGGCTTGATCATGGAGGTTACTCACACCTCCTTGCTCCATGCGGCTGCTCCCCATTTTCTGTGGCCGTTTGCTGTCCGATACCCCACGCATCAGCTCAACCTCTGACCCCGTGTCTCTGTGCTAGAGACCTCGCCTACACTGCGTTGGACGGGAGAGGTTGGCGATGCATCGGCGTTTCGGGTCTGGGGCTTGCTTGTCCTTGTCTGCGATCCTACCACCCTGCCACACGCAGCGTTCTTGCGGAGATAACGATATCAACGGGAGCTAGACTATGGGCTAGGCATGGGGTAGGAGGGATCTCAGCATTCGTTCACTTAGTCTTTCATTAGCACTTGTGCGTTCACAGGGCAAAACTGCAAGAGTTTCACTAACAAAAGTTGAGAACAATGGTAGCAGCTAGATTGGCAAGGTAGACTACATCAGAAGCCTAGCATACAAATCGACCACCAGCTCACCACGAAGGCGACTTGCCAGCTGGTCGACCTCAGGCGTCCTCAGTCGACCTGCAAGGCTGGCGTGCCAGCACACCAACAACAGGCCACCACAAGTCACCACATGTGCTCATGTGCGCGCACCTACGTCGCAGGTGCAAAGTGACGGTGACAACATGCACCGCCACACACATTGCCCAGGTGCCAAGTCGACCACATGTCGACGGTTGCACCTAAGGAGTCCTGTTGACCATGTGCCACCGAACCGCAGGTCGACATTGCCTATCTATCTGGGCGATAGTCGCGAACCTCACTGACCTTGTCGTCCGGGTAACCTGGTCAACCAGGCAACCATGTCGACCAGGTGTTTCATCCCAGGCCCGTCGACCGCCCAGGTCGACGACCACCACATGTGGACCTCACCAAGTCAACCACTCCCCTGGTCGACCAACTCCAGGTCGACAACCCACTTGGTCGACCAACTCTAGGTCGACCTGTACACCTGTCAGCCGACCACATCCAGTCGGCTTCCCTTGGTCGGCGTCGCCCAAATCGACGCCCTCCACTGGTCGACCTCCCAAGTCGACCAGCCGAAGTTGGTGCCCTCCCAAAGTCGGCGCCCTTGCAGTGGCCCTTGTGCAGGTCGACCAGGCCCGTCGACCAGCTAGCCCACTGTTGCAGGTCGGCTGCACTCCTCACACCCGACCTCGAGGTCGGCTCCGCCCAAGCGAGGACGGGGCCAACAACAACTCCCGTTGACACTCCCCGCCCAAACGGCAGCACTACTTGGAGAATAACTCGTCGGCGTGCACCCAACACACAGCACGCCGGTCATCGCACCAGCAATGCAAGAGGGCATGGCACCTACTGCTGCACGTCGTTGTCACCGTCGCCCACGTCGACTAGGCGCACCTTGCCGATTGCAACGAAGCACCGGTTGAAGGCCGGGTAGTGCAGCGCCTTCGTCAAGAAGTCGGCTGGCTTCTCAGGGGTCGGGATATACCTCAGTCAAAACTTCCCGCGCTTCACCATGTGCTGCAGCCACGCTTGTGCTTGAGGTTGCTCGTCAACCCCATGCCCTCAGCGACTATGATGGCCGACTTGTTGTCCACCCGAAGAACAGTTGGCGTCCCGGCGTCCAGCTATCGGAATTCTGCAAGGAGGAAGCGAAGGCGACGTCCCTCCTTGCCGGCTTCGGTTTCCGCCACGTACTCCGACTCGGACGACAACAGCGTTTCGCACTTGATGCGCTGGCTTGACCAAGAGACAGCGGCCCCTCCAAAGACAAACACGTAGCTGCCGGTTCTCATCTGGTTCTGCTTGTCGCAAACGTTGTCGGCTTCCACGTAGCCGACCAGCTTCAGCGACTCTGCTCCACCGCCGAACTCCAGGGCAGTGTCACGGGCGTTGGCGAGGTAGGCAAGGCAGCGGTCGACCTCGTGCCAGTGCTGGTCGCTCCTCACAGTGAGACCGCTCCCCAGCTTGCTGCAGGCGAAGGCGATGTCCGGCCTCGTTGTCATCGCCGCGAACTGCAGCAAGTCGACCTTCTGCCGGTACTCTCCTCCTGGCGCACCTATGCCTCCTCGTCATCGAAGGTGAGTGTGGCATAGGCGTCGACCGAGACCGGCGTCTTCGGGGTGTGCCCGTTCTGCTCCTCGTCGAGGAACCGCCTACGCAGCTTGTCGGCGTAGCCCTTCTAATGCAGCCACAGCTTCCTCACCGACCTGTCGCGCACGATCTCCAGCCCGAGGTACTTCTGCACCGATGAGATCTCCAGCAACTCGAAGGCGGCATTTAGTAGCTCCTTCAGCTCCTTCAGCTCCTTCAGCATCGCTGCACTGCTGCTGGCGGTGAGCAGGTCGTCGACATAGACCAGCACCCAGCAGGTCAACTTGTCGTCGCCGACTTTGAAGTAGAGCGCCGTGTCGACCTGGCTCTTCTTCCAGCCAGCGCCCAGCAGCACACCGTCGAGAGCTCTGTACCACAACAACGGCGACTGCTTCAGGCCGTAGAGGCTCTTCGGGCAGCTTGCACACCCGGCCGGTCCTGTCGTTGAAGTAGTCCGGCTGGTACATGTACAGCACCCAGTCGAGCTTGCTTTGCTGGAAGACGCTCTTCATGTCGAGCTGCATCAGGTTGAGGTTGAGGACGGCGACGATGCTGAGGAAGACCCTCAGCGTGACGCGGCTGCTCACCGGCGCATACGTCTTGTCGTAGTCGGCGCCATACACCTATGTGAAGCCCTTCATGACCAGCCTTGCCTTCTCGCGCTTGACGGTGTCGTCGATGTAGTACTTCATCGTCAGTACCCACCGGTTCTTCATGATGTTCACTCCCGGTGGGCGTTCGACCAGCTCTCACGTCCCCATGCCGACGAGGCTGCGGATCTCCTCCTCCATGGCGGCTTTCACCGCCTTGCCCGTCCACCTCGCCAACGCCTCCTTCACCGTCATCATCGAGATGTCCCAACGGTGCTCAGGGTCGGCGTGCATGTCGGGGTCGAGCTCCGGAAAGTCTTCGTCCTCCTCGGCGTCATCGTACTGCAGGTCGTCATCGACCTTGTCGTACGCCGTGGTGAAGGCAGCCGGGACGTAGAAGTCTGGCGGCCTTCGAATTCGGCCAAACTGCCATGGTCCACGCTGGACCTCCACCACGTCACTGTCGGTGGACTCCTCGGCGTCCCCTCCATCGTCACTAGCTTCACTGCCCTCATCGTCTTGCTGGCTTCCCTACCGAATTCTCCCCTGTGGTCGGCTCTTTTTCCGACTGCCTGGTTGCGGAATGCTTCATGGTCGGCTTCCCCGCTGCATGCTCCCCTGTCGGCTGCTGCCCTGGTGGTGAATTCTTCGTCGGCTTCTCCAAAGTCGGCTGCACCTCCTCGGCCTGCTCCTCCCCTATGAACGTTGACTTCACTCCCACGTCGACTTGCTGCTCATCACATCGGCCACCGGCGATGTTCTTGGCCGGCGCCACAGGCGACGCCCCACTTCTCCCCTCATCGCCGACACCAAAGTCAGCCCACGCAGGTCGGCCACAAGGGGAGGGGAAGGGAGAGGGGACATCCTCAATGTCCTCAGCAGCAGACTCACCGACCTCGGCGAGCAGAGGGAGTGTCGCCGTCAAGGTGTCCGTCGTCTGGATGGTCGGCGTCCGGCCCGACACCGGCCCATGCTCCGACTTCCACACCTCTAGCGACATGTTCTCGTATAACACCACGTCCGATCTGGTGACTACCCGGTTGTCGGCGATGTCGAGGAGCTCCCAGCCCTTGCTCTCCTCCGAAACGCTGAGGTGAAGGCCCCACCTGGCCTTCGGCTTCAACTTTCCACCACGCTGCTGCTCGGGGACCAAGAATTGCGCCATGCAGCCCCATACCCGTGCCAGCGACAAGTCGGGCTTCTTCCCGGACAGCAGTTGGTATGGCGTCGTCCTCGGCTGTAGCATCGACCGCTCCAGGCAGTTGCGGACCCAGACGGCCTGCTGTAGAGCGAGGTGCCACCAGTGGTGCTGCACGCCCATGTGCAGTAGCATCGTTCGCACCGACTCCACCACCGTCCTCATCTCGCGCTCCGCCATGCCGTTCTGCTGCGAGGTGTAGGGGCAGGTCAGGTCGTGGACGATCCCCTTGCCGTTCACAAAGTCGGTGAACTGCTTCCCGAGGAACTCCCCTCCCCGGTCAGAGCGCGGCATCAACACCAACTTCTTCGTCTGCCGCTCAGTCACCGCCAGCCGCTGCACGAACTCCTGCAGTGCATCCGACTTCTTGGCAACCGGCCTCACCCACACGTAGCGGGTCTTGCGGTCCTTCAGCAGCAAGAAGTGCAGGCTGCCATCCTTGGCAGCCACCCAAAATGGCCCGCACAGGTCGACGTGCACGACGGCCAGCATGTCGTCGGCGTCGGAGCCCTGGTCGGGGAAGGTGTGCCGCGCCAGCTTCCCGCCGACGCACGAGACACACGGCAAGTCGGCGCCAGACGCCGACTTGAAGTCCAGCCCAGTGGCGACCATGGCTTTGCCGAGCTCCAGATGGTGTTCATGCCGACGTGAGCAAGCCTCGCATGTAGCCTGTCCGGCGTCGATTTTGGCATTGAAACGATCGCCCGCAGGGCCACGACCTCCGTTGTGGGCGTTGTCGACTTCGCCAAGCAGAGACGCAGGTCGGTGCAGAGAACTCGCCCTGTGTAGGACGCCCGACCGAGGACATCTCCTGCCACCGAGACGAGCAACATCCGGTCGCCGTCCTCTTGCAGCTTCACGTCGTTCTCCTTCAACTAACCGGCCGAAAGCAGGTTCGCTCGCACGCCCGGGACATAGAGCACGTCGGGGATGAGCACCTGCCTCCCGGCCTCCCCTTGCAGAGCGACAGTGCCGCGGCCCTGGACGTCCTGCAGCGCCCCATTGAAGCCGCACACGTGCTTGACGTCGCCGCTCCGCTGTAGGTTGAAGAAGACCTCCTTCGTCCCCATCAAGTGGTGGGAGCAACCACTATCGAGCAGAACTACCGCCGGGTTTGCCCGTACGGCTGCCGCCATCGCCTGGAAGTCCTCGCCGGCCTCCGGCGCCAGCGAGACAGTCGGCTCCATGACGCCGACTAGCGAGCACGACGCCTCCTTGTCGTCTCGCCCTTTGCCGCCAGCAGAGGAGTCAGCGTCCTTCGCAGAGGTCGACAACTTGGTCAACTGCTTCTCCTTGCGCGGCTGGTTTCTGCCTCGATGGGGACGACGGCTGCCAGACCTCCCGTGGCCTCCCTTGGCGTCGTCGTCGTCGGAGTCACTGCGGTCGGGGCACTTGAAGGAGAGGTGGTTGGGGTCGCCGCACAACCAGCACTCCCGACGTCGACTTCCTCCTGCACGACTGCTATCCTTGGCCGACTTCTTCTTGTCAGCGTCCTTGGTCAGCTTCCAGCCACTGCTACAGCCGCCACAAGACTGCCCCCGCTGCCCCGGTCGACCACCTTGCTTCACCAGGGCGACGTAGTTCACCTGTGCAAGGAGCTCCGAGGGCCGCTCAGCTTCCTGCATCGCCTCATCCTGCAGGATGTACGAGGTAAGGGAATCCTCATTGAGTGTCGCCCTAGTACTCGGCGCTAACGACAGTCGTTTCAGCAGGTTGTAGCTGCTCGTGAGCCCTTTGATAACGTGCGTGAGGTACGTCGCCGTCGAGTAGTGCACGCCGGCCGTCCTCATGGTGGCGAGAATCCGACGAGCCCGGTTGCAGTAGTCGGTCGCCGTCTCCTCTTCGCCCATCCGTATGTGCGACAGCTGCTCCTCAAGCTGGCCGATGTACAGGGCGTCGGTGACCTGGTACGTCGACTCGATGAAGTGCCATGCCCGGTGGCCGTCGTCAAGGTACTCCCTGCACGACTTCAAGGCGATCTGCACACCCGGCGAGATGGCCGTGAAGGTCAGCAACTGTACGGCACAATACTCCGCAAGCAAGTCGGGGTAGTGTTCCTCCAGCGTCGCCACAGTGCCCCTGGCGAAGCTGATCAGCCCAGCCATCTCCAGCTGGGGCTCGATGGCTTCCTTCCAAGTGAGGATATTAGGTCGACCAACAAGCTTGAAGTAGCCGTAGCTTGGTGCAATCTCGCCCGCTTTCACGTGGGTCGCCGACATCGGCGACAAACTGCTTCGTCGACCTCCGACGTTGCCTTGTGAGGAGCCTGTAGCCGCCGATGACCGCATCCCTCGCGCCTGAACACCGCCGACCTCATCGGCGTGTATCACACCTCGCTGCCTCGACGTTCCTCCCGCATTGCTGCCGACTTGGTCACTACCGGCATTGACTCCCACGTCGACGCCGCCCTCGTTGTTCACCGGTCGAGGAGAAGCTGGTTGAGCAGGGTGCTCTTCCGCCCATACCGGGCAGATGCCTGCCTTGATGACCGCCAACGATAGGTTTGGCCCGTACTCGTTGGCCTCATGGCATCTCCTTGCGTCCTCCAGCCGTGCCTCCAGGGTGTCCACCATTCCTGCGTCACCTACAACGCCTACCATAGTGACTACCGCACAGCTGCCGGCTTACAAACACGAATTAGGTAAGTGACCACTACGTCAACCTGACTGAAGGGGTAAGTCGTGTGCCTTCCACGCTCACCGCACCATGCGGAGATAACTCTATCAACGGGAGCTAGACTACGGGCTAGGCACAGGGTAGGAGGGATCTCAGCGTTCGTTCAGTTAGTCTTTCTCTAGCACTTGTGCGTTCACAGGGCAAGACCGCAAGAGTTTCACTAGAAAAAGTTGAGAACAATGGTAGCATCTAGATTGGCAAGATAGACTACATCAAAAGCCTAGCATACAAGTCGACGACCAGCTCAGCACGAAGACGACTTGCCAGCTGGTCGACCTCAGGCCTCCTCAGGCGTCCTTAGTCGACCTGCAAGGCTGGCGTGCCAATACACCAACAACAGGCCACCACAGGTCACCACACGTGCTCATGTGCGCGCACCTACTTCGAAGGTGCAAGGTGACGGTGACGACATGCACCGCCACGCACATTGCGCAGGTGCCAAGTCGACCACATGTCAACGGTTGCACCTGAGGAGTCGTGTTGACCACATGCCACCAAACCGCAGGTCGACATTGCCAATCTACCTGGGCAACAGTCGCGAACCTCGCAGACCTGGTCGTCCGGGTAACCTGGTCAACCAGGCAACCATGTCGACCAGGTGTGTCATCCCAAGCCCGTCAACCGCCCAGGTCAACGACCACCACATGTCGACCTCACCAGGTCGACCACTCCCCTGGTCGACCAACTCCAGGTCGACAACCCACCTGGTCGACCAACTCCAGGTCGACCAGTACACCTGTCAGCCGACCACATCCAGTCGGCTTCCCTTGGTCGGCGTCACTCAAGTTGACGCCCTCCACTGGTCGACCTCCCAAGTCGACCAGCCGAAGTTGGTGCCCTCCCAAAGTCGGCGCCCTTGCAGTGGCCCTTGTGCAGGTTGACCAGGCCCATCAACCAGCTAGCCCACTATTGCAAGTCGGCTACACTCCTCACACCCGACCCCGAGGTCGGCTCTGCCCAAGCGAGGACAGGGCCAACAACAACTCCCGTTGACAGTTCTGTCATCCCAAGACGTCACCTTTGACGAGTCGGTTTGCTCCTACCGTCTCCTCTCCCATGTGTCTTCCCCCGCCCCCCCCCCCCCCTCGCCTCTCTTCCTGGTTCCAGTTCCCCCCCCGGTACACCCACTCCCCCCCACAGAGTCCTGCTCCCTCAGGTGTGTCTCGGGTAGACCCACCCCCCTTGGTTAAGCCTTTGGAGGCCTTCTCTGACACCTCTGGCCCAGCTGAGGTCGGTGATGGTGCCGCTGACGACACAGCGGCCACTCGCCGCTCACCGCGCTTGAAGACTCCTCCTGGTTTTCCGCCTCAGCTGTCTTTGCCGCCTCTGTAGCCTTTCGCGGTAGACTCCGGTGCTGCAGGGGGTGGTGACACTGAAGGTCCAGACTCTAGGGGTGCTGGTCCTGGGGGTGCTGACTCTGGAGGTGCTGGTTCTGGGGGTGCTGAATCTGGGGGTGCTGACCGTATCAGTGGTTGTGGAGTCATGGATGCTACTGCAGGAGGTTCTGGCGGTGGACAGCAGCAGCGGTCTTGTCGACAGGAGCCTCTCTTGCCGCAGCAGCTTCGCGAGTGGGCTGTCCGGTGGGGCAGCCCCGGTGGCGGAGCTTGGGGTGCTGGAGGCGCTGGTGCTGGAGGTGCTTGAGGTGCTGGTACTGGAGGTGCTGGTGCTGGAGGTGCTGGAGGCACTGGAGCTGTCGGTGCTGGAGGTACTAGTACACGTCGGGAGGAGCCTCTCTCACCGCAGCAGCTTTGCGAGTGGGCTGTCCGGTGGGGCAGCTCCAGCGGCGGAGCTGGAGGTGCTTGTGGCGCTGGTGCTAGAGGTGCTGGAGCTAGAGATGCTGGAGATGCTGGAGGTGCTGGTGCTAGAGGTTTTGGAGGTACCTGAGCTGCTGGTGCTTGAGGTACTGGAGCTGCTGGTGCTGGAGGTGCTAGAGCTGGAGGTACTAGAGGTACTGGAGCTGCTAGTGCTGGAGGTGCTAGAGTTGGAGGTACTAGAGGTGCTAGAGCTGGAGGTGCTGGAAGTACTGGAGCTGCTAGTGCTGGAGGTGCTGGAGCTAGAGGTGCTGGAGCTGCTGGAGGTACTGGTGCTGGAGGTGCTGAGTCCGACCTTGCTCGTGATGCTAAAACTATTGTCACGCGTTTTCTAGCCACCCTTGTCATTGACCTTTCCTTTGAGTCTACTATTGCGACTAAACAAGTCACTAAGCTCGTTGACTTTGCTACTACCTATCGTCTCGACTACTTCGCGAGTCTTGTTACTGAGTCTAAGTATGACTGTCCTTAGTCGGTCGGGGGTGAGCCTTCTCTTAGCAGTAACGTCCTTGAGGACAAGCAGATTTAGCTCGAGTGCCTCGCGGCTGCTGTACCTCATCTTGCTTCCATGTTGCTTTGCCCTGAAGGAGACTCGGATGCACTAGAAATCCCCGCCCCGCACCTCTTACGCTGAGGCGATCACGGGTCAATACTCCTCTTAGTGGCAGACAGCCATGGATGCAGAGATGGCTTCCTAGAAGTCCACAGGCACCTACGTCGACACAGTTTCCCCTCATGGGGCAAACATAGTTGATGGCATGTGAATTTTCAGACTGAAGTGGCCGCCGGGTTCTCCGCCTGCCTTCAAGGCGCGTTACGTAGCACGAGGCTTCAGTCAGTGATAGGGGGTCGACTTCTTCCAGACCTTCCTAAAAAATGACCACTCTTCGGGTGTTACTGCATGTTGCAGCACAGATGACTACCAGCTCCATTCACTTGACTTCAGCACAAATTTCTTGCGGGGCAGCCTTCATGAGGAGATCTGGTTGCGCCGCCGGCCTAGCTTCATTGGGTCGTTTCCTGAGGGTACCTAGTGGAGACTTTGGCGGCCAGTCTACGGTCTCCATCAGGGGCCCCGCGAGTGGCACGACACACTGAGGACTACACTTGCGGCTCTTGGGTTTCCTCCTTCGACTGCAGACCCGTCGTTGTTTCAACGCACCGACTCTTCTCTGCCGCTGTTCTACATCCTCGTGTACATCGATGACTTGGTCTTTGCTACAATTGACACAGAGGCACTGGTCCTTGTGAAGGTGGGGCTGCAGAAGAGACAAACTTGCACTGACCTGGGTGAGCTGTGTCAAACTATAATTGTCATAGTTTGTATTGCTTAGTCTAGGTGGTGTACACCTTGGTTTGTGCTAGGGTTAGGTTTGCTATATCTACCCTTGTACTTGCTCATTCTAGTCATTCATTCTTCCTGTTCTATCTTTGACATGGTATAGAGCTTCTTTCGTTTCTATGGGCCCACCTCCGCACGCCTCGTTCGTTGCTTGATAGCCGCCCGTAGCGCTCTCGCCGCCCATTGGTTTGTTCGTTTTAGGGTTTCACATACTAGCCGCTTGGTAGCTGCCCGTTAGCCGCTCGTCCGCCGTCCGTTTGCCGTTCGTTCGCCACCCAATGCCAGTAGCGCCCTCGGCAGGTCTCGCACCCTTCACGGGCCTTCGTTCGTCCCGTAGCGCGGCCCCCACGGGCCTTCGTCCGTCCCGTAGCGCGGCCCCCACGGGCCTTAGTTCTTCCCTTAGCACGCCCCCCCTGCAGGCGCTCCCGTTCGTCCTTAGCGCGGCCCCCGCGGGCGCTTCCGTTCGTCCTTAGCGCGGCCCCCCCGCGGGCGCTTCTGTTCGTCCTTAGCGCAGCCCCCGCGGGTGCTCTTGTTTGTCCCGAAGCGGGGACCCCCCGCGGGCCCTTACGTACGTCCCGTTGTACGCCTTCCCCCCCCCCCCCCCCCCCTCCCACCTCCGCGGGATCTCGTACGTCGTGCCCTCGTTCGTCCCGTCGCCCGTAGCGCACACTCACGCAGCCGCGCCCACGCGACCGCATACACGTAGCGGCACACACCCAGTCCTGCACGCCCCTTTCCTAGGCCGCCCGCATCCGTTATCTTGACGACCCGCGCCCTGCATGATCTATTACGAATTATTTATAAATGTTTTTTTTTTTTTTTTAAGAGAGACTTAGCACCAGCCACTGCTATGAAGCTCCAGCATGCACCAGCACCCACGTTAAGTGCATCAAAAACAGCTTAGGCTGCCTACCACTAGCTTTAGGCCATCCTACCACTAGCTTTAGGTCGTCCTACCACTAGCTTTAGGCTGTTCTATCTTTGACAAGCTGTGCAGCTATCTTGGCTTGCAAATCACCCAGGACAGAGCAGCGCGCACCATTACTCTGACTCAGTCACACATGGTGCAGCAGGTCCTTCAGCGCTTTTGCCTTTCGTTCCCCTCGCCACAGCCCACTCCTCTGCCTACCGGCAACTCGCTCTCAGCTCCAACTTTGGACGAGTCCGTAGAGCCGAGTGGTCCGTATCTAGAGCTTGTGGGTTGCCTCATGTACCTGATGACTTGTACTCGGCCTGACCTTGCGTACCCTCTTAGCATCCTGGCCCGCTTTGTTGCTCCCGGTAGATACCGGAAGGAGCACTAGACAGTTGCTAAGAGGGTGCTGCGCTACGTGGCCAGTACATCAGGCATGGGACTTGTGCTTGGAGGACAAGGCCAAGTTGTTCTTACAGGTCACTCAAACGCTTCCTGGGCCGACAACCAGGAGACTCAGGGTTACAATTTCAGTCTCGGTTCTGGTTCTGTCTCTTAGAGGTCCAGCTGTTCGTCTTCTATTCTTAGCTCCAGTTGTGAGGCTGAGATCTACGCGGGGACCATGGCTGCACTGGAGTTACGCTGGATGACCTACTTGCTGACGAACTTGGGTGAGCTGCCTCGTTCTCCTCCGGTTCTGTATGTCAACAACAAGGCCATGATTGCATTTTGTCGGAAGCATAGGCTGGAACACAGAACGAAGCACGTTGCGCTTCGTTACTTTCTCACACGAGAGTTACAGCAGCGTGGTCAGCTTCATCTTGCTTTCATGGTAGGGTTGACGTTTCAGATTTAGGTACCCTGTTTTCTACCTAGGAAATTTGTTTTAACTCTGAAGGTACATTTTCCAGAAAAGTGGCACTCTGATTGCTCAGTGTTGGGAATTTAAGGATTCTGATTGTTCAAGGTCTGGAAGTCAGCCTCAGGGTAGTAACAAGTTGTGCAATAGGCATTGTTTTGGACACACTCTGCACGCACTAATATACAAACTTCGCGTATTGTGACATTGTATCTACTTACTCGTGTAGGCGCACGGAAAGGACACGAAATCTCAGTCAACCTGGAGTGCGACACTGTCAAATGTGATAGACAGTAGTGAGGCCTGTCATGTGGGGTACAAACATTAGGGTTTGTTATATGTACCCCAACTGATTCCAATGACACCATTCCTTTCCTAACTTGAGATGGTATCAGCTAGGTTAGGTTTGCTCGTAGCACCCGTAGCGCCCGACGCGCCCGTCTCGCACGATGCACTTTGCCCGTTGCCCCCGTTGCGCTCTGCCCATTGCGCCCGTTGCACCCCGCCTGTCCCTGCCGTAGCGCTCTGCCCAACGCGCCCTTTGCGCCATGCCCGTACCCGCTCGTAGCGCTCTGCCCGTACCCGCCCATAGCGCTCTGCCCGTGCCCGACCGTAGCGCCCTGCCTGTTCGCGCCTATCGGCCCCGTCTGTCCCGTTCCGCCCTACCCGTCCGCGCCCTGTGCCATGCGCCCATCCGTCCCGTCTGTCCCATCCGCGCCGTCCGTCCCATCCCCTGCACCCTGCACCCTGCGCCCGTCCGTCCCGTCCGTGCGTTCGTCCGTCCGCCCTGCCCATCCGCCTGTCTGTCCCGCACGTCCGTCCGTCTTCCCTGCCCCCGTGCGTGTGTCGCGCTTTGCGCCCTGTGCCCGGCTGTCTATGCCCTGCGCCTTGCGCCTCTCCATCCGCGCCCTGCGCCCTGCGCCTATTCATCTGCGCCCTGCGCCCTTCGTCCGTCCGTCCGCACCCTGCGCCCTGTCTGCCCGTCCGTCCGCGCCCTTAGCGCCTGGCCCGTCCGTCCGCGCCCAAAGCGTCATGCCCTAAATGCCCGCACACTGCCAGTCATGCCCGCCCTGCTCAGGCTTTCTCGGCGGTTGGCAGCCGCATCTCCCCTTTGCTAGTCAGCTATGGCGGCCCCTTGACCTCTCCGCTTTGATGCCGAGGGTAGACCGCTAGAGTTTTCAGTCCGGCTCCTTCGTGCGCAGCGCCTACTAGAGAGTCAGTATTAGGCTAACAAGACCCTCCGGGCACACGCCTTCGGTGACCTCCCTGAGCCCCCTGCCCCAGATTCGCTAGGCGCTGACCCCACTGCTATAGACAGGGAGCGCTTTGCCTGCGAGCGGGCTGCCATTACAGCATGGAAGTCTCGCGACGCAGTGGCGTGCATCGCCCTTAGCAGCCTCCTCCCAGATTCTTAGGAGGCGCACTTTACTCAGGTTCGCTCAGCTCGAGAGTTCCTCACTGCGATTAAGGCCCGCTACTCCACTCCCACCAATGTCCTTGGTCGCCTGTTCCTCCCGTTCCTATTTCCTGACCTCGCCTCCTTTCAGCGCTCTTCTGACTTGATCGCACACCTGCATTCGCAAGACTTGAGCTACCATGCTGCCTGTACCGACGCACAGCTCGCACTGCTTCCCCCCCCTATGGCGATCACTATTTAATTTATCGCCACTAGCCTCCCTGACCGCTTTGCCACTGTTCGCGAAGCGCTTCTGCTGAAGCACCCTAGCGAGCTCACTATCGCCGTCCTTGAGGCTGTGCTCAAGGACGTTGAGAGCAACCTTCGCTCGGTAGCAACCTTCAGTTTAGGTTCATTTCTTAGTTTCTAGCACAAAATGAACACACCTTAAGTTCAATTAGGGTTTCCTACATTTGTCTCTCGACACTTTTTCCTAATCAACCACTTCAACTATTCTTTCTAGCCATGGCTCCAAGTACTATCTTAACATGGTATCAGAGCCTAATTCAAGGAAATTCTTCATTATTCACATCTCTTAATAATGCTTAGACTCTTAGGCACCCTTAGGCACCCGCGAAATTATGCTTTCCTATCATCTCGACCTGTGGAGTTGTTCCTCACTGCTTCCTCCTCTACTTCTGTGCCATGCTCCTCGCCCATGAGAGAGACCCCGACGCCTTTGACATATTGACTCCTCGCACTTACGCTTAGGCAGTGTCAGGGCCTTGGGCCTCTCAGTGGAGAGCTGCCATGGACGTAGAGATGGCCTCCTACAGATCCACATGCACCTACGTCGACGAGGTTCCCCCTCCAAGGGCCAACGTAGTCGATGGCATGTGGATCTTGAAGGTGATGTGGCCACCGGGATCTCCTTCGGTCTTCAAGGTGCGTTACGTGGCTAGAGGTTTCAGTCAGCGCGAGGGAGTTGACTTCTTTCAGACCTTCGCACCTACCCCGAAGATGACCCCTCTTCGGGTGTTACTTCACGTAGCAGCACAAAGAGACTATAAGCTGCACTCTCTCGACTTTTCTACTGCCTTTCTTCTGGATAGCCTACACAAGGAGGTCTGGCTGCGTCGTCCCTCTGGCTTCACAGGCACCTTCCCACCTAGGACCCAGTGGAGACTGAGACGACTGGTCTACGGTCTCCGCCAGGCACCCCGTGAGTGGCACGACACTCTTTGCTCTACGCTGTCTGACCTCGGTTTTGAGCCATCTACTGCCGACCCGTCGCTGTTTGTTCATCGTGGGCCCACACATTTCTTTGTTCTGTGCACGTTGACGACCTGGTCTTCGCCACTGCAGACAGGGTTGCTCTGGCTGAGGTGAAGTCCGAACTGCAGAAGAGACACACGTGCACTGACCTTGGTGAGCTGCGCCACTACCTTGGCCTGCAAATCACCAAGAATGGAGCAGCTCGCACCATCACTCTGACTCAGTCACAGATGGTGCAGCAGGTCCTTCAGCGGTTCGGGCTTTAGTTCTCCACTGCACAGCCCACACCTCTTGCTGTTGACCACAGACTCACTGTCCCCTTTCTTGACGAGCCATTTGAGCCCATTGGTCCTTACGCAGAGCTGGTGGGCTGCCTCATGTACCTGATGACCTGTACTCGCCCAGACCTCCCCTTCCCTCTCAGCATTCTTACTCGCTTTGTTGCGACTGGGAGACACCGTCCTGTTCACTTGACAGCTGCAGTGAGGGTGGCAAAGTACCTAGCAACGACATCAGGTATGGAGCTTGTGCTTGGAGGGAGACAGCGAGTCGTACTCACCGGTCACTGTGACTCCTCTTACGCTGACAACGTCGAGACTCAGAGGTCCACGCAGGGGTATTGTTTCAGCCTGGGCTATGGTGTTGTGTCGTGGAGGTCTACTCGGTCCTCATCTGTCGCGACCTCTACTGCTGATGCTGAGATATTTGCTGGAGCCATGGCTGCACAGGAGCTGCGCTGGTTGACCTTCTTGCTCACTGACCTTGGTGAGTGGCCGAGCTCTGCACCGACCTTGTTTACTGACAACAAGGCAATTATTCTCCTGTGTCAAGAGCCTCGAGTGAAGAGTAGAGTGAAGCACATCGACGTCAGATACTTTATCCTTCGAGAGTTGCAGAGACGCGGACAGGCTCATCTGGACTTCGTGGCCTCCGAGGCCAACACTGCAGACATTTTCACCAAGGCCCTTCTGCCTTGTGATCACCACAGGTTTTGTGTGCAGTTAGGCCTCGCTAACACAGGTTCTCGTCTACCGTAGTCTTGTGTTCTTACTTTGCTTTGCTTGTAGTATATATTTACTTGTGAACTCTTGGACTGGCTGTGTGGCCCCTTGTTTGTGCTTGGACTGTGTGGTGACGTTGTGATCCACCCTGAGCTTTGCTTCATTGTGACTGGTCTTGTGACCTTATCCCTTCGTTGTTTCCTGACACCCCTCATTCAGTATATGGGGGTGTATAAAATATGGTAGACAATAGTGAGGCATGCATGTGGGGTACAAACATTAGGGTTTGTTATATGTACCCCAACTGATTCCAATGACACCATTCCTTTCCTATCGAGAGACACTTCGATGTTGCTAGATTCTGTCGTCAATACGCTGAAATTCGGTATTTTGGCTCAGTTTAGGTTTGTGATTTCACAACCCGTGACCGATATACGTTGTGTGCAGGTATCGACAATCTAGTGTATTCGAGGACCTCGCAGATCACCACGGTCACGTGCCGTATTCCAACCGATACGATTTCGGTTGTGGGTGTATTCGTGACGAAACTTCCAGAAAACTTCCTCTCGATAAGGTCAAATTTAGGGACCACATAGTCGAACTCTGTTAAGTCACGGACCACTAACAGGTTAGTCTGTTACACTATACTCAAACTCAAAATCAGGGATAGGAAAACTATTACTCTGATTGGATCAGGGTTGAGAACTAAAAAATTCTGAAATTTCAGTCGCCACAAAGTGGAAGGTCTGAAATCGCCCTGAAATCAGGGTAATTACTCTGAAATCAGGGTAATTACCTTGAAAAAAACAGCCCTGTTATGTGGCCTCACAAGCCAACACTGCTGATAACTTCACCAAGGCCCTCGGGACTGGTGATCATCAGCGTTTCTGCACTGCTCTTGGGCTTGTGCGCACTCTGCCTCACCCGCTTGTCTCTTGATCTAGTTTTGCCCTTTTTGTACACTGCTAGTATATATACTTATCCCTGCATGTTTTTGTGAACTGGCCTTGTGTCCGCTTGCTTGTGCTCCGACTGCGTGGTGATCTTGAGATCCACGCTTTGCTTGACTTGCTTCTCTTGACTGGTCTTCTGACCGATTGTTGTTCCCCACTTCGCCTATGGGGGTGTGATAAACAATATTGTTGTTATAGGTTATAGTGGGTTACTTCCTATGGGGTACAACCCAGATAGGGTTAGGTACTTGTCTGAAAGTTACGCGAGTGGAATGGTGTGTGACTAGCAATGTGTTGGGGTACAAATGCAAAACCCTAACAACTGTTGGTGCAAACCTACGGTTTGCATTCGGCTTGTTGTCCGTGTGCGTGCATGCGTGTGTGCATGGAATGGTATGAGGGCATGAGATAATATATATTTCATGCTTACAATAGTGTGTGAATCATGAGGCATGATTTTTTGAATGTGTGTGTTGAGTCAATAGCGAGTTATCGCTAGTCGCATGTCACGTCGTCGTTTTTGTGTCGTGTGCAGTTTTCTATTTTGTCGTGTGTGGAACGTTCGGCGTGTTGTAGGTGTGCGCAGCAGACTTCCAAGAACTGAAGGAAGAATTTATCTTGAAGAACCAGAGCCTTGGTTTCAAGAATCAAGTGATTTTGAAGCACTCCAAAAGGGTCAACTTCAAGATAGTGAGAATAGTTACATTACTTTGTGTAGTGTAACATTTCTCTTGGTGTAGGCCCTTGTGGATGGTATTTTCGAGACCCTTCGTGGTTGGGGACAATGTGGCACTGTTCCACATCACTGTACCTCGAATCTTGGGGTTTGTAGGAGCTGGGAGTCATTCCCAACTTGCAACTCTTCCTAATTTGCCTTGTGTAAGAGCAAGCCTATTGTTACTATAACAAGTGGTATCAGAGCCCCTTGGAGCAGTTTCGACAATGGCTGGACCTAAGGAAAGGGGTTGCAGAGGTGCTGGTGGCAGTGGAGAAGCCCAAGCTCAAGGCCAACCCCGTGATTCAGCCATGGCGCCCGTGCAACCAAGTCTTGGCCAACCTAGGGATGAGCCTAGGGTGTTTGGGCTTGACAAGTTCAATGACGACAACTTCGCTGAATGGTCCTTCAGAATGGAGAATGTATTTGACCACTATGACCTGCTGGAGGTGATGGAAGGAACGGAGAAGCGCCCCGAGAACGACCCGGAGAAGAGCCCGTGGGTGCGGAAGAGCGCACAAGGCTATCTCCTACTTGGGCAAGCGTTGGGGAGCAGCCAGATCCGTCACATCAAGCCATTCCAGCGTGAACCAGAGAAGGGACCAAAGGCATGGGCTGCTCTCAAGGGTGTACACGCTCCTGCAACAGCGGCGGTAGCGGTGGTGTTGGAACGGCAAATGGCGGCACTACGAATTGAAGAAGACGAAGCGGTTGAAGAAGGGGTGCTGAAATTCTTCGACTTGTTGACGCGGCTTGAGGGAGCTGATTTGAACTACAGTGAGCTCCAAAAGAAGACCAAGTTGCTGGCCTTACTCCCAGAGTCATGGTCCTCGCTCATAATCAACCTCAATCGTGACTTGCCCCGCCTCTCGCTTGAAGACGTGAAGCGAGCGATCCTTCAAGAGGACTTCCGCCGCCGTGAGTTGGCGAGTGCGGATGGCGCCGGGGCAGCAAGCATCGGCCGAGGGTATGGCCGTGGAAGGGGCAGAGGACGAGGGGGAGGCAGATTTGGTAGCAACAACTTCAATGGAGGCCGCGGGAGTGGCGGATACGGCAGCGACAAGAAGAGCTACAGATGCGGTCGCGGCCGATCCGACGGCGAGTGCCACTATTGTCACAAGAGCGAACATATGTGGCACGATTGCTTCAAACTCCCTGATGGATGGACCCTTGCTCAAGGCCAAGAGGGTAGAGGAGCAGGAGGAGGGAGAGGAAGAGGCCGTGGAGGCCGTGGCGGTCGCGGAGGTGGTGCTGCAAATATGAAGAACGGTAACAACGAGAGCGAGTCGAGGGACGATCGCATTCCATGTCAATTCTTCTTCGCATCGACGCAAGCACCGGCTGCACCAGAGAAGCATGAAAGCTTTGAGGAGCCTGCTGCTGTGGGGAAGGTGACCCTACACTCTCTAAACTATTGAGTCGATATCGGCGCTACCTATAGCATGATCCCTCGTGCGGACTTGCTCACCGAACTTGAACCGTCACCGGTGAAGCTTGTGACATCGGCTTTGGGGCAGCGAGCAGAGGTGAAAGGCATGGGCAAGGCCATGTTCAAGGGTACTGATAGGAAGATGGTGGGCCTCAAGAACGTGCTTTGGGTGCCCAACCTTGCTGCCAACCTGATTTCCGTGCGGCGATTGCAAAAGGCTGGCATGGACACGAGCTCGAAGGGAGCTAAAACCTATACCGCGAGGCTTGGCGAGCAGATTCTTTGGGACCTTCATGAGGATAGGGATGTCTACAACGAGATGTGGCAGATCCCTGTGGTCCCAATGCCTAAGGAGAGGCAAGTGGCAGCAAGCATCAGCACCAAGGGTGAAGCACTTGGTAGCGGCGATGGCGCGAACGGTCGCGCTAAGAAGATTGAGTCCAAGAAGTGCAATCTTGGAGGAACCAGCAGCTCGGTGAACACGAGGAGAGTGGTGCAGCAGCACAGAAGCAGCACAAGGGTGAGGAGAACCCCAAGGCAGCAGCGGAGGAGGATTACGGAGAGAGCATGTGGAGCACTATTGCGAGTGCGGCATTCTCCAATCGGACTTCGGCTACGGAGAAGTGTGATTGGTTGACCTTGCATCGGCGCATGGGGCATGTGGCCCTGCCCATCTTGCAGCAGCTAGTGAAGAATGAGATGGTTACTGACATACGTGTGAAGGGGGAGCCCGATGAGGTACTTGGCTGCCCAACGTGCATGCAAGCCAAGTTCACCCGTTACCTGTTCTCTAGTTCGGAGGCAACGGCTAAGGCACCACTTGATGAGGTGGTGAAGGACGTGGTGGGCCCTCTGAAGCTTGGAGCTGCTAGAGCTGAGTACTTTCTCACCATAATGGACGTTTACACTCGCATGACTTGGGTGTATGTGCTGTCCAAGAAGAGCAACGTGGCTGAAACGGTGAAGACCGATTGGTTGCCGATGGTGGAGCGGCAACAAGACCGGCTAGTGAAGGCAATTTGCACCGATCGAGGGGGATAGTTCCTGAGCAAAGAGTTCTCATTCTGGCTGAAGAAGAATGGCATACAGCATTCCCTTACCATGCCATACTCCCTTGCAATGAACGGCATCGCCGAGCGAGCGAACCGCACAATCACGGAGACGGCACGCGGGTTGCTCATTGAAGCCGGGCTACCCGACTATTTCTGGCCTGATGCGGTGCGGAGTGCGTGTGTGGCCAAGAACAGAGCTTTGACTCATGTGGGAGCAGACAAATGGGTGTCCTATGTGGAGTGGATTCGAAGGAAGCCAAAGGTGGATATGCTTCGGGTGTTCGGGTGCATGTGCATGGCGCTCGTGCCTAAGCATCTTCGGCACAACAAGCTCGGTGCCAGGGCGATATGGGCTGTGCAATTGGGCATGGCTCAAAACAACAAGGGGTGACTTCTTTGGGACCCATTCATCAAGAAATTCTTAGTGAGCAGGGACTGCAAATTCAAGGAGAACCTGATGTATAAGGATTGGAAGGCGGAGAATGAGGCGAAGATAGGCGTGCCGTTTGGGGAGGTGAAGAGTTCCGGGTTGGAGCATGTGGAGCTGCCCTTGGAGCTGAGCAGCGGCAGCACCACCACAAGGCAATCTTCCCTTGTGAATGTGGGAGAGGAGGCCAAGGATGCAGAGGAAGAAGAGGAC
The DNA here is from genome assembly GCA_947471745.1 of Closterium sp. Naga37s-1. Taxonomy (NCBI): domain Eukaryota; kingdom Viridiplantae; phylum Streptophyta; class Zygnematophyceae; order Desmidiales; family Closteriaceae; genus Closterium; species Closterium sp. Naga37s-1. The sequence goes on along the minus strand of CANJKZ010000323.1, from coordinate 1,209,227 downwards.
GTGCAATAAGTGAGCGGGCGTGCACCGACACTTCCTTCTCGCACTACGAGTGCTCCACAGATCCGAGTCACCCCGCAGCAACGCCTTGAGAGCCTTCATGTCCCTACAGCTGAGGAGGAAGGAAGGGGCAAGAGGAGAATTCAAGCCCCAAATAGGCTGACCTATGAGGCACTGGGAAAGCCAGCCAAGTCAGCCTTGGCCGGAGCGGTAATGATGGTTGGAGATGACGAGGAAAGTGAGTACGAGGACTTTGCTTTCGCGTTCTTCTCTCCCGCGGAGTTGCCCGGGGAACCAGCAACTCTCAAGGAGGCCTTGGAGAGTAGTGATGCTGAGGAGTGGAAGAAGGCAATGGAGAGTGAGCTGAAGAGCATTGAGGAGAATGGCACGTGGGAATTGGTGGAGCTACCGGAGGGGCGTAAGGCGATTACGTCCAAGTGGCTCTTCAAGATCAAGTCCGACGCCGACAGCGAAATCGAGCGCTACAAGTCTAGGCTTGTGGCGAAGGGGTACTAGCAGAAGGAGAAGGTAGACTATAAGGAGTTGTTTGCTCTAGTGGTGAAGCTGACGACGCTGAGAACCCTACTCGCGGGTGCTGCCCTCAAGGGATGGGGGATGAAACAGATGGACGTGACAACCGCGTTCCTCAACGGCATTCTCGAAGAATATATTTTCTTGGCGCAGCCAGAGGGTTTTGATGATGGTAGTGGCAGATTTTGAAGCTGAAGAAGGCCCTTTATGGGCTGAAGCAGGCCCCTAGGCAGTGGTACTTGAAGCTGCGAGGAGATTTGGAGATCGGCTTCACTCCCTCAACGGCCGATCACTCATTGTTCATGCTTGGCGAGGTTGAGCAGAGGAGCTTCATGGTGGTGTAGGCGGCGGTAAACACCCGACCGGACGTCGCCTTTGCAACCAGATAGTTGGCTAGGGTTGTTCAATTCCCTGATAAGCAGCAGGTAGCAGCTGGAATGAGGGTGGCCAAGTATCTGTTATAGTCACATTCAAGCCTTGATAGCTGTGACGAGTGCATAGTCGGATTTCTGGAATGAGGGTGGCCAAGTATCTGTTATAGTCACAATAGGCTTGAATGAGAGTGCATAGTCGGATTTCTGCACAGCGGCTTCAAGCGTTGATAGCTGCAAATGACTTGATTCAAATTGTATCTTGAGCGTCTTGACGTCGCCTACTCTAGGCATTTTAGATTGCACGATTTCATTAAGTATTGATGACGCAACGACGGTTTGAAGGAACGGCACTATGGCAGCCACTATAGACTTTGAACACAAATTAGGAAGAGTTACAAGTTGGGAATGACTCTCAGCTCCTACAAACCCCAAGAGCCGAGATACAGTGATGTGGAACAGTGCCACACTGTCCCCAACCACGAAGGGTCTCGAAAATACCCTTCACAAGGGCCTACACCAAGAGAAATGTTACACTACACAAAGTAATGTAACTATTCTCACTATCTTGAAGTTTACCCTTTTGGAGTGCTTCGAAATCACTTGAATCTTGAAACCAAGGCTCTGGTTCTTCAAGATAAATTCCTCCTTGAGTTCTTGGGAGTCTGCTGCGCACACCTGCGACACGCCGAACGTTCCACACACGACAAAATAGAAAACCGCACACGACACGCAAACGACGACGTGACACGCGACTAGCGATAACTCGCTATTGACTCAACACGCACATTCAAAAATCATGCCTCATCATTCACACACTATTATTAGCATGAAATATATATTATCTCATGCTCTCATACCATTCCATGCACACACGCATGCACGCACACGGACAACATGCCGAGTGCAAACCGTAGGGTTGCACCAACAAACTCCTCCTCGGATTGTTGGCCTTAGGATCTGGTTCTCTCTGTTCAGAGCCATCCCAGCCAGCTTGCAATACTTCAAATGATGCTGCTCAACCAGCCTCTTGGTCATCATGTCAGCTGGCTGCCTCGACGTCTTCACGTAGCGCAACTCAACTTCACCCGCGGCCACCATGCTCCTCGTCCAATGCCACTTCACCCTTATGTGCTTCGTGAGGCCATACAACACACGGTTCTTAGCAAGAGCAATGGCACCATGGCTGTCACACTAGAGTGGGGTAGGTCCTTGCTGCTCCTCCCCCAATTCAGCCAACAAACGCCGCTGCCACACAATCTCCCGTACGGCACGGAAGAGTGCCATGTACTCGGACTCCACCGAGCTCAATGCTTGATCTACCTGCTTCTTGCTCTCCCAAGCAGTTGGGCCTCCACCAACACAGCAAATGAACCCTCCAACACTTGTCATGTCCTCTGGTTCCGATGCATAAGAAGCATCCGAGAATGCGGTGAGGAACAAACGCCCGAGTTCAACACCATCCACGCCCTTTTGGCGCCTTTGCACCGCCGCCGAGTATTGCAGCCCAACCGTCGCTGTTTGGCCAAGATACTTGGCCACCCTCATTCCAGCAGCTACCTGCTCCTCATTAGGGCATTGAACAACCCTAGAAACTGTCCAGTTGCAAAGGCGACGTCCAGTCGGGTGTTTACCGCCGCGTACATGAGGCTGCCCACCAACGAGTGAAAACGGCGCCTCTCCTCTTCACCAACACTTTCCTCCTCTGGTCTCTTCACGAGGGAATGGGTGTAGCCACATGGCCTTCACTCTGCCCAAAGTTGGCAGCCAATGCCTCCAGGTACTTCCGTTGATGCAACCGCATGCACCGCTTCTCCACATCTCGTTCGATGTGGAGCCCGAGATAGAAGCTGACGTCACCAAGGGCCTTGCACTTGAACTTGTCTTGAAGCTTCAGCATCACCTCCTTCACAAGGTCAGAGGAGGGTGAGAAAATGAGGATGTCATCCATATAAACCTCCATGAAACTTCTCTGCTCCCCCTCGCCAAGCATCAACAAGGAATGATCGGCGGATGAGGGAGTGAACCCGATCTCCTCCAAGACTTCACGCAACTTCAAGTACCACTGCCTAGGGGCTTGCTTGAGCCCAAAGAGGGCCTTCTTCAGCTTCCACACTCTGCCAATACCATCATCAAACCACTCTGGCTGCGCCAAGAAAATCTCCTCTTCGAGAATGCCGTTGAGGAAAGCAGTTGTGACGTCCATTTGTTTCACCACCCATCCTTTGAAGGTAGCTCCCGCGAGTAGGGTTCTCAGCGTCGTCGGCTTCACCACAGGAGCAAACAACTCCTTATATTCAACCTTCTCCTTCTGCTGGTACCCCTTCGCCACAAACCTAGACTTGAAGCGCTCGATTTTGCCGTCGGCGTCGGACTTGATCTTGAAGAGCCACTTGGACGTAATCGCCTTACGCCCCTCCGGTAGCTCCACCGATTCCCACGTGCCGTTCTCCTCAATGCTCTTCAGCTCACTCTCCATTGCCTTCTTCCACTCCTCAGGATCACTACTCTCTAAGGCCTCCTTGAGAGTTGCTGGTTCCCCCGGCAACTCCACCGGAGAGAAGAACGCGAAAGCAAACTCCTCGTACTCACTTTCCTCGTCATCTCCAACCATCATTGCCGCTCCAGCCAAGGATGACTTGGCTGGCTTTCACAAGGGAAGATTGCCTTGTGGTGGTGCTGTTGGTGCAACCCTACGGTTTGCATTCGGCTTGTTGTCCATGTGCGTGCATGCGTGTCTGCATGGAATGGTATGAGGGCATGAGATAATATATATTTCATGCTAATAATAGTGCGTGAATGATGAGGCATGGTTTTGAATGTGTGTATCGAGTCAATAGCGAGTTATCGCTAGTCGCGTGTCACATCGTCGTTTGCGTGTCGTGTGCGCTTTTCTATTTTGTCGTGTGTGGAACGTTCGGCGTGTCGCAGGTGTGCACAGCAGACTTCCAAGAACTCAAGGAGGAATTTATCTTGAAGAACCAGAGCCTTGGTTTCAAGATTCAAGTGATTTCGAAGCTCTCCAAAAGGGGAAACCTTAAGATAGTGAGAATAGTTGCAATACTTTGTGTAGTGTAACATTTCTCTTGGTGTAGGCCCTTGTGGAGGGTAGTTTCGAGACCCTTCGTGGTTGGGGACAGTATGGCACTGTTCCACATCACTGTACCTCGGCTCTTGGGGTTTGTAGGAGCTGGGAGTCATTCCCAAGTCGTAACTCTTCCTAATTTGTGTTCCAAGTCTATAGTGGCTGCCATAGTGCGGTTCGTTCAAACCGACATTGCATCGTCGTGCAATCTAAATTGCCAAGTGTAGGCGACGTCAAGACGCTCAAGATACAATTTGAATCAAGTCATTTGCAGCTGTGACCAGAACGCTATCAACATTTGAAGCTGCTGTGCAGAAATCCGATTGTGCACTCTATCTTTCGTTTTAGGCACACTCAAGCCTAATGTGACTATAACAAGTGGTATCAGAGCCCTTTGAAGCAGTTTCGACAATGTCTGGACCTGAAGAAAGGGGTGGCAGAGGCGTTGGTGGCAGTGGAGAAGCCCAAGCTCAAGGCCAACCCCGTGATTCAGCCATGGCACCCATGCAACCAAGTCTTGGCCCACCTAGGGATGAGCCTAGGGTGTTTGGGCTTGACAAGTTCAACGGTGACAACTTAGCTGAATGGTCCTTCAAGATGGAGAACATCTTTGACCACTATGACCTGTTGGAGGTGATGGAAGGAACGGAGAAGCGCTCTGAGAACGACCCGGATAAGCTTGTGGGTGCCGAAGAGCGCACAAGGCTATCTCCTACTTGGGCAAGCGTTGGGGAGCAGCTAAATCCGTCACACCAAGCAATTCGAGCGTGAACCAGAGAAGGGACCAAAGGCATGGGCTGCTCTCAAGGGTGTACACGCTCCTGCAACAGCGGCGGTAGCGGATGTGTTGGAACGGCAAATGGCGGCACTACGAATTGAAGAAGACGAAGCGGTTGAAGAAGGGGTGCTGAAATTCTTCGACTTATTGATGCGGCTTGAGGGAGCTGATTTGAACTATAGTGAGCTCCAAAAGAAGACCAAGTTGCTGGCCTTACTCCCAGAGTCATGGTCCTCGCTCATAATCAACCTCAATCGTGACTTGCCCCGCCTCTCGTTTGAAGACGTGAAGCGAGCGATCCTTCAAGAGGACTTCCGCCGCCGTGAGTTGGCGAGTGCGGATGGCGCCGGGGCAGCAAGCATCGGCCGAGGGTATGGACGTGGAAGGGGCAGAGGACGAGGGGGAGGCAGATCTGGCTGCAACAACTTCAATGGAGGCCGCAGGAGTGGCGGATACGGCAGCGACAACAAGTGCTATGGACGCGGTCGCGGCCAATTCGACGGCGAGTGCCACTATTGTCACAAGAGCAGACAGATGTGGCGCGATTGCTACAAGCTCCCTGATGGATGGACTCCTGCTCAAGGCCAAGAGGGTAGAGGAGCAGTGGGGGGGAGAGGAAGAGGTCGTGGAGGCCGTGGCGGTCGCGGAGGTGGTGCTGCAAGTATGAAGAGTGCCGGCAACGAGAGCGAGTCGAGGGACGGTCGCCTTCCGGGTCAATTCTTCTTGTTACAGACTAAGGACGGAGTCTATGAAGATTAGGAGCCAAAATATCTCAACATCGTTGGGCCTAGTTTCTGAACAGAAAAGTCGAGTTCACAAGAAACGCCGTCGACGAAAAGTGCACTGTCAAAACTTCACTAAACTCATATATGTTGTAGCCCTACTCCGTGGCTACCGTTCCCAAGTTGAAACGTATCTAGAGGTGAAGTAAATCTCGACTTATCAATTTCGGCGCACAGGGGGGTATGCTGCCATAAGAACTTAACTCAATCACAAAGTTCACACAAGTTCACACAAGAGAATTGGAGTAGCACTAAACCAGGTGGAAGGGATGAGGAGGACGAGAGGGAAGGTCCCAAGGAGTCCCCAACCAAAGGAAACTCCATGCCACACAATTCCCTTCCCCATAGGCAACCCAACTTTGACCTTTGTCACTATCCCAACCTCCACAATCCACCTCAACCCAACTTGGCCACACTTGCCAACCTGGTTTGGTTTCTCCCAACCATTTGGCAGCAACTACAGTAGAAAAGACGAATTTCCCAACCCCCAAAAGTCTGTACCCCATATTGAGTCAACCCCACAACTTCCCATAGTCACCACAACCAAATATCAAAAGCATACGAACTCCAACGTTCGTAACTTTCTTGTTCGTGCTCCGATTGAAGCGATACTTGGTTCCTCGGAAAGCTCTTGAGCAGAGGAGTCACTTCAGATATCTGCTCAAGCCAAATAACATTCACACACACACTCAGAAAAACCAAACCGCACAAAACACAAATTCTTGCACACACACTCACAACACGCATGCAACGCACGAACATATGATGGGAGGCAGACAGACGTGAATGCGAATGGTAGCATCACTCAACAAACTCCCCCTCTGGCTGCCAACCATCATCCCACATGCCATAGCTCAAGCATGCATCCTCAATGCACACTCATCCCAGCAAGCTTCATGCCCTTCCAATGCTCAGATTCAGCCAGGCGCTTGGTGAGAATGTCAGCCGCCTGCTGATGGGTCTTCACAATCTCCAGCCGCACCTCCTTGTCCAGGAGCCTTCTCACCCAGTGCCACTTAGGCCTGATGTGTTTGGTCAGCCCATGAAGACAAGCATTCTTCGCTAGCTTCACCGCCGACTCATTATCACAGAAAATCACACTCGGCTCCCTCTGACCAACTCCAATCTCCTCCAACAAACGCCTCAGCCACACCACCTCCTTTGCCCCATGATGCAGGGCCATGTACTCTGTCTCACACGAGGACTGCCCCACCTCATTCTGCTTCTTACTGCGCCAGCTCACTGCACCACCTCCGAACAGGCACACATAGCCTCCAATGCTGGTGCCATCCGCTTTCACCGAGTTGAAGCTAGCGTCAGTGTAGCAGGTCAGGAGCATCTCCCCCTTGCTCAAATCAGCTGCACTCCTCTGCAGCCTCTGCCTCACAGCACTGTACTCCAAACCCACTGATGCCGTTGCACTCACATAGCGGACCAACCTCTTGGCCGCTTCCAGTTGCTCATGACTGGGGCGTGAAACCACACTGGCAAGCCTGGATGTTGCAAAGGCAATGTCAGGCCGTGTGTGGTTAGCCGCATAGTTGAGTGCCCCAACCATGGAATGAAAAAGTTTCCTGTCACTCTCACCCACCACCTCCTCATCAGCACAGGGCTCCACAGTGAACCCCGAAGGCAGTGGGGTGGCTGGCTTTCCTCCATCTTGCAGCCCATACTTCTCAGCCAGCCCCTCACAATACTTTCTCTGGTGCAACCTCAACACTCCCTTGTCAAGGTCCCTCTCCACATGCATCCCTAAATAGTACTTCACATCTCCCATCTTGGAGCACTTAAACTGCATCTCCAGCATCTCCTCCACATGCTCAATCATTGCAGACGACTCAGAGAAGAGCAGGATGTCATCCACATACACCAGGAGCATGAGAAACTGCTCCTTCTCCTGCAGCAGGAACAAGCTGTGATCACACTCACTCTTCTTGAAACCCCCAGCCAGCAGAGTCTCCTCTAACTTGTGGTACCATGCACGAGGAGCCTGCTTCAGGCCATAGATGGCCTTCTTCAGCCTGCACACCCTGCCGCTCCCATCATCCAAACCCTCAGGCTGTAACATGTACAGCTCCTCCAGAATGATCCCATTGAGGAAGGCGGTGGTGATGTCCATCTGCTTCACCCGCCATCCACGGTTTGCTGCCATTGCCAATGACACCCGAAGTATTGTGCCTTTCCCCACAGGAGCATAGAGCTCGTTGAAGTCCTTTCCCTTTGTCTGCTGAAACCCCTTAGCCACAAGCCTTGACTTGTAGCGGGTCAGCGCCCCATCAGGTCCGTACTTGTGCCTGAAAATCAGCTTGGAAGAAATGGCCTTCTTCCCAGGTGGCAGCTCACACAGCTCCCACGTCTCATTCTCTAGCAGAGAATCATACTCCTCCTTCACACTCTGCTTCCACTTTTCAGCATCGGGCCCGCTCAATGCCTCAGCTAGCGTCTTGGGCTCAGGGACGGCTGCCCAGTAGCAGTGTGCTATCTCATCCTCATCACACTGCTCAGCCACACTCCCAGCCCTTACCACCTTTGGCTTGCCACGGCTTGCATAGGTCAGCCTGTTAGGAGGGCGCACATCCCTCCTAGGACGGTCAGCCGTACGTCCGGCACCTTGTGGAGCACCTTGCTCCTCCTCCTCCTGCTGCTGCTGCTGCTGCTGCTGCTGCTGCTCCACCTCAGGTTCTCCCCCATCATCAGTCACCCCAGAGATCTCCTCCTTGGAGACAGAAACCTCCACCTGCCTCGAAGGCCGCTGCACCTCATCGGCCTCAATGATCAGTGGTGTTGTAGGAAGCTTCTGCTGCTGCTGCTTCCACTCCTTGTAGAACAAGGACTCAAGGAACTTAACATCCCTTGACACAGTCAGTTGCTGGCTCGTCAAGTCCCATATCAACCAGCCCTTGTGGTCCTTGGCAAGCCCCAAGTGCACACCCCATCTCCCAGAAGCTTCCAACTTTCCCCTCTTCTCCTTCGGTACATGAAACACCACCATGCAGCCATAAGTTCTCAGCATGTTGACTGCAGGCGCACTCCCATACCACTTGGTGTAGGGGACCCATTGCTTGTCCCCCACAGTCGCCAGCACCCGGTTCTTCACAACAACGACCTACCGCAGTGCTGTCACCCAAAACGGATCCGGCAGCCCTGCACGCCCAAGGAGAGTGCGAGCACCTTCCTGCAGGGTGCGGTTGAACCGCTCAGCCACGCCATTCTGCTGAGGGTTGTAAGGCACTGTGAGCTGATGCTGGATCCCCTTCCGCTTCAGCTCCTTCTCAAAATCAGCGCCGATGAACTCTCCTCCGTTGTCAGTGCGGATCACCTTCACCTTGTGTCCGCTTTCCCTTTGTGCTCTCGGCATCCACTCCTTAAGAACAGCCGCTGCCACCTCCCCCTTAGTCTTGAGAGGGTACACCCACACCGCACGCGTGTGGTCGTCCACAATCGTCAAGAAGTAGCGGCTGCCCGAGAGAGAAAGGGCCCTTGTGGGGCCCACCACATCCATGTGCACTAGTGCAAGTGGTGCCTTGGCTGGTCCTGTGCTGCTGCTGAAGGGAAACTTCGTGAATTTGGTCTCAAGGCAGGTAGGGCAGCTCCCAATCTCCTTTGCTCCCCCCTTCACCTCCAGCCCCTTCAAGCACCCATCCTTTACCAACTTCTGCAGCATAGGAATGTTCACATGGCAC